>JAMFTM010000006.1:0-600000 GCA_023522825.1 Diaporthe ampelina | reverse complement strand
TTGCCCGGCTCCGGGTCTTCATAGATACATGAAGCGCCGCTGGTGTGGATGTAATAGCCCTTGCGATCTCGAGCGCTGCTAGTCAGGCCCTTCAAGATCGCGGCAATGCCGGCATCATGAGTAATGTCTGGTGCAGCATTGATAACCAATTCCGCCTTCTTGGCTCCCGCTTCGAGCGTCGCATAGTCTCCAAGATCGCCAAGAACAGTATGAACTCGTGGATATTTGGCTTTCAGTCTCTTTGCTTTGTCCTCGCTGCGAACGAGCACCTCGAATGTCGAGAGCGGGTACTCCGTGTAAATCAAATCCAGGACAGCACCGCCAACGTGCCCAGTGCCGCCGACTCTGAATTCCGATTATCAATCTCAAAGAGCAGCCCAGGCCTCCCTCACGCTGAATTCACTCACAGGAAGAATTTGGCCATAGTGTCCGATGTCCGGTGATAGTGCTCTAGTTTCGTGCAATTTGAATCTTGTCTCGTGCGAACAGCTGCTGCGCAGTGTCGACGAGCACCGCATAGATATAGTAATTTTGATTGTTCGGACACGCGCGGAGGGCCAATGCTCGGCGGCTTTCACTAGCACGGAAAGTGCGCTGCGGCACAGTCAGGCCGGGGTCTCGACTCGGCCAATTGAAGCATCGTGGTGCCATTTGAACCACTTAAAAGCGTCAAACGGACCCATCATTCTGCGTTGATTCGTGCAAAACAGGTGGATATTCCTGGGGATGCATGAGATGGGGCAAAGTCTATCGTATCTCTGCTCAGACCTCGGTATCTTGGAAGATGTCCGAGATCCCCCCTTCATTTAAACACCTGAGGTTTTTGGATTGTCTCGAATTTGATAGCATGGACACAGACGTTGATTGCCATTGGTGGATTCCATTCAACCTTCCAAGGTTTACGCCACGGCGCACCTGCGCCTCAATTGAAAACAGCACCCAGGTAGCTTTCGGCAGCCTTGGACCAGTTGATCATGGCCAGGCTGGCGAGAAATCACGAACACAAGGCGCAGTCTATTATGCAACACTGTGAAAACATCTGCCGACTTGGAATTTTCGTTTGGAATTTGAAATTCAGAAGCAACGTTTCAAGCAAGCGGTCTTCTGCCTAGGACTATAGCCAACACTCGGCAAACTGTAGAATGGTCCTTTCCTGCTCTCTGCAAAAGCAATGGGCACCTTGACTTTGATGCTATAGGCATGTTAGAATACCTCTTCAACCTTCAAGTCTGTGCTGGCAGGAACTGCTGTGGGACGGGGAGCGCGATACAATGGTCGCTGAGATGTCTGGCATCGATGAAGAAACCAGAGCAACGTGAGTGATGCAGGTGCTATACTTCCCCCCTGCTCAAGTCTGGTCAATGCTGATAAATTGAGGGGACTCGTCGCCTTGCATCCCCAGGCCAAGAAATACCTACAGACATGGCGATACTATTGGGCGGCCAAAGAATGATTGAGGGATCTCCGTCTTGGTTATAAGTAACGGCAATAGGTACTTTGGCGCATGCAGTGGGACCGCAATGATTGGAAATGACTTCATTCACACGTAAACCATACCTAGAGCAGTCATAATCCCAAAACTTTAGACTCTAAGTCATTCGGGTTCTTTTATCTCGATATCAAAATCACAACATACCTCGTAAAATAGGGGCGAAAATAAGCATCACTGTTCTGTCATCGCGATGACGTCAAAGGCAGCCTTTTCCATAGAGTAGAAAATCAAGGTACCTAGGTATTCTTCAGCTATGAAATAGCGCCCGTGATTAGTACTGCATCACCTTCTGCCGTTTTCACTCATTCACTTTTGTTATTTGCGATTCCACAGAACATTACTCAACCACTTACGAACGATACTTTGCAACCCTCACATCGTCGAGAATGGGTGCCGTTTCAGAATTCTTCAAGCGCGTCCTCTACGGTCTCGCCTTAGGTGCAGCATCCGGTGCCTCGGCAGGCATCCTTCTGGGGGTCGTCCTGGGCCTTGTCATCGGCTCAATCCTTGGAATTGTACTGGCGATTCCCCTAGCGCTCGTTGCGGGCATCGTCTTAGGTCTCATTGCAGGAGGCAGCGAGGCTGCCGTAGAAAAAGTGGCCAACATTATGAGGCAGACCAAGGCCGCTGTGACGAATCTGATTAATTTCGGATTGGGTCTTCTGGAGGGCGGTCAGAAGAGAGATTGATGAGATCACGTTCACGCATTCGCGATACACTGCCTACACCAAAGAATTGATCAGAACGCCAGCGTGCCAATTCATTGTACCAAGTCACTGAGGATGAACGGCGAGGGGGAAAAGATGGGGCCTAACATATATGAAATGAACGAGACAAGCTTTAGGGAGTAGATACCAGAGACGCGAAAGTCATGCCGGTCCTAATGAATACCTCAGCATACCCCGTTGACAGCTAGAGTTCTTCCACCATATACAACGTTTGCAAACAAGACCATATCATAAGCAGCACGGCAAGGTTGGCAGCCTTTCCAGAGATGAAGTTACCGGCATTATGTGCACATCGTCTGAGGTGGAAATCATCAGGGCTTCTGAAGTTATCGGAACGTATGTACCTAGGCCACCGTTCCATCCGCTCATCACTCCATCACCCGCGGCAACGGGCATTGACGACGGGGTGTGTATAAGGCAACTTGGTAGCATGAAAGCCCCATCCCTTATACATTAGAGGAGTTGTTACGATTTGAGTCGACTATGTGTTGGAGCGACGGGTCCATACCCTAAACACATGAGGCTGTTGCCAAACATGACCGCCTCTGGCACCACTTCTACTAGATTCTCCGGCTCTACTGATAAACTCTCCAGCTCTTGCAAAATACATACAAACGGGAACTCCTTAGGTAGGTTTGCGCTTCCAAGTGTCTACCTTGAAATGCTATGATAATAAACCGATGGGTATATGCCGCAATGAACAAGCTATACTTAACATGGTGGGCCCACATCTCACTATCCCCCCGTTCTCACCACCCATCCCTCAGCACCTATACCTTCTTCTCCCCCCCTCTAGCACCGCAACTATGATCTCTTCTCACACTTCTGTTAGTATTTCTAATTCGTCATCATTATTGCTTTCCTTAGATACACACCCAACCTCAATCTAAGCTCATTTAATTGCCTTAATATCTATGAAAAGCTCATTTAGGTTAAATTGTATCTTCTTCCTCTTAGTCTTTCTTATAAGCTTAATTTCTCTCTCTAACTTATAATTTTTTTATACAGATATTATAAAATTAAAGTCTTTCTACTCCCAACTTTTTAGAATCTTATAGAAGAGGAGTCTTACTATAGGGCTTATATTCTTCTAAGTAGTATACTAGGTTACTATCCTATATAGCTTCTAGAACCACTTTAGTATTAAAAATATAGTACCTCTTAGTAGGTAGAAGTATTTATTAGTATAAAATTAGCCCCTAATTTTATTATAAGTACTTAATTTAGCTAATTTAACTTACTTTTTATAGTTTTCCTTAATAAAGTTACTTCTAAATACTCTATATTATAATAATAGTTATAGATTAATTATATATTAGCTAGAGAGGATATTTAACTCCTTTAAAATCTCCTTCTAAGCTTTATAATAGTAATAAAAGAATTATTTCTTTATTATAATTATAAATAAATTATAGCCTTTTTATTAATAAAAATACTTCTTAAAGGTAGTTTTAAGTAGGTTAAAGATTACTATATTAAGTAGTTAGAGTATATAGGAATAGTATACTAGAAAGAATATAATATATACCTTATTTAAAAAGTACTTTTATATAAAATTGAGTATTATATATATATAGTGCCTATTAATTATAAGAAGTTACTATTCTTTTAAGTCTAATAGTACTGTTTAAGGAATAAAAACTTTCCTTAATTAGTAGATTATAATAGGCTCTTTTATCTACCCCTTCTTTATTATTATAAATTGTTAGCTATTATAATCTTTAAGGGTGATAGGAAACTATTACTACTAAATATTTAGTCCTTTAAAGATAATTAGAGGGGTTAGGGACTTACTTATAGTAAAGATATATTTGAGGAATAAGGTCTATATATGTAAATTAAAGTTCTTTTATAGTAAGTTACTCCCTTCTAAATATCTAAGGATTAGAGTACTCTCTAACTTCCTTTTTATTAGTTCTTCTTTATTAATATTCTAATAGTTACCTAGTTTAATCACCTTTATAATAGGTAATTATATAAAGTTAAACTATAAGGAAACATTCTTTTAAGTAGCCACTCTAAGCTATTTTACTTTAATATACTAATATTTATAGTTTTAAAGCTTAGGATAATAAAAGAGGAAAGTCCTTAACTACTTCCTCCTAAAGGGAGGGATATCCTCCTTAGTAGAGGCTAGATAGACTATTAGAGCCTTATACTCCTAGTAGGTTAATATATAGCCTAAAGTACTTTAGTTAATTAGAAATATTACTAACTAGGCTTTCTAATAATTAGAGAGAAGTCTTATAAGTATTATAGCTATATAGTAACTTTAGTAATCTTAGAAATAACTTCTAATTATTAAGTGGGGGATATAATACTCCTTATAAGTTATATTAACTAGTATTCTATCCCTAACTACTATAAGGGTGTTGTGTATCTTAACTTTGGAATATAACTTCATGATGATTAGATTGATATCTGAGAGAAGTTTGGTAATCAGAGATTAATTGCTCGTTGAGAAATCGGGGAGTATTTATAAGGTGGGTATAGACGTGTTCATGAGAAGACGTGAATGTGGGCCTAGCGAAAACGGGGGGATGGCGAGATGTGGGCCCACCACGTTACCTGTGTGTTGATGGGTAATAACTGTAGGCTCTACAGATTTCCAGGATGTGCATGTCGAATCACAGTGGAAGATTGAGACTTTTCGTTAGATTCATTTAACTAGACAACCAACGTCTAAGAGCCCAAATTGTTCGTGGGTACTTGAAACTACAGATATTTAGGCATTCATATCAAGCCACCAAGCGTTCTGTGCGAACCCTTTGGGAATCGAGGCAGCCGCAATGTCATCTTCCCACTCTTCTTGCCCCAACGGTATGTCTGAATCCTCCAGCTTGACTTCCATCCATTCGTTCTCGGAGCTTTCTCGCGCTTCAGGGACGCTGGGTTCCGCCCCCGGAATAGCGGTCTCAACCCCCGGTGCAAACTCACACATCAATTTGCTTGACGACTGTTGCGCCCGGAAGCCCTTGCACCCCAACAGAGGAACCGTGGGTAAACGTATAGGCCGATCTTTCTTATTCTCACATAATCCCTTGAGATTCCTCTGTTGTTCTCTAAACTTCGCCTCGATCACTTGTGCTTTGGATTGTTGTTCTTTCTCGCGGCCCTCGTCCTTTTCCTGGCGTCGTTGAAGCGCGACCTCGTCCGATCGCTCGTGGAGGGATTCAATCGACCTCTCCACCATGAAGACGTCGACTTTACCAAAACTGGATTTGGGGGTTGATGCAGCTGCTATGTGTCTCACTGAGGATCCATCGGGGCGATACTGCTTTGTCTTCTGAGTTTTCTCGGCCGCGGATGAGGGAACTTCTCGCTCGTCAGTCTCCCGCCCAAAAAGAGCGTTTGCGTAAAACAAGCTTGATCACACAGACATTTACATCTTGGTGGGCGCTTTAAAGAAGTTCGCTTTGTGGAATTATTTTTCGACGACAGTGAACGGAGTTCGAGGAGTTCACCACCTTGCTGGCTGCTTGCCTGCGCATTGCCCTCTCTCGTGAGGACTCGGTCCTCATGCTGTGGCAGGGGAGATCCCAGCTGAGAACCAACTGTACGATCAGTCAAAGGTATCCCTTCCGGATCCTGACGAAGGGCATGTGATGATATTGGCCCAGTCTTACCCCCGAGCTGACTGACGACGTTTGATTCTGGAGGTGGTGTGCTGCTGGTCTTCCCACGGGCAGGATCCATGGTGAGCTTGTGCGACCAAGGTGACAAATCCGAATTGAACAGCTTGAAAATTTCGTGAAGGTTGACTTGGAAAATACCTTCGGAAGGCTAGAACTGGGAGATACCATATTGGCTAATATCACCATGGAAGGCCGCTACGCGTCGGTAGTGGCTGCTCGCCAGTGCGTATGAACTTGTTGGCGCCGAGTGGTCCAGATTAATGAGCACGCCGGGCCGTGTAAGTGTCCCACCAAGACTAGACAACGACTGTAGAGTATCCCGGGACATTGACATGTCTGGTGGGCAAGACAGTCCGCCGCTGCTCGGTGGATTCGTCCTCACATTAGGGGCTAGTTCCTGTCCCATGCTTTAAGTTTTTGAATTCTACTTCTCACAGAAGCCATGGTGGTTATTGCTGACTTCCTGAGACTTGAGGCAAAACTGGCGCAAGAAAACATTGATCCAAATAGTAATTCCAGAAGCTCCATGAAAGACACAGAAATGACCTGTGGCCGAATTTTCGAGTTCCTCATTAAACACACTGGCAGTGATGCATTTGGTGTCTGAATAGGTATTTCTTTGCAAATGTACAATACTCGATAAACGCCCGACTCCTCGAAATGCAAGCGAAATCATCTAACAGCTCTTAATCTTCCATAGCTGAAGTAGCCTTCTTCTTGGCATTTCTAAGCTTTGACTTGCGCTCGGCGATCTGCTTGTCGAGTTTGTCGTCGTTGGCCTCAGCCACAGCCACTTTCTTCGCCTTCTTGGCCTTAGGCTCGTCGTCCGAGGTCCCGTCTATTGACTTTCGCTTCTTCCCAACATTAGCTTGCTCCTTTCGGGCCTCAATTGCCTTTGCCTTCTCCGACCCATTAGGGACGACGTCTGTCTCTGCATCCACCCAGAGCTCCTCGTCCTGCCAGATCGGCAGCGCCACAGTCTCAGGCCCCTTGACAAACATACTCTTTATGCCATTCTTCTTCTTGGGCACAAACTTGGTGGCCATCTCATTCGCAACCTTGATGATGTTTTCCGATAGTGCCTTCGGTTGCATGCTAGCATAGCCTACTTTGACGGCAGTGTTGGTTGAGGGGGACAGGTTCACAAGGGCAGCACCGATCGCTTTCTGGATCTCGGCAGCGACCTCCGACGCAGGGCGGCAGTTGACTTCGTTTGGGTCCCTCTTCACACGCTTGCCCTGTTCCTTGGGCTTCTTGCCCTGAAAGATGACTGGGATCGGCCGCTTGGTGGTCGACTTGTAGAAGACGTTGATCGCCTTTGGTAGCCGGTTAATAATACGGTCGTCCGCGAGGAAGATGTCGTGCTCGGCCAGCAATTTGCGCTGGGCCTCGTACTGCTTGACCTTCGCAGTCAAGTGCTTGTAGTCGATAACCCTGGTGATGCGCTTCCGGAGCTCCTCGGGGAAATCCTCGGATGCGACAACATTCTTGTAGTGCCGCTGAGGATCAGCCACTATCAGGCAAATGGTCGACTCGGTATCGGTATGCAGAGGGTGAGGAAGGTAGATCTTGTTGGGCTTCAGAGCCTTGGAGTCGTGGATGTGTCGCTTGGTAGTGACAGTCAGCCAGACTGGAGTCTCGGCCACAGACAGGCTTTGGTCGGCATCGGCAGCATCGAGGAGGTTCTTTTTCTTGGAACTGGATGCAGTCTCCTCAGCGGTCTTCTTGATGTGGGCCAGAAGCGCCTTGGACGCTTTTAATGCCTGAGACAGACGATTAGTATGATGGGACAGCGGGCCGAATTGGAATTGCAGTGTAGTACCTGGTCAGGATCGATCGAGAAATCGCCCTGCTTGGCGACAGCAGTAGTAGAGGGAGCCATGATGGATCTGACTGCCTTGGAGTATGGAGTGAAGAGAAGGAATTTGGTGGATATCTCTAGTCGCTTGCGGAAGAAACCCGGCAGAGCGCAACATTTTTTCGAGCGGACTTATCGATAAGTGGTCAATCGATAAGCGATAGACAGACTGGCCGACGGGCCGGCTGGTTGCAGCTGTCCTGGGCCCCTCGTCTCAGCACCCCATCCAGTTGCGCGATCACACCCCTTGGAGCAAAGACGTAGTATCTTGAAAACAAGATCTGGATTTATACGAGCATCTATCTGGAACCCATATTTTATATCCCAGTCTATTCTATGGTTGTTCGCAATAGAGGAAAAGCAAGAAGATCTAAGCATGGCCCGCGGGCCAATAGTTTAAGCCCGACCACCCGCGGTGTCCTGAACGCTGACCTTTCCGGAGACAACGTTCTTGACATCTGCCAGGATGTCAGAGAAGCTTGTGAAGGTAGTGTGGGGGACGTTTTCCTTCTCGCAATACACGACAAGGTCTGCGGCCGAGTTAGCTTGGATTCCAGGGGACTTGGTCCGGCAGGTAGGCTCACCTCGCCCAGCCTTCACAAACATCAGGTCTGTCTCCTTTGCAGCAGAAAGATCCGAGACACCATCGCCGGCGTAGAAAAGGTACGGTCGCTGGCCCTGGGGCAGGCTGGAGTACTTGCGGATCTCCAGGGACTTGTCGTGGCCGAAGCCGCTGTCGTCGTGGAAAACAATCTCCCATCCTTTCTCCTCGTTGATGTTCTTGCCCGGCCGGGCCTTCACATCGTTGCTCACGATCTGCAGCTCGCTGGCGGCCTCCTCTCCGAGAAGGTGTCCCAACAGCCCCCTGATGATGGGCGTCATCCCGCCGCTCAGGACAACGATGGGGATGTTGTTCGCCCTCGCGTAGGCGTGAAACTCTTTGAACCCTGGGTCGAGCTGGATGTTCTTGAGCAGAAGGTCGATACACTGGTTGTACGGCGCGCTTATGCTGTCCATCATCTCCTGGAAGCTGTCCCGAAAGTCACGCTTGCCATGGAGCACATCCTCGTTGCCCTTCTTGCGCAGCGCTGCACCAAAGCCGATGTTGTCGGTCATAAAGTCATTGCTGTCTTGTAGAGTGATGGTGCCATCGAAATCTGTGAAGAAAACATACTTGGGGTTGGTCTTGAGCGCCGGCAGCTCGGACACGGGGGCAGAGCCCATGACGTCGGTTTGATGAGGGGGGCTGTAGCTTTAGAGGGATGAGAGATGAATGAGTGTGACAAGTCTACAACGAGCTCTACAAACAATGAGAACACACGGCCGAGAAGAGGATGAGCAGAAAGCTGAGACCCGTTGCGTATTGCAAGTCGCAAGTTGAGGTTAACAGAGACAGACTGCTTGTTTCCACAACAGGTGAAGACCCGCAACAACCACGTTCCGGCGGGGGGCTCCGCCGTTGGAGGGGCCCTTGGTCCCTGACAGGACGTCCAGTTCCAAGGCCGCGGTCGGGTCTCGCAAAATTTCTCGCCGCTAAATACACGGGCATTGACGACCTCGGAGCTCATTCCACCGGCCGGAGGGGCCGCGGTCACCCCAAGACCAGCTTTCAGGGAATTCCGATCCCACTTCACAGTGGAATGCTCAGGTAAAAGATGATTTGTTGTCTGAAGTAATTGTTATCCTGCTGCTATTTTGAAACGAGTCCAGCATCAAAGGCTCGCCAGTCTGCGCACCGTGTTTGACCACCAACAACCTTGGAAGGACTGTATCAAATCCACGCCTCGAGGGCGTGGGTGCATCCATTTCCCTCTTGGCTCACTACTGCCAGGCGACAAAAACAGTCTGTCGCTGCAACGATAACTAACTGCCCGCTCACCGTCCTGCATCATCATCCCCTGAACCTCGAATTGCACAGCCGCATTATCATCGCTAGGGCCCAAGACATCCAGGTGCAATGTTGACACACCACCAATCTCCTGCTCCTGTATTATGGAATTATCTGGAGGTCTCCGCATCGCACAGCTGGGATCTCGTCGGTTCCGGCATTGCAACAGATCGCGCCGTTGGTCTCATTGACTCCGATGAAGGTTGCTATGATGGATCAGCAAATTCGTCACCACTTCCCAGAACGGATATCTCCACCACGAGACAAAGAGGCGAAATAACTCACTTAGGTCAATATAGGCCGAGGTCCAGACACCGCAGGCATAACAGTTACAGCTGTAGCCATAGACATTGTCGCCGTTGCAATCTGTGCAATTTGAAGTCGAGATGCAGCCGCCACTGTCAGAATATGTTAGCATCATTATCAATTGTACTTCACACTGGCCTGTTGGTCGGTATACCCTTGGTGAGCGACCAGGTTGGGGGCATCATAAGTAAGACAAAGATCAAGATTCAGGTGTGACTGGTGGTGAGTAGTAGTGCTGCCTTCACTCTTGCAGTTCATCCCGATGAGCGTGGTATCATTCGCGCTGAACGTTGTTTGCAAGCATTCGTGCTTGAAATTGGAGAAATTCTGGGTGGACAAGGAGTTACCCATCATGAGTGCGTGACAAAGGCAATAGCTTTTTCCAGTGGTGGGTAATGTTCGTGGCATTGGTAGTCTCAATGGGAAAGGTATGATCATTGCCCAGGTGGCTTGCTGTCTCTCTCAGGATGCCGAGACCAGAGGTGGCCCTCCCCTCCTACAAAGTCACCTTGGACGTTAGAAAATACAGATCGAAAGACCCGGGCCCGGTGGTTCGCAAACACGACGGGTGAAGAAATTGGGCTAGTCACCGAATACGGCATATCACTGTTTGACAGTGCCACAGAAACATGTAAAGCTGCAAGAGGCCGTACAAGCGTTTGTTGACGTCGATCCTGACTGCGTAACAACGGCACGGTACTGGTTCCTGGCTGACAATCTGCACTGACAGACATCTTTACCATCAGACTAGAGCAGTAAAACCCTCCATTATTCGATGCCCACCCTTCAGGGCAGCTAGAACGAGTCTACGTCAGATTCTTGTTCCTTCATACCCTAACTGGGTCTTTAAGCGTTCACCACTGTGTGAAAGGACCGTACGCCTTCGGGATGTATACGGATTAAGAGCGCAACCGGTCATACCCTAACTAGGCATTGTATCAGATTCTCATGAGTATTTTACCCACAATTGTTCCAGGAGTCAGTTGAGCTGATTTATTGAGATGGCTCCAGAGACGGATGTGTCAAGTGGGTGCGATGGGGTAACATTAATTGAGAACTGCGGGGTGACATTGACTCTTGCTTGTTTCCCTTGGGTTAAGCTAAGCCACCACCACCCATTGAGAGTTCAGAATTCCAATTTCTCAGATTCTCTGACATCTAACCCCCGGCTTTCTATAGTTGTTGCATGAGGGTCCGTTGATCCCAGGGACTGTTGCTCCAATGCCATTCGAAGCTAGATGCTTCCATAGACTCTCAGCTGCGTTGCGCTGAAATATCCCTTGTCCTACAAAACACTCTGTGAGCAACCATACTCGCACAGAAGGAGAAGTGTGTTGATGGTACCTTGGTTCTCCCCTAATGGCTCGCTGAGTCGAAACGCGGAGCACACGACCTCAAGTACTCAAGACCTTGCACGTCATAGGAGACACCAATATCGCGGATCTTCTCCCACGCCTCTATGGCCTGCACCCGAGCTTCTTCCATGGACTGCTCCTCTTGTTTCACATCCTCCTCAGATGAACCGGTCCTGATAGCCTTGATGTTCTGCAGGCATGCCATCTTGACGATGAATGACAGTTTGGAGCAGCTGTAGGATTGAATGAGGGACTCGGTATCGTCGGTATCGGCGCTTTGGTCATCTGAGGTTTGGCTGTCTGGCGGAATGACCTCCGTGGTGGGAGAAAGGGGAGTGGTGGCCTGAAGCTCATTGTGTTGATAGGTAATGATTGCTTTCTTGCAGGACTGGCCAGCCTCACCGTCTTCCATGTCGATGGTCTTTTCGGTGGCCCCACTAATCTCTGACTGATGCATAGTGTGGCTGATTTGGATGAAACTGGCACAATGTGTGGTGTTTGTATCTGTGTTCGAGATGGATGTGGATGACCAAATCTAAGTGTAGGGAGGGGACCAGAGGGCACCCTCTCAAGGGGAGAAAAGATCGTGCTATCAATTCACTGGTGAATCTTACCGTGGCAAATATTGAATTCAGGATCCTGTCATGAGCCCGAGCCTTGCCTGTGACAACAGGTTGAGGCATATGACGGAGGCTCCGGGCGTTGGTGAATTAGCCTTTGAACAAGCTGGTCTCACAAATAGTGTTTTGATATACTGTTATTGGCATAATTGTTTTTTGACAGGCTGGGCCTTTGAGTTTCCCACCATACCAAGGAACCGCTACCGATTGACGGCTTCAGGTGTATGCAGATCAAGAACGAGACCCCTCTAGCTAGTCACTCTAAGCTTGTAGAAGCCAATTATGCGACCTGTTCAGGGCATTTAAATGGAGTCAATTGGTCGGGTTCGTAAGGGTGAAATACCTAAATAGCACAGGGTCTAACTCTTCAAGCAAGGATTACCTACTGCATTGGCTAGATAGTGTTGTCGATGCAAGACTCTTTGGTGCTAAGCCATCTTCAGCTCGAGCACAGTGATGACCTAGGGCTACCAGACCCTTCGTGTCAAACGGAAAAGCCCCCGCGGTATCCTGGCCAACATCTAACAATTTTCTTCATACAGGAATTGGAAAGTTCCGCTCAGGTGCGTCAAACTGCCCGCTTTGAAACACGCAAAAAGGACGGAAGGAGCGGCACCGCCCACTCAGTTGCCTGCTTCTGTTTGCCGCACTGCAAATGCAGTGTCTGTGGGCCCTTTTCTCCTTCATGAACTCCACAACCATTTCCGCCCTCACGAATGCCGACAGCCTCACTCAACGTGCCAACTCCTAGGAGAAGATTTGATGATGAATACCACTCTGTGTATCTTCTTGATGGCTATCGCCGTCGCGGCCATGGACCTCGAACCTAAATGTGAGTTGCCCTCCTAGGGAAACTCCTCCTTGCGCTGCAAAGCCCTTGGCGTGTGTCTGCTCTTGGTAGCTTAGACTTGGGACCTTTGTTGACTTGTTCAAGTTGCCGCGCTTGCCTTCAATTACCTGAACGTCAGCCTCGTCCCGGGCGCGATTCAAACCCTCCAGTCTCGTGATCTGTGGACTCCCAGTCCAGCGGCTCTTAACGGCCTCGAGCCAATGTTCGGTGACGACTTCAACGGCACCCTTGAGAATCAAAAGTTTCAAGACTCCGATCTCAACATCAACGACCTGATCCTTCTCGGCGTCAATGGCAAGCAGACTACGGACCTGCCCATCTACAGCAACGAGAATGGCCTTGCCAACGTCGATGTCTGCAGCCCGTAAGTGTGGCTTCCTTGACCGTAAGAATCATGCAGCTCACTTTCCACAACAGATATCCTAGCTGTTGCGAGTGGTGCCACAAATGTGAGGGTGGTTGTGCCTCCCTCATAATCTTTTTCATCTTTCCTTTCCTTGCCTGTTTGGCCGCCTGCCGCGCCCAGGACTTCTGCCACGGATGCGACTAGCCACATTTGACAATCAGATTTCAAGGTCGACGTTGAAGCACTCTTTCGTGGGAGAGAACACAAATGGACATGGAAGCAGAGGGTGACAAGGCACTTGTGAACGGCTTGCATTCCCGTTGAGAACACGTCAGGTATTTACGTCATCCAAGGCAAGGAACAATGCATTGGCAAATATCTCCTTGACTAAATGCTATGCAACTCAAAAGTGATTACAAGGTTTTGATGTACATGCTGACGTACCAAGTAGTCCTTGCTTTTTGAGACATTGATCTATATCTATAGAAGATGCACAAACCACCATCAGTAGTAATGGCAAGTATTTGAACTTATTTTTACAAGAAAAGTAGTGAAAATGCTGGCAAAAACAACCACCACTTGTCCCAATCACCCGCATTGAGTGGTGCAGGCACCAGGGGGGCAGTAACCACGCATACAGCTGAACTTACAAAGCCCTCTGTAACTCTCACTCTCCGCCTCCGCCTCCAACGGGCATCCAGGGGGTGAAGTATCAGGGGCAAATTCCGGGGTCCCTGTTGAAGTGCAGACACAGACATCGGGAGGGCAATAACCCCTGCTGCAGGAGAAGGAGCAGAGCCCCCCGATGTTGGGATCTTGGTCCGGCGAATTCGTGCCTCCATTGCAGCTCTTGCCTTCTTGTGTTGAAGTTGGTGCGGCCGCAGACCCAGTCAGGGACGGCGAGACTGGTGTTGTGACAAGGCTACTGCTGCTGCCGACAGCGGGTTGCCCGCCAGAAATTTCGCTGGGTATACCACTAGGTCCCACACTTGGGCTGCCGCTAGGATTGTTACCGGGACCACCGCTGGGACTCTGGTCTTGACTTCCACTGGATGAGGCTTGACTCGCCGCCGTCGTCTGAAGTGTTGTCGCAGTGATCACTGATATGCCCGACCCGCTTGCGCCGGTAGGACTTGCGCCGCTGGGGCTCCCACCACCAGTTGTTGGGCCAACGCCGCCCCCAGCCGCAGTACTTGGTACTGGGGCCGGAGAGCCCGGCCCCAACGACGGAGCAGCCTCACAGGTCTTGACGGTTAAGCCTACGCTGAACGAGGCGAGGCCGGCTGCGTCCAGAGGATCAGACTTTCCTTCTGGCAAGGTGCCAACATAGGCGTTGAAGTTGTAGAGCCCACAGGGACAGGCATCAGTGATGTCTCTGCGAGAAATCCCACTGAAGACTGGCTGCGAGTCCCGGGTCAGAGAGAACTTCTGCTGTCCGACGCCCATGTCTAATTTGAAAGAGCTTGCCCCTGCCGGGGCTTCGAACCTCTGAGTGTTCTTTCCAGATGTCACCTGGATGGACCCGGGAGCTTTCAACAGGCTAACTAGGAATACCGAGTCTTGCATGTCTTCCCAGCCATTCGGCCTGCCGTTGAAGTAGTTCCCGCTGTCGTTGTTGCCAGGCTTCATTGTGTTATCAGTTGAATCACAATTCACCGTCCTTGGTGTTGGCCGATACCAATAGATGATCTTGTCCTCCTTAATATACTGATTGACTGATTTTGACCCTGCCTTGTATGCGGCTATGAAAGGCTGGGCCAGATCCCGCCACCCGTCGTGCGGCATGTCGTTTACCCATTTTGACGCTCCGTCGTCTTCATGTTGCGAAGACAAGGGCGCGATATAATGAGATTCGCCAAAGTCGTTCCAGGTGATGATCTCGACAAAGGGGGGGCTCCTCTGCAGAACCTGATTCCAGCGGTCATACCCTGGTGGTGACGTTAGTCCTGCTACGGGTCCTAGAGTGTTGTATTCTAGAACATTCCAAAACATGAAAGACGGGGATCCGTAACAGGCGAAAAGTGATGCTTACATAGTAGGTCCGAAGGAAATACAAAGTTCTTGCCATAAGAAACCTCCGCACCGTAATGTGTGCTGAACCACTAAAATTAGAGAGACGGAATTAGTACGCAATTCCACAAAGGGAGGGCTGGGCTGTTGGGCTAAATTTTGTGCACGAGACGTACTGGAGAGATAGGCGCTATGTAAGACTTCTTCGCCCCAGCCAGCCAGTTGTGATACTTGTCATCTCCTGCCACAACTGAGACCCGCGCATCAGGAGTCGGTGCCTTATTTGCGCCATTGCTGGGCCAGGCGGCCCAGTTAAGAGCGCCCTCAATGCTCAATGCATTTGTGCCCTTATCTGGAGTGAAGTTGGGGGCAAAGAACACATCCATACCAGCCGCAGCCTTGACTGCCGAGACATCTAGGCCGTCGCCAACGAAGGAGGATGCAAACGCCTTACCGTCCACCTTTAGCTGAGCCGGCTCATTGGCCCAAGCTGCGATGATCTGGCCCACTCTGGCAGCATCGTTGGTTGGTGAGAAATAGTGGAAGTCGAAAGAGATGAAGAGCTTCATGCCGTTCCTGGCCGCGCTCTCGTACGCGTAGCCAAGCTGTTTTCCTGTGTATTCGTCTGTCCCGATGTTGAGGGCGAAAGCATCAATGCCAAGTTCCCTGCCCTGCCGCATGTCCGCGTCGTAGTCGAACGAGCCCTTGCGGCCCGCGACAATTCCCATCATGAAATGGCAGAAGACCAGCCTGCCAGTCGGGCTCTGGGCCGCCGCATCTTGGCGCTCTGAGAGTTGTGGCCGCAGGTCGGGCTCATACCGTTTTATCAGCAGCGTCTGGACAAATGAGGCAGCCAACAGAAACTTGAGAAAAAGTAGTAAAATCATGATAGTCGTAAAAATTGGAAGAGCCGAGAAGCAACACGCACCGCCAGCGATGCGCTGTACCCTTCCCAAGAATATGATGGTGGAGCGAGAGAACCATACTCGTCTGTCCCTTTGATCTCGTCGGCCGAGGGTCTTTAAGAAGTGTCTAAAGGGACGGCCGGGAGGGTTGTGAATAGCGCCCTCGTCGCGGGCGACCCACCCGTGGCCAACCAATGAAACGTTTCAACAAACCAACACCTTTTCCGACTGAAACGGAGGCACAAAGAGAGAGAGAGGAAATGTGGGCCAAGACTTTTGCCAATGACGTCCATCATGGCCGTTCTCCGCCACCTAAATAGGGCTCGGGGGTTGAGGAACTTCTCTGGGTGCTGGTGCCTGCAATCTGCAGACGCCTGTGGCGGCGTGGGTCCCGGGAGGAAGTGCACGGGAGATGAGAAGCAGTGAACAATGTGGCGCTTGGAACAAAGCTGGGAATTGCTAGAAAAAAAAAAAAAAAAAAGTCTGAGCTCTCACGACGCGGCAGTCACTGGCGCGTTTGGCCCAAGAATTACTAGCAGCAGTCAAACGTTCACGTATGAGCACATCGAGAGGCTTCCACCAAGTACGAAGAGCGATGGGTGCAATGCGATATTCTAGACCTCTGAAGATGGGTCCCTAGATCCATAGTTCCAAGACCTCGGTTCCATTCTCATGCGCGTCATTGCAGCCGAATGTAACGGGTGGGTAAGGGGTCACTTTCTTCGTTGGTGCTCGCTGGGGTTAGGAGGCTGGCGGCTGCCAACGACCACAACCCTGAGAGGCAGTTTGACAGGGGCTTTCCCGGTCCAGAACCGCAGCAAACGGACGACAACCCTCTCTTCGGACCACTGGCGGCTAATCTCGCGCTTGCAAATGCCAGGCCAGATCCGATTGTGTGACTCTTCCTTCTCATAGCTTGGCTTTCCATGAGTATTAGTCAAACAACACGGAAGCACTTTGAGGTACCTCGGCACCTACCTAGTTATGTACCATTAGTCCTACACATTGATTGAGCTTACGGTTGAGCTCCATCTTCGCGCCCTGTCAGATACTTGGAAAAGCTTCCGACTTCAAACAGATTTGAGTTGAAGTCCGCCTCGTACTGTACAACCTGGGTAGCCAAGTCCACCAACAAAAGAGCTTCGAAGTAAGTAAGTGCTTGAAGTGTGTGCGCCCTTTAACTAGCAGCCAGAGAACACTACAATTCAAATCGCCATTCTTAGCCGCCTTCGGAACCAATTCTCAATCCACCCTCCAATTCGCCCACAACTGCTCGAATTCAATCAACATCATGACTCCGGTTCACCATGCCGCTTGCAAATTTGTGATCCCCATTTTGACGCTCAAACCCAATACACACCAGTACTTTCACATTGCCATCCTCATCATCTGATATGTTTACATAGGTACAGCCTATTCATGACGTCTTGGGTAAATGTGATGAGTGGCATCTGATGAGATTGCCCTGGCGCTCGCGCTCTAACCACGTGCCAGAAATCGGCCTGTTAAATACAACAGTGGGTGCCTCAACGAATACCGCGGCAAGCCAGGTTGCTCGGCATGATATTTTCAGAACTCAGCTCATGTGGTTCATCCTAGGTCTCATCGCATTGTGTTTTGTATTTGTTGCGTACCATTACCAAAAGCAAAATCAACACGGCAGTGAGCAGGGTGTTTACAATTTTCTACAATTACTCCTCAAAGCGAGCCCTGCGAACTATGGGATTGGCAATATGTTACTTAGGATACTATTTTCTTTTGTCTGGTTCTACCTAGGTATTTATGCGTCGAGGGGGCTTTTCTTTTGCATTTTGTTCTGTGACCGCTCGTCCGGATTCTAGGAAGCATGCAATACGGCCACTCTGCCCACCTCCAATGCATCTGCAACGACTTCGTATACTAATTAACATATTTTTTTTAAAGAGCTAAAGGACTAAGGGGTGTGAGCGCACGCGTCCCAGGTTTTGGTGAGACTCTGTGATAATCACAGCTGTATGATATCTAAACTGGGTCTTGGAGCTTTTACTACTATATGAAGGGGCTGCATCTGGCTTTACTAGAGCATACATGCGAGTAGATTAAAAGTACCTAGCCATAGTTTCATCTCTCTCTGTGTAGGTTGTCACAATGATTCATGCGCGGTGTCGACTGCCAGCCTCTTCAAGCCTGGTTGGGGGCCACGGGGACTTCTTGTGCAAATCTGATCAACGGCTGCCTCTGAAAGTAATTCCGGGAAAGTCCTTCTTCACCGTGAAGCCTAGAAGCTGGGAACGATGAGAGCTCCCTAAAAGAGACAAGGACAAATTTCTCAGTGATTGCTGAAACTTGAGTACAGGTGATCCATCAGTTCGGCATGGAAACCTCACGGGGTACTTAAGTAGTCGATCAGTCAGCCAACCTATCAAATCTGTCCAATTCACCAGGCCGATCCATTACTGTGATGTTTCCACGTTCACTTTCGGCTGGTGTCGTCCAAAAGTATCCAAAAGTATCCAAAAGTAGGTGAACTCTTGACAGTGTGTGGCTTGCCATTTACAGCTTTGAAAGTTTTGTATTGCTCTCCGGCGGTTAACAACGCCTGTAGAGTTCCAAGGTTCCACACTGAGGCGCCCACGAGTCTAGGACATCCGTCTCATGTAATTTCGCCGCGACCAACTTGGAAGCAGTGACGGTACCTGTACTGGCTCTTATAAGTGCTAGGAACAACCAATAGGCAGATTGGTTATTAAGGTCTTTTGGCCGAGCGGGCAAGGCGTGGGCTAGCACTCATAACTCCTGTCACAGAAGCCCTTGGACGACTTTAAAAGCCGACGAACGAAAGACCTAAAAATTAAGAGATCGAGGATTCACACTAATGAAAACGGGGGTACACTGATACTTTATTTACTTTATTAATATAGCTAATTAGAGCATACAATTAATTCTATTTACCACCCTTACCATTATACTTTAAAACCCCTTAATATACCTTAATAATATATTACTAGCTATTAAAGTTATAACTTTATATATTATAGTTAGTTACTAAGAGAGCTATTAGGTAAGTCTGCTTATAGGTAAAGCCTTAGAAGGTCGCCTAGGGGCTACTAGCTAGCCGCTAGCTATATACTAGCCGCACGCCTAATTACACCTAATTAACTACACCCCTCCATACCTACCACAATTATAATAAGGAGTATAAGGATAAGGATATATATAGTTAATAATTATATATTTCTATTATATACAGCAGGCCTATAGTGTAAATTAAGGTCAGTATACTGGGGTAACATATATTAGGGTGCCCCCTGTTTTCATTGATATAAATCCTTGATCTTAAAATTAAAACTAATCTCAGTATGCTGAGACACCTGCCAGTAGACCCAAGAACTTCTTGCAACATGACCTTCATTCTACTAATAAGCAGTCTTATTGTAAGATCAGCAAACGAATACATCAAATTTCAAAGTATTCATGAGTTAGCTGAAATTATGACGGCGAGTAGTCGTACATCTCAAATCTCACCATGCTCAGATGACTTTCCTTTCAGGATGCCCAAATCGGAGGAGCTTGTACCTCTGCCAATATTTGGATGCCAGTCTCATCCGTACACCAGACAAAAGAGATGGCAAAGGAAAAGAAAAATGGACAATTGGATGCGCAATTCGAGAGGTGCACATGTAGTTCCATGGTGATGTATTCAGCCACGGCCTCATTAGCCAGGACGAACAACTTCGTGAGTCTGTTCACAACCGAGACAGGGACACATCGATCGAGTTCGACAAGCATCAAATGCTGGTTACATAATACACAGTCACAGGATTGGGCAGCCAAGGACAACCTGATGCTGACCATGAAACCAGGCTCAGCCTTGTGTGAAGTGATAAGCGCGCCTCGTAACTCGTCATCGCATCAGACAGACAGTACCTTAGGGTACTGGAAAGGCTGGGCGTCCAGTCTTCTACGAAAAGATGGTTTCAAGATGCCTTCCACTCAAAACGCATGGTACGTCCGTAGGTACACCAGAGGCAGCCATTGGTCCAAAGACACTGTAATATCATTGCATCTGCCTTGATTGTTCCGATGAACTGTGCCCACTTAGTCTGCTTCTGGTAATCATCTGCTGCTTCGATACATAGTACTCACTCCTTGGTGAATGTCTTCCTGCTGATCGGCCAAAGGCCGTAAGTTTCGACGAACATACTATGCCACGCCTTGTCTTTGGTAATGAAATGATCCCTATGGGCCATTTTGAGGCTGTGGTGCATCAGAGCAGTAACACTTGGCAGATCGACGCATTGGCGATGGAGGATCACTGAACTCTTGAATCCTGCAGTGGTAGATCATGAAATCACCGTCACGTCTCTGTGGTAGAAGAAGGTCGGCCTCGCCTGAAAAAAGGTCCATCCCGCTGTCAACCATATCTTGCGGCTCTAACAAGGCTCCACTATTTGTCTTGGGCTCTTGGTAAATGCCCGGGGTCCTCAAACAATTCTCCTTGCGCCAAGTGGATTTTCGGCACAGATCTGAGACCAGCGAGCGGAGGCCTACGGGTGCGCTGCAACGCCAAGATACTCGGCAGCATAGCGCTGCCTTCGTCCCATCTTGCGCTACAACGAGTCAATATATGCTTGTTGCGTGGGGCTGAAGGAAGTATGCTTGCCGTTCTTTTGATAGAACATTTGTGGAGTCTGGAATGTCTCCTCCAAACGTGCTAGACGGCCCAAACTGTCCCGGGTGTTTGGAGCGCTCCAGATCGACTGCTGCCAAGGGAGTTGCAGAAGTTCAGCCAAACATGCAATGGCGCTCATTAATGTAAATACATAGGGATCTTGCGTCCGCTGATAGCCTTGTTTTAATCTTTCTGAACTTGAAGGAAGCTCTCTCTGCACGATTGATCGTACGCAGCGTTCCCTTCGGTCAAGTAATTATTGAGCTGTGCTCTTTTCCTTTCCACATTCATTCGTAATTTTCGCCGTTGACCGGCCTTGTTCACGTGCGATTCAATAAAAATGAGATTTGGCACTCCAGCGCTCCTGGCCGTTTTGGCCTTTAGCGATGCTGGGCTCGGCTTCACAGTATGTCTTTAAAAGGTTCATCTTATCACCCGGTTCAAAGCTCTGATATTGCATCATGCAGGGAGGTTCCGCAGCCCGAGCTTCGAAGGCTCTAAAAGAACGCCAGATTACGATCGGAAACGGAGGAATTACTCTCGGCGGTGCAGGTGGCCTGACTGTCGGCGGGGGTGGACAACAGCCTGCTCAACAACCCGCTGCGCAGCCCGGGGCAGCTGAGGGACAGGCCCCTGCGGCTGCTCCTGGCGCCGAGGGACAGGCTCCGGCTGCACCTGCTGAGGGTCAAGGGCAAGCTGGTGGCCAGAACGGAGGCGGAAATACCCTTGTTCTCCCCGGCGGCCTCACGTTAGGAGGAGGAGGTGGCAACGCCAACCCAGCTGCGCAACCAGGCCAGGGACAGGGGCAGGGACAGGGCACTTCTCTTGCAGATTTCATCGCCGGTGCTCAAGCTGCTGCCAGGAACCAGACTGGTGCTGGGCAAGGACAAGGTCAGGGCCAAGCAGGAGAGGCGGCCAAGGCTGGAGAGGCCGCCCAGGGTGGTGCTGCCCAAGGAGAGGCTGCTAAGGCTGGTGAAGCCGCCAAAGCAGGTGAGGCTGCCCAAGGTGAAGCTGCTAAGGCTGGTGAAGCCGCCAAAGCAGGCGAAGCTGCTCAGGGTGAAGCCGCCAAAGCAGGCGAAGCTGCTCAGGGTGAAGCCGCCAAAGCAGGAGAAGCTGCCCAAGGTGAAGCTGCGAAGGCCGGCGAGGCCGCGAAGGCTGGTGAAGCCGCCAAAGCAGGTGAGGCTGCTAAGGCCGGAGAAGCTGCCCAAGGTGAAGCTGCGAAGGCCGGTGAGGCCGCCCAGGGAGCTGCCCAAGGTGAGGCAGCTAAGGCTGGTGAGGCTGCCGCTGCCCCAGCTGCCGGTTGTGCAGCAGCCGCCCCAGCCGCCCCAGCCGCGCCGCCAGCCGAAGGTGCTGCTCAGCAAGGCGAGGAGGCCGCCAAGCAACAACAAGAACAGCAGCAGCAGCTAGAAGAGGCTGCCAAGCAACAACAAGAGGCCGCCAAGCAACAACAAGAGGCCGCCAAGCAACAGCAGCAAGGAGAGGCCGCCAAGCAAGCCGGAGAAGCTGCTCAGCAACAGGAGGGTGCCGCGAAGCAGGCCGGTGAAGCCGCCGCCGCTCCAGCCGCAGGTGAGGCTGCCGCGGCTCCTCCTGCCGAAGGAGCTGGTGAGGCAAAGGCCGCCAAGGAGAGCGAGCAGTTCAGCGAGAACGCAGGTATCACGGTGGGCGCCGACGGCCAGACGCAAAACCTCGGAGGAAACCTGGGCATCACCAAGGGAACTGACGGTAGCACATCTGTGGGCGGCGAGAACGGGATCAACGTGACGCCCGCGGCACCGGCTCAGGCACAGCCCGCTGCTCCCGTAAGTCGACGATGGCTTTCCTGATACTCCCGCCACCATGCTAATCGACCATGACAGGCGCCCGCGGCTCCTCCAGCTGAAGCCCCAGCTCAGGCGCCCGCCGCCCCCCCTGAGGCACCGGCTCAGGCACCGGCGGCCCCGGCCGAGGGTTGATATGACCGTCGCTCCATCAACCGGACGCGGGTGAAGGCCGTGTTGACGTGACGGGTCGACGGTGGGCACTGGATGAGTACCGGTGTCACGATGTAATGAGATACTTCATAGCCAATGTACCTGGCCCAGTTCCTTCCCCGAGAAGTCTGGCACGGTTAGAAGTCTTGCCAAGAACATTCGAATTCAAGACAGTAAAATCCCAGGTCCTTGCGCGTAGTCGAAGCTGCGATTCAGATGAGTGAAGGTCAAGTCAGTGAATGGTGACTCTGAGAGTCTGGGGAGCAGCGCGGGCCGGATCGGGCCGAGTGACCTGAGAACAGAGACGAGCGACACCCGAGGCTGACGTCATGCACAGCATCGTCAAGGGTTCGTCGGAGATGAACGCAGTCTTGATCGAGCTGTCCAACCGACCAGCCGACGCCAGAGGTCCAGTTCTGCCAGTTCAGTCCAAGGCCGCCCAAGGCCGCCTTGCTTGGGCCTAGGTTTCCCCGCGCTCTGCCCCAGATTACTGCTAATAAATACCCACTTCTTCGGTTTGACCTCGCCCGATACTGAAGCCAGCGCCCGCCCCGTCGCCTTGCTTCACCGCCAGGGAACCCAAGTCCGCACCAATACCAATCTGCTGAGTCTGCGAAGTCCCCTAGCGGAACGAGCGGATGTGACAGCCTGCAATGTAGAACCGCAGCAGTGGGCGTATATAATAATGGCGGACGCGCCGTATTTTGCTGGTGATCGCCAGTCGCTGGAGGAGTCACGCCCCCCAACGCGCAACCCGAGAGCACTGCTTTGAATGGTCTTCTGGTTCAGCATCATGAGGATCTCAGGGACAGCGCTGCTGCCGCTCCTGCTGGCGACAGCCACGGGCCAACACATCAAGCTCCCCGGCTCCGCAGTCGAGCCGCGATGGGCGACAGCCGATCGACACGTTTCGCCAAGAGCCGACAACTCGTCCTCCTGGCCATACGGGCCCTTTAGCACCAAGGGTAGAGACATTGTCAATTCCCGGGGCGAAGTAATCACCTGGGCAGGAGTAAACTGTAAGTAGCTTGCTTCTGGATACAACTTTCACCCCTTCAAGAACAAACCTACCCTAGTCTCAGCCTATATAACAAAGACTTGACCAGCTGTAGGTCCAAGATATGCTATGGCCACCTTGTGACCTACTCTTTACTCTATTGATATAAAGCTAATTCTCTGGTTCTTTGATGGCTAACTCCCAATGCTGCAGGGCCCATGAGTGGCGAGACCATGGTGCCCGAGGGTCTGGAGTGGGCGTCCGTGGACGAGATCCTCGAAGACGTGGTCAGCGTTGGATTCAACTTTCTGCGCATGGGATATGCTATAGAGATGGTCGACCAGATCTACGATCGTGATGGCCTGGACGTTCCCCTCGAGGTTGCTATGATCCAGGCTCTTGGCTATGTCAACGGGACGAGGGTCACAAATGAGATCGTCTCCAAAAACCCCACTTGGACGCGAGAGACAACGAGGTTCGAGATTTGGAGTGACATCGTCAGTGCCGCCGCTGAGAAGGGCCTTTTCGTCCACCCGGATGTGCATACCGGGAAGGCCCAGTGGTGCTGCTCTCATGTCGACGGCACTGCCTGGTTCGACGACGTGCATTTCAACGCCAGCAATTGGCTGCGCGGCCTCTCGTACGTCGCAGAGTGGGCCAAGGGCCACCCGAACATCGTTTCCATGTCCTTAAGAAATGAACTCCGGGAGTCGTGGAACGTAACGGACCTCTACTACAACTGGCAGACGCTCGTCGGCAACATGACCGCCGGCTGCGACGCGATCCACGAGACCAACCCGGACCTGCTCATCACCTGGTCCGGCATGCAGTACGATCAAGACCTGTCGGCCCTGACGACGAAAAAGAACATCCTCACCGCACCATGCTACAAGTGCACGGCAGTCAGGGATGCGCAGCGCCGCGAGCCCGTCTACTTCGATCTCGATAGCTACCCCTGGGCCGACAAGCTCGTCTGGGAGCTCCACCTGTACAGCTCCAGCGAGGACGTGGACACAGGGACTTGTGAGATCATCGAGGCTGGGCTCTACCGCAATGGCTTCAACGCGCTCGGCATCGACCCTCCTCCGGCCTGCAACATCACAAACGACTGTCCTCCGGCCCAGCGGATTGCGCCAGTCGTCTTGACCGAGTTTGGTCACAACCAGGATCCCAATATTTACAATGTTACCTTGCAAACCTGCCTGAAGGAGTACACCAAGAAGCACAGTGTGTCCTGGGCAATGTGGAGTCTTGCAGGCAGTTACCGAATCAGGTCTGGCACCCAAGGGCTCATTGATACCTGTAAGTGATATTTGAGAGAGAACTTTGCATGGGATCCCTTCGTTCAATTTTTCAGAACTGTCCATTTGAGCAATTGCTGACCCGTTGAATCAATCAGGGGGCTTGACAAATTTCAACTGGTCCGGCTGGAACTTCCCCGAGGGCATTGAGGAGTATTGGAAACCATGGGTCGCGTCCATGAACGTGACGAGGCTTACTTAATTAATACTTTGCTCTAATCGTCCAAATCTTCTGATATTCACAGCTTCAGCTCGCCGTCAAGCGCTCTTGGTCACAAGTGAGGTCCCGTATAGCAACATGCAGCATGTATTTGCCTATGCTTTGTCTTGGTCGAAACATGATAAGAAACTGAGTAGCGTTCATATTTTGACTAGCCACTGGGACATCTATTGCGTCTCCAGTATGTGTGCAAAGCTCACAAGTCTCATTGACCGGCAATCACAAGCACCGACCTCAGTGACCTACGAAGGCGACGTCCCTGTTCAACGGCCCAAAAGCCAGATAGAGGGGATCCAGAATACGGTCGACGACCCAGACGCACCCGTTCGATCCGCAAACCTGCTCCTGTATCGCGGCGTTGTTCAGAAAGGTCGCGCCCCCATCGACCTGTGTCGCTGTGACGTTGATGCCCGTGAGCGTGCTGAGGACATTGATCGGGCCAGACGAGAAGTTCAGGTCCGCAAACCTGGCGTCTGTGTCCAGCAGGCCGAGGCTGTAAAGCTGCAGCGACAAGGGCTGGTTGGACGGCGCGACAGACGCGTTGACTGTGTTGTCTGGGAGGCCTACAAACGCATCGTTCGAAGGCACAGCAAAGATCTGCGGCGTGCCGCCTGCCTCGGCCAGGGCGAGACGGACATTAATAAAGTCTGGACTCAGCGCCTGGAGGATGTCGCGGATGGTGCTTAACCGCCGATCGCTCAGAAGTATATCGGCAACGGTTCCATCCGTCTCGGAGGTCGTTGGCGCAGCGGTTGTATTGCTGATTCCGAAGTAGTCCGTGAAAGGGTTCAGGACTTGGTCGATTTGATGAATTACTCCGTTCGATGCAAACGTATCGACTGCAACGATCTGCGCTTGGTTGTTGACAAGGATGACTTGGTCGCCGTCGACCGCTGCGGCTGCGAGGGGGAAACCTTCAATGGCCTCGAAAGGGGAGGCGCTCACGACGTCTGCCGAGGTTACAAAGCCCTCGGCGACGTGAGTCCGGATGATTGACTCAAATATGGGGTAGGCGGGTGCCGCAGTCAAGGCCTCCACCAGAGCTGGTGAGATCTTATTGATGGCCTTCGGAGGGTCAGTCATCTCTCTTGATCGTGGTGTAGACAAGCGTGAGTCACAGTCACCTACATCGTTGGTTGGTGCTAGGGCTGTATAGTTTCTACCATCAAGCACAGAATTGAACCTCTCTTCAAAGGCCGGGTTGGGCTCGCTACCTCCGCTGGCAAGAATGACGGCCGAGAAAGACGACAGCTCAGGAACAGTGGCGATAGTGGACAGTAGAGGTTGGTCTTGAGCACTGACGATGGCGAGCAATGCTGGCACCACCGCGGCGAACAGACAAAGAGGCGCCATGTTCACAGAGATTTCTGAAGCTGCGAACAAGAAGTTTGTCTATAGATCTGGGTAGAGTGCCATCTGTCCTCCGTCCACGGCCGGCCCTTTTATACTCGCGCCCATGACAAGTTGCCATTGCATTCAAAAGCCGTACGTCTGGCGATGCGAGAGTTGGGTAAATAGGATAAGGTTGGCACTTTCAAAAAGTTGTGACTTGGATGGAGCTGCGCATCGCATTCAACGTGGACGGTGGTTGTTGGGGATTGGCTCTGCATGAAGTCTAATCTCTGAATGGAGTACTGGGGTGGTAGTCGGCACCTTGGCCGAGATCTGCTCCAAGCATTATCGAAGGCCAGCCGAAAGAGGGGTGAAGCCATCGGGCCACAAAACCACCTCCTGGAAAGAGATGACAGACGTCGATGCAATCTAGCGCGCCAGAATTGCGCCACAGCGAGGGGCGCCAAAGTTCAATGGCTTCCTCCCTCACGGGGTTCTTCCTGGTGGCAGGCGCAATGAAAGATCGAGATCTTCGCGTCCATACGACCATGTCAACATGCTTGGCAGGTTGTGAATGAGGAGGGCATCGGCTAGGTTTCGGCATCGCGAGAATGGGCAACTCTGCTCTGGTTCCAGCCAACACGACTCGTACAAGCTCCCATTATAAAGACACTGCAGCAGAGCATGCCCGGTCGAAGAGGAGTCCCGGGCAATCGCGTTTCGACAAATCTCCGTAGAGCTTACAATGCAACCACAGCGGACTCCAATGGTTCCCGTTGTGCCTCCCACATAAGCCAATCCGATCGTGTCGTCCTTTTTTTTTTGTCTCGTTAGCTGATTGCCCAGGCATGTTGGGCTGAGGGTAACCCACGGTAATAGGCCCATCGCATTAACTTTCCATATTCCCACAGCCAGTGCGACCAGCTGCATGACAACATAGGCAAGCTTGACCTGTAGCATCTTGGTCTTGTTTGTCTCCGTCTCGAACCTCTCGAAGGCCTGGTTGGTGCCCAGCAGACCAGCGATAGGGTTCTTGAAGGCCATGAAGACCATCATGATGCTGAAGATCTGCAGCGAGTTTCCGGTCATGTACATCATGATAGCTGTCATGGGCAGATTCTTTACGGGGGCCAGGGCCACCTCCCAGGCTTTCTTGAGCTTCAACGTGTCCATCTCTTCGGGTGTGGCCTGCTTTCGCGGCTGGGCTTTGGTGTCTTTGGAGACATCGCGCTGCTTCTGTTGCCCCTGTCAGTCGTAGCCTCAGGAGAAAGCGCTAACTCGGCATGATGCGACATACCTTGGAGGTGGGTGCTTGTGAAGGGTAGCCTGGAGGATCCGGAATGCCGTTCGCCTTGGACCTAAAGGGAGGCGGCGAGCTCAGGTCCTGCACCCACCGGGGCGGGTTCGCCTGGGACTTGAGTTCCGACATGATTCAACGGCTGGTGCTGGTTTGCGAGGATGGATCTGCTGTGTTTTTGAGGACGAGGTTGTGATGTAGGAAAGATAGCAACGCCAGGTGGAGAGGAAATGTTGAGGTTGTGACGATCAAGAGCTCTCCGCGTCGATAGGTAGATATCTTGGGTAGTCAGCATGGTCTAATCTAATCTAGAAGAAGGGTAGCTCCACAGAGCTGCAAGCCTAGGTACATTACTTGGTTACCAGCCCGACAGACCGTCTGTACTCCGTACACTAGTAGGTAAACAAGCAGCTGCCCCAAGACCCCTGGAGGCCCCACCAGCCGCGGGCTTGGGCCTCAGTCAGGGGCGACGAGTCCAGGGTCGGTCTTATTAGTTTGCCAATCCAGCCCTGCTGGACGTCGCTCTGTGATGTATCCCTAATACTAAGGCCCCGGTGCTGCCGGATCGACGAATTGACACGGACAAAGCCAGACAAGCTTCTTTGCAAGACGAACCTACGAGACGTCCACGGCAACAAACGAGCGAGCGACGAGCCCCGAAATAAATAAGTCGCCATCCGAGTCACCAAGCCACAGGAGCGAGACTGTTTAAGACACGGCTCGACTCCAGAGGACAACCAAGACCCGTCGAGCAAGGCAAGACGTCCAACCCGCATTCCGATCACGCCGCATCGCATCGCAGCGCATTGCACGGCTCTGTATCGCACCGCACGAGACAGACAGTGGGCTGTGAGCGCAGGGGTCCAACAGGTGTTCCCGCGTGGACTACTGCAGCCCAGAGCATTGGGGCGCGGCGGAGGAACCAGCCAAGAGTCGAAGACACGGCCGGGATAGCATCTTGGAGGTGGACGAGTGCCACCCAGCCAGTGAGGGGTTTCGCCATTTCTACCCAGCCCATCCTCGGACTGGCCTGGCTTGCGCCTTGGTTTGGGGTCTCGCATTTCCGCTATCAGCGTGCCGCCGTCGCCAATCGTAGCCCTGATCTTGACACCGGGGGCCTGGTCCCGTTGTAGAAGCCACCGTCCTTCCATCTCGCCCAGGTTGCAGGGCCACCGCCGACCACGCGACATCACCACCACCTGCAGCCACACCTCCTGACCCGTACCATCTACAGTTAGAGGGCCAGCCGTCGATACCATGGCGAGCGCCCAGGGAGGAGGGGACTCCAAGCTGTTCGCTCGGGTAAGCAGAAGCTTCCTTTGCGCCTGTCTCTCCCTCACATACACCTCAGAGATACCCATCTACCCATCCCACCTCTCGTCTCGCATGCTGCTCCTCACTTCCACCACGGCTGTGATTAGCATGTCTCGGAATCCAGTCTACCCATCAGCTTGTTCCTGTGTCTGCTTGCTCTGAGCCTTGGCCTCTGCGCCTTGATTCACCTCCCCCGGTCTCCTCCTGGCCTGTTGGCCTGCTTGTGACAGGCAGCTCTTTCGAGTGGCAGGACTTGCAACCCTCCTCTCTTCCTCTGATACCCATTGCCTTGCCTCCCATACGTCCACCGCATCCCATCGGTCCTGCCCGCGCGAGCATGACACAGCGCGCTGCTCCGGATCGTCCAAGATGTACCTGGCATATCTGCCCCCGACGGCCTCGGCCACGCATCATATGTACAGCAACTCACGCATCAGACAACAGGGCAAGGTAGCTGAGCTACGCCTCGAGCTGAACAGCGGCGGCAAGAAGGACAAGAACTACTCGGTCAAGAAAGTCGCCCTCAAGAAGATTGTAGCGAACATGACCATGAGCAACAACGACATGGTCGCCCTTTTTCCGGACATCATCGGCTGCATGAACATACCGAGCCTTGAGATCAAGAAGATGTAAGAGCTGGGACCCCGGGACGTGTCGGACCAGCTCGCGGAAACTGATTTGTCTCCCTCTAGGTGCTTCCTGTTTCTGGTCAACTATGCCAGGATGCGGACAGAGATTGCTGTCAAGGCAATACCTGTGCTCGAGCATGTGCGTACAGGCCTGGAGATTCTTGTGGCGTCTTGAGGACCATCGCGCGCTGACTGATACTGCCGCAGGATATGGAAGATGCCAATCCACTTGTCAGAGCACTTGCGCTGCGCACCATGTCATACATCCACGTGCGGGAGTACGTCGAGGCTACAGTACCACTCGTCAAGAGACTTCTGCAAGACCTAGATCCATACGTACGCAAAACCGCGGCGTACTGTGTCGCAAAACTCTACGACCACGACAGACATATGGTGGAGCGGTCCGATCTCATTGACAGACTGAACGGCTTATTGAGGGACGATAATCCCACGGTTGTCGCCAGCGCCCTGGCAAGCCTGATGGACATTTGGGAGAGAAGCGATGCTATTAAGCTTACTATCGACTATTCCAATGCTTCCAAAATGGTTGCCATTCTCCCGGACTGCTCCGAGTAAGCCCACCTACATTCTGTGACTGGCTCTCGGCCGGCTTCGTCTAACAGAGTCTACAGATGGGGTCAAACATACATATTAGAAGCTCTTATGTCATACGTGCCCCAGGAGTCAGGAGAAGCGCTCTTGCTTGCTGAGCGCATCGCACCAAGGCTTTCTCACTCTAATTCAGCCGTGGTCTTGACATGCATAAGAGTTATCCTCTATCTCATGAATTACATCGCCGACGAGAGACAGATATCCGCACTCTGCAGGAAGCTTTCCCCTCCCCTCGTAACGCTGCTAGCCAAGGGTCCGGAGGTGCAATATCTCGCCTTGCGAAACGCGCTACTCATGCTTCAGAGGCGCCCGGATGTCCTAAGAAACGATATTCGAGTGTTTTTCTGCAAATATAACGACCCCATTTATGTCAAGGTCACCAAACTTGAGCTGATATTCATGCTCGCAACCGAGAAAAATATCGACGAGGTCCTAACAGAGTTGCGGGAATACGCCACAGAAATCGATGTTCACTTCGTGCGCAAGGCGGTTCGCGCTATCGGCAAGCTCGCGATCAAGATTGAGCCGGCTGCGAGGCGGTGTATCAATCTTCTCTTGGAATTGGTCGCCACCAAGATCACGTACATTGTGCAGGAGGCGACGGTGGTGATTCGAAACATCTTCAGGAAGTATCCCAACCAATACGAGTCCATTATTGGGACTCTGTGTGAGCACTTGGACAGCCTGGATGAGCCCGAGGCCAAGGCAGCTATGGTCTGGGTCATCGGGCAGTATGCAAGCCGCATCGAGAACAGCGACGTCCTCTTGGAAGATTTCCTGTTTTCTTTCGCAGAGGAGCCCGTTGAAGTGCAACTGGCGCTCCTCACCGCAACGGTGAAGCTCTTCATACAAAGGCCTACAAAGGGCCAGGAGCTTGTCCCCAAGGTCTTGAAATGGGCAACAGAGGAGACGGACAACCCAGATCTCCGCGAGCGGGCTTACATGTACTGGCGCCTCCTCTCCACCGACATGAACCTGGCTAAGCAGGTGGTCATGGGTGAGAAGCCCCCAGTCACCGCCGAGTCTGAGCGCCTCGATCCGCAAACACTCGAGGAGATGTGCCTCAACGTAGGCACACTTGCGACCGTATACCTGAAGCCCGTGCAGACAGTCTTCCGCAACGCCCGGCCGCGGCGGCTGATAGACTCGCCCGCTCTTCAAAAACACAACCTCCCTGTCGGGTCGGGGCCCATGGCTGGCTTCGATACTAACAAGTCATTGTCACAATTTGGCCACGGCGGACAGCCGTCGGACATGGACCCAAGGGACCGCGCGGCGGTCGCGCCAAATGGCGACGGCAACCTCGCTCAGGCGGTCAACGATGCAGACGCCTACTTTGCCGGGATCGGCAGCCAGCAGATGCAAGCCATGCGCATCCAAGATGTGGACGGTGACAACACCTTCGGCGGTGGCAGCGGTCACGAGGCCGGGTATGTGGTAAACCAGTATGCGCCGCAACAGGTGTTCCAACCTGCACAGGGAGTAGGCTCGAATGGGGATTTGTTGATGTTCTAGTGAGGTAAAATAACCTCGAGGGTCAGCCAAGGATATCACGAGCAACGGTCCCTGTGTGCATTGGGTTCGAGAAGTGTGTATATAGAGAGGGACAGTAATTTACATTGAATCATGGATTCTCACTCCGATGTGCTCAATGTGCCTATTCCTGGAAGACTATCCAACCAGGATGAGCAAGTGTCACGTGTACTGTTTCTGATCATCACCAGAAAGTTTTGGTCTCTTCTGCCTTCCACAAATCCCATGCCTCTCGATCTGGGTAACAAATGCACGCGCATATCAAACACGGCTCGTGTAAATCTGTTCCTCAGCGCCACTGGTACGGGCGGAGAAGAAGTTTGGGGATCCAGAAGGGCGCAGAGACTCTGAACCACTTCCAGTAAGTCGGGGTGGACTCGGACGCGCCTATTTCAAGGGAATGGCCGTCTGCCAGCAAGCGTCAGGAACGGGCGGGTAGCATGCGGACGTGTATTGGCAAAGGTAGAGCGACCATGTCTCAGCACTTGAGGATTATGATTTCTCTTGTGTCGAGACCCATGGTCCCCGCTAACCATCGACATGGAGGTGGCTTGGTCTCGGCTCGATACCCGATCTGCACTTTTAGCCTGCGTAGCCGCAGTATGTGGCTGGATACAGTGGTCTTGAAACCATGGCTTGTATTGTGTACGCCGAACACTAGCCATCTCTCGCTATTCCGATTTGCATAGTCATATTGTAGTTGTCAGTCATGAAGCTGACAGTCCACCAGTATCCTGCGCAAGGCAATTTCGGCAGGAATTCGCCGTCAGCATCCTGAAATGCGAAGAAGCCTACTAAAATGAATGTGGCCGCAAGGTGTTCACGCTTCATCTCTGTTCAATATTATCATCAGTCATTCTCTGTAGGACAATGGGCGTCCAAATGTCGCTTAAACCATCCGATGGCGCACTCTCCTCTCATCACCTTCACACGAATACAATAGACTTCCGGGGCACTGGTCAGTTACACGAACCTGAATTTGTTACATCCGTTCTGTCTAAGGCTGCACAAGGCCCCGAGGTTATTCTATGGCCATATATATCTTTCTCTAGTTAAAGACGTGAATTTAAGACTAGAGCTTGCGTATCTCCAAGGATATCAGCTTGTTCATCAGCTCAGTCGAGGGCCTCTGCTGATCTCATAAGTGACGGGTTTGGTCTTCGAGTTCTTTCTTCTCGAGCGCCGTATCGCAGTCTGCCAGCTGCAACGATCTTCTCTTCCAGCCCACTTTGCCTCAAGACGCTTATTCCAGGGCCAAAACAAAAGCGCCGCCCATTTATTGAGGAGCAAGAAGATGAGCAACACAGACACGATCTTACCAGGCAATACAACTTTTCCGGGTTACAATGGCACGAATGCCACGAATATTGATCGAGGCCCAGAAATCGGCCACACAGGACACTACTTGGGTGCTGTGATCGGCGGCCCCATTGGAGGCGCTGTAGGCCTTGCACTCATCGTCGTCGTCTGGCTTGTGCTTGAGAAGAGCAGACGAGTTCCAAGACGAAACTCCGACGCACCGTCAGAGGGTTCCCAAGATCCCATGTTGGAGCAAGGTCGAAGCGGTTATGACTCCGAGCTTCAAAGCCCACCCGCAAGAGAAATCACGGACATGGGGCACAAGAGACAGAAAAGGGAGATGAATCCCTATTGGGGAGACCTCTGAAAGGGACGCTCGACAGCTCAGCCCTGCTTGCCGTAGTTGACTGTCATGGGATTGTTGATTCAGGATCGACCTACCTGGCACCGAAGGACTGGTTGGACAAGGCCGGTGATCTAGAGACTCTGTTTGTTTGGGTTGACTAGTCTGCTTCGGAGGTCTTAGTATTTTGATGTTCAGTGGCATGGACGTGTGTTGTCAAGCCCTGCTCCCAGTCTGCCTACGGACTGCAGTCCTGTACAAATACACGCATCAGTGCGCCGCAGGACAAAGTATGACGACAATAGATGGGCTCCTTCAACGTCCTGGTACAATCTTGGCAATTGATGACGGACGGTACAAGCAGTATACTTTTCAAAACATAGTGAAGGGTGACCTGGTCCAGGTTGCGGGTTCTCCCCAGGGGTGCATCCAGATCAAACGGGGTCAGAGCACTTGGAGCAGACAGCTCCCAGACGATGCGAATCCAGGGCAAAAGCTGCCGATTTGTCCACCTCCGTTTACTGCCTGAAACATCTGCGGCCCGTGGGTCCATAAGCACGTTGGGTAGCACAAGTAGAAATGTGCGGCGTGGCTGGCTCATCAAAGAGCAAAATGCGTCGCGGAGTAGATATCATGCTGACTCGAGCAAGTGGGTTTCCTCACAGCACATGTCACTTGTGAGATAGAATTATTGATGTGCGTGAATTGGCTCAGATACCCTCCGGAGAACAGGGGTAAAGAGGAAGGAACGAGCCGCGCAGAGCCACTTCGCATCCCCGGGCGCCCACAGTACGACCCCCAGTCCCCATTTGCATACAGGGCTTCGTATATCTCTTCCTCTTCGAAACCCGCCCTGCCGCCCTGCCGCCCTGCCGTCTTGTCTGAGGGTCGAGGGTCCCAAGTTCGTGTTTGTTTGTTTGTTCTTATGACACGGTCTTGGTCCCCAGTCCAGAAGCCCACAAATCACCCCCAGGCTCCCAGCTGGGGCATCTTGTCTCAGTTGTGACGCCCAAGGAATACGCGACTGAATTGCACGCACTATTTCCAGCTGGCCCAGCCTGTTCAGGTGGGTTGCTAGGACGGAGGGACCGTCAACCACCTAGTGGCCTAGTGGCCTAGTGGCCTACGTGCTAGTTTAGTGCCCCGAACGTACCGTTACCCGGGTGGGCAAGCCGTTCCGCCCTTATCCAGACAGCAACTAGCCCTCCAGGTCGTGCGTACCGTCACTATTAGGTACTGCGTACCCCGTCAGCTTGGCTCGCACCCCCTCTCGCCAGATCTGCCCAGCGCTCCCAGGGTGGGCTTTGATCGGTCACAACGTCCTGAGCCAAAGCCCCGGCGCGGCCCCCCCAATTGCACAGTGCAGCCGTTGCTTGTTGCGAGCCCGGTTACTGCCAACCTTTTCGACCCGGTCTTTCAGCCTTGGAGAGCCTTGGGAAGCTGTGCTGCTGCGGTTGTTTCTAAGCTGGAACGGCGTCCGCCAGAAAGCATGTGTTGCGCGCGCACTCCGCACCCTGACTGGTGTACCACTGGCAGCTGCGCACTCTAGGCACACAGTACTCTACTCGTCAGGGACCCAGGGCTCCACCAGGCGCGATTGCCGGACGTCTAATCCTGTCATCAAACAGCCTAACCAATTCCAACACCGGCCAATCTGGTGGTTTGGTCTCTCAATTACACCACAGATACTTGCCAATTCCTCCTCTTTACATACTCACACTCATGCACTGATCGCTCAGTCACCGACGAATACACTTCATACCCATATCAATCATCCGCTACTCCCCGCCTCGCATTGTTCCAACCGCCCTCCCGACAGCAACCCTGGCTTATTAGCTGCTGTTCCCATCCCTGTTCCGACGCCCCCCCCGTGTTGCCCCGTGCTGCCGACTCCGACGACATCCATTCATTGGAAACCGCCCCCCAACTTCGATTGTGTCCCAACGACGTGGTTCCCCGAGCGTCAAACCACCGCACATGAATTAGTTCGGCGCCGGGCTGCTTCTTTCGCTTTCCGTCAGATCTCTCCCCTTTGCCTTGGGCATCACCCTCCACCATCAATCCCACGATGGCCGACCCTCAGCCCCAGATGACCGGTGGCCAAGGCGGCTCGACGGAGCCCAAGGAGCCCCTTCAGCAGCCCCAAGGCGCCGTCGAGATGAAGAAGATAGGCCCTTCCGTGCCTCAAGTCCCGGCCAAAGATGACGATCCCGCTACCGCAGACGCCGCGGCATCATCCACATCGGTGAAGGGCAAGGAGAAGGAGGTGCAACCACCATCAAGCCGCCAGGACAGAGCAGACTCCCTCAGTATTGGAGCCGCAGACGACCCCGACGGTTCGCCTTCCAATCCTGCAGATGGCCCCGTCTGCAACATCACATTGCTGCTCCCCACCGGCGCACGTCACCCATATAAAATCGACGACAAGTACCTGGCAAAGCGGAACGTCGAAGTACCAGAAGTCACCGAGAGCGGAAAGAAGGACCCCTTCAGTGTTAGTGTCTACAAGTTGAAGGAGCTTATACTACGGGAGTGGCGCGACGAATGGGAGGGCAAGCCAGCCAGCCCCAGCAGCATACGCTTGATCCACTTCGGAAAACTACTAGACGATAAGGAACAATTGAAAAGTACGCCTCTCCCCCCAGATTCTGGAACCCAAGGTCGTCTTGGTGTTTGACCCTGTACTGACGTGAAAATCCCCTTGCAGAATACCAGTTCAGCCGCGAGATACCAAACGTCGTTCACATGTCCGTCAAACCGGCCGAAATGTTAGAGGAAGACGAGGCCGGGAAGGGCAAGAGCGGCAGCAGTGGTGGCCGAAATTCCGAGGGAGGCTCGGGTTGCTGCGTCATATTATAAGCGCAACAGTTTGGCCCGGACTGTCCTGAATGTCTAGGCGATAAAGTTGTCAGACGCAACGGAGGCCCTGTGCAGGTGACGCGAGACTTGGGGCCTGCTGCGGACTGTTGTCAGGCCGATGCAAAGCATATGCGGCGGCAACGTGGCTGGGTGGTTTTGTTTGATGTGAGCGACGGGCCCCTTTCCCACCACATACTGTTATTATACGCCCCCGGAACTGCATTTTCTTTGACCCATGGCCATGGGGCATCATACCGTTGAAACAGATCTGTTCGCTACGGCATTCGGATTACTTCATGTCTTTTCTAATCAAGAGGATTCGGATGGGAGGGAATCGTTGGCGCAATACATCGGGTAATGTTTTGGTTTTTGTTATCGCAGCGGATGTTTCCACTAACCTGGCAATCGTCATCACTGTACTCCCCACATGAACACACAAAAGATTAGCGAGGCAAACATTGTCCATAGCTTTGGATAGAAATCAGTCATTAGAAACGTATGACTGCCCGCCCTCGTTCGCTTGGATCTGAGAGGAAGCGAATGCGGCAACCTGCCATTCGCAAATGTCTAGACCTGCCTAGGCGGCCTCTATTCGTCGGTACCTGTACAGGGCCTCTCCCATGCAGTATGTCCATGCCGGTCGTTCAACATCAACGCCTGTCACCAGTTGTGGCCCCCGCTCACATCTTCAGCTTCTTCTCCATCTCCTCGTGCACGCCAACGGCGGCCCTCTGCTCCTCGCCCGTGTACACGTCCTCCCAGGTGATGGATGTGTCCTTTCCGCGCAATATGTCCTCATGCACGCCCGCGGAGCCGCCGCCGCCCAGCGCCATCGGCCGCCACTCGCCCTGCTGCGTGATCTTGAGCTCCATGCCGCGGCGGATGGGCTCGGCGACGCCGTACGTCTTGCGCAGCATCTCCATGCGCAGGGCCTCCTGCGTCGACTCCCACCGCTTCAGGCGCGACTCGAGCGGGTGCGTGGACGCCGGGGCCGTCGAGTCCCGGGCGGATGTGAAGGGGTCCGGGCCGACGCCCGCGCGGAGCGTGTCGTGCAGGCCTGGTGCCGAGGGGGCGCCGTGCTCGCTGGGGCGGATGTGGCTGAAGGTTGACGAGTGCTCGTCGGCGGGGACGATGCGCATCGACTGTTGGGTGTTGCGTCTTGTCAGTAAGGCGTGTACAAGGAGCTGTGCCGTCGCCTGGCTGGCGGGCTGGTTGGTTGGCCTGAGCTTACCATCTTGGAGGGTCTGTTGTCGTTCAACGGGCTTATGAATGGTTAGGCAAAGCTGGGACTGACTTTGGAAAACAGCTTTGTCTATGCGTCGGTTGGGAAGATTGAGGGGCTGTGTTACGATGTCGTTTGCGTGGTCAAGGAAGTTGAAGTTAGGAAGCTGGGCCGCTCCTAAGGGTTGCCGGCCCTTGAAGCTCAGCACTGGGCAGGCTGCCGAGCAGCTTCGCGTAATGGGCGCGCACGGACCAAGACACTCAAGCGGCGGCCCGGCGTACGTAGTCCAGGCAGGTTAAGGTACGTACCCGCTGCGAGCATCCACATTAACGCCGTCTGGATATTCACGCCTATGACACAGAGCTGCAAGGCAGCCTCAGGTCGACTTAATATTGCTCCACCTCGACATGGCTCGCTCGCAATTCAGGCCCTTTCAGTTCACATCATGAGACACATACCGGTGCGACCTCCTATTGTGCGAATAGCCAATGGCACGTTCTATCGCCATCACCCAAATGCTCATGTGGCGCACCCAAACCCGCCTTTATTCTCGGGATTGTCCTTTGAGCTACCCTCTGATCCAAGCGCACAACATCACTGGGCGGTCTTAGGTCCATCATTATCTGGGAAGACTACGTTTCTACAGGTATTGAGAGGCCAACACCTGAGCATCCCCGCAACGGCACGGTCATTTCCATACCTGGCCACAGACGCGGTTCCTCGTCGTTTGAGAGCTGCCAACAAGGCTGTTCAATATGTCGGGTTCGACGCGGAGAAATCTGGCGGAGGGCTTGGCCCAGCTACCTCGGCATACCTATCCGCGCGTTATGAGTCACGTCGGGAGATCACAGACTTCTCGCTCAGGGACTATCTCGTAGGAAATACAGAGCTAAACCCATATTCCCTCCCTGATGACGAGAATACTATCAGCCCGGAACTACTGGAGAGGATCACGAGAGATCTGAAGCTACAGCCGCTTTTGGATCTACCTGTGGCATTCCTATCGAATGGCCAGGGCAGGAGGGCACGCATCGCAAGGGCACTGCTCACCAGACCTGAGGTTCTTTTGCTCGATGAGCCGCTCATGGGGCTTGACCCGCCCACAGTAGCATCGTTGAATCCTTTATTAAAGTCAATGGCTACGAAGGCTTCACCAAGGCTTGTTCTGAGCGCGAGGCCGCAGGACCCTCTACCCGACTGGATTACGCACCTTGTATATCTAAGGAGTGACTGCCAAGTTGGGGCAATGGGCGACAAGGAAACTGTGATCGAAGGCCTGCGCAAGTACATCCGAGGCGTGCGGAGGGGCGGTCTGGTTGAGGATGACAAGATGCCGGTGAAGGCTCTCCGAGATATGGGCCATACGCTGACCGAGAACGGCATCACGGGTTCTGGCCTGGGTGAAGACGGCGAGACTTTTGCCAGCGCAGCAGTGCCCCGGCCAATGCAAGAGGAGAGCTCAAAACAACTCGGGGAGCCGGTGGTCGAGATGGAAAGCTGCCAGGTGAGATACGGAGACAAAATCGTCCTTGGCAACTGGGCAGTGGAAGAGAATGGTGAATCTGTCAAAGGACTATCCTGGACCGTTCGGCGAGGTGAGAGATGGGGCGTTTTCGGTCCCAACGGCTCTGGAAAGACAACGATCGTGTCCCTGCTCTGTTCAGACCACCCCCAGACGTACTCGTTGCCGATAAAGTTGTTCGGTCGCAGTCGCCTACCGGAGCCCAGGTCCAGGCAGCTACCTTTAACCTTCTGGGACATACAGCGACGAGTGGGCCATTCCAGCCCAGAGGTCCACCAGCATATCCCGAGACGACTGACGATTCGGCAAGTCGTAGAGAACGCTTGGGCCGATACGTTTGTGATGAAGGCGAAGCTCGATGATGCAGCCCGCGCAAAGGTCGATGCGAGCTTGCGGTGGTTTGAGCCCGAGCTGAACCCAGCATATCAAAAGACCGCGGCTAATCAGACAGCTGACGTCTCATGGGCGAGCGACTACGTCTTTGGCGAGATATCGTTCAGCGCACAGCGCATTTTGCTGTTCATTCGGTCGATGATCAAGAACCCAGACATTGTCGTCCTCGATGAAGCCTTCAGTGGCATGGACGAGGGTGTAAGAGACAAGTGTATGCTATTTCTTGCCCACGGAGAGGCAAAGACGTATGCGCCTGCAAAGGGGCAGCTCGCCGGCCGTGGGGGCTCCGGCTCTGCCGCGGGGACCGAAGTGGTCGATAGTGAGCAAGCGAAATCCGGCAATTTGAAGGTTCTCGGCCTGTCGGACCAGCAAGCTCTCATCTGTATCAGCCATGTCAAAGAGGAGGTGCCCGACACCGTGCGGGAGTGGCTGTGTCTGCCCGAGGCCAACTCTCAACAGCCGGCAAGATTTGGACGGCTGGACGGCCCACTGAGGACAGATGCGAGGAGGTGGAGCGAGATTTGGAATGTCGGGAGAATTTAAGCATCAGTCCCACCCTGCAGGTACGACGGGGCAGAGGCAACATAGACCGAATCTCAGTGGGACTTGTCTCTCTCAATTGTCGACCTTGGGAAGCTGCTGCGTTGTGTTCCTGGAGCTGTCGCCGAGCCTGCAGCTCGAGTTCTGCAACCCGGACATGGCAACAAACGCTGTCGTAATTCTCGAGGGCCAATCCGAGTGAATTGGTCCAAATTCTACAAATTCTGTACAGCAGCGGCTAGGTCTGTATGGCTTCTCACTCTCGGCCCATCTTCTCGGGACTGGTCCTCTCGATCCCTGCACCCTGTCTAGCTAGTACACAGTACTGAGAACAGTCAGGTGGGACCGTTTAGGGATGGGAATCCAGCATTACAGTACTGGACTGCCTCAGGACGGCGAGGAACACATGCTATTTCGTCTCTGTCTGTCTCTTGTTGTCCCCTGACTATCAATGGCAATCTCCGCCACCAGCAAGTGCTCCTGGTGTTGTGCATACGAGGTGGGCGGGCACCCAGGCGCGGACGGGTCGTGCTGCGATTGTTTGTCTCCGCCGTGTGGGATCGCGTTTTTTTGGATCGGGCTCCTGCCTGCGTTCCCAGCCATCGCTTTTCTATTTTCGAGGAGCAGAAGTCTGTGTCATGCTTGCAGGCCCATCGTATAGAGTTATCGATTGTTGCGAGCCCACTGTTTCCCAGGTGCGTGGGCCGTCGATTGGAGCAGGTGCAGCCAGGGTGGGCTGTATGACGTGCCACCAAACGGTAGCTCCCAGCCCCCCTCCACCCCCCAGCCTCCAAAATCGCCCTGCTGCAGCCAAGCGCCCGCCTGGTTGCTGTGGATACCACTTACATCCTCTGCGGGCATCAACAAGGTCCGGCCAGACCTGCATACTCGAATGTTATTATCGTGCCTGGCACTGCCTGCTTCCCTGTCTCTTCTTCATGAGAAGCCAATTGGGCATTTTAACTGCCAACCTCCTCCATTACTACCAGAGCGGGATCCAAGCATTCCCCGGGCACACATCAGCAGCTGCTGCATAGCTCCCACAGTCGCTTCCTCCTCACTCATCCCACCGCATTTGCATTGCGTTTCGCCATTCAGGTGGCTGGGGTCGGAGCTCGAAAACTTTCATTCCTGCACTCTCTCTTGCCTCACCTCACCCAAGCCACTCATTCTGTGCTGTGCTCCATTCAGCTTGCTCCGGTCAAGTCTGTTCATTCTTGAGCCTTCTTGCCTTATCAGAGCCAGGATGGACCGTTCAGGTTCACCCTCACACCCTCCCGACTACGGTCGACGTCTCTATGGCGACGATGACCAGGACGACGTCCCCCTCGGCCAAGGGAGCACTGCTGCCGCTGTGAGACTGCTAACATCTATGGAGGAGCCAATGTCAGAGGGCCGTCCGTACGTATCACCACTTATTCTTCGTCCGTCTCCTTTGTGTCTGCCAGCTGTCAAGGTTGCGGCGGCCCCGCCGGCAACTTCAACTCCAGGGCACATCTCGTCGCTCAAGAGGCAGGAAGAAGGCGCAAGCCCGCCCAGGAAGCAGCTTGTCCCAACAGTCCACTTCGCGGCCGGGACATCCGGCGCGGGAACACCCTCGCGGCGTGGGGCGGTAGCAAGCAGAGAGGACCACGGCAAGCTGCCGTCGAGAGCCTCTACTGTCAAGCTTCAGAAAAAGAACAAACCAGCAAATATCACGCAGGCCGAGATTGCGTCGACGTTGCCGGCCATCCCAGAGGGGCTCTCCCCTCGGAGGAAGTCGCTGAGGCAGTCCCACAGCGAGCCCCCCACTACTCATACTTCACCAACAGCAGACACCAGAAGCTCACCAACATGTGAACATAGTAGCCATCACACTCGTCAATCATACCAGCCATCAGTCTTTTCCACGCATTCTCACCGCGACTCCATCCTCGACCCGCCCAGCATGCCGCCGCCAGACTCAACATATATCCCCTTCCGACCCTTCGACGAAGACTCACCACCACCACGGGCATGGAGCCCGTCACGCACATCCGATTATGAGAGGATGCCTCCAGCTCCTGCCCAATACGAGCCGGCGGATCTGAACGGCAGCCCACGGCCAGGTACACCGTCTTCAAGATATGGTGGAAGCCCCAGACGGCCTCTGCCTCCAGCGCCACTCTTCTCCGGCGGAAGTGCCCGAACTTCAGCTTTTGCCGACGATGCCACTGTCTCCATCCCGCTGGAACATGACGACGACGACCCCTTCGGTCCTGAGTCCTCTGACATCAGTGACAAGATGAGACGCGAGTCCTACTTGTCCCGCCAGGACACTTTGAGCGACGGGCTAGAGACCCCTTTCGATGAGAAGGTTGACCACTATGGTCCCGCACCACAGGGCCGACAGGAGCGACGAGGCGTGCGCGACCCCCAAATGACCAAGAAAGAGGTTCAGCTCATCAATGGCGAACTGGTGTTGGAATGCAAAATCCCAACTATCCTGTACAGTTTCTTGCCCCGCCGGGACGAGATCGAGTTCACACATATGCGATACACGGCCGTGACCTGCGACCCTGACGACTTCCTATCGAGAGGTTACAAGCTGCGCCAAAACATCGGAAGGACCCTCCGTGAGACAGAACTCTTTATCTGCGTGACCATGTACAACGAGGACGAGATCGGGTTCACGAGAACGATGCACGCCGTCATGAAGAACATCGCTCACTTCTGTAGCCGCAGCAAGTCGAGGACGTGGGGAGAGAATGGTTGGCAGAAGATCGTCGTGGCCATCGTCTCGGATGGTCGGGAGAAGATTCACCCACGAACATTGGACGCCCTGGCCGCCATGGGCGTTTACCAGCATGGTATCGCCAAGAACTTCGTCAACCAAAAGGCCGTACAAGCACACGTGTACGAATATACAACTCAGGTTTCCCTCGACTCTGACCTGAAGTTCAAGGGCGCGGAGAAGGGCATTGTCCCCTGCCAGATGATCTTCTGCCTCAAGGAAAAGAACGCGAAGAAGCTGAACTCACATCGCTGGTGCTTCAACGCTTTTGGAAAAGCATTGAACCCCAACGTCTGCATCCTGCTCGACGTCGGAACAAAGCCTGGTAGCAACTCGCTGTACCACCTCTGGAAGGCTTTCGATACCGACTCAAACGTTGCTGGGGCTTGTGGAGAGATCAAAGCAATGAAAGGAAAGTTTGGCTCTAATCTCTTGAATCCACTCGTCGCGTCGCAGAACTTTGAATACAAGATGTCCAATATCTTGGACAAGCCTTTGGAGAGTGTTTTCGGCTACATTACAGTGTTGCCTGGCGCTCTGAGTGCGTATCGGTACCACGCGCTCCAGAACGACGAGACTGGTCATGGGCCTCTGAGCCAATATTTCAAGGGAGAAGTCTTGCACGGCCAGCACGCCGATGTCTTCACTGCCAATATGTATTTGGCCGAGGATCGTATTCTGTGCTGGGAGTTGGTGGCAAAACGCGGAGAGAGATGGGTCTTGAAATATGTCAAGAACTGCACTGGTGAGACTGACGTGCCTGGTAAGTCCATTAGTGACAACATTTTGATCCTTGTTATGCTAGAACACACACTAACATTCCGGTAGACTCATTGCCGGAATTTATCTCCCAGCGCCGAAGATGGTTGAACGGCGCTTTCTTCGCAGCCGTGTACTCCCTCATCCACTTCAAGCAGCTCCTTGCGACGGACCATACCGTTCCGCGCAAGGCACTGCTGCTCATTGAGTCGTTTTACCAGTTCATCCAGCTCCTCTTCACTTACTTCTCACTCGCCAACTTCTACCTGACATTCTACTTCGTTGCGGGCGGTATCGGCGACGAGAAGGTCGACCCATTCCCACACAACCTCGGAAAGTACATTTTCGCCATCCTGCGCTACGCCTGCGTCCTCCTCATCGCCGCTCAGTTCATCCTCTCGCTCGGCAACCGGCCCCAAGGAGCCAAGAAATTGTACCTGGCCTCTGTCATCATCTTCAGCATCATCATGGTCTACACGTTGTTCGCCTCCATTTACATCGTTGTGTACCAGATCACGCAGGGCAGCGGGTTTGACATGCATAGCACCATCATGACGAACATGATCCTCTCGGTTCTGTCAACGATCGGCCTTTACTTCGTCATGTCTTTCATCTACCTCGAGCCATGGCACATGTTCACTTCGTTTGTGCAATACTTCGTCCTGCTACCATCGTATATCTGCACTCTGCAGGTGTATGCGTTCTGCAACACGCACGACGTGACATGGGGGACCAAGGGAGACAACGTGATGAAGACGGACCTGGGAGGCGCCATCGGAAAAGGCTCAACGGTCGAGCTGGAGATGCCCTCGGAGCAGCTGGACATCGACTCCGGGTACGACGAGGCGCTGCGGAACCTGCGTGACCGCATCGAGGTGCCCGAGTCCGCCACCAGCGAGTCGCAGATGCAGGAGGACTACTACAAGTCGGTTCGGACTTACATGGTCAGCTCGTGGATGATCGCCAACGCCGTGCTCGCCATGGCGGTCAGCGAGGCCTATGGCCAGAAGCAGGTCGGCGAGAACTGGTACCTTGCATTCCTCCTATGGAGTGTCGCCGCGCTGGCGGCATTCCGTGCTCTTGGCTCCGGCACATTTGCGTTCATCAACCTCGTCAACACCATCGTGGAGGGCCGCGTGAAGATGAGCCTCAAGGTTCCGAAGTGGCTGGGCGGTGTGGGTAGCAAAATCTCAGACACGCTAAGCAGCGTTGGGAGCAGCGTGAGGAGGTGAAAACAAGAAGAAAAAAAGGAGACCTGACCAGACGTGGTCGAAGTGTGTTTCTCTCAAATTAATGTCTACTGGAAAGGAGTTCGTTTGAATGGGTCTCTTGTTATTTATTCTTATACCGCAACGAGGTTGGCGTTTCCCTCATGGGGCATTTGGATTATGAGGGTTGACCAAGGGAAAGAGACGACTGGATGAACGATAGCTTCGGCATGGGTTGGATGGAACCGGGTGGTCAATCAGGGCTTGTCGTCGGGAATAGGGATTACCCGTATGAGGTTATGTACATTTTACGAACTGTGTATTGCTCCACTGTGATCACATGGAGGAGGGGTGAAGAAGTGCTTTGTCTCGGTGTTAGATAAAACAATGCATCATTATGACAGTCAGCCTGAATTACCTGTGACCTGGTCAGTTTGCTTCAATTGACAAGTGGTGTTCGCAGAGAAAGTTCAGTGGAAAGTAAGATGTTCGTGTATTGTAGCATCTAGAGCCTGGAGATGTCGAAATCCTTGTGTCCCCACTTCTCGGTAAACTTGACTTTGGCCTGCTTCCGGTACGGAATCTTTCTCCTCGCCTCCAGACGCCCTCTGACCAACAGGCTCCGGTACCGATCCTTGAGCAGGTTGCCCTCGGGTTTCAGCAGTCTGAGCGAGTCCTGCAGCTCGTCCGGAAGCACCAACTCGAGGTCCTTGTCGGGCAGCTTCAGCTTGCCCAACTGTCTCCTCCGCAGCTCGATGTCATCGCCCTCGCTCTCGTCCTCGCTCATCTCGACCTTGGACAGGGCCAGCTGCCGCTGCTTCTCCTCGACAGCCTCGGCGATCTCCTTGATGTGCTTGGCCTGCTCCTCCTTCCTCTTCGCCGCCGCCTGATGCTTCCTAAGCCCCTCTTCCAGCTTTCTCCTCTTGGCCTTATTGCGCTGGGCCGGCGTCTTGCGCTTTGGACGCTTCGTGATTACGCCTTCGGCGTCGCTCTCAATGCCCTCCCACGCAGAGTCCTCATCCCACTCTGAGAGCTCTGCGCGCGCCTCTGCGGCCTCTGCCTCCGCTGCGGACCGGGCTGCGGCCTCCTGTCGCCTGCGGTCTGCCTCGATCTCCTCCAGGCGCTTGCGCTCAGCCTCGACAGCCTTCTCTCCTTCACGCTCTAGCCGCTCGACATAGTCCGTGACGACGGGGTTGTAGCTGAACCCGCCGGTCGGCTTGGCCACGGCGGGCACGTTCTTGCCGCTCGCGGATAGTGATATGGGCTTCTTTGCCAGCGTCGAGGGAGGCTTAGCCCTTGTCGGTTCTGGGATCCACTCGTTCTTCTCCTGTTTTGCAGCAGGGCCCGCAGCAGAGACCGGATCCATGGCCCAAGGGTCGTAGGTGGCGTCTACAACGTCTACTGCCGATTCGTGGTGCCCATCGGCCACTTTCTTGATGCGGGCCAGCTCCTTGTGAGTGACATAATTTGTGCGCTGGCGCTTGACAGGTAATATTCCATCGGTGGTCTTATCGGCGGGTCTCTTCTTGCTGGACACGGCCGGAACGGCGGACCGCGCGGCGATGATCTCGTCGGCCTTGAGGCCCTTGACCTTGGGAACTCTCTTGGTGTTGTTGGAATCGCCGCCGGTGTCGAGGACGAAGAGGTCGGCCGAGTCCTTCTCTGCAATGACACCACCTTGGATTATCTCGTCATTCAGATCCTCGAGACCCTTCTTCACCTCGGTCACATCGACGTTTTTCCTCCATGCCTTCTTGCCCTTTCGCGAGGGTTGTGTGTGTTGTTGAGGCGCATCAGGGTTTCCTGTGCGACCCCTAAGGACAGCCATCTTCGTAGTTGGACCTCAAAGGGGCAGACCGGGGCAGTTATGTCTTGTGTAGGTGTGAGAGCGAGAGGTCTGGATCGGGTCAGCTGCAAGAGTGCTGAGTTGCAGACCAAAGGAACAAATTGGTTAAAGGACTGGCGGGCTGAGAGGGACTCCCTGGACCCATCTCTCCAATTGCTCTAGGGGACTGGAAAAAATCAGAATGGGGAAGGCTATCGATAAGCATCCCACTAGCTGACCGGGGCCAGGCCCAAGACTTGCAGAGAGCCCTGCAGAGCTGCATGACGGCGGGCATTTCGTCACCAATCACTGGCTGGCCTTGTGCCCCACAGCGCGGGCGCCGAGACGCTGGCCAACGCGGTGAAAGGGGATCCAGATGTCGTGGAGAAAGATAGACTGCGCAGTTCTCCGTATCTATTGTACAACTGGTCGTTGAGAGAGAGGGGACCCCGTTTCCACACCGTTTGTTTCTCTCTGCTGGCGTCCCGCATTTGGCCAAGGCAAGCTGTCAAGAGCTCTGAATAAGATTTCAACCACCGAGAGCCCGGGCTGCCCCAGGCACCAGAACAAAGACGACCACTCAACCCTCCATCCATCCTGCTCCATCTTCACCGGCACAAGCCAACTCCCAAGCGGCGAGGCATACCAGATCCATACCTACCTGCCCAAACAACCGCGTAGACGGCTTCTCAGATATTGTCTTGACTACTTCCAGTGCCACCCAACCGACGCCATTGCCCACCCGATAATTGCACAACCGACCGATCCTACGGGAAAACCCAACAAGATGGCGCAAGCAGGAGCTTCCTACAACAACCCCCTCAAGAAGTTCAAGTATGTCTCTCTTGACTTGTGACTCGTGTATATCCTCCTTGAGCTGAGTGAGGCTGATCATTCACACGTCTGTAGGTTGGTCTTCTTGGGCGAACAGAGTGGTACGTCAAAGACCCGTCAGGATCCCCGTAGTCACGCAGAGCGCATGCTAATTTGAATCCTCTCCTTCTAACAGTGGGCAAGACATCCCTCATTACCCGGTTCATGTACGACTCGTTCGACAACATGTACCAAGCCACAATCGGCATCGATTTCCTCTCCAAGGTGATTATAGCCCGATCCGTAGACGCGGGACACGCCGGAACGGGGGCTGACGCGAACCCCAGACGATGTACCTCGAGGACAGGACAGTGCGGCTGCAGCTCTGGGACACGGCTGGCCAGGAAAGATTCAGGTCCTTGATTCCCTCCTACATTCGAGACTCGAGCGTCGCCGTGGTGGTCTACGATATTTCAAGTGAGCCGGCACCACGACCCATCGCAAATGACCGAGTGGAAACATCAGCTGATAGCCAGGATCACAGACGCAAAATCGTTCCAGAACACGAGGAAGTGGATCGACGACGTCCGGGCTGAGCGAGGGAACGACGTGATCATCGTTCTTGTGGGCAACAAGACTGATCTTAACGACAAGCGGGAAGTCACCACACAACAAGGTGAGGAGGAAGCCAAGAAGAACAACCTCATGTTCGTTGAGACGAGCGCCAAGCTGGGCCACAACGTGAAGACGCTGTTCAAAAGGATAGCCCAGGCCCTGCCAGGCATGGAGGGTAGCGACGCCGCCGCGCAGGCCACCAACCAGAGTAAGTGTGGGCCCTGTCTACATATTGCGACAGAGGGCTGTGACGTGCTGACACACCTGGTAGTGATTGACGTCAAGACCAACAACTCGCCGACCAGCCAGGAGGGCTGCGCCTGCTAAACGAGCAAGGCGACTTTAGACCTATTTGGACCAGCGGCCTCGGTACCGTGCCGGCAGGAGGCTCCCGGTGCTGTATCTTGTAGAAAGCAGCAATCAGCCAGGCCCGTATTATCATTTGGCCACGGGCTAACAGCATGAGCGATTGTATAATAAACAACGATTAATGGGTCATGATTGACGACCCATAATTTTCCCGACCGATAAGACCTTTTAGTATATTATTCTAATTCATCTTCGGACAAGCCTTTGTCTGTAGTCTCGGCTGTGCGCGTCGAGATTGGTGTTGATGTGCGACTTTGATGCTGCGCTTGTCTTGCGCTTGACCCGGCTGTTGAGCCTTTGCCATTCTCATCCGGTATGACTTCCGCTTCAAAAGATCCTCAACCCAGCGATGTCTCAGCTTGACGGCTCATGGGTGATCTTATTCAAGGGCAGCCGTCCATTTTTCACTTCCGAGACTGCACTGTGCCATCTGCCATGCCAAAGTAGGCCGCCACAGGCTTCTGCGCGCTGCTCTCGACCTGGAAGCCGTTCGCACCGGCAAATAGGCCAACTTCAACAACACCGACGATCTTGATGAGCTTTTCGGCGAGGCCATCAACGGTCCAAACGCCGTTCTCACCGTCCTGGCCCTTGAGGTCCTTGGCCAGGGCAAGCGGTGGGAAGGGCGCATCGATGAGCGAGTTGCCGTTGTCAGTCACTATCGAGCCGGCCTTGCCTGGCAGCCCGGAGCGAAGCACAGGGTTGATCGCGCCCAGCTTCTTGAGCTCTGACAGCACGTGCCCTGTGGCCTGGTAAACGACCTCAATAGGGATGCCCTTCTTCCAGCTTGTCCCCAGCCGAGCAGACATTTTCCTGAAGTCTACGTAGATGGTATGTTAGTTGCGCCTCGAACTAACAAGAATTCCGAGGCTGGTCCACTCACCAGCGACACAGACAAACTTCTTGGCCTTGGTGACGATGAGCTTCTCCTGGAACAGGCAGGCGCCGCCGCCCTTGATGAGGTTGAGCTCCTCGTCGACCTCGTCGGCACCGTCAAAGCAGACGTCGAGCTGCTTGCCTTCTGGCAGGTCCTGGACGTACTGCAGGTTCAGGCCGGCGCCGCGGATCAGCTCGCGGGACTGCTCCCCGGTGGGGAAGAAGGCCATGCGGGAGGTGACGTCGCGGCCCAGGGCGGCGATGGCCTCGACGACGTAGATGACGGTGCTGCCGGAACCGATACCCACGTGAGTGTACGTCAGGTCCATGTGCTCCTTGACGGCCTCGTACGCCGCGGCGCGCTTGGACGACTCGACCAGGTTGGCCTGCTCCGAGGCGCTCAGCGCCGACGTTGATGTTGTGGCCATGGCTCTGGGGGCTGCGGCTTGCTTGCGACTCTGGATGTGTCTTTGGGCTCTGGATATGCCCCGGAGAGCGTGTGACTGACCCGCTTGCTGAACAGTCCGGGAGGCTGAGCAAGGAGTATAGTGTCTGCGGTTTATATGAGCCGGAGCCGCTGCAGGTGTTATAGGAAATGCGGCAATAAACTTGGGAGACGGGCTGACGACTCGTAGACGCATCAATAGGACGAACTTGGCGAGTCTCGCAAGAAAGTCAAAAAAAAAAAAAATGGTAGTCACAAATCTCAAGCTCGCAGTCCGGGCCAGTGTCTCGAGTCTTACAGTTGGGCACTGGGCGATTGTCTCGTCAAGGCCCCGAGACTTCACTCACGATGAGACTCGCCGTTGGTCGGGGCCCAGTGGCTGAGTCATCACAGAACGGGCAGTACTATCATGGAATCTACCGGGCCAATTGACCTACATCTTGGCGGCAAAACTGCGGACAGACTGCTTCCAACTCGTAAAATGTCACGCCTCTGCACATAAAATTTGACATTGAGTCGTGAGAGCCCTTCCCGGTCCAGCCAGGCAGAAGGCAACAGCTGCAGTCTGAGTAGGTCTCTGGCGTAAAGCCGGTTTGACTTGCAGGTCGTGTCCTCATCATACCCGCCTCCACAACCTCTTCCAAGGATGCATCGCCGGAGCGCTCGCTGTCACAAAGATTCAGCCGGCGAACTTTATCTCAAAAGTACCCAAACAACCTCAGGATGAGGCTGCCCATCAGCGGGCGGCAAGCCATGTTACAAACACTGTAACTAGGTATTTTGTCAGAGGCCGTGCTATAGAGTAGAGAGAGAGACATTACTAACCCAGGTCTAGCGCCGCAAGGGTGAGATCGGTGTGGGTGGCTCGGACCGGGAGTGACGCTGCAGGGTCCGGTGCATCCGTGTTCGCCCAAGGCAGCCCAAGGCCAATTTGATCCGGATTGTTTCCTGTTCCACAACATCGGACCCTGATCTGTCACCTTTTGCATTGACGGTAACACCACTAAAGGCCGACCAGAGACCACCAAGTCCTTGCGTCCAGGATCAGTTATTTGGCTCAGATCTCCAACCTCTGCTTTTGAGCACCACACGAGAACCATCATGGCGACCTCGAGAGGCCTGCGGCTGTCGCTGCCCAAGCCAAAGGTATGCAGCATCGTCATCAACCCCCCGTCGCCGCCTGCCCGCCTGCCCGACCAGCTAACCACCTAACCACCGCACGCAGACCTTCCTAGGCCTCATGTCCCTCCAGACCGGCACCGAGATGATCTCATTAGCACTGCTCATCAACAAAGTGACGGGCTTCTACGGCCTGCTCGCCATAGTGACCGGCTACTCCCTCAGCGCCGTCCAGCTCTCCATGTACCTATATTCGGTCGTCGTGCTCGGCACCCTTGCGTTCCTTATCCCTCACATCCGGAGGCAGTCGCCGTTCCAGAATCTGTCGCTCGCCTGGCTCTACATCGCCGACACGGCCGTCAACACCGCGTACACGGCGACTTTCGCGGTGCAGTGGTTCCTCAACGCCGGCGGCAACCCCGAAGGCGATCCCGCGGAGCAGGCCACCGATACGGCGGCCAGCATCGTGATCATTGTCGGGCTCTCACTCTTCAGGGTGTACCTGATGTTCGTGGTCATGAGCTTCACGAGGCAGGTCCTGCAGAGGCACATGGAGGAGCTCTCTGGTGGCAAGGGACTCGTGCTGCTGCCGTTCACCCCTGGGTCGCCCGACGGCGATGGCTGGAAGGGAAAGCTGGGGCGTGCGATGTTGTTTGTCGGCCAGGACTACTTTGGGGCCAAGGACGACGAAGAGTGGGCTTCGGAACAGAGGGCGCACCTGGTAGCTGATGAGAGCGACGGCGAGTAGACAGGACTGAGCCCGAAAGCATATGCGGGCGTGTTTACTGGCGAGGTGTTTTGCATTGTACGAGGGCATCGGTTGGCGTTTCTGCTTCATCTTGCATCATACGTAGTACATACTACAATACTACAGGTAATGGGAAATGGGACAAGGATTTTGCTCGAGCACGCCGGACAGCTTGGGTTGACAAGTGAGGTCTTGTGGTGGCCAGCGCATCCTCCACAACTACCAAGCTTGTGTCAACCGATGTGCAGGACCCCGAGATGCGAGACCAGGTCCAGCAGGACACCAAGGACGTGCACGGAAGGGCAGCTTGGAAATGCGTGTGCGTCCCGACCGCGTGGTCTAGAATGCGCCGAGTCTGCCTTGGACTTGGATCAGATGCAACAAGGCGGGCATGAGAGACTGGGCTGGTTGCATTGGTGCTGCGCTCTCTATAAATATACACGCGTAGCGCGATATCGCCGCCCAATGGGTGCAACAGGGTGTGCGAGAAGGTTTGGCTGGTATCGAGCCTAGCCAAAACAGCTTCTCGAATGTCGAGAAGCTTGTTCAGAAGCTCGCTGTGCGCGCTATATCCTCAGAGGTGCAGCTTGCGTGTACGCGCATGAAACCGTCTCTTAGTATGGCACGGTCTGCCTCGGGAGTGAAGCATCTGAGAATCCTATTGACTTGTGCACTTCTTACTATCACTTCTGGGTTTCACAACAGAAGACATGGTTCCTTGGGCTTGAAGACTGCGCTTGGATAAATAAATTGATCTGACGACGCCCAAGAATCTTATGGCCCTCAATGAGACGTGGCGAGGTGGGTGGAGGGTTGGCAGCACCCCAAGACAAGGCTGGGCATGAGGAGGGCCGGAGTTCTAGAGGTCTGGAAAAGATCTCGAAGGACTTGGTAGCGAGAGGCAGCAGGACCGCGTGTGAGAAAACAAGTGAAGGTTTGACCACATGTTTCTGTGGCCTGCTCGTGGGCCTTGGCGGTAGCTGGCAGCCAAGAGGTTGTCTTGTGGAATATCATAGCGGGGGACGTGCATGAAATGCTTCTCAGTTGGTCGCCTGACTCCGTTCCCCCGGACCAAGACCGGGGGGCCGCAGTGAGAAGGGAAGAATAAGAGAGGGAAAAATGGCCTAAAGCCTAAAGGACGATCGCGGCGCGGGGAGTGTTCGCTGCGGGCCCAATTGCTGGGTTCGACCAAGACCTCGTGGGAGGGTGTGATGAGATGAGATGGCACAGGTCTTTTGGCCTCTCCGCTGTGACCCTGTTGCCAGCCTGCCAGCCTGCCAGCCTGCCATCCTGCCTGCACAGCCCTTGCAGCCGTTGTGCTGCTGCAGCGTGCCTGCGTGCGTGCAGCGTCTTCGATAGGACGCATGGGATGGCCAGGCTGCCGGGGTGGAAGAATGCAAAAGGCAAAAGTGAGGTCAATTCCCGATGCAGAGGTGGGCTCACCCACCCCCCATTGTGGCTCGCTTGTAGCCGCACCACCTGGCTGGTGATGGCCCAGGACGCTGGCAGAGTCGCACCGGAGCGGCTAACAGGACGGATAAAGCTACCGACACCCTTGCCTTGGCCGTCGGTACGTGCGGGAGTCGGTGGGGGCACCCCTGCAAGGCGATGCAGGGCCCTGCCAGAGGCACTCGAGACCCGTTTTACCGTGTTAATGCCCCGGCCGTGATTGGGCACAGTGCCCTCGGACAGGGTCTGCTCCCCAGATTCTGGAGCTGGGACGCCGGTGCGGCCCCTGCCCCCCTGGGCGGATGGTTTGTTTCGACACTCTGGTCGGCCGGTTGCTGAATCATTGCCCGACAAGCACGGCGAAAGAGGGACCCTTTGGACCAAGACAGCTCGTTCCAGCCAGTCCGGCCAGTCCATCAAAGCGCTAGGGCGATCACGCAATCGCACCCTGACGATGAGAAGCTGCTCGGCCACGACCACACCGGCCTCTGAGCGGCGACCGAAAAGCTTGAATGGCGAATCTCGAATCTTTTTCCTGTCCCCCCAATGGTCCCCCAGCCGTCCTGAGTGGTCCCTCTGCACAATTCTGGCGGGGCAATATCGGCTTCTTCGTGCTGCCAATGCCGTGATGCTGTGATGACTGGACGACTGGCCACTCCTCTCGCTCTGGAAAAAACACTCGCACTGGGAAATATCCACATTTTTTTCAAGCCCCGTTTCTGCATCCTCGCTCCGGCGACAGCCTCTGGATAAAGACCGCCTCGCCGTCCTCGCTCCGTCTCTGGTCGGGCCCTTCTTTTCGCCATGTCATTCCTCTTCAACCGGCTCCCCAAGCTCGACACCTCCACCTCCCTCTCCCGCGGCAAGAACAACAGTCTGTCGCCCCTGCAGCAGAGGAAGATGCAGCAGGAAGTGGCCATGACCCCGGTTTCCACTGGCTGTCGGACGCCTGCAGAGGCTGGTATGTTTTGCTACTTGCGACCTGACTGATTCACACACTGCCCTGTCTTTTTGTACACCCTCCCAGCCCAGTCCAGTCCATCATGCGCCCCACCCGGCCAGCGCTGCCCCCCAACAACAGCCAGCCGCGCCAGATGATCACGGCTGTCTGCTGTTTTAGTCTCACTGGCCATGCGCGAGGGTGCATTGGCCTGGTGGGCTCGGATAGCCCATCTTGTGCGGCACACAAGTCCAGACTCGCTAACACCTTGCTCTGCCCCCAGTCTCACGAATCGCATACCAGGCCAGTGATGTAATTGTCAGCGTACAGCCGTCTCTGGCTGTCGACTCCGAGTTCTCGGTCCATCTCAAGAGGTACCATGGAAGGAGGGACAAGAGCCTGGTCGCAAAGAACGTCGACAGTGTGCCAGAGGTTCGTCTCACCCACCTTCCGATCTAGGAGACAAACTCGCCTCCCACCGACCCAGGAATTTGCCAGACTGACATGATCACAGGTCATCTCCATAAGGCACAATGCTGATCCTTTGCTGTCGGTCTTCGAGCCGGCACGGAATGGCCTCTTGGTCTCCGTTACCACAAGCTCTAAGATCCTCCTCGCCTCGGTTGGCCACTTATACAAGCTTGCAAGCTACCCCGTCGTCATCCACGTGGCTCTCCACCCAGATCAATTCCCAGATTACTCCGCCATCACCTCGATAAGGAATACAGGATGGTCCTTCCTCCAGTCCGAGTCGCTTCAGGAGGCGCAGGACATGGCTCTGACTGCTCACGCCCTCGCCATTCGGTCAGGAAAAGGTGTTATCCACTTCTTCAGCCCGGCGACCTCCCAGAACGACAAGCCAATCGATTTCGAGACACGGAGCGTGCTGCGTGAGATCCTGAACCAGGACTATGTGCGGCGGATCCAGAACTCCAACATCCCTGGAGCCGGTATATATGCCGACGACGGGAGGGTGGCTCTGGCCGAAGACCTCATCGACCTCGGTCAGGAGGCCAACTCTCCCAGGTCACCACCTCCCAACGGGCTGACCGTGCCCGAGTTGGAGGGCAAGATCTCCTCCGTCACATCAGAGAAATCGAGCCAGCAGAGCGTGACCAGCAGCCCACCAAGTGTATCTTCGGCAACCACCGTCGAGGCTCAGCCCCCAGCAGTCACTTCCGAGCACATTTACAACTATGTCACTCTCATTTGGGCCCAAATCAAGAAGCTGCTGGGTCGTGAGTACCACGTATTCGAGTACTCTGGGTCTCCTACCGCCGAGACTTGCCTGTTTATTTTCGGCCTCGATGCTGGCTTGTTTGGCGATACGATCGACAGGGCGCCCCCATCAGAGGGCTTCGCAAATTGTGCTATCATTACGCCCCGGCTGTATAGGCCTTGGCTTGGAGTCAAGTTGATCGATATCCTGCCCAAGTCTGTTAAGAAGGTCGCCGTCTTGGAGCAGATCTCCAAGAAGACGACCAAATGGGGTCCAATCCTCATCGACGTGCTGACCTCTTTGAGGAGTGGCATGGGAGGCGTCGACACCATCGTTGGCTACCACCTAGGCTACATCAACCACGAGACCGTTCAACAGGCTCTGCGCGGAATCTACCAAAACTTGATCGCGGAGAAGCCCATTCAGAACCTCGACGTTGGCTCAGCGCGCGCTCCAGAGGAGAACTCACCCTACGAGCTGGAGACGCCTAAGCTTGAGACCGCCTACACCAAGATCTTGGACCAGCTCTTCGGCTCCAGGGTATTCCTTGCGAACTCTCTCAAGTCTGACAATGCCGGAGTGTCGGCCACAATATCTGCCAGCCCAGAGTATGGATTCGGCTCCTTGTTGGCGCGCAAGGAGAAGAGGCAAAACTTTATAGGAGACGTCAAGGAGACCGCAGTCTCGGGCACGTTCCTGACGGAAACTCCTAAGCGCTCATTGGCTCAGTGGGCTGCACATGTCGAAGACCCTTCCAAAGTAGACCAATTCGCGGAGGACGCCGTCTCTGCTCTCGAGACCGACAACTCGACCCTCTCCCGCAAGCTCCTCACCAACAAGGGCTTCTTCCGCAGAGAGTCTCTCTGGCTTGTTGGATCCGACGCGTGGTCGTACGACCTTGGAAATTCCGGTGTGCACCACGTTCTGGCGTCTGGCGAGAATGTGAACATGCTCATCATCGACTCGACACCGTACTCCGAGCGAGTCGCCACCGACGCCGCCCGGAGGAAGAAGGATATTGGCTTGTACGCCATGAACTTCGGTAACGCGTACGTCGCGTCGACAGCAGTCTACAGTTCCTACACGCAGGTCTTGCAGGCCATGGACGAGGCCGACAAGTTTGATGGGCCATCTATCGTTCTGGCGTATCTGCCATACAACGATGAGCATGACTCGTCTCTCACCGTGCTTCAGGAGACGAAACAGGCTGTCGATATTGGCTACTGGCCTCTTTACCGTTGGAACCCAAAGAACGAGCTCAAGGGCGAACCAAATTTCTCCCTGGATTCTGAGCGAATAAAGAAGGAGCTGAAAGACTTCTTGGACCGTGACAACCACCTCACCCAGCTCATGGCTAAGGAGCCCAAGTTTGCCCCTGTGCTCTCGGAGGACTTTGGTACCGAGATCCGTGCTCAACAGAAGCGAAATGCCAAGGATGCGTATAGCAAGCTTCTCGAGGGCCTTCAGGGTGCTCCTCTGACAATTCTTTTCGCCTCAGACGGTGGTAACGCTCAGTCTCTCGCCAAGCGACTTGGGAACCGAGGCAAGGCACGTGGCCTCAAGACGACTGTCATGGCGATGGAGGACTATCCTGTGGAAGACCTGCCCACGGAGGACAACATTGTCTTCATCACCTCGACCGCCGGTCAAGGAGAGTTCCCACAGAACGGCCATGCCTTCTGGCAGGGTATCAAGGACAACACCGAGCTGGACCTGGCCACTGTTAACTACTCTGTCTTCGCCCTTGGTGATAGCCACTACTGGCCAAGGAAAGAGGACAAGATCTATTACAACAAGCCTGGAAAGGACCTAGACAGGAAGTTGTCTGACTTTGGTGCAAAGCGCTTGGCCGAGATCGGTCTTGGCGATGATCAGGATCCTGATGGGTACCAGACTGGATACAATGACTGGGAGCCACTCATCTGGCAGGCTTTGGGCGTTGCGAATGTCGATGGCCTGCCCGAGGAACCGCCACCTCTCACCAACGAAGACATCAAGTTGGCTTCCAACTATCTCCGTGGCACCATTGTCGAGGGTTTGAATGACCCCACAACCGCTGCCATTTCCGCGGCCGACCAGCAACTCACCAAGTTCCACGGTACCTACATGCAGGACGACAGGGACATCCGGGACGAAAGGAAAGCCCAAGGCTTGGAGCCTGCTTACTCTTTCATGATCCGCTGTCGGTTGCCAGGTGGTGTCTCCACGCCGCAGCAGTGGGTCCAGATGGATGACATTGCCAACACACTGGGAAACGAGACCATGAAGTTGACCACGCGACAAACGTTCCAGTTCCACGGTGTCGTGAAGGGGAAGCTCAAACCGGCGATGCAGGCTATCAACCGGGCTCTCATGACGACGATTGCCGCTTGCGGTGATGTCAACAGAAACGTCATGTGCAGCTCTCTTCCTACCCAGTCGAAGTACCACAAGGAAGTCCATGAGTGCTCGAAGCGCATCAGCGACCACCTTTTGCCTTCTACATCCGCCTATCACGAGATTTGGCTGACGGACGACGATGACAAGAAGACGCAGGTTGCGGGTGACGCAGTGCAGGATTTTGAGCCCCTCTACGGACCCACGTACCTGCCCCGGAAATTCAAGATCACCATTGCGGTCCCGCCACACAATGACACTGATGTCTACGCACATGACATTGGTCTCGTTGCTATCAAGGGTGATGACGGCCACCTACTTGGCTTCAACCTGATGGCCGGTGGTGGTATGGGTGCCACTCACAATAACAAGAAGACCTACCCGCAAACAGGACGCATGCTGGGCTTCGTTACACGCGCGGACGTGCACATCGCCTGCGAGAAGGTCATGCTGGTGCAACGCGACCACGGAGACCGCAAGAACCGCAAGCACGCTCGTCTCAAGTACACTATTGACGATATGGGCGTCGACGTGTTCAGGAGCAAGGTTGAGGAGCTGTGGGGCAAGAAGTTTGCACCCGCCAGGGCCTTCAAGTTCGAGTCCAACGTCGACACATTCGGATGGCAGAAGGATGAGACGGGGTTGAACCATTTCACCTTCTTCATCGAGAACGGACGAATCGAAGACACGGCCGACTTCCAGATGAAGACCGGCCTTCGCGAGATTGCCAAGGTGCACAAGGGCGAGTTCCGTCTGACCGGCAACCAGCATCTGATTCTATCCAACGTTGCCGACGAGGACCTGGATTCAATGAAGGCCCTCATGAAGAAGTACAAGCTCGACAATGTCAAGTTCTCTGGATTGCGTCTTTCGTCGTCCGCCTGTGTGGCGTTCCCGACTTGCGGTCTGGCCATGGCTGAGTCGGAACGATATTTGCCTGTGCTCATCTCCAAGCTGGAGAGCACGCTTGAGGAGAACGGTCTGCGACAGGACTCTATCGTCATGAGAATGACAGGATGCCCCAATGGTTGCGCACGACCATGGTTGGCTGAGGTCGCCTTTGTCGGCAAGGCTTATGGCGCGTACAACATGTACCTGGGTGGCGGTTACCACGGCCAGCGTCTCAACAAGCTATATCGGTCAAGCATCAAGGAGGACGAGATCTTAGCCATCATGAAGCCACTCCTGAAGGAGTATGCTCTCGAGAGGGAGGAAGGCGAGAGATTCGGCGACTTCTGCATTCGCAAGGGTGTGATCAAGGCGACGACGGATGGCAAGAACTTCCATGATGATGTGAGTATCTTACACCTTTTCTAGTTGACACCCTAGGCCATGACTGACTTTATGAATCAGGTTGCCGAACTGGAAGAGGACGAGGAGTAGACTGGAGGCACGGAACAGGCACTCTCTTTACGGACTTGGGGGAAAGGCAACGGGCAAAATCTTAAACTTGCATTTGGGCAAAAGAAAATCAAAGACGGAAATTGATTCCCCGGAAGTTTATCCAAATAGCATGCTAGGCGTAATGGATTTCGATAATAGTCGAGTGTACATAGTCGACAATGACATTATAAATGCGTTTCCAAGAGATATCATCTACCTCACCGCCATGTTGTGCACCCGCACGCCCCAGATCTGCTTTGCTGTCTTAAATTGATTTCTAGATAAAAGTGTCCTTTACTATTTAGCTGCAGAGTGAATACTGGCTGAGTTCACCCCAGTAGATGACCGTAATAATCTCGGTTCGTATCCATTATGTACTCGATTTTTGATCAATGGAAGCTGCAGCGCTGGAAATCGAGGGCGCGCTTGTCAAAAAGTACATTACACGAAGACACAACACAAGACCTCCCCCCTTTTCGCTTGCCCACCGGTACGCCGTTCTCTATGCCTCTGATGGAACACGTCCCACCTCTATTTCGGGTGTTTTTTTTTTCTTCTTCTTTTGCTCTCCTTTCTAGTAGCTCATCAGATCTGCGTGCGATATGGTCAGTAACGTTGCGTCTCAGTCTCGCCACACAAATTAATTGTAGGAGAGCAACTCACCTCGTCCAAAGAGGCCGCGCTTCGTCCAGTCCATCATCATGAGCATCCTCGTCCTGAAGCTCACGGACTGCGCAAAATACGCGCCGCGCCAGGTGTACACAGCCCACAGCCCGCCGCTCAGGTTCCACCCGCCACCGAGGTCGAAGACCGCCGAGTTGCCGATGTAGGCGAGGCTGCCGAGGTGGTGGTACTCGAAGGCCTTGTAGACGGCGTCGTCGAGGTCACCGTCGCGAATGTCGTTGGCCCTCAGCCCGGGGGCGGCGTGGGCCATCTTGTTGAACTTGTACGCTAGGTACTGTCCCTGCTGATTGGCGCGCTGGGCCGTCGCGGGCAGCGAGGTGAGCTTGCTGTCGATCTGCTTGAGTAGCTCCCTTAGCTCGCCAAAGTCGAGCGTCCCGCTCTGGTCCTTGTCGAACTCGGCGAAGAGGCGGTCCAGCCGCTTCAGGTGGCCGACGGCCTGGGGGAACTTGCGCTTCACCTCGGCTGCCACGTTGCGCCACTCGGTGAAGTGCAAGTCCAGGCTTTCCGGGTCCTTACCGTGCTTCCACGCCATCCCGCGTAGGAAAGTCACAATGTTGTCGGCCACATTATTCTGCACCGTCGAGCAGTCACCGATGGCGTAGACGTCGCCCAGGGGAGCGCCGTTCAGGCGCAAGTGCGTGTCAGTCTCGAGAGCGTGCCGGTTGGTCTGGTAATCGCCGAGCTTCTTCGCCAGCGTCTGGCTGAAGTCTGTCTGCGAGACACCCGTGGACCACAGGCAGAAGCCCATTGGGAGCTCCTTGGTGACCGTCTTGCCATCTTCACCTTTCTGTGTGAAAACGATGCTGTCCTTCTTTACCTCGGAGACTCTGGAGTTGGTGAGGACCTTGATCCCGTCTCGTTTGAAGCGCTCTTCAGCGTACTTGGACACGGCCTCATCGTAGGTATTGAGGATGTGCCCGCGGCTCTGGATCAGGTGTACCGAGATTTCGTTGCGCAGTAGCTTCGGGAAATGCTTGGTCAGGTCCTCGTTGAGCAGATCATACAGCTCAGCTGCGAATTCCACGCCTGTCGGACCACCGCCGCTGACCACGAAGGAGAGCAGGCGTCTTCGCTCGTCGTCCGGGGTAGTTGGGAGGCAGGCCAATTCAAGATTCTGTATGACCTGGTTCCGGATCACTCGAGCGTCTCTTATATCCTTGAGGAAGTGGCAGTTGTCCAGCCCCTTGACGCCGTGGGGATTGGTCTGCGACCCTACAGCAATAACCAATTTGTCATATGGGACGTAGAACCTGACAGTCTTGCCTTGGGCATCGAGCTGCGAGACCTCCACAAGCCTGCTTGAGAAGTCGACGTCTTCGGCCTTGGCCCGGATGAAGTGGCCTTTCACCCTTGACAGTATCCTCCTTATCGGCTCGACAAGAGACTTCATCTCAAGTGTGCCGACAGTCGCAGAGGGCAGCATTGGCGTGAACAGGAAGTAATTGGCTGGCGAGATGACGGTAACGTGGTAGTCCTCCGGGTTTAGTTCCTTCAGCAGGGCCACACCGCCCCAGCCGCCACCGAGGATCACCAGCTTTGGCTTGTCCTTCCTCTTCTTATGCTCCTCGGTGTCCTCATCGTCTATGAGGACATCTGCAATGGGGAGGTTCTTGGGGCCGCCCCGCCGAGGACTCAGTGCGAGTTGGGAAACATCGCATTCGGCAGCGACGGCGTGCTCGTTATAGGTGGAAGCGTCGTAGATGAAGAAGGCACCGAAGATAAGGCCGACAAAGACGATCCCACTTCCAACCCAAGCCATACTCCGATACGCAAAGTTGAGGGCCCATGACTCTCGTTGTGGAAGGGGCTTCCCGGACAGCAGTCGAGCGTCGATCTTGGACGTGAAGGCGGCCAATGGCTGGCGTCGAAGGAGGTCTTGTGGCCTGGATGGCTGCGGCGCAGATCGAGCGAGCTCGGGTCTGGACTTTCTGCTCAGGTTACGGGCTTGTATCGCTCTGAACTGTGCCTGATGAACTGTTGAGGGGACATTCCGAACACTTGCGAGGCCTCGTTGGCGCCCGGCGCGGGCGGCCAGGGCGCTGAGTGATGCTTGCGAAGGCATAGATACCACCACGTGACGGTGGACAACGAGTGAGGCCGTGTGCTGTCGGCGTGTCTCTGCTTGAAAGAAGATCGATGGACAGTCAGGGCATGAGGGTGCCGGTGAGACACGGAGAAGAGGATTCTTAGGCGAAGGCAATGTGTAGAAGGTAGTAGAAGACGAAGATTGTTGTCGGCCTCGCGCCTACCAAGGCTGTACCTACATTTGTACAACGCATGGCCAATTGAGAAGCTACCTATTTTGGGTACAAGGGAGAGAGCTAAGCTACTGTGTAGGCACAAGCGGTTCTGGCCCCTGTACGATCTGCGTCATAGTTCCCTTCACTGAGCGCATTTCATCTTGGCGTCATCGGAACGTGGTGCTTACTTCGACATGCTCATCTGCATCTATCTGCGTGTTGCACTGAAAGTAGTCGACCAGCTTGATGTACCCTGATTCTGCCCGACAGCCTGAGATGACCCAGAACGTGCGTGAATTCCTGATCACTGGAGGTGGCAAGCAGGCTGATTCGGCCCCTTCGGGGAGCTTTGACCGAGCATCGCTCCCTCGCGCCGATCGGCCTTGATCTCGGCCGCACGAGTTCTGCATTGGAGCCAGCCCGTCCGTTACCGTTGGCTTGGCTACGCGAACTTCTTGAGACTGCAGACTACACCGAGCGTGACATGAAACCAAGATTGAAATGTTGCAGCACATGCCCACGGTTGGACACGATCCCATCGCACAACAAACACACTGCCTGCGTCAGGACTGCAGTCACACCTACGAAGGACTCTTGATGTCGGATCCACTGCCAAAAGGCTGAAAATGAGACTATGCTAGTGATGTATCCCAGCCTCGCTATGCAATATCCTCTCCCGGTGAAGTAGCCATCGGCCAACCTCCACTAGCACCTGAAGTACCTCTTCTCAACCCATCTGTCCTCGATGTCGGGGATCATATTGCAGACAACGACTGTGATGTCGGGGAAAACGGACGTCAGTCGATGCAGCCCCATGCGACCTGCCGAATATGTAGCAAAAACGATCCTGTCTTGAGCCACTCCATGGTCAACGAGCACCTGGACTGCCATCAGCGCGGATCCGCCAGAAGACATCTGCGCGTCGAGCAGGAGCACACTCTCGTGAGTCTTGATATCCCTGGGAAGCTGGCTGTAGTGCAGCTCCGGCTCGCCCGTGCGTATGCTGGACTGGATGAGGATCCGCCCGGACTTGCAGTCTGGGATCACCCGCTTGAGCCCTGTTTCCAAAGCTGCGCCACCTCGCAGCAACACGACAGCTGATACCTCACCTTCCGGTGCGAGGCCCCGATAGTGGTATCCTTGCGGTGTTTCCACGGTTGTGGATGCAAATCGCACGTTGTTCATTGCTCTACAAACGTCGTCAGAGAGAGAAAACACCTAGTGGCTCGTCGCATTGTGGCACTTACTGCTCAATTATGAGGGTAGCTAGTCGGTCGAAGTAGAATATGAAGTCCTCGGGCGATGTATCAATATCTCTGATGATTGTGTTCATGCCTTTGAGCTGCGCCGTCGCTTTGAGTATCACCACCTTTTCGCTAAGGGGTTCAGACTGGGCTTGGATTTCGAGCTGATGAAGTGCGGCCCGGTGGTGCCGGGATTTCTCAACGAGCTTTTGCTGGATTGACTGGACCACCATATCTGCCACGGAATGTCAATCTGGGAGTTTGCCAATGGACGTGTCCTGACCTACCGATTGCGACGGTATTTTCAACCCGCGTCGGCACGATAACATCCGCATTCTTCCGCTGCGGATCGACATACTAAATGAGATGTTAGCTTGCTAGGTTGCAGGACGCCGGGTCCCCGAGTATGTACCTACGTTTTCGAAGTTTGGTTTCACCCACATAAACCACTGCTTGATCACACCTTCCACAGTCCTCCCCCGGCATTCAACATCGCGTAATATTCTTCGCGACAGACAGGTGTCCGCGTCGGCCTCGCAGTAAATCTAGGCTTTTGTCAGCACTGTCGAGCTTGATCAGGCCATGTGACCTGTCTCCTGACCTTCATATCCAGCAGCTCCAGCACTCTTGGGTCGTGAAGCGCGAAAATTCCCTCCACCACCAACACGTGGGGAGAATAGATGGCGGTGGTCTTGTCTACCCGAGCGTGTTTCTCAAACGAGTAAATAGGGATCTCGGCTCGTTTTCTGTCACCATCATAAGTCTTGGCGGCCAACGCGAGAGTCGCCTGCGGCGTATGATGAGACCCACCCAGCCTTGAGGTCGCGAAGGCATTCCACCAATTTGTCAAAATCAATGGCCTTGAGACCTAGGTAAGCCCACGTCCAGAGAATTTTGACCGGAACGGCATGGCACTGACATCTGGAGAGTCGAAGTCATACTCGTTGAGGAAGGCTTTCCTGGACGACTCGGCATCTAAACTCTTGTAGAAAGAGTCCTACATTGCACATCAGTGACGGCACTTCCTCCTGCCAGCCTCGGTCTCACGCACCATGGACAAAATCACAACCCATGGAAGATTCAGTTTGTTGACGATGGCCCTCGACAAGGTCGACTTGCCCGAGCCCGAGCTACCAGCTATGCCGACCAGAGACACATCAGCCCACGGAGGGGAGTAATGAGCCCTCTTGGCGATGGCATTTGCTGAGGTCACAGGGTCCATGATGAGAGATTCAGGCTTTCTGGAGGCAAGCCCGGCCAAAATGCCGCCAAATGGCACACAGGACGGATGTGCCCTCGGGTGAGCTACGAAAAGTTAGCATGTTCCCCCGAGTCTATCACTAGAGAGAAGAGCCCACAAATTTTCCCCAGTATCAGTTGCAAGGATACCTTCTTCACTTAAAACACATGTATCAGCAGGCGGATGAGCTCTAGATGCTGTCTGTATGGCCAGGTATGGAAGTGAATTCCAGGTAGAGACCAAAAATATGTATATAGGATGAGGAGAGTGAGGCTCTCGTGAGGGCTTTGGACGGCACGATCTGCTACTTATCACTCCTGAGGTTGCACTGTGAACGGCGCGCGTGCCCGAGTACAGGGTCGGCCGGCAGACTCGAAGGGGTCGAGACCCATGGTGCGCACAGGGGCCTGCAGTGCCAGGTTGCCAGAGCCGCAGCTAGCAGCAGCCCGGCCTGCCCAGCTGCCCTGGGGCCTAGAGGGACCTAGGTACATAGGTACAAGACGCCCCGGGCGCTGGCGGCGCAGAGCTCCTCACAAGGCGGAAAGACGGGGCAGAAACCGTCAGCGAGTGGGCCGTCCCGGAGTTTTCTGCACTACTAGGCTCTGCGCCAAAACCTCCAAACCTCGCGAGCTTCCGTCATTTCTTCATCTTCCCTTCTCACTTGCATCCCGATCTCAAAAGATCGCCAGCCCAGCAGCCCGCACCCGCATCCATACACCCCCCAAAACATAGACAGCGACAGGCTGCAGTCAGTGCCCACCCATCGGATCTCATCAACCCATATGAGCTTCTGTGGTGTCGCGTCATCCCAAGCTATGAATGTCTTCTAGTGGGCCTCCCACCATCCAGTTCCAGCCTCCCGGTTCAGATGACCTGGCCTTTTGGGAGAGGGTCGCTGCCGAGTTTCGAAACAGATTTGGCAACATGGTACGAACTGACTGTTTGCGCAATCACGGATTGAGCAGGATGGCATTGTTGACCTGATTGCCCTGCAGACGTCCACAGCGTCTACTACCACGCCGTTTCGGCATGCCTTCGAGCAACGCGTGGTGGATATGTCCATGCCTAAAAGGTCAGTTAGTCGGTTTCCGTTTGCGCTCCAAGACCTGTCACTTTCAAGGCACAGACACATTGCCCTGGGTCGAATGATGTTATACATATATCAATGGGAATCTCTCCTAGACAAGAATGCGGAAGAAGATATATCAAAATTAATTTCTGACTACCACCCACCCCCCATCTCCTCAAAACCCCTCCTCTCGCTCTACAGTGAGCATGCCGCTGACCGAGATGGATAGTGATATCAATGCATTGATACTAGACTATCTCACCGTGGAGGGGTACCCTCAGGCTGCTGCCAACTTCTCCAAGGAGGCAAATCTGCAGCCCATGCAAGAGGATCCTGCCATCAGAGCCCGCCAGGAAATCAGGAATCTGATTCACCAGGGACACATCCAGGACGCCATTGAGTCTCTTAATGGCCTAGACCCAGAGGTATGTCTACTTTTCTCACTGTCTTCCGTCTCGAGCCCAGCACTATGATTAGAACACGAGTTTTACATGCACCACGCATATGACCTTCGGGTCGTTGATGATAAACAACCACTTTTTTAATGAGCACTCTTCACACCCCGTATCCTCGTTCCACAGTCACCTTTTGCGCGACCGTCACTAATCTGCCCCAGATCCTGGACCAAGATCCACACCTGCATTTCTCGCTCCTCAGGCTCCAGCTTGTGGAGTTGATCCGCAATAGCAGCGATGGTGACAAGAGTGTTATGAGTGCTATCCAGTTTGCGCGCGACCAGCTCGGTCCTAGGGCATCGCGGCAACCCGCTTTCTTGAAGCCGCTCGAGAACACCATGGCTATCTTGCTTTATCCCCGCGACAGCTTGAAGCCCGAGCAGGCGGCCATAATGCATCCTAACCTGCGTAGAGAGGTCTCCGACATGGTCAACAAGGCCATCATGCAACGCCAGACGCAACGAACCGAGGCAGCCCTTCGGCATCTGTTGAAGGTCCGTGCCTGGAGTGAGGACAAGGGTCGTAGCTCTGGTATCAGCCTCCCTGAGAAGATTGAGCTCGGTTTGAACGGCGAAGACAGCTCCCATGAGAATGGGTCGTCTGAGCCTATGGTTACGAACTAGCTGTCCTAAACTGCCCCCTATGATTATTGGGGCTGGACAAGCTCTTTATCTGATACGGGGACCACCAGGAGCAATGGTCCGGCGTTACTTTTTGATTTTCAGGGTCCCGGTAGGTTAGGAAGCGAGTAGGGCGCAGCCCTCGGCGTTGGCGTTATGAACTTCTAGGCAGGCGGAGCGGGCCTCACCATCGGTATACTTGTAGGATTATGGTAGCCCGAATCAAGATAGCAAGCCTTCCATCTAGGTCTGCTTATATCGGAAAATTCCCTTGCACTGTTAAACTGAATACGATTACGATTTCTGGAAAGCGGCATGCCAATTTGTCTTCTTGATCAATCGCACGTGGTATCACTGCCCATAAACAGGGCCCAGGCAGGCTGATGATCTCTCATGATTGCAAACTGCTGCAGCGGCAGGTTTGCTTCACACCCAGGTATCTGGAGCACACAGGCAGCGCAAACAACCGAAGCTGATGATTTCTTGCTGCATGACCCCGGAATCTGTCACTGGTTGCTCATTGTCAAACGTATTGCTCGGGCACGTTGATTTACCAGTTATGTACAGTTCCCCGCCCAGCCCTGCCTCCCACCAGATTCCAAAACCGCCTTACTTGGTTCTGATGTGCTTCAGCTTGCCTGGCGAGTACAGGAAATTGTTGGCGTAGGCCTTGGGCGTAAACTTCCTCTCATTGGGCTCCTGAACAAAGTACTCGTAGCCCTGCTTCTCGGCAAAGTGCACTGCGTCCTCCTTGCTCTTGAAGTTGAGGTGGGTGCCCTGCATATAGTCGCCCGATGACTGCCAGCCCATTAAGGGGTTCTCCCACCGGTGGCCCTTGGGCAACACGTCCCAGTCCATCCGCCACTTCTTTGTCTGCCAGTCGCCGGACTGCGTGGCGGGCTTGGCCTGCTTGTAGATGCGCACGGTACGGGCCTGCAACTCCATCGGGGCCCCTGACGTGATGGCCGCGGGGAGGACGTCGGTCTCCTCGGATCCGTCGAGGACTCGCTTGGGGACAGGCGTGAACGTTCTGTGTTTTTTGTGCGCGGAGCGTCAGCGGGGCCTTCTCTCCTCAGGACTTGTTCCTCCTGATCTAGGCAGAGAGGCAACGGCCTGAGCAAGGTTCACGTACGAAGTGGCATTGTCAATGCGAGCGGCATAGTCGGGCTGCTTGGAGCTGCTTCCCTGCGACGGCGCCGGGGGGGCAGGCTCGGAGACGGGCGCTCTGGCCTTGACGATGGACGGGGACTGCTGGCTGCTCTCGAAGCGCCGGGCGGCGACCCGTGGGGTCTGGGACATGGCCCGTAGCAGGCGAGCTGCCTGTGGTGTGCGTAGTGAAGCCATGGGGGGCGGATTGGGTTGATTCCACGTCGCCAAGTCGGACGTGACCGTAGGGGTCTTGCTGAACTGGTGTGCTGCTGCGAGAGTCGTCGAGCTTCGCCCTGGGAGCGAGGTTGTGACGTTGGATGAGCTAAGCAGCATTGGCGGGCTATGATTGGGCGAAAATCAGCGCGGCCTTGGTCTGCAGCACTCCCTCCGGCTTCAACCGTTCAACGCTGAACGTCAACCGCACCTGCAAGAACAACGTCAATTGAAGCGACCAGGCCAACGCCCGATTGACCCGACAATCTCTCCTCCTTCAAGTAAAGGTTGATTCAAATCCCACAGTCATCATGAGCTACGTCACACGCCGAGCGCTCTCGACGCTCATCCCTCCCAAGGTAAACCGATCCGCCGCGATTTCCTGCTTGTAGAGGAGCATGCTAACGCCGCGGTGCACAGGTTGCTTCGCCCAAGGTACGTTCGACGTGCTCGATCACCCTACGATTATAGCGATGGCTGCAGTGTCGGGGAGGCGAATGAGCGAGGGCCGGCTGGGCCGGCAAAGGGCTCAATGCAGGCTGAGGATGCCCCCGACAACCTGTAACGGGTTGTTCCAACATAGATGCGTCGGCTCGGATTCGCGACTGGAGGAGATGACATGCGTTTCCCGCATACAATGTATCAAGTTTATGGGCATGAGGCTGATCAGGAATTCTTCGTAGGCGATCGGAGCCAACCCCAACGCCATCGCGATGAAGCGCGTGGTCAACTTCTACGAGAAGCTGCCCCGGGGTCCCGCCCCGGAGGTCAAGGCCACTGGGCTCCTCGGCCGCTACCAGGCCAAGCACTTTGGCAAGAACCCATCGGCCAAGCGTGAGTCCTACAGGAATACGTCTCCGCATAAACAATCCGGATTGTGTGGTGCTGACAATGCCCGGGTACGCAGCCATCGTCCACGCGCTGGTCTTCCTCGTCGCCGTTGGATATGCCCAGAACTACTACTTCCACCTGCGTAAGTCCTCAGGAACGCTGAGATGGCGAAGTTGGTAGCACTGACATGCAACTCTCCAGGTCACCACAAGAACAATGCTCACTAAAGCGCCCCGTCGGTGAGAGGAAAAGGGATTGCGCCCGGAATTTGATGTGTAGATATCGGAATTAGACGAAGTGAGGATGAGTCATCAGACAATAAATTTCCTTGGGTGATGCAATCTCTAAAGACCCAGGTAGTCTTTCTGCGTTGAAGATGAGCTCTCCAGAGCGATACGTACAATCTCTTTTTCGGCCATGTCGTCGGCCCGGTAGGTCGCGGCACAGCATAGCCGTTGTTCAGTTGCATGTTTGCCTGTGCCCAGGAATACCGTTCTAAAGTTCTCTGAAACCTTTCACCACAGTCCCAGCCGCCATGTGAGCTGTAGCCAAGGCCGGGCCCAGGCTCGTAGGAGTCCGATGGGTGCGTGCTTCAGCAGTTCTCCTTAGATTTGGAGTTCAATGACGCTGCAGCAGGATTCGGCGCATAAGTCTGTCCAATGGACTTTACTGACGGGCGTCTGGACAATCAAAGGAACACATTACGAGCAAGAGGGATGGTTCTTGGGAGGTGGGAGGGTGCTCTCAAGCTGCGAGTTCAGACCCAAGTAAACTTGTAATGGTGCATGGGTTTATGTATTGCTGGTACACTTGAATGGTATTATGTTGCTCGAAGCTAGAGGTGGCTCATTTTCGGCGCGGCAGAAAGGGGCTTCATCATCAACAATAGGGATGAATGAAGGCACAATTGCACCGAGAATAAGATGCTTTGGGATGGTTGCCAACCCCAAGACCAATCCCCACAGCACACGAGGCAGATGGGTATTGCAGGCCAAGAGTAGAAGAAGCTGGGGTGCAAGGCCAGAACTAGCCTAGCGCCCTTGGATCAGCTTAGCTTCCTTCCTCCTGATGAGACCCGTCCAGTGCAGCAGAGGTAGCAGCCGCAAAAGCCAACAACACCCTCGTCTTGCCGACGACCTTTCCTTTTCTCCCGGGGAAAAGAAGATACAGCACCTCTTTCGTGCGTTTATCGGCACTCTCATTGAGAGCAGAGCCTGTCAGCTCCCGTTGTTCTGACCCTGTAGGCGTTTGAGGCCGCGCCCGTCCTGTGGGTGCTTCTCTGCGTCACCCCCAAGTCGACACTACCTACCGAGCGACCGACCGACTGACTAGCCTGCTCAGCCTGCCTGCGTACCCTCGTCACTCGACAATCGACTCCAGTCTTCAGCCTCCACCCAACCGCGTCTGCTCCCCCGGCCCCTCGAGCCCAGCCTTTGCGACAACTATCGTAACACGACCCCAAGTGACTCGACGACGCAGCTGGCGCCTTGTTCCTTTTGAGGAATTGACCACTGCGCATTTGCCGGATAATGGCGGCAGAACCTACGCCGAGCCAGTCCGTCGAAGCTACTGCGACTCTTGCTGCTCAGCCTGTAAGTACTCCCTTTCTTTCGCTGCCCCGCGCCGCGCTGCGGCGCCCAGAGACTCATCTTGCTACTGCAGACATGCTGATTCTCATCCAAGTCACAGCCAGAAGATGCCAGTCACGACGTTGACGCCGTCTCGCGAGACGCCCGGCCCGCCCCCGAGAACGAGTTGAACGGCGAGTCCCCCGCTAACGTCGTCGTCGACAAGCTAGTCAACGACATTGTCGATGAGGTAGTCAATTCCGCCGAGGTTAGCGTCAGCGGAGGGTCCGATACCGAAGCATCCAAGTCCAGGCATGACGACAAGGGCCATGTCAGATCATCTTCGGTCAAGAAGCCCACCTCCTTCAAGTCGGTCCCGATCAACAAGAGTTTTCAGGCCAAGCTTGCTTCGAGTAGTGCTGCGGCTAAGGTCCCAGAGAAGACCGCGTCGACTGCCTCGTCGACCGCAGGCCCTCCAAGCACCTCATCTACGCCCAAGCCGAGATTAGTTGCCAAGACGACAGGAACTCTGCGTGATGCCTCCAAGTCATCGCTCGCCCAGAACGGCCGACCCGCACCAGATGGAAACGCTGTATGGAACAAGAATCGACGTAAGCTTGTCCAAATCACCTCTGAGTGGTCTTTTTTGTTTTTTTACGGCGGCCTTGCAAGAACTAACATCCACGACCGCATAGCGCCTCCGACTCCTGACCTTAAGAAGATGACGGATGAGGAGCTGTTGAAACTTGGCATACACGTAGCTAACAGACTACAACCTGACGTGGCAAAGGGCCAGGCAGCATGGGCTGACATCGACGAAAGCGACGATGAATGGGATGCACCAGAGACGATCACTTGGACCGATGGCACCAAAACCACAATCCCGCATGCCGACGAAACTACGAACGTACCTGAGCCGACTCCAGCTGTGTCGGCCCCTGCGCCCGCGCTTGCGCCCACACCCGCGCCCGTGCTTGCGCCGGCAGCCAGGGAAAACAAGCCCTTGGACAAGCCACGCTCGCCAGCTCCGTCAACGGGCTCCCCCTCTGTGAAGCCCAGTCTGCCGTCGGGCAAGGGGTTGATTCTCAAGGGCGCACCGGAGAAGCCACAACTAGTTGCAAAACCTCCAGCACCACCAACTCCAGTAAAGAGTCCATGGGCTGCACTGCCACCCGTTCAAAAGGCTTCCCCCATGGAAGTACCTACAGATCAGCCGCAGCGAGGTTTCCCACCGCCAGGATCAGCCTACGGTATGAAAGGCGTGACGCCGCCTGCGGCCAGAGAAATTGCCGCCGACGACTTCAGTCGATCGCCTAGGCGGGATCACCGCGAGCTCTACAATTCTCACTCCGGTCGATATGAGCCAGTCGCCGACCGTCGCGGGATGCCAGTGAGACCTGAATACCAGCCGCGACAACCGGCGCTACTCCAAAGATCATCCCATGGAGAATCGCAAGGTCCAGCGGAGCCCTCGGCTGCGTTCCAAACATCCCACACCAGTGGCGGATACGGCAGACGGCGCGGGTCTTCCAACGTTAGTGGTGGAAGCGGCAGCTTCCAGAGGTTGGCACGGCCTTACGAGCAGGGCCTACCTCCTGCAGAAATGTTAGACCCTCGTCGGGGGTCCTTCACGGGGACCAGCGATCATCCTACGTCTCCACGTAACTTCTCGCCATCTGGTCATCATGGAGGACCGCGACAACCCGGTGCTTCACCCTGGCAGAACCGCGCATCACCGGCAATATCACATACGGCACCTCAAGTTCCAGGCAGCAGCGAGATGCAACCAGTGCCTCCAGCAGCCCCTGCAATCGACGACGTCGAGTTTCAAAAGAAATTAATGAAAGAACGCCGTGAAGAAGCAATTAGAAGACGTCAGGAAGAAGAGGCGAGGGAAGAGGCTGCGAAGCAAGAACGTCTGCGCAAGAAGTTGGAGGCACTGGGCCCGGCTCCAGAGCGAAAGAGCGAGAAGAAGGAAGCTCCCAAAGAGACAACAGCGGCGGACCAGTCGAGCGAGGCGTCGCACCAAGCTCCATCGCCATCGGAACCGAAGGAAACCAAGCAAATCACAACATTGCCAAATAAAGTGACCGAGAGCAGCCAGGACTCGCTTCCCAATGGCGTTGGGCAGGATACCCAGGCTGAGACCAAGGCTTCTGTAGCCACCGAGAGGCACCCGGCGCCAGAGAACAAGCATGCACACCCTTGGAATCCTCGAGTACAGTCTCAGAACCCTCCCGACCGGCTCACGTGGAATGCAGGCAGTCAGGCATCCAAGAATGTGTGGGGCCCCCCAACCAACGACCGCTCTCTTGGAAATGGAACTTTCAGTGCGGTACCAACCCAGCAGTCGCAGCTGCCTCAGGTGCGCAGTGGCCGTCCTGGACCTGGCCCCATTGCCCCACCAAGCGCGGCGTCCAGGGCGGCTGGGCAGCAACAGCCGGCCCCGATCGGACCTCCACAACGGAGCGGATCGCAAGGCCAAGACGAAATCGCGCAGAGAAGGAACAAATGGTCGTCTGCTGTATTGGCGTCGGACGAGGACAGTCGACAGCAACGTCAGAAGCAGCAGCGTGAACTGGAGCAGGACATGAAAGCTCGAGGACTGGACTACTCCGACCTGGCTGCTCCCATCAACGAGGCATGGACCTCCACCAAGGAAGACGAGCAGGGACATCGAGTACGTGACTCAATGCAATGGGTTTTGCGCGGCAACAATGGGCAGAACGCTGCCCCCCGCACCACCGGCGCTGGTGAGATGAGCCAGCAAGACTCTGCCGCACGCTTCGTGCCTCCGCCTGTGGGTCAAAACGGTTCTGCGGCTTCTGGGTCCCAGCGTTCAAGGTTCTTCCCCCCGAACCGGGATGCGGATCAGACAGTACCACCCGCCCCAGAGACCGGCAGGTCTCATTCTCCATCCCCCCCACCTCCTGACATGGCCGGGCATCCAGCTTTTGATGGTGACATGGCACACCCCCACGTGTCGCTGCCGCCGACAAGGCCAATTGTAAAATTGCCACCTGCAGCGCCATCCGGTTTCGCGTCGTCACAACGGCCCGGTCAAACCAGCTCTACGAGGTCAACATCCACTACCCAGCCGCATTCTTCCCGGCCCTTCAGCTCCTCAGGACCAGGTCCCAATCATAGCACGCCAAATTTCTGGCAAGACCGGATCAAAAATCTTCTGGCAGACAACTCCTCCAATCCCTCGAGCGTGGACTCGTCGAGTAGAATCAGTCTGGCGCAGCCCAGCCACCGTGCGGCCGCCACTGTCTCCTTGCCGACGGTCTTCGCCCCAAGCTCAACAGCTGATGATGGCTCATTTTCCACCAAAACAATGGATGAAGACTGCTTTGAGGAGCAGGAGATGGGATCACTTCCACCTGTCCATCTTCCGACTCAAGTCCCAGAGGCGGCCTGGGAACCCGCCAAGGCGCCACCCCGGCAAGACCGGAAGCTGAAAGAAGCAGTCACTACCAGTGCTGAGCCCCTGATGTTCCACCCAGAGGGTAGAAGCTATGTCATTCTCCTGCCTAGCATGTCAGGGCGTAGAATGGTTGCAATGTCCGCGTCCGCGAACAGCCCTCAAGGCCGGCGCCCTCAACGCGCCTCGCGTTACTCCTCTTCATATCGTGGGGGCAATCGAAACAGGGATTCTTCAGAGCAGGGTGCATCCTCAGGCTCAAACTTCAACCGCGGCGGCCGAGGTTCATACCGTGGCAGGTCTGACTGGAATCGTGCTGCTGCGACACCCATCCAAACCCAATAAACTGCACAATTACATGTGTCGAAATCGATCGTCTGAGGGCGGATACCTCAAGCGGTCACACCTTTTCGTTTTATCCAGAGCGGACCTGTAATGGAACGAGACACTCCTGGCGAATTCCTTTGTTCGCTTCCGGGCTAGCGCTGAAACTTGTTCTGATCCAGAGCCGGTCCTTGTACAATTTCTATAATGTCTTTCAGGCCACATCATCGTTCTTGGCATTTTCTACGCATGCACTTGCGAGCGGTCTTTGACGTTGCTGGCCATGGACGCGATGAATCGACGAGACGGCGGGATGATGAATTCTTACAAAATCCACATATCGCGAGGTACAAGGCGTAGGGGGTTGGGGGCTGGGTCGGAATCCTGTCACTTACCGTCCAAAAGATTAATTGGAAATGGAAAGAGGAACGACTATTCCGACAAAGGGGTCGTTTGATGCAATACTTGTCTTCGGCCTTATGCAACAGGCCACAATCGATTGTCTCCTGTGCCAACGTGGGCACAGCAGTAACAGCTTGAGGACATCACCATGTTATTGAGAGGAACGCAACGAGCGAGACATGTCTCGTGAAGCAACGACCAGGAAGACATGAGTGAGGCAAAGGAGATTGGTTTTCGTGTGGACAGAGGGTTTCAATTGTGGTAGAGCCCTCCACCCCGTTGCTGATTCTACGGTCCCCATCAAGTTGTTGAGGCCGAACTGCTTATGCAACGCAGAGAGGAAAGTGGCCATTGATACAAAAACACACCAACGTACAATGACCATGAGACAACTTCCACAGCACAGAGCGACCTGGTTGATATTGTTCCTTGAGGACCGGTTTAACACTAGGCAGGAACAAAATACAAATGATTCGAAAGTGCTGCTGTGCTGATTTCCTCTTTAAACTTCTTCGCTACATCACGTTGGAATGGAGTAGTATTGTTTGTTAGATCAACAGGTTTGTGTCAGCAGTCGCTGTCCCTGTGGAGAGTCTTTTTTTCTATGACGGCGCCGTGTTGTAAAATCTCGGCAGGGTTATTTGAACAGTGCAACTAAGGGCTAGTGACAAACTCTCAGGCGCAGCTGGACCGCACACCCAGTCATCACAAAGTCAGCTCTCGAAACAAAGACACGACTTGGGAAAAGCTTGCATGGCAAATATCAACAATTCGGGCTAATGAACAAGTGATGTTTTCAATATCAGTGCGAAGTACAGTCATCGCCTCTAAACAAACGCACAATCATACGGTATACACATTATCAATCATGGCTTGCCCGTCCCTCCAATTGACATTGTCTCGTGATGCCACGTTCATGATCCCTAACTCCGAAACTCCATCCTGGGATAACACTAAGAAAATAGCCAACATCTCACAGCAAGAGAGAACATCATTAGCTGATCTCCTCAAGCGCGCAGTTCGGGTGAAGCACAAAGACGATGTCCTGACCCTGGGCCTGGGCCTGCGGCGCCGCAGATCCATCGGCGGCATCATCGGCAGCAGGAGTCATGCCTTGGCCACGTATTCCCATGAGAATGTTGTCCTACAGAGGGTCGAATTGGTTAGCTGGGAGTCTCCCACCGAGCGGATATCCGAGGTGCGGTTGCTTACCTTGACCATTTTCTTCAGCACCATCTTTGTCAACGCGTGCTCCCGGTTGTAGTCCTCCTCGCCCTGGAGCTCGCCCTCCTTCTGCTCCAGGTACCACTGGATCAGTGCCTCGCCCTCGACGCCCTCTCCGCTTCCAGCTTCGTCGTCGGCGATGCGCTGGACGATCATGTTGACCATGGTGATGTACTTGTCATACGAGATCGTCTGCTTGCGCCTCTCCGGTCGAGCGGACCCTTCGCCTGCGTCCGCCATCTCCTCGTCCGCGTGCTCCTCGCCCATCTCTGCATCGCCATCTTGGTCTGCAGGGACGCCGGCAGCTTCCGAGGCGGCACGCAGGAGGGTCGCAGCGTCCTCGACTTGCTCATCATCCTCATCGACCTCGACGTCGTCATGTTCGACGGAGATGATGCTCTGCCTGAGGAGATTATACGCCTCGTTTACCATGTCCGGTGTGATCTCCTCCACACAGTTCGCCTTGGCAATAGCCTCGGACAAGCGGATCATACTCTCCAGCTGACGCACCGTGATTCGGTAGCTGTTCTTTCCCATACCACCCTGCGCATCGTCGGCACGTAGCTCGCGGTACCGCTCAACGAGAACTTCTTTGGACTCTTCGGTGAACTCTGGCCGGAAGGTACGCGCGAATCGGATGTATCGCTGGAGCTGCTCTGTGCTGAACTCTGGCTCGACTGCGTCGTCACGCAGTTGGTGGATGCCAACTATGTGCTCAGCCAAGTGGCGGTCGACTTTCTCGTTGCACTCGTCGAGGATGACGAAGAACAGGTCAAAACGAGACATAATGGGGGCGGACATGTTGATGTTGGCGCGCAGAGTGGTCTTGCGGTTGTACCGGCCGCCGACAGGGTTGGCAGCAGCAAGAATCGACGTGCGCGCATTCAGGGTGGCTTGAATACCAGCCTTGGCGATGGAGATTGTCTGCTGTTCCATAGCTTCGTGGATAGCAACCTGATCGGCAATGTCCATCTTGTCGAACTCGTCGATGGCACAGACGCCATTGTCAGCAAGCATAAGAGCACCAGCTTCGATGGTGAACTCGCCCGTCTCCTCATCCTTCACGACGGCAGCCGTCAGACCGGCAGCCGAAGACGCCTTTCCACTCGTGTAGACTGCTCGCGGTGCGAATGAGCAGACGTACTTCAGAAATTGCGATTTGGAGGTGGATGGGTCGCCGACGATGCAGATGTTGATATCGCCTCTCAGCTGCATGCCCTCTGCAGTGGACTTGTGCACACCAGACATAAGCTGGAGCAGGAGGCCTTTCTTGACCACCTCGTGGCCGTAAACCATTGGTGCAAGGGAGTTGACAAGCCTCGAGTAGATGTGGTCGCTGTGCACCATTTTTCGAAGATCCTCGATCTCCGACGGTCCAAATGAAGCAAGAACTGCCTCTTGGGCCTGCTGCGCGTTCTCATTATTCGAAGAATTCAGAGAAGCAATGATGTCTGTCACACCACCTCCAAGGTTTGTGGTGTCGGGAGCCACCATGCAGGCGAGGAAAGCAAGGCGGTAGGTCAGATCCCGGACGCCGAGTGCCTTCAAGCCACTAATACCACTGCCACCGGCATCACCACCGCGAGGGTTGTTGCGGTCGTCACGGGAAGCTTGGGCATGGTTTCCAGGGAGGCCCAGTTGGCTGACGTCCGGCACAACGATCAGAGCACCCGTGAAAATGCACTTCTCGCCGGCCTTGGCCCGGTCAACGATCTCGCCCCGCAGGATAACATCCATAGTCCGAGGCATGCTTCCAGTAGGGATCTCAGAGCTGTTCTCCTGTATCCGGACCTTCTGCCAATCGACGAAGGTGCTCTGGCGGATATCGAGCTGCCACGCCTGGCGGTTGTTGCAAGTTGCGTTGGGGCATTGGGTAGGCTCGGTGTAGCGGAAAGTCTGCTCGACGTTGGGAATGACGGCGCGGCATGCCTCGCACACGAAGGTGGCGACCGAGAGCTCGGGTCGCACCTCGGATGTCCTGGTGACGGTCCCTGAGATGGACAGCAGCTGGCCAATATTTCCAGCGCGGAGGCTGCGGACCCTGGAGACCAAGGGCAGGTTGTAAAAGGCAATGGAGAAGACCTTGTCTGTCTGCTGGTTTGTGGTCTTGCTACCTGGCCCCGACTGGCTGCCGGATCCCACATTGCTGGCCCCAGAGGTGGTCATGGTGCTGGACGCAGTGGGCTGGCGATGCTCGCGGAAGTAGGCCGGCTCGTGTTTGGCGATCATGTTGTGCAAAGCGGCGGTAAGGTAGGGCAAGAACCGATAGTACTGATCAACAATACCGTCCGCAAGCGTGCCGTCTGTCCATGTTTGAAGATGTTTGAAGTCGACGTAAAAGGTTGACAGAGCGTACGCGCGCATGCCATGAATCTGGGCAACGTAGTATTTGTCTGTGGTGATGGCGCTGGATGTCGGAGGCCCTGAAGAGGTGGGATCTTCTATGAAACTGATGGTTGAACAGTCAGCGCGGCTCGGAATGAACAACACAGTGGGATTCGAAAGCAGCCATACCCTTCAATAAAGTCCTCGAAGTGCTTCTGGACCAGGACGCCTAGTTTGTCCTCGACCTTGGGGATGTTTTGTGTGTCTGCTGGCCGCCTGTTGGGGATCTGGTCATCTTCGAAGCCTTCGTTGCCCTCATCGTCACTAGGGGCGCCGTTGCTCTCGGAAGGAGGGCCGCGGGGTCGGCCACCCAGTGAAGAACTTGACGGGTTCCCTCGCCGTTGTCTCGGGGTTCTGGAAGGGCCGTCGGACATGGGAAAGCCAGCCTCGCTGGACGCTGTTGCTGCGGTTGCCATCTCGGATAACAATTGCCTATGGGACGAGTGAGGTGTGAAGGTCAAAGTGGTGGGGTTGGGCGGGCAGGAGGCTGAGATGTCAAAAGTCTAGATATGCAAGAGTTTGGAGCGCGCAAGTGCAATCAATTGCCCGATTAATTGTGGAACGCGTAAAAGTCGCGTCGCGTGTCAGGGACGCGGCATGGTAAAGTGGCTGCATGAAGGCTAGGCCGTAAATGGAAGTCTGTTTTCAAGTCCACGGCTTGGCCAACCAGCATCATCTTGCGGTTGACCTAAGCATCTTTCACTTGACAACGCATGAATGAATGGGACCATGTGGCTGAACAAATCATGATGGAGTCCCCGTAGTTGCGCCGGACCCAATTCGTAGTGGACCGAGAAACCTCGAGCATTGAAAAAGCACGCAAAGCGTGACGGACGAGGAGGCAAGCCCCAAATCCCCATCCCCCAGTACCAACTCACTGCCCCTTTACCGGTACCTCGTAAGCATGTATCTGAATATGTCAATATGGCTGTAACCTCGCGTCTGGAGCCCAACACGTTACCTTCTCGGCCAATTTCATCCACTCTTCGACTCCTCTGACGTATGGGTCAGAGTTTGTGTCTGCCACAGTTTCGTGACCCCAGATTACGATCTCGTCAAACTCTGTCTTGGTTTCAAGCGCGCCCAGCGGCATCTCATCCTCGGCCTCCAAATCGACGACCTCAGGCTCGTCGGGCCTGGGTCCTTGAGGCTTTGGAGGTTCTGTCTTGTCGACCACGACGCCTCGGTAACCCTCTGGGATTCTCAGGGCCCTGCCATGCAGCTTTCGGCCTCTGAAATAAGCCACCCGTTTGCCATCTGGGACATAAATCAGCGAAGATGTCTGCCACTATTGCTGAATTGTAGATACCTGGCTCCTGCGATGGTTTCCAGTACGAGTCTACCTCGCTGACGGGCCCGTCGTGCTGGATTCGGCAAGGGAGGACATTGGGCGTTGCCTTGCTACAAGAGGGGTCCTTATGCTGGTCGACTGAAAGCATCGGCTGGTCCATATTGGAAGGCGGTTTGGCGGATACACAAGTTGTACTTTGAAGTCCTTTCTAAGCTCTCCTAGCACGCTGCGTTGGAGCTGTAATGCGGGCGGGTCGCATGAGGCGTGTTTCGACGCGTAAATTGATGCATGCACGATAAGGCGACCCTTATCTCCGGCTTGTCAGGTCAGGGTTCCGCGGGGACCCCCCTTGGCAGCCCCTCGGCCCTTGCATGGATGATGGATGATGGGATATACATTCGCCGTCTGTCTGGACACTGCACGTTTGCTCTGCACCTAATGGTATCGTGCGCGAAGCTACTAGTCTCACCACACAGTCCAAAACTGTGTCAAGCACAACAAGCACAACAGACGGCTTTCATGGCGCATTCGGACATTTGTGCAATCTGCTGTCCGCCGGCCCAACAACGAGGCCGAAGAACAAGCCCTCGACATAATCGCATCCCGCGGCGAAAAAGTCTTGACGTCATGGATTTGGTGTTTACTCGGCATGAACCACCCCATGAGCCACAACGAGGTGGACCCGCGGCTCCTTCGTTTTATGTGGACTTCCGACGGCGAGGCTCGCATATTAGGGCCTCTCTGGTGACGGCTTCTACTGGGCAGGCTGGGCTGTGAACGTTGGAGCGGTGTGCGCAGAGGCACCCTGATGTCGTGGCTACATGGATTCTCGAGGCACTGGACCAAGCACTGGACCCCCAAATTGTTCCCAGGACCAGCGCCGTTGCAACCACACGACCCTGGATTTGGCTCTGATCCTCGCCAGATCTCCAATGCTTGACAGCTCCGCACTCGGCAATCAGAACTGTTTTATGTGCCCGTGCTACTATCGCTACGCTTTCGCTTGGCATCCTGAAAATCAGTCTAGTCAAGTCCTGTCAAGATCCGTAGCCTCGTGACATGGCTGGCCTCCGTGGACACTCTGGGCTCAGCGTCAACGATATGGCCAGCCGTCTCCCGCCCTGGAGTGTAACCAGGACTTCATTGGTGAGCGGGTTAGAGTTTTGTTGTTCATGGGCTATCCCCAACATTTCCAAAGTTGGGGCGAGCAGCCTACAGCCTGCTATTTGCCGTCCGCGGTCAGGTCTGAGGAATGTCGATCGGCCCGCACGGAGTCGTGGGAGGGCGGGAGGTACCCAGCCAGCCCAGCCCCAGCCCCTCGGCTGGCTGGCTGGGTACCTCTGCCCCTCAGGCCCCTCGATGAGCTTGATGAGACAGTCCCATGCGAGAGGATATTGACAAGCTGATAGCTGCGCGGGCTTGAGCTCTAGCCCAGCCCCACCACACCATCTCCGTCCGGTTCGCATCCCTTGCAAAGGAGCCAGGGAGCGTGCACAGTTCCTGAGGCTGCAGGGATCCCTGCTCGACAAGTTTGCGGCATGTCTCGCCCGGCTGGAATCCAGGCACGAGTGGCACCGGGGCAGTGATGCGTAGACTCCCGAGTGTACAACGAACGGTAAGGTTGGGCTGCTGGGACGATGTCCACATGCGGACATCATTTTCGTTGCGCAGTTCCCTCGCAATGTCGGGCCGCTCAGGCAGGCACTCTGGTTTTTAAAGCACGAGCTTTCCGCATCGCATGTTTGCCGTGGGTGAGGTCCGGGAGAAACACCATAGCATCGCGGCATGGACAGCTCGCTCCAACGACATGGCTTGGCATCGCAATTCGACTACCGGCCCTGGCCTTCCCGAGCTTCAAGTCTCCAAGCCCGCCGGAATCTGGTCGAGACCTTCCAGCACCTTGCCGAATGCAGAAACAGCCGAAGTACCATGGTGTGTCGGAACTGACCATATCCTTGTCGCAAGAGCTTGCTACGGACGCGCACAGTCACAGCGGAGCGATGAGGTCAACGAGGCCGATGGTACCTCCCCCTGCTTTGCGACAGAATAATGTGGGCACTCCTTCCTCTTCTATGCCGCCATGCGACTTTGTCGCAAGCCTAGCATCCCACCCGCGGCCTCACCCCTCCTACGTCTTCTCTTCTGTTCGTCACTCATTATTGCTTGTGATGATGTGCCGCGTCGCCTACTCTTGAACTGCTCAACCTGCAACACCAAGCTCGCACTCTCCCCTCGCGGCTTCCCAGGCAGTCGTTCCGGCCTGTCTCTCCCCCTACCATGCCGTTGCTACCCAGCTTTATCACGCGACCACCCAGCCAATGGGTCCAGTCAGCCCGCGGCACAATCGGAGGCATCACTTGGGGCCCGAGTCTAGCTGCTGCGAAGTGGGCAGTTCACTCTGTGTTCAGTAACATCCAGGTGGGAACCCTGGTGCTCGTGGACGAGGTCGATGGCACCAACCATGTCTTTGGCGAGAAGCTGGGCTCCTCGAAGCTGCCCGGAAGGGTTGTGGTGAACGGTACGGTCAGCGTCCCTAGGGTGGAACTGGTTGTCAAGAAGAGCGCCTTCTGGATGCGGCTCATCTTGTTCGCCGATATGGGCTTCTCAGAAGCATACATGTTGGGAGAGGTGGACTGCACTGACTTGACGGCCTTTTTCCAGGTAAAAATGCCACCTGATCCCCGTGGATGGTGACAATGCCATGCTAATACTTCTGCGTGTTGCAGCTCTTCCTGGCGAACCGAGAGCAACTGGGCAATGGGACGACCTTACTGTCAACCTTCTCAAGCTACGCTTCCGCGCTGGCCCGAAGGACAAACACCATGTCGAATTCCTTGCTCAACATCTCAGCCCACTATGACATTAGCAACGAGATGTTTGCTGCCTTCCTGTCGCCTGATATGACGTACTCTTGTCCGATATGGGACAAATTCGGCCCGCCCGATGAGACACTGGAAGAGGCGCAGATCAGGAAATTGCAGGTCTTTATTGACGAGGCGCATATTAAGTCGACGGACCATGTGTTGGAAATCGGGACCGGCTGGGGCTCCTTTGCGATTCAGGCCGTGCAGCAGACAAATTGCCGCGTGACCAGTCTCACGCTCTCACAAGAACAAAAGGCACTCGCAGAGGATAGAATTGCGAAGGCTGGCTTTTCGGACCGAATAGAGGTGCTGCTGATGGACTATCGAGCGTTGCCTGTACCCCAGCGACCTTACGACAAGATTGTCTCGATCGAAATGCTGGAGGCTGTGGGGCAGGAGTTTTTGAGCACCTACTTTGCTTGCATCCACCGCCTTTTGAAAAAGGACGGTGGAATTGCAGTCTTCCAATGCATCACCATGCCCGAGGGACGACATGAGGCATACTCGAAGAGCGAGGAGTGAGTGGTGACCTAAGATCACGGCACTGGCGAATGGTGCTAACCGCTGTCCAGCTTCATCAACCATTACATCTTTCCCGGCGGATACCTGCCCTCGATCACGCAGCTAATAAACCACATCAGCAAAGAATCCGAGGGAACGCTTGTTGTGGAGAAGGTGGATAATATTGGGGGTCACTATGCCAAGACCTTGAGGCTGTGGAGAGAAAGTTTTATGAACAACTTTGAGTCCAAGATTAAGCCTGCTCTCCTCGAGAAGCACGGAGACATGACGGATGAAGGCGTCGCGGTTTTCAGAAGGAAATGGGAGGTGAGTCTCACTTTGACACCAAATTGACCTATTCCCACTAACAGAGACCAGTATTACTTCAGGTATTGTGAAGCCGGGTTTCTCGCCAAGACTTTGGGAGATGTCATCATATCCGTTGGACGAGACGGCGCAATGGAACTCATGGAGGGCATTCCCAAATGATGGGGCCTCTGCTGTTGCGAATGCCTGGAGTTCCGGCCGGACCCGAGACGCCTTTTCCGATCCTTCTCCGATTCAACCCTTCAGCAAGATTACGCTGTATCGACTTTGTATACCGCGTATTAATTAGACTAGACGTAGTCGAAATTTTAATGGACACAACAATTGTCGCGTCGAAGTGATCAGTTACGCCGCTTCTTTTTTGTCTTTTTGGGTTTCGCCTTGGGTTTGGGTTCCATTAGCTTGGGGGCAAAGTCGGGATACCGGCTGGCATGCTCTACGTCGAACGCTGGCTTGTATCTCCTGAATAAGAGCATGGCGACCCGGGCATCTTCGATACTGGAGTGCTGCCCGGTCTGGATCTCAACCCCCAAAATCTCCCTGGCAAGGACTCGCAGTGCTGGCTTGGGACCGTGGCCGTACTTCTTGAATCCAGAGAACTTGGCCGTGTCGCGAACGTCTTTCCGTGGATGATCAAGCATCAAGACGTCCAAGTCGTGCTTCAGATCGTGACCGATGAGGATCCTCGTGTGCAAGAGCTGCGATACTTGAGCTTGTACATCCGCGAAATCCCTTGCCACAGCCATGTGCTTGGGAGCGATACCGCTGATCCTTGTCCTCCAGTCCACGACTCGTTCCTGAGGTCGAACATACGAGTCGTATACCTGACGTCCGTGGAAATCGACAATACTGACCCTCGCCAGGGCGTGTCCGTAGCCTCCCTCTCCAATCCCAACCATCTCACAGTCAATGGCAATGTACTTGCCAACCTCGCAATCGGGTGCCAGGCCCTCGTTTGGACGCACAACAGAGGCGGTGAGCAATGAATTGTCCCTGGCGCCCAGACCGTATGCTTCTGAAACGGCTTCTGGCGAAATGTCGTGGTCTTCTGCCCAAAGTGCGAGAGATGCTGATCGACCAGGCTGGGACTGCGAGGCGCCCATGTTTGACTTTTGACTCGCTTTCGAGGCGCTAGTTTTAGGGCGCTGAGGCTTCGGCTTTGAAAGGGCTGGTTTTGAGCTGCCCCTGGGCCTCTTCGAAGGCTGTTGTGCGGCCTGGGGCCCGACGCTCTCTTCGGCCTTCCTCTTCTGGCCTTGAGACTTGGTAGACTCTTGCTTGATCTTGGCCTGCAATTGTTTCCAATTTGACGAGAGTTCAGGCGCCATCTTCCAAGCTTGGACCCGGTTCACTGGACGGATTGGAATGAATTGTCGCTCATTGAGCCATTTCTGTGGTCAACAATGGCAGTTCAGGACGTACATGGCCCTAGTTCTGAGGGAAAAGACGATCAGGGACAATTTGAGAAATGAGGTCTCAATGAAAAAGCATGCTGCAGGACTGCCGGCCGAGACCACAGGCGCCGGTCCCTGGGAGTGCCTCGGGCGTCGGCTGGGCGATAGAGGCTTATCGGATGCCTGCCCCAATTGGTTGAACTCTGCCAGCGACCGGATTAGCCTTCTGTAAGACCTACTGTAGTGACTCCGAACAGGGCGCTACAAATTGCGGTCGCAAAGGCTGTCGTCATTTGATCAATCAATCGACCCTTTAAACACGTAACCATCCAGCACAACAAGCCCACGCTGCCGAATTTCATCATGAGTCCTGGCGTTACTAATGGAGAGCCTGTCGTCGGGAGCGACGGATCGCGCAAAAAGGGCAAGGCGACGCCCGAAACACTCGTGTATGCAAACATGAATTCGCTGCCATCTCCAGGCGCAGACGTTCAACCCCACTAACCAGCATCGCTATCTAGGGTCGGGTGCATCGCGATGGTGGAGAAGAACGGCCAGCCTCGACGCGCAGAGATCCTAGGCATCAAAGACACAAAGAGCGGCCGCCAGTGCTACTGCAACTTTGACAACTTCAACAAGCGACTTGACGAATGGGTTCCTCTCTCTAGGATCGACTTTGAGCAAGACGTCGAGTGGCCGAACCCGGACAAGGATAAGCCCAAGGACGGTAAGACCAAGAAGGGCGCCGTAGCACCGTCCAAGAAAGCACAGCCTGGGAAGAGAACGCAAAAGAGACCCCCGCCAGGGAAGAGAGAACAATCCATCACCTCCGAAGCCCAGACGCCGCACCCATGGACCGACTTTGCCGATTCACAGTCGCAGTCGCAGTCGCAGACGCAGAAGGGCACGCCCACTGGGGACGACGGCACGGAGGTGGCCACGCCGATTCAGGATGGCGCACCTACACCCGCAGCCGCAGACGAGATGGACATCGATGGCGACGAGACGCCCAAGCCAGACTCGTTCAGTAGGGAGGATGAGATCGAAAAGCTGCGGACCTCGGGTTCCATGACACAGAATCCGACCGAGATTGCCCGCATCCGAAATATTTCGACAGTCCAGTTTGGCCAACATGACCTTTTCCCTTGGTATTTCTCGCCATATCCCGAGGTTTTCACTCAGGAGGACGTTATCTACATCTGCGAGTTCTGTCTGAGCTACTATGGCAACTACACCAGCTTTAAGCGGCACCGCCACAAGTGCACGCTGCAACACCCGCCGGGCAACGAGATTTACAGGGATGACTGGGTCTCTTTTTGGGAGATTGACGGCCGAAGGCAGCGAACCTGGTGCAGGAATCTGTGTCTTCTATCCAAAATGTTTCTCGATCACAAGACCCTTTACTACGACGTGGACCCCTTTCTCTTCTACGTCATGACGAGGCGGACGGACAAGGGCTGCCACCTCGTCGGCTATTTCTCAAAAGAAAAAGAGAGTGCGGATGGCTACAATGTCGCCTGTATCCTGACATTGCCTCAATACCAGCGCAAAGGTTACGGCCGACTGTTGATTCAATTTTCTTACGAGCTTTCGAAAATTGAAGGCAAGCTAGGATCGCCTGAGAAGCCACTGTCTGATCTGGGTCTCCTTAGTTACCGGCAATATTGGATTGAAAATATTGTGGACATGCTGCTCGAGTACCACGACAAAGACGACAGGTGCAGCATCGAACAGATTTCCTCAGCCCTGGCCATGACGACGCAGGACGTCGAGCACACCCTACAGGCTTACAAGATGCAAGTCTACCACAAAGGAGAACACAAGATTGTTGTGCCGAACAGCCAAATGGAGGCCCACAATAAACGAGTGGAGAAGAGGAAGAAGCTGTTATGGCGAGAGATCAAGCCTGATCTAATCCAATGGAAGCCGCCTGTATTCACGGCCTCCAATCGAACGTGGGGCTGGTGAAGGACGCGAATGATGTCCAATTGTGGGGTGCTTACATGAACTTTAGACTTTCAAGCCAGCAATAGCGATGACATGAGATACCCCTTTCGAGCAATGACTTGGTTTAAGAGGACGGTTCAGAACCGCGTTGTAACGGTGCGCCAAATTCAGGCAGCATGCTCCCCCTGAAGCCAGCGCAAATAATGCTGTCACGACCCAATTGACGCAGCATTTCGAGGCTTTTGGGTTATCTAATAAGTCTGAATATCTCTACGGGTAGAAACGTGTAGTACCATAGCACGAACTCGTCCAGTTGATATCCTCGCGGACAGCATCACCGTCATGGTAGCACTCGTCTTCCAAACCCCACTTCCAAGCACATGGCAATGATCTCCGCCTGCTCCGAGAAATGCAGTGCTGGATCTTCGGATTCACCATGTGGCCTCGTCGAAACAACACGCGTGCGTGCTTGACCATTATGAAAATACAACTGGGCCATGCAAAGGCCCGGTTTAGTAGAAGGCGTCGAGCTTGCCCTCGCCCGAGCTAGCTTCTGCTTGTGAAGCCGGCGCCTCCTTGTCCCACAGTGACTCAACAGCGCGGCCGAGGCGTGCGACCCCGTCCACCAGATCACACTCCTCTTCCCAGGCGAAGCAAAGCCGGACACTGTTGGGGAACTGCACCGCATTCTCGTCACCCTTAACCTGGAACATCTCACCCGGTGGAACTATGAGGTTCTCATCTTCCAAAGCTCGTTTCGCAATGGACTGAGCCCTCGGTCCACGAGGGAACGTGATCCACACGAAATACCCCCCGTAGGCTCTCCCACCGCCGTCCGTGGGGTTCGAGTCGATTACCTCGACACCGAACCGGTCCAGATGCTCGTGCACGGCCTTCATCATGATGGCGTGCCTCCTTTGTAGGCTAGGCTTGCACGTCTCGTCTATATGCCGGCCCAGCTGGCCGCTCTTCATCATCTCGCACACGATGGTTGCGGAGAGCTGGCTCGGAGCGCCGCCAGATTTGGTCGAGCCGGTCTGCGCGAGGCCGAAGGCGAAGTCCCGCGTCCCTTCGACCCAACCCGTCCTTATACCCGGCCCCACGATCTTGGAGAAGGAACCATTGCTGATCACGTGGCCGAACCACCTTCCGTCTGGTCGCGACTGGTCGTGCGCGCTAGGTCCAAGTGCGAAGTCGATGTCTGATAGTCGTGGGAGTATCTTCACCTTGGCTTGCTGGGTCCCTGAAGGGGCACCCGAGGAGTCGTCCGCGACAGGCCATTGCAGAAAGTCATAAACGTCATCGCAAATGACGAGACAGTTGTACTTACGTGCCAGACGAACGAGGGCCTCCCTCCTCCTGAGCGTCATCGTCTTTCCCGATGGATTGGCGGCAGAAGGGACGGCGTAGATTACGTGCCTGTAGACCTTCCTGAGCTCCGGCGTCTTGTATACGGGTGACTCGTCCGGGTCGGTCTTGTCCTTAAAACTCTCAAGCCCCCGCTCCAGCCATCCTAGATCGATGCCCTCGTCGTCTTCGGGAACTGCGTTCAGCCGCCCCTTGAAGCCAGAGTCTTCGAAGATTGCACAGGCCAGGTAGTAGCAGGGTGCGATAGCCCACACGGCTTTGGTGTATACGGGCTCAGTGTAAGACTGCAGTATGCAAGCCATTGATTGACTAGCGCCGCCTGAGATGCAAATTCTCTCCGCGTCTGCCTCGGTGCCATATTGCCCGCTCAGAAATCTAGACAGCTCTTCACGCAGGGGCTGGTACCCGGGATCAGGCCCATATTGAAGACCTCATCAAAAGTAAGCCTGGGTGAGAGAGCGGATTAGGAGACGGAGCCAAAGAATGCTCTTCACTCCTCCAGAGATCAAACGAACCTGGGACATAGATGTTGGGGTCAGATAGGACTTTATTGGCAGCCGCCTTGAGAGCTTCAGCCGGCAATACGTTGGGCGACGGCCAGCCCCGGAGAAGGTTGATGGGGCGCTTCTTGGGCTCAAAGGGAGGTGGCTCTGGGGGCGTCATGGTGAGGGGAGAGAAATGTCGATGATATCCAAGAAAGGCACTCGAGAGAACGCGAAGCCGACCACAAGTTTTGATATATCTGATAGATTTACAGGAAATAGGCATTGAATGAGCCAATGTTCAAAAGTTATGTCATCAATTCACATGATCGATGAGCGTCGACGGCTGGGGTCCAACAAGGCGATAGTGGTGTGGAGAGGGGCCGCTTTGTCCGGCTTTCGGCGTAAGCTTTGACGGGCTACGGTAAGTGCAATGTCCACAGGTCTAATGCGTATTTGTCTGCAAGTGAGAGGGATGGTGGGAGTCAATCTTGAACCCACAATCGTCTCTGCAAGGCCTGGATAATGAAAAGAACAATTGTAACAGTACAGCAACTTAAGCAAACCTCCGGGTCCTTAGTATCACGTCGCATTCAAGCTCTGCTCTGCCTGCGCATTCCGGCATTCCTCAGCCCTACCCACTCAGCAGATCTAATTCTCGCGCCGATCTATCAGGCAACTGGCCGGCCCGGGCCCCGAGGGTCCATGTTTCTACCGGGTCTCACGACCAACTTATACAGTTCACACGGGGGAATCGCAAGCCTCCGCTTTTGTTCTTGGTCCGGACATCTCAAGAGTGTATCCATGATACGTACTACGCCTTCTTCATGGTCCATGGGGACCTGCTGGACCTCCTGGGCCGCCGAACCCAGGACCCGGAGGCCCATCGTGCTCGTCCGATCCGCAGCAGCTACAAGACCCCTCGCATCCACAACAACCACACTCCTCTTCGAAACCGCCGCGTAGATTCACCTCCATCTGGGGCTCAGAGTTCTGCGAGAAACGGTCAGCCAGAATTCTCACGTTCACTCACAGTAAGTGAGTCTCCCCTTCATGATTACTTGGCTTACCGGCTGGCGAGTAATCACAAAGTCCTCTGGGGCTGGGGCCTCCATAGGTTCTTGCTTTTGAGGTGGATTGACTTCAGGCATCTTCATACAATTTGACGGAAACTCTTTTAATGGCTTTGAAATTTTTGGTCGATGACTTGTGCCAGATCTGTTCTTGTCGAGTGCCTGATGAAACCAAGAACGGGCAAATCCAAGCTACGAGCGTAGCCTCTTATGATTCATTAGGCTGTTCCCTCCTGTACGTCCTGAGAACACCCTCAAGTATGGCCGCGCCATCGTGTGGAGTTGTGGATACCTTCAGCTGGACCATCCTTTACACAAGTGGAGCGCCATCTAGTAACTCTCAGCAAATTAATAATTCTCGCCGCCGAGCCTCAAGGGTATGCGTATCTCAAGCGTGTCCTGCGGACAAAGCCCGGAGAGTAAAGAATGTTTCCAGCGTACACTCTCACTGTACTTTGTTGCCAATATCGGTGGTGGTAGAGTGCAACGGCCCGGATCACGGCTGGAAATTACACACGCGTGGACAGCTTGAGTGTCTTCCAAGATGTGCCATATTCTGCAGGCTTTCAACCAAGGACTGACGCTGCGGCGGTCATCTCCTCCTCGGCGGGTCGGCTGACGATCATGAGATACAATACATCCTAGGAACATGTCAGCAAGACGTCTCAAACATCCAATATTGCTTCGGCAAAGGGCGGGATTTTACCTTCTGCAACAGCTTCTTCACTCCACTGACCAACAATAATGGTCCAGCCCCGTCAAATGCCGACCCGCCTCCATCATGGGGACCGCGAGTCGACCGGCCCCCACGTCTGAAACCATAGATACCACCTCTGCCGCGCATACCAACGGCGCGTCCACCAAGACCTTCCCCAGTCACATCTTGAACCTGACCCCGAACCTTGCCCGCCGAGACATTGCCTCCAGTAACGAAAGCCAGCAGATCACCGCTGGAAGCAGGGTGACTTGGGTCCGCGTACCGCGAGCGGAACTCCGGTTTGGGCGCCAGGTTCGCCATTGTGCTTTCGGGGTGGTCGCTAGCCCATTTCGCGACGGCCCGCCGGTCAAGATAGTCCGTGACGAAGCTCCCACTGCGCTTGATTGCGTTCTTCTTCTTGGATTCTGACCCGGGACTCTCTGCCGAGACGGAGGCGAGCTCGTCGAGCGCCGGGAACACCAGCGGCGCCGTCTCGGGGAACTCGAAGCTGGTTGCCGCGAAGGAGGAATTTAGGCGGCTCTGGAGCTTTCTGAACATTCCGTCTCCTCCTGTTGAAGGATTTGGAACGCTCGAGCCCAGGTCGAAATCAACGTTCGCGATGACCGAGGGGTCTTGTGGCTTCCAGGTCATGAGCAGTGCGACTAATCCTCTTGACTTGAAGTATTCTTCGTTGGTCTTATCAAGAAAAGCATTAGTCTTTGTGCGGCTGTGTATCTCTGACGCAGCGTCTGCTGCCATCTTCGTCGCTATCGAGATTGCGACCGAAATGGGCTCCGGGACGTTGTGTGCTGCGAGCGAGGCCAGGTTGACTGCCTGTAGCCAAGGGCTGGGCTCAACAGCTTTGTTCAATTTGTCGATAAAGCCGAGGAACGAGAGCTGGTCGATTCCAGCGCCTTCAAGAAGCGGGGCATAGGCCTTGATGAAACCACGAGTGCGGGTCTTGGGTCGGCGCTGGGTGATAATGACGGGCATTTCGAGGCGCGAGCTGGGCACATGCAACTCCTCCGATCGATGCGTGCGAACAAAGTCATCTGCCTGTGCTATGGCGTCGCCTGGGGAGCCCGAGGTGTTGGATTTTGGTGTCTGGTCTGCTTCTCCGGCAAGATTGTCCTGCGCTTCATCGAGCCGCCAGGCGGCCTCGTCACTCTCCTCGGGCAAACACTCACCACTCACTCGCTCGTGCTGTGAAGTATTATGCCCATCCCGATCTGACTGTTCTTCTTGTTGCTTCCGTGCTCGCTTCTTTTCTTTATGATGCTGGATTCCTTCTGAGGCGAGACCAATACCGGCAGCAGCACCCTGAATGAGAGCGCCCAAGGGACCACCGGCCTCGCTGCGTTGCCCTCGTCCAAGCATTTTCTCTCTCGCTCACGATGGATGTTAATCACAAATTTGGCTGAAAACTTGGCCGAAATGCCTCCGTGATGGCGCGGATATGACCCAGATGCAATCAACCGTAGGACGACAGCAGTCTGTCCCTAAACGAGAGAAGATAGCGGGCTCTTATAGACTCCCGAACCATCGATGCAAGCATTAGGAATACCACATACCTCAGCCATGTAACGACCGCGAATCCGAATCCTTGCCTTGCCAGCTCCACCGCTGTGCTTATCATTCCTACACATGTGCACACCCCAAATGTCCATGGAACCCAAATTATGCTAGGCAGTCAACGCCAGGGTATCGGAGACGGTCTCCTTCAACAGGGGTTTGGGTACCCACTAAATCAATAGGCACCGATAAGTCCCAGGCGGATTGGGGCTGAGCTGCGTCGTGGCTTGCTTCCAGCGAATGGCAGCCCAGTGTCGTTCTCGTTCTCGTTTCCGTCCTTACGTTGTCCAGTCAAGCAAAGCGAGCGTCCGTGTTATCGTCATCGTCTAATTGGGTTTTTCTGGAGGCCCAGAATCGTCTGGATGAAAGGAATTGAATACTTCAACAGAAAGAAAAGGATCTTGATGAATCGAGTGACTTGTCACAAAAATAAAGACTAACAAGGCAGGGGGGGGGGGAGGGAGAGGGGAAGAGAGAGAGGGAGAGAGAGAGAAGGAGAAGCGCTGTATAGGGTATCCTAAGGTCTGCAGGAAGTCGCTCTGTGACCAGTGGGTATTTACAGGATTCCAGATCCATCTGCCCCTTCTTCCTGTTCAATCCTCCCATATATTGAATGGAACAGCGTCCTTGAAAATAAGATGCGGTTTGCGGTTTGCCAGGTCTAATATCGTCTCAGCGAAAACACCATTCGCCCCTAGAGAAGATTGTCAGCGGTAGGTAGAGGCGTGGAAGGTGGACATAGATAGGCAGGATAAGCAGGACTTACAAGCAAACCAGCTCCCTTGAACAAGCACATGACGTTAGCTGAAATCAGACCTGAGCAAAGGGTTTAGGGTCATCTCACTGGTATAAGCGTATCCCGAGTTCACGTCGATACTCTCATGGATGAGTCCAAGCTTGGCAGTTTTCAGCACGTAGTCAAGGCACCCCACGATTTCGGCATCATCGTCGGTTGTCTGCGCTTGGATCAACAAGCTCATTGGCCAGGCATTTCGCAGTCCAATGTGAGGTCCTGCGTGTATTAGCAAACACGGCATCAGCAATATTATGCGGAGCTTTCTCACCCCCAATGCCTCGAAACTCTTGACCCTCCAGGTAGTACGGATTCGAAGCTCGGCTGAGTAACATCCTGCGCGTGTTCTGGTAGACTTCGTCATCCGGCGGTACAAAACCCATCAGTGGAAGAGCCAGCAAGCTTGGGTAATTTGCATCGTCCATCAATATGTGAGAACCATAGCCGTCTACTTCGTATGCGAATACACGACCGAACTTTGCGTGTTGGACCACGCCGTGGTCCCAGATACCATCGGTGATCTGCTGGCTCCACTTCTCGAATTTTCCCGCAGTATGGGTCTCACCAGCAGCCTTGAGAGCTTTCGCCGTTCTCTTCAGTTCTACCGCCATCATGGCATTCGCTGGGATAAAGAAGCCGAGGATTGTGGCGTCGTCGCTCGGCCTGAAAGCGCTGCGGATGAGACCAGTTCCATTGTTCAGCGGGTTTCCCACACCGTCCAAATTCAGAGTCTCGGTACCAACGAAGGTCTGACGCTTGAAAGTGTACGTGTTCCTTTGATACTGTCCCGTGGCAGCGTCGAATGTAGGTTGGCTCTGGTGGCCCAAAACTTCCAGCACAGTCTCCAGAGCCAGCAGAAATCGCGTGTTTACAAACTCGAGAGAGCCGGTAGTCTCGTAGAAGTCATTGGCCAGAGTCAGGAAATGGCCTAGACTGTCCAGCTCGTACTTGCATTCAAAGACAAACGAGGGCTCATAAACTGGGTGCACAAAGTCGTCCTGGCCGTTGTAGGTATTCTTGAGACCAGAAATGGGAGGTGGCTGGAATGCGTTGCAGTATGGTGCCTCAATTACGTACTCGGACTGCGTGTTGATTGCGCCTAGGATCAGGCTGAATATGCCCTTGTCCTTCTTCGCAAGCGGCATGTAGGGGGATAGTTGGTTGCAACTGTCCCGCAGCCATTCAGCTATGATGTCCCCAGTGATAATGAACGACTGAGGTCCCGCCCATGCACCGTCTTCCAATGCGCTGCGACCATATTCCTTTCTCTTGAATTTCTTGGTCCCATCCGTGTGGAATTTGACGGTCGTATCTGTGGTCGAAGGGAAGGTGTTCTCGAAGAGACGAGCCAGGTCGGGATCCTTCATTCGTGAGGTAACATCCTTGATGACCTGCTCGACGGCCTCTGAATGGAACGTGCGGCATTTAGGGTGCGGTCGTTGGAATGGGAGCTGGAGAGGTCCCTCGCTGTTGGGAGGGCTGCGCAGAGTTAGACAGTGGTCTGCTCTGCGGGCGGAAGGTATCAGACATACTGAGGGCTTGTGGAGTATTTAGCATAGTCCGGACACGCTTCTGCATAGTCAAAATTGGCGTCGCCCATCAATGGCTTCTCTTGCGCGTAGCCAAGCGACCCGTGCGCGAATACACCTGGCTGGAGGATGAGGGCCGCGACAAAAGATTGGAGGATGCGCATCATCTTGGGCAGATGGAATTGCTGACAGGGCCAGACGATTGGAAATCGGCGCAAGATGTATGGGAAGACTTGGCCAGCAAAGTGCTTGTCGCGAGGCCAAACAGCAGGAGGGCGATACTGTCGCTCGTATCAGCAAAGGAAGCGATCCTTGCGATTGCCCGATGCATTCATTGGCGCATAGGAAGCTCAGGAACGGAGAGGGCAGCGCAGAACAGAATGTCTCCAGCAAGCGAAGAGCACACGTTGCAGCAGACAAGAAGCGAGGGCAAGAGGTCGGGCATGGTCGAGGATTGTCAAGCAAATGCCAATTCACGGAATGTCGATGTCCCCATGCACGGGAAGCTTGTTACCCCACAATGATCGTCGCACCTTCAGGGGTCCAGCGTCTAATCTTCAGGGGTCACACAGGGGCGGTTCTCAAACGGGTTCAAACGCGCAAGACACATTCGAGGCCGTCTGTGAGTCTCTGCTTCCATACAGGCTAATAGCTTGTCTCCTGCCGCAGGCTATGTCTACAACACTTTCCTTTGTCCCGAAATCGATTCATTTTCAACAGCCACAACTGCCAGCCACGGAAAACAACACATTTCCATGCGACTATTTCTTGCTGAAGAATGACATGATGTTGCCCTGACCCTTCGCAGCTGCTTTCTTGGGCTTGGCCGATTGTGAGCCAACCTCGCTCTTCTTCTTAGCAGCTGTCGGCGCTGGCTCATCCTCTGAGAAAGACTCCCAGCCAGTTTCTTGAACCGTGACTGTATCCAGTGTCAATACATGCGTCCCAAACTCTAGAACGCCTGGCTGTCCGTGACTTACCCAAGTAACCCTGGTCGTCCATGACTGTCTTCTTTTTCATCACCCGCCGTTTCCCGCGGCGCCGCCCGTTGCTGGCACTGGCAATGACCTCGGCCGGCTCTGACTTCTCTTCTTTTACCGGCTCTGGCTCCGTGACCTCCTCCTCCGGCTCTTCCACCGGCGTGTCTTCCTTATCAGGCTCGTCGTCTTCGCTCTCCTCCTCCATCATGCGCTTCAGCGCTTCCTGGCGGTCTTTCCTGGTCTTGTGGGCCGTGTCATCTTCGACCTTGGGCTCAACCACAGTATCGTCCTCCCCGTCATCAGAAAGTTCCTGCATGGGGGAGTCGTCGGCGGCACTTGCTACTGTTGACTGAGGAGTGCTCGCTTTCTTAGGTTTGGATGCGGCTTTGGCGAAGGATTGCATGATGCCACCGGAGGCTCCGCGCTTGAGGCCAGGTGGTAGTTTCTTTGACCCGGACGGCACCGGGGTGGATTCCTTGGAGCCGGGCTTTTGCTCAGACACAGCTTCTTCCTTGGCCTTGAATGGTGCTGCTGGTGCTTGTTTTGGGACAGTTGGCTTTGCGCCAGGCGCTTTGGAGGCCGCCACACTGGGTTTAGGCACTGTCCCCTGGCGTTCTTTACGCCACACGTATGCATTGTGAATAGGCCCGAGGGAGTGTTGACAGTTTGCTGTATCATCCTCAGCCGACGAGTCAACGATGGGTTTAGACACATCGGCAAGCAATTGAAGATCCTGTAGGGGTATTTAATGACAAGCAAACCACAAGCAACACGGGCGGATATTACCTTCACAGGGTGGGGTCCCAGACTATAGACATGAATGGAGTTTACGCCTTCGTACTGTGAAAGTATATCTGTAAGCTGATCAGCTAAAATCCCGTATTCATTGGGAGAATGAGTTCAGTCCAACCCTTCAGGCTTTCCTCGGCAACAATAGACAATGTGATGACGGGACCGCCATCAACCGTGGAGTCGACTTCGGGGGCAGAACTCGTCATTTCCACATCGCCGTCTTGCTGCGAGTGGCCGTTTGTTTGGCCGGGTTTCCTGAAGCCGTACAGCATATAGGTCGCGTGGACCGATCCAGAGCATTTGGCATTCTGCCAAGTGTGAAACTCGTAGAGCATCCTGGGGTCTTTCAGCATATTTTCCTCGGCTTTGTGCGACCAGACTCACCGTTTGGCATTATTGACATGGACTTTCAACGCCCTGCTCAAAGTGCGATACGTGATCTGGTGAAGTATTAGCTATAGCTGGTGGCGCGGCATTAGTGAAGCAGTGGCCAAAGGCACTCACAATCTTACCCTCTAAGAGGATCTGCTCCGCGAGATAGGTTTTAAAATTGTCCATGGCGGAGACGTAGCTGTTACACGTTGGTGTTGATGGTCTACGCGAGTGTTCCGGAAGCAAAGGCCTCGAGTTGGAGTTTCTGTTTAGACAGGAAGGTGCCGGGCACTTTCTGTCGGACGCGTTACCTGCAGGGGTGGAGGTGGCTCTTTACGCGCTTTCACGCAGGTCGCGCTTCCCCAAAAGCGGACCCAGCGGCGGCCCTACTCCTTCACTGCAAGGCCGACATTCCTTGCGACCTTGCGCGAGTTAACCCAGTGTTCTCTGAGCCCCCCCCTTTTTCCCCTCTCTCGCGGCTGCTGGTACTACGATACAGGCATGCCAATCGATCTGAGGCAACGGTCCCACGAATCACAAAACTTGCGTGGTCAAGAATGGACATCCGGAACGCGGGTCCCGGCCCAAGAGACGATGCCTACGACATATCCGACCCGACCGACTGGTTGGGAACACCTCTGGCAAGCCTGATGCCTGTCGAACAGGCGCTTCGATGCCACGTCTGCAAAGATTTCTACAACTCCCCAATGGTCACCTCTTGCTGCCACACGTTCTGCTCCCTCTGCATACGAAGAGCGCTCGCCAGCGACGGGAAGTGCCCGCTGTGCCGCGCTACGGACCAGGAATCAAGGTTGAGGGGGAATTGGGCAATAAGAGAGGCCGTTGAGAGCTTCATGAAGGGCAGAGATACGATGCTCAGTGTGGCGAGGCAGCCACTGCCTTCTGCGCAGACCTCTTCAACCGATGCGACAGCACAGACTCCTAAGAGGAAAGCAGGTGGCAGTACACAAGACAGCGGCCACAATTCGAAAAGAACCAGGATGTCTACCAGATCAAGCAGTGCAAGATCAGCGGAAACTACATCGGCCATGATACGAGAAGAGGCGCAAGAACAGGAGGTGGAGGAGATCGAGATTGACGAGTACATGTCTAGTAGGCTGATGCCCCCCCCCCCAAAACAAAGTGCGGGCGATTACCTCTGACTAACGCGAGAATCAGATGATGGTCTGGTTGCTTGCCCCATCTGCTCATGGAGAATGAAGCCGGAGAAAGTTGATCGGCACCTCGATACCGACTGTCCTGGAGAGCCACGACCTCAACCTAGCCATAGCCAGTCCAAGCCAAAGAACCTCGGCTTCCCAAGTACCCGCCCTGCAGCCAACATTCTGACTAAACCGCAGGAGAGGTTGTCACCCCTCAATTACTCCATGGTTAAGGACACTGCCTTGAGAAAGAGGCTTCAAGAGATCGGAATCTCAAATTGGGGGCCCAGACATCTGCTCGAGAAGAGGCACAGGGAATGGGTTACTATTTGGAATGCAAACTGTGACTCGGCGCGACCAAAATCCAAGGCGGAACTTCTGCGAGACCTTGACACTTGGGAGCGTACGCAAGGCGGCAGTGCTCCTTCTAACTCTCACTCGGCCAACCTGGGTGCTCAGATCAAAGACAAAGAATTCGACGGTCAAGGATGGGCCTCGAAACACAGCGATTCTTTCAAGGACCTGATCGCAAATGCCCGCAAGTCTCGCCAGAAGGCGGGTGGGATGACACAAGAGTCATCCCATGAAGTTCGAGACCAACCATCTGATGCCGGCAATTTGACGCCGGAGCAGCAGCCAGATGGCATGAACAATGGACAGCAACATGCTGAAGGCTATGCGATACGAAGCTCTAACACAATGAAGGGTCAAAGTATCGCCTCCAACCAAGTAGCAGCAGATCAGTCGCCTCGAGGGTTGGCCGATGATAGGCTAGCGGGGCCTGTTTCAGAGGATCGACCGTTGCCCTCTCAGACCAATATATCTAGCTCTTGACGCGCAAGGGCGATGAGCCGTGAGAGGACTCCTGCCACAGGCTGACACGGCAGAATCGAAGGGAGGAAAGGCGTTTAACTGCCGCTCGCTCGGGGCTTCGATATGTTGACGTTGTTTGCGTTGCTTCTAAAGCGTGCATTTCATGTACACCGACAACTCATCTGCTCTTGCCGCATCTTCACATTCAGGTGCTTCACTAGGTTTCCTTCTATACTGATACCCTTGACGTCAGCATCGTCGACTCCTCCGAACGTGATATATCCAACTCCGTGCAACAATCAGGTTGATTTGGGATACTTGATGTCGGTGGACCACATTATCACCTCTATCCAGCCTACGTTTCGATGAGCTCGCGGAATAGCAGGACTCGGCTTGCAACGGCAGTCAGCCGGCAATGTAGCACATTTGTACGCGTTCAAACCTTGGGTTGAATCGATACTCCTCGTAGAAACCCTTCGAATCCTGAAAACCTCCAAATGATATGACGATGAGACCGTCGAAGGTCATGCGAAGTTTTAGTTGCGAGTAGTTTCTCAGCCTGTGAGTCTCATCGATCAACCACAGACAAGACGGAGCGAAGCCCTAGAAATTGCAGCACCCATCACGGCTCGGAAACGGTTCAATGTGCTTCTGCCAAGGCAAGCTGGAATGTGGTGGCGCAAAACGATTTGGAGCCGCAGTGTCATCATCCGATGAGTCGTCCTGGCAAGGGAAAATCTGGCGGGGTCTTTTGAGACCATGTCCGTGTTTAGCACATTCCGTGGTCTCGCGGTCTCTAAAGCCGCCGCCACATCACCTTCTTTGCCCGGGCAAGCTGCCATCTAGGCTGTTCTTGTATCTTGATCGGACCACAAGAACTTGGTATGGAAATGTCAGCCAGGCTGTTTCATGAACACAAATGCCTTCGCCAGTCTATGCAGCGACTGGGCGGGCACAAAACAGTGCTGAGCACACTCCTGAACTCGATGCAACGCATAAGGGGTACGTCGAACCGTGTCGATCACTCACTCTGTGGTCATGTTTTCATAGACGTCGTGAATGGACGTCTTGCTCAAACTTTTCCTCAGACTGATACAATCATGATGCGCTGTGGCCCGGATTAGCTCGCCTCCTCCTTTTGGGCTCGTCCTCAAGCAACATTTTACTCATCTCCCCTGAGAGCCCGTCGGTCTCCTGGCTCTTCCCCGCAATAGCTTGCGGGGCATCCAAATCCGCAAGTCTCCTCGCAATGTCCTCGGCTTCCTTTTGCTCCGCGGCCTCCTGCCTCGATCGCTTGAGCTCGTCTTCCTTGCCCGTCTGCTCCATCAACATTGCCTCAAGCTCGTCGTCGAGCTCGTCCTCGTCGACAATTGGGCCTTGCTCCGCGAGTATGTTGTTTATCTCGTCAGCCTGGCCTATCTGTTCGCGCATGTGGTCCACGACCTCCTCCACGCGCTCGGCACCTCCCACCTGTGCGTTCAGTGTCTTCAGGACCTCCGTGCTGGCACCCATGACCTTTACTAGCTGCACATTATCCGACGCCTGCTCGATCTTGGCCGAGACTTCTTCGATCTGGCTAAGTGTGGCGTACCGCTGTTGTAGGGACGTCTCTGCCCGCTTCTTGGACTTCAGAGCTGCCATGGCCGTGACGCGGTTCTTCTTAGCCACCGCATCTTTCGCCGTCGTAGTGAGCTCTTCAATCTTGTTGTTCAGCACCGTCGTCTGATGGCTTAGATACTCCGCCAGCTCCCTGAGGGACGCAATTGTTTCGTCCTCTTCTGTGATGGTTGATTCCCGGTCGTCGGGGTTCCTAATCTTGACTGTCTTGCCGTCGTAGACAATTACACCCTGGTCCCTCGACATGAAGCGCAACAATACCTCGATGTCAGTTTCAGACAACTGCTGGCCCTTCAGTATGGAATCCTTGAATTCTGCCTGGAACTGGATTTTCGAGAACGTTCTCTCGAATCGCGACGTCAGTCCTGCAGTCTGTTCTAGCACCGCCTTCGAGGCAGCCTCCACGTTTGCAACAACCACGAATTGACCGCCTGGGAGTTTCTCATCCCCGCCAAAGATCAAGGCGCCGGTGAAGCCCATGTGCCTGAACCCCCAAGAGGCGACACTCCACGGTATTGAGCTCCATGGTCTGTAGTATATGCTCTCGTTGGCCTTCAAGAAGTCTTGGATTGGTATAAGGTCTTTTTCTTGTGTGGCTTCGCGAATAACGGCACCGAGAGCCAGTGGGCGGCCATATCGCTTGTTTTCCAGTGCTCGTAGCAAAGACTCATCGGCCTTGAGAACAACGTGGTCGGGGGTCGGTGATGAGCCGGGCCCGCTGGGTGCTAGTCCAGCGCGCACGAGTCCGGCAAGGCCGCGCCTCCAGGCAGATATGTTTGCGTTGTATCCGTCAGGGTTGGTGGAGCGAAGGCCGCGGAAATCGGAGTAGAGGGCCGGCACGCGTGCTCTGTGTCACGAAGGTCAGCTTGAAATGGTGCATCTTGACGGCAGTGAGGTCTCCTGACTTGCGAAAAGCCGGCTCGTGTTCAATGAGCCATTCGAGGGCGTCGGACATTCTGCGACGTACTCTTGCCTGTTGGGGAAGGGGGGGACTTGAAGGTGGTCGATTACTATGGCGACTGGCTCTGGAAAGCCCAGATGACGTCGTGCCAGCAGCCAGCCCGTTCGGGGTGCTGTTCGTTCGACGCGATGGATTGATCTCGGTGAAGGAAGTTCAGCTAGGTGCAACGCTCGATGTCCCAGGAATGAGATACACAATGAAAAGCCGAACACGAAAGGCTGGGATGGGGTTGCAAGGAGGGATGCGTGGTCCATTCCGAAGTACTTGAGCTCCCGACCTGGGGCCAAGTCTTATCGGTTATCTGTGCAGGTCACCTTTGAATTTCCGTCCCTCTCACATTGACTGCAACTCGGCAACCCCGACGGTTGTTTACAAACACCCCGGTTGCCTACGTGGTAAATTATATCAACAACAAGGACAGCTTTACCAACCAGCTGCGGAGGGTTTTCGTTCTGTGCAATGAAGCTCACTGCAGGTCATCTGCTTACATGGCCAAATCATGCAGCCCGACGCTCTCGGCCACTGATCAGGTAAACCCCTGCCCTGACATCCAACAAGGGGTCGGCGGATGGCTCGAGCCCAGGAACGTCCCTCGGGACAGGATCAAAGATAATATGCTTCTGCTCGGCGGCGTCGTCCTCTACCAGCGTCTCGAGGGATATCATGCCCAAATCAACCACCCTCCTATCTTCGTCCCAATGCACACACGCATCGTCAGTAACGTCGTCCTTGGTGGCGACCTGGGCCTTCAAGCGGAATACCACTGGGCCAGCCTCGACCAGCTTCGGTACCTCATCGAACAAGTAATTCTCATCCCTCTCACTCAATTCCTTCTCATTCAGTGTTTTCAACCCTGCGTTCGGCACGATCCTGTACCGCACGAATGTGCCATTTCCATCCGAGTCGATCAATTTGAAGGCGTTGACTCCAAAGAACTGCTCATTAGCGAAGCTCTCCGGGGCCGGCTTCGGCGCCTGTACGAAGGCTAGTGCCTTGGGGTGCGTCGCAAGGAATGATTCGGCTGTGCCATCTTTCAGCGCCTTGAAGAAAGCAAGTGCTTCGTCACCGTTGGAACCCGGGAAAGCATCCACGCTGTGGGCTATTATATCTGTGTGGACTCGCCGGGGTTGGGTCGCCAGTTGGAAGCGGAGCGCGAAGCCTCGAGGGTCGGCATTGGAAGAGTTATCAGGGACCTTCGGCAGCCCGGTGGCTATTTCAATGTCGCGTGAGTCTTCAACGAGCTCGGCGGGCAGACCAGGGACGCTTACAATTTGAGAATCGAGCGACGATTGGGGTTGACGGGTGGTTGAAGTGCGGCGCCACGGACAGCGTACCCGCCTCGGGGCTCGGGGTGAAGGTTCCTTTGAGAAGGATTCCCTTCGCGTGTGCTGGGCACAACAGTGTTCATAAGTGTCTGTTCGCTGTTACTGGGTTGGTGGGAGGACGGAGCGCAGATACTGCATACCAGGGCGGTATCCCGGATGAGGGCCAAAGATATCGTGGAGCGTGTTGACCAATGCTTGGCTAGTCTGCAAGACGTGTTCGTCGGTAGGAAGAGGCATGTTTGCTCCACACATAGACAGGTCACTACTCAGGGACGTGCAGTCTTGCTTCCGGAATTCCATGAGACAGCTTCTCGTGGACAGGAAGTCTGACTTTAAGTTCCTATCACTTGTCTTTTCGCGCTGGGACACGGACGCTCCAGTGAGCTCTATCGACCATTCCTGGCAAGCCATACTATATGTGATGCTATCAGGATTCCAAATCACGCCTGACCCATTGGGTAGGGCAAGGGCATTAGTTCCGATGCCCTCCCTTGTTGCTGACAGAGGCACTGCATATTGGCGTTGGGCTAGCTTGAATTTGGTTCTAGGAGCTTCACAAATACACCAACTGTCCGTGACAACACCATAATCCTGGACGTGGCCGTGCCCAGTCTTACATTGGCGTGCTCCTATCAGGCTAGCTCAAGTCCTGGAAGCAAGCTTGGCCCTAGCATAAACGATAGCACAATGGGGAACATGGCGGGATAAGAATGACTGAGCCGCATAGTTTACGATTTCGAATGCTTGCCTGGAAGTAAGATCACGAATGTCAAAGCCAGCGTTGCCGGTTGGGCACCCGGAGCCGAGCGGGTCGGTAGACCTACCGAGCAGAATTGAACTACCACAAAACGGATGCCCCCATGGCGTGTAGCTCGGATTTTGCCCTTGTATGATACCTGACTGTTCCAACTAGCCGTGAGCCTGGCCGGCGCAGTGGTGGAATTCGCCGTTGCCCCAGTTTCGGGGGCATACCGCGGCTGTTGATTACTCTCCCAGGGTCCAGACCTGTCAAAATGGACTGGCCTGGATAGGTCTTGGTCCTCTAGACTGATAGACCGAAATGCCGAGTCTATCACCACACGCGTGCAACATTGTACTGATGCTGAAGGCCACGTGGGCGGAGTAGAGACATTCTTGATGTCTTCGATCTTGAGTGTAGACCCGGATATTGCCCACTGTCGTCACCCCTGCTGCCATCTCCGCCATTCTAGACAGAAGCCCCAGATCACGTTTCGTTGCACGGATGTTTGAGATATCGTCACCAAGTCCAAGCATTCATGCCGTGCCCACGAGTGGACAATATCATGGCCGGCTGGGTTGAGGGGTGGGGGGATACGATTCTCGTGGCGCAAGATATCTCTCAGCGGCGTCGCTCTCTGGGACCAGCCTATCGTTGCAAAGCCTGCCGAAAACTAGATCGACCCTAATCCGCGACTAGACAGTTCAGATGATCTAGAGCGGCTGGTTCAAGGGGTTGACACTTCAGTTCAACAGAAGACGGCGCCGGTTGGACGGCTGGCAAACCTTAACGACCAGGGAGGGACCCCGCAGTTCTCTCAGGAACGCAAAGCGTAAGACGTGTTCACTGCCGCCGACAGACCTTTTTGAGAATGTAATGCTCAGACGGTTGGTGGATGGCTGGTGCATAACACACGAGTCGAATTTGTTCTGACCTCTTTGAAGATGCGGCCGCTCGTGTGGCAGAGGATGCAGCTTGACGTCGAAAGAGCGGTGGGGACGATGTGAGCTGCTTCAAATCCCTGGTACGGGTTCTGTCTGATATTGATTCCTTCGATCGGATAACAACTTGGCTAGGCAGTCAGGCGGGAAAGAGGAGGCAAGAGGCAAGCCAGCTCCTGCAAACAGGTGCCAAATGCAATGCAACGTAATGCAGCACTGCAGCTGCAAGATGGGAATGGGCTGGGTGGGCTGGAGCTTGCAGCCCGGAAGAGGTGGGACACATGATGTCAAAACTGAAGGGGCATGTTCCACAGCTTGCGCCGACTTGTCTAGAACCCGGACCCATTTTCTGACATGCTGGTTTTGGGGAGAGACAGCTCGGACCGATCTCTGATGGCCGACACGATGCGCGGCATCACCTCGTCGGGAGTCAGCCCGTGGCCAACAGCGCGAGTGTCACTCCAGAAGTTGAGACCCTCCAGCAGGCCGTTGGCTCCCCGTTCTACTACAGTTCAAGCTTCGAATCGAGACGCGGGCTAGACTAGGTCTCGGAGCTGGGAGTCTAGCCGGTGATGTGGAAGTTCCTGGAGGTTCGTGGATGCAGAATGTGAGAGAGAGAACCTCGCGCGGCATGACATCAGTGGGCGGCCAACCCTTGCTGCCCGGCGCTCGAGCAGCCAACCACGACAACCGCGCCGCATCTCGCTCACCCTCTCCGGTCTCTGTGGCCCCTCCGAACCCCTTCCCCCTCCCCCCCTTTGACGAATGCCGGCTGGCGTGATGGCGCTCGCCTCTTGACGGTTGTTGGAGAGTTGAGAGGGTCCGAGGCGTTGGGGCTGGGTCTCTGGTGACACACTCCTCAATGCGTTGCATCAGCCTGCATCCCATCCCGTCCAGTAACAGCGCCCCTCATACCCTGTTATTGGGACCCTTGATGCAGATCTGTGTGGTGCCACTCGCTGATATGGTTCCTACAAAAGAAGAGGACCCTGCCGTTCTTCAGTAGGGCGCGCTGCTAACCGTACAGGAGTCCTGCCAGTGTATCCGAGGCGATATCAAGGAGAGTCTCGACTCACCATCCGGCCGCTTTACAAAGACACTGCTTCGAGTGTCTGCCTTCTTGCACATCCCCTCTATAAAGAGGTTCTCCTCGTGATGCCCTCGCCGAGACGTCCCAAGAGCAGCGTCGACTACCTTGATGGCCACATCAGCAGCCAAGATGAATCGAGTCATCACAGGTCGACTCGGACTCGGCCTCGTGGCTACAGCCCAAAGCTACAGAGAGGCATTTCCGAGACTTCACTCATGACACGGGAAAGGAAGGCCGAGGGCGACTACCATAGCGACAGCCAGTTCGAGTCCGACACGGATTACGATCCTCGCGATAAATATTACCTGTCGGACGAAGAGGATCCATTAGACTCGCACTTGTCTGAGAGAACAGGCACAGCCAGGAGCCAGTCGGGGCCAGACCATAAAAGTCACTCGAGGCATGGCAGCTCTCGACATGGATCATCGTCGAAGAGTGGGCATGCGCATTCCCGCTCTCATGGTAGCTCTCATGGACACCATCATCACCATCACTCGCACCATCATCACTCGAATTCGCACTCCCACTCGAGAGATTTAGACGAGGAGGATCACGTCGACAGACCCAAGTCGTCGGCAGCCCCTTCCAAGTCGTCATCACACGCCAGCCGCCCTCGGCCGAGACCATCGCGAGCCAGCTCGTCGTACTTGAACGCTGTTCGTCGTCCACAGATGAAGCGGGCAGGCTCGTCGTACAAGTCCGCATCCCGCACGCGGACAAGGGCGCGGCCGCGTCCGGTCAGGGGTCTGTCTAATAACGGCCGACAACGGGGGAAGCCGAAATCCAACAAGATGCCATGGGAGGACTTCCCGTGGGAGGATGCCGCAAAAGTCGCTATTCAGGCTGGAGGCGTCGCCCTGATGAAGGTGGGAACCGAGCAAATGCCTTGGAGGACAAAGGGGACCAAGATCGCCAGCGCCGCCCTCGGGGCTGCCGTCGTGGACCACGTCCTCAAGCCCGACAAGCGAGGTGGTGTCAAGTATGCGGCCATGAGGCATCTTGCCGAGGTGGCTGTGGGAAACATGGTGGTGAGCCCCACGCTTAACAAGGTGGGGAAGAAACGGTAAGGGTTCTCAGTGCCCTTTTCAGGCGTGTGTTCTTTGCTGTGTCTCACCAGGATGTTATGAATCATGAATCCGAGGGAAAGGGGCAAAGGTTTGCACAAAAGGTCGGAAAGTTCCTGGCCATTTGTCGTTTTGCATCAAAGCATCAGCGGCGTAACAGATTGGGGTCAATGAGGAAGGGGTTTGTGGAATTAAGGCAGACCAAATGGCGTTTCTTCCAGCGCGTCTTCATTTCATCTCATTGCATACACGGACCTGCAGGTATTGGTAAACCAGGATCAGCCTAGATATGTATATGAATTGACAGTAAGCTTCTGCTGTCCCCAGGGTATAATCTAAACTCAAGCGGCCTTGTTCGTCCCACCCGAGACCCACAGGAAGCCACACATGAGATTTCCGGCAGCACAACCAAAATGAGCCCAGATTTATCAACAAGAAGCAAGCAGAATTTGACAGTGAGGTAGCTTGAACATCGCCTTCTTTGGAGAGATTGCTCCTCCACACCGGTGTACCTCGCTTTTGCCTGTCCTTGGTGCTCTCCTTTGTCCTAGCATCCTCTGCTTTCCTGTGGACTGCCCAGGTGGGGGACTGCTGCCTGGTGTTCCAGCACACTCTAGCAATATTTTCCACTTTTCTTTTTCTCGGGCGTCAAATTTTCATTCTGAAATTCATCCTTCATCTTACCAAATCCATTTAGTCAAAACTTAGCCCACACAGGTCTTTCTCTCTAACATGTTTTCAAACAGTAAGGGCAGAATCATAGACTATGGTATTCATATCTTCTACATACATTCTTATTTTTCTATATATATCTCCCTTAATTAAATTTATTTAAAGAATAAAAAGATAAAGAGAAAGAAGAATATAACTAAGACTAGTATTGAGACGGACCTCTGCAGTACTGCGCAAAGATGCCCCGGCCAAAAGACCACAATTCTAAGTTGCCCAAACTTGGAATCTAGCACTTATAAGCCCATACCGTCACAATCCCCCCTAAGGCTTGTGGAAGATATGGCGGCCATTTGGGCTGATAAGATAAGCCTAGTGCACGGACCTACTGGCTAGGTCCTGCATGCGTTCAGCCCATGGCCCTGACACCTAATGGTCTTTTTCAACTTCACTAACCCTTAGCCTACACCTCCACAGAGGTAATAAACGTTATTTACCTACATACCATTACATCACCCCTAATTATACTTCTATATATTAACTTTATTACTTTTTCTAGCAGATTCCACCCAAAGGTACCTCCAGTATATAACCTATAATAATAATAGGTCTTCTAAAGGTATTTAGACTTTATTATTATTACTAAAAGCCTTTAGAATTAGCTAACTAAGTATAAATCTCTCTTAGTTACTCTATATACTATATATACTATATTATATTTAGCTCTTTAAATACTCCCTAACTATAAGCCTTTTAACCCTTAGACTACTCTACTAAACTACCTAAATATACTAAAAGAAGCCCTAAATAAGAGAACTTATAAAGGATAAAAGGTTAAGAGCCTAGACCCTTATTAAAGATATCTAATAGACCTATAAAGTTATTACTAAGTAGATTTAGGTAATTATTTACTAGGTTAAATAGGTAATTATAATATTATTTATATTATAAAAGAGTAAAGCTAGTAAAAAGCCCTTATTTAATATTTTAAAGTAAATAGAAATATAATATTAATTCTTTTTAAATTTTACTTATTATTATATAACCTAATTAGACCTTAAGTTCTTTCTACTATTAGAGTTTTAAGTTAGTAACTATATTATTACTAATACCCTTTATATTATAGGTTATTCCTATTATATCTAATATTATTAAATTTATTATATTATTACTAATAGGTATACTTATATATAATAGTACTAAGAAATAAAGTAAAGGTTCCCCTATCCTAAAAATTAGGAATAAATAATCTTCTCTAATAAAATATAAGTAGTTAATAACCTAATATAGAAGAAATAGGTTATAATTTATAATATAAAAGATCTTAATAATTAGGTACTTCTCTACTATAAGCTTAAGAACTAGATATTTTAAGGCTATTTTACTAATAGTAAATAAAGATTTAAGTATTTTTAAGAGAAGGAATATAGAGATATTAATTAATATAAATATTATAACTAGATATTCTTAATTATATAATACTTTTATACCTATAACCTTAGTTCCTAAAGGGTCTTTTAATAGGATAATACTCCTTCCTATTATACTAAGAAGACTAAATAGATACTTTAAATAATAAGTATTTTAATACTTTAGTAGCTAATAAATTCTTCTAACCTAAATCCTATAAAAAATATATAATTTATTATAAAGTATTAAATTAAATATTATTATAATATTTAGTCCCTCTTTCTAAAAGAGCTATATAAAGCTATTTAAGCTACTTAGAAGTTAATTAATAGTGCCTTCCTACTATATTTAGCTTATAAAATACTAAAATATCTTTAGAAATATATTAAAGTAGGTAGTAAAAATATTAACTTCTAATTTAGGTTAGTATATAAACCCCCTATTATTAATAATATTTATAGGTATTTTGAATTGTGAGAAGATAGCTAATAAAATAAGATTACTTACATTATGTGGGTTAAAATAGGGGTAATGTGATGGTATATAAAGAAACAACATTTATTACCCCTGTGGAGGTGTAGAGCCTAAGCATGACACATGGTCTTGTGTTGGCATTTCTGACTATTTATACCTTCTGGTCAACCTAAAAATAGCTTTCACATTTGAAGTGATCATGTGAGGCCAGCAAAATTACGCTGTATCACCATTTGAACCTTAAACGTAGGATAAGTCGACCACAGCATTAGATCAATGATTCCACGAGAGTCTCCTCGTCATCACCTCCAAAATCTCATGTTTATGACAACTAAAAGGAGTTCCATGTCTCACCAGAAGTATTCTGGTGGAAGCTTTGTGTAAAAAATACATCAGGAAGGAGTTCGCCTATCTGTTTCTGGCCCAAGTTGAAGGCTTCAGGAACCTTTTATACCAGGGCCTGTAGATTGACTTTACTTTCTTAACCTCATGATACCCCTAGGTCCTATGACACGGATCAAAGACTGTTTCTAATAAAACACCACACAGCTAATGTGTGTTGCTTTTTGAAGTGAAACGACATACGATTGACCTCTGATACCGGTAGCTATTCCTTTGATTGATCATAGGGTTTAACCCTCATATCAAAGAGGAGGGGTAGACTAGTCAAGTCATGCGATAGTGCTGCCCTCTGCAGGCTATGTAGTATATTCGGGCATCTCACTCGACAAAGGCAAGCTCAAGAGGAGTGATATAGTTGATGTAGAACTAAACAAGTCAATACATGTATGTACCTATCAGGCATTCATGTGCGATCTCAGAATGATCAAAATTGAGACTAGCTTTCCAAAGTGGTTAATGCCCGCCGACGATTGCCAAATGCAATGTGAGGAGTTGCCACAAATTTGGGGTAGTCTTGCAAGGTACTGTTGACGATTACCTAGGTACCTCTGGAATTCATTTTCCGCAGCTACTATAACAACTTTCATAACCTGTCGTCCTTGCAGGAGTTCCACGATTGGTTTCCAAGAGTCCAGTCTTTGTTGGATAACCTCAACTCGTTTGCTTCCGAGGTTTTTCACAAGACCAGTTCGATACCCCACAGTCAAAGAACGTTCCCATTCTACGGCAACATCAATCCGTCTTCAAGTGCTTTTCGTGTGCGTCTCGTGTTTTAAGAGGCTGTCAGTCCTATTAGCGAACAGCTATTTACACTGTACGGCTTGGATTTGGCTTTCCTGTATTTTGTCTCTTGTCTAATTGAGCACTTTGGTACCTCGTGCCAGCTATACAACACCACGTCGTTCTCAGACGCCAAACCTTGAAACATGACTTCCGGAGGCAAGAAAGTCAGGCCTCGAACACTTGCTGTTGGTGTGGTGGGTATTGGGCGTATTGGGCGCCAGCACGCTCTCAACGCCTTGCACAACGTCAACCGCACCGACCTTCTCCGTGTTTGCTCGCCGGCCCCTCAGGACCTGGAGTGGGCGGATGAGCACCTGGTCCCTTATGGTGTCAATGTCTACAAGACCTTCGAGGAGATGATCGCAGAGCCGGGTCTGGAAGCGGTCATCATCGCCTCCACCACGAAATTCCATCATGCTCAGGTACGGGAGTGCGTCAAACGCGGCTTGCATGTCTTATGCGAGAAGCCACTCTCGATGACCGTACCCGAAGCCCGTGATATTGTGAAGCTTTCTCAGAAGAAAGAGAATGCACACCTCAAGGTCATGACGGCGTTTTCGAGGAGATTCGATGATTCCTATCTCAATGCTATGAAGGCTGTTTCCTCCGGCAAGATCGGTACACCGGTCGTCGTTCGCAGCGAGACGCGAGACAAGTTCGACGACAGCCCTTCCTACGACAGATATATCATGGCCAATCCTGGTATCTTCATTGACACCGCCGTTCATGACATTGACCTGACCCTCGCATTTCTGGGCAACGACTTACGTCCAAAGTCGTGCCATGCCATTGGCAATATCGCAAGACACCATAAACTAGCCGAGATTGCCGATGTGGACAATGCAACTGGCTGTGTGGAATGGTATCCTCCTTCACCTGGCGCGGTACCTCCCATCTCGTACTATTTCTTTTCACGCATCATGCATCACGGATTCGATAACCCCACCGAAATTGTCGGTACGGAGGGGGTGCTGAAGATTAACCTTCACCCCCGCCGCGATTTGATCACCACGGGTGACACAGACGGCATCGGCAACGATGTGATGCCTGACTTTTACGAGCGATACGAGAAGGCTTTTGTGACTGAATTGCGCGCCTTCGCGGAGTCTGTCCTGGAGAGCAAGCCGTTGCCTTATGAGTTAGATGTGGCTGTCAAGGGAATGGAAATTGCCTCTGCGCTGCAGGAGAGCTTGAGGACCGGGAAGAAGATTGAGTGGGACGAGAAGGGGGATAGGAGACAAGATATGAAAAGCCATATTTAGTTGCTATCTTGGCTCGGGGACTGCGAGACTGAAGCACTGCTTCAGCGGCCCAGGTGCTTTCCGATACCTAGGTACATGGCGAGCACCGTCTTTGCTTTCATTCCAGCAGAGCATGCCCTGCTTCGTACAATAAGTTGCTGGGCGAAACGATAGATCGATTAGGAATTCTATTGACTGTACATCTATCAAGGTGATCATACATCTAATAGTGGCCGGTCCGAGCATATGAATCTAGGCTCTGTTAACACCTTTGATCAAATCAGCGATGCTCACCGATACCTGTGTTGTCCTCGGTATATCGTGGCCTCCTCCATGATCAAATATCTTCCTATGGTCGCAAAAGTAGGCAAGTTGCAGGCCAGCCGGCATCCTCGGGTCTTTCGCCCCAACAACGTGCACAGTTGGTAATTTTATACGGAGTTCCTTTGGAAATGATGTAAAATCCAGTCCAAAGCAGTCCGCCTCGTTGGGCAGTTCATCTGCATTGTGCTCCAAATCCGCTGTATAATCCCACAGCCCCTGGCCCTTGGGCAGATTCGCGGGATCGTAAAGCATGGAGCTTTTGGCCTTCATCTGGTCTACTGTTCTCTGGTTCAGGTCTTTTGCCCCCTGAACGTCAAGACCCATGTCCTCTAATGCTGGCAGCGGTAGACCGCCGCAAATGAAGACGGCTGATCCAAAGGGAAGTGGCAGCTGAGGGTTCTCTTTGGCGTGGTACAGGAGGTAAGTGCCGACCAGTGAGCATCCCTGTGAGAAACAGCAGACTCCATCATACGGACCATTCTCCTCAATGTATTCGTCAAGCCATAGGTGTGCAGCACGAACAGCGTTTACAATGTCTTGCGAAGCTAGCCACCACGCGTATGTTGGGCTTCGGAACAAAACATCGATGCCGGGGTGTGGCTTGGCCGAGAATGGGGCATCTGGGAAGTCCCATTCCCAGTCAGAGGGCAGCTTGTTCCTGAACGAGGCTGGAGGTCTGATCAGCTGTGGTACAAGCAAGGGGTTGAGGGCAACCATTGGGGCACACCTGGCTGGAAGACTGACCTGACTGGGACTTGAATATGGAGCCGCTTGTTCCTTGGCCATGGAGGCAGAGGATCTTCACCATGATGGCGGCGATGTGAGTGTCAAAGTTGGGGCTAAGAAGATCCGGAAGAGAAAAACAATGCAGACGGCGTAACGTAAAGTTCCGCGTGATCGCACTGCTTGTCTTGCGTTTTCGCGCTCTTTTGCTTGCATGTTCGTACAACGTCTTCTCACATGAGACGACATTGAGGCAGGCAGTTAGCTCCGTCGGGGTCCGAGGGAGAAGTCCGTGGCCGGTAATCAGGAGCCCGGAGCTGGCCACGATTCTAGCCCTACAGCGGGGCTCGAGAGCACCGAGTACAAAGGATGGATTGCATCTCTGATCAGCACAAGCGATCCTACCTCAGTTTAGAGGCTTCGTCTGCCGGACTGGGTTCGGACATGGCTTTGTGAGACGGATCGCCAGCGAAAGGAGCAGGAGATGTGGACGGAGATGGGGACGAGCTAGTCCATCAAGCCCCCCTGACCACAACCCCACCATCCCGCACCACGTCTGTGGGTGCCACAATTCCACGGTTCAAATACATGGGAGTAATTATGAAATTCTATTTCAGATCATGTAGTGCTGGTGCCACATATTATGATTCCCCCTTGCTGGCGGAATGGCAGAATATGTGAATACCCGATTCGAGTTGGGCCTGCATGCACTAGTAACATTTGAAGTGCAGATATACCGTCCATATATATATATGTTATATGTGCCAGAAGTAGAAGTGGCAAGTCGGGGGGGGGGGGGGGGTCTGCCTGGACCAGGTCTCAGTTGCAGGCGTCCATCATCACCGACCGCCGGACTTCTCTTCCATCTTACCCGACATATTTCTGGGTTGGTCGAGCTGGGCTGGTCAAGAGTAGCCACGCAAATCCGGGCAAGCCATCTATCTACATCCTCTATCTGGACTGTTTTCTATCGAAATGGATCATCTCTCATGCCAGCCCTGACTGCAGGCCAAGCACCATCCCGCGCCGCCTCTGCACGCCGGCTTGCGTCGACTTTTCCACCATGGCTTCAACCTCGCCGCCCACAGCACCGGATACGGCCCCGACTGCTACTCCTGCGCCTCAGTCTCAGGGCCCTGGAAAGCAGCAGGAGTACTCATGTGTCTTGTGTAAACAAAGGAAGGTCCGCTGCGACCGGCTGAACCCCTGCAGTAGTTGTGTTCGCGCCGGAGTCTCCTGCCTGCCTGGCGTGAGGCAGCCTTACAAACGCCGGCGGAAGCATGTCCAGGGTGGCGACCAGAAGAGGGCACAAACATCAGAACGACCTGGTGGACTCTACTCAACGCCTTCTAGGTCCCTCGATAGCACATGCAGCCCTGAGGACTCACGTTCCCAGCGCCAAGTACCAACATTTGGCCAGTATGAGCCCCCCCCCATTTCTCTCAGCATATGCTGGTCAGGTCAACCGCCGCGAAGCCTTCCTGGTTACTGATTTCCTGCCATAGAAGCCTATGGGCCGGATTAAACGACGAGGTTCGTTTTCAGCACCTTACCGTGCCTCTGCGCATCACCCGTTGACCAAGTCCCTGCTCTCACCAGTTTCAAGACCCAAGGACCACCAAATCCTCAAGCGAGGACGAGGCTCTTAGTTCGGCAGAATTTGGCTCCAGCATGAGCCCAAGTGCCCTGCTGTTTTCCGCCTTTCGAAATGCCGTTGATCTGAGGGACTATCACCCCCCTCCCATGCAAGCGTTCATGCTCTGGCAGGCCTTTTTGCAGAATGTGAATCCCATGTCCAAAGTCATACATGCGCCGTCTGTCCAGCCCATCATCATCGAGGCTAGTAAGGACCTAGATACCGTTCCGAAGCCCTCGGTCGCCTTGTTGTTCGCCATCTACGCAGCAGCAATAATGTCTCTGAAGGAGGAAGACTGTCTGGCACAGTTTGATGCGCCAAAACCTCTTCTACTCACCCGCTATTTCTCAGCATGCCAGCAAGCTCTTGCAGCAGCTTCGTTCATGAAGTCACGGAATCTGGTTACGCTTCAGGCCTTCGTCATATTTCTGGTAGGATGGCTCTTCTAAGCTCTTCAGTGTCCATGCTCATTGTCCATTCTACAGCTCCCTGCCCGCCAGATTTACGACGAACAGACTTTCTGGCTTCTTGCTGGCGTCGCTGTGAGATTGGGCTTGAGGTTGGCTGCACACACTCCTGCAGATTCTCCCAGTGACTCGGTTTACGTGTCACAATTACGAAGGCGCCTCTGGAGGCAGATTATGTGGATTGATGGCCGCAGTCATCACCACATTGGATTACGCCCTCCCTTCCACGGCGCTCCAGCTTTCCCCCTGCCCGAGAACCTCAATGACGTCGACCTAAACCCTCATATGGAGGAGATGCCACTAATACACAAAGGCCCAACAGAAATGACATGTAAGTCTATTTTAACCCTGTATGGGCACGCTCTATCTCCAACTGCTAAGAACCGGGAACCAAGTCTGCCTCTGCCGTTACGAAGTTGGCGAATTCATGATTCGACATGGGAGCACTTTTCAAGACCCTGCTATTCCCATTCAGGAGAAAGACCAACTTATCGATCAGTTTGAAGCTCACATGGACGAGAATTATCTAAAACATCTGGACCCGGCTATTCCACTGCACCTCATGGCTGAGGGCGGAGTGCGGTCGGCCACCTGTAAGATGAGGTTGATGGCTCACCACCCTTCTCAGTATCCTGATAAGGGAAAATCAATACCTCAACCCGAAAGAGATATACTTTTCAAAGTCAGCGTCAAGATGGTCGAGTATGATGTGCTTGGAAAATCGACAAAAACCCTCGACAACTTCGCGTGGCATATCGATAATGCATTCCAAATTGACGCTTTCGTCTTTATGCTCATCTCTTCCCGAAACCAAGATGCCACTGCACAACTGACCAACAAGTCATGGCAACTAGTGTCTGACATGTATAGGCACCGACCGTCACTCATGGATGACACCAATAACGAATTGTACGCAGCGGTCAGGGAGCTCACACTGCATGCATGGGAGGCGCGGGAGGCAAAGATTGCACGTAACAACCTGGAGGCGATCCCAGTACCGGAAGTCATCACAGAGCTTCGGGACAGGAAGGCTAGGAAGAGCATACCAACTGGAATTTCGTCGGCCACTTCGACCAGCACGACGTCAATGCCATCCGAGGCGTCCGCTCTGCATCAACTAGCTGGCGTGGCCACACAAGTTGATTCGAGAAATACATACAACAATATAGGCTATGTTTATGGGATGGCACCTGAATTGGCAACGAATACATTCCAGCCGGTTCTCGACCAGCAATTCGATAGCATCTTCCGTAATCTCAGTGGGGATATGGGTGCAGCTGGGCCAGTTGACTGGGACTACTGGGATGGGCTTCTAGAGCGGAACAATGTCTTCAGGTAATTTGGGAGACATGTGTTGTGGGGCTTGAGACTCAGTCAATGGACAAACGAAATTTGAAAGCCGGTATCACAGTTCTCAGGTTTTCATAAGGACTAACTACTATTAGAACTTAAATAGAGACTTTCGAGGGCATCAAGTCTTTTCAAAACCAATGATTTCTCATCGTGTATTTACTGGGAATAATGGCTGGATCCTTCCTTCACATGCCGTCTTGAGAAAAGGACTTCATCCAGATGTGAAATACCACTGCCTTTGCAACTTCCGTACACATTATACCTAGGTAGGTTTCTGGCTTAGAGAGGAACTCAAAGAATACAAATAGTCAATACCTAGGTAGGTATCATCCCGCCAAGGCTAACATTCCTTCACAACCCATCTACAGCTATTTGTGGTGTGTGTAGTATAACCATGCTTCAGTTGTGTAGTATAACCAAACTAAGACATAAAGTACCTAGGTAGCTGGTTTTTCAGGCGGGCCTTCTTGGGCTGCTCGTCCTGGCCTCTGGGCACCTCACTTAGATCTTTATACATAAAATTGATGTGTGCTGAAGCTCTTGGCTTTCGAGACTTTTTACTTCGCCTGATCTGATTTCCATAATCGCTGAAGCTGGCTCTTACACGAATTGGAGGATATTATGATTGACAATATCCTCCTGCGAAGATGAAGAAGCTTGAGTATCATTGTTTGATCAAGGACACCTCCAGGGCTGCCTTGTTGTTGACCGAACTCCAAGGAGTGTGCATGTACTTTAGGCGAACCATCTGAGTTCCGGCAATAGCAAATTGTCCCAACTCCCTCCTGATCTTGGTTATTTCCTTTTGCACAAGATTCACGGCTATGCTGCTTATCTTCTACTGAGCATAAGGGGCAAAGGAGGAGTCTTTTCCCCATGCACCAGAAGGAGGTGATGTGGATTACCTTTAAGGCTAACGCAACCTTTATGATCAACAGATACTGAGGAGGCGTCAATGTGGTCTCGGGCGAGGATGCTGCCCAGAGCATCGAGACGCAGCAGCGGCGCTTGAGCCTTCTTGAACAAGGCGAACTCACCCAAGATTACGTTGCTGTGCCGGAACAGCGCTGGCTCGACGTTATTGCCATTGAACCTTGGTTTGTGCGGCAGTTTGTAGCGTGAATTTCGCTCCCATTCCCCATGTTTCCGCCTACTTTATTTCCAAATGGTCCCAGCCCATTCGTAGCTTCAGTTTATGGATTGCTTTCGGTGCTCCTCACACGAAAGACTAATCATAAAACAACTCCATCTAGCATGTCCACCGGTCAGGGCTATACATCCGCATTTCAGCTGTCCGGTGAGGAGGTTGTTGTTGGGGGTGGGGGGGGGGATGTCAGCTCGGAATTACACCTGCTGTCTGTCAGTCACTGTCTATGAAGTTCAACTACATCTTGTCTGCTGACCGCTAGGACTGCAAGTTGAACCCGAGGACCTGACCGACATGATCTATATTAGGACTCTGACGGCAAAGGTGCTGACCATGAGATGCTCTCCATACGACGAAATCGATGCCATCGAGAGCCATAAGCGCTGACTCGTTTTGACTGACCTCATTGTGCCCGACAATGTCTCAAGTATTGAGATATAGGGTTGCGCCTAATTTCTAGACGCACTCTTAGTATTAGCAAAGTCGGTACCAGGTCTGCGCTTTCGGTGTGGTTGACTCCGAGCGCGCCACAAGGTCCATAAACCGCCTGTTCGCCACTCGATTTGGTTATGCGCAACTCGAAATTGGTGCCGAGAGACCTTGGCTGGACCCCTAAATGCGGAGAAACCCAGCACAAGACGGGCGGAAATCCGGGGATCGTGGAGCCGAACCTCCACTTCGACATGCTGGCTCGTCTAGGCAGCTGGGGCATAATCCTACTTTCGGTCGAAATTTCCGCTGCCGACAACTGAAAGAAAATGTCGCGGCCCCCGCAAGGATGTTCTCGCACGTCACTTCGCATACGGGGCTTACCGCGCGAAACTTATTGATAATTAGCGACCGTTGCGATGTAGCATTTAGCATTCGCTCGTATCTATCCATGATCCCCCGGGGGTGGCGGATGAGTATATATGCTAATGATACTACCTCCTACGGTTGACTACGGACTGAGTCTCTGTGAATGTGCGACTTTGCTTTTTACTACAGTTGGTACGACTCTAGCTGCGGCTGCTGATTCACAATGAGGTCCTCCAACCTTGACACAGCCATCCTGCTTTTGACAGGCCTGAGCGGCTCCGCTGCGCTTCCCAGGAGATCTAATGATGGCGTGGTACAAGTTGACATACCTGCCTCGGCCGCGGGCGCCTCTATCCCGCACTCTGCTTCATTCCAATCATTCTCTTTCGAGCCGGCTTTCTGGGTAGAGTCAGTACCATTCTTCTCAGAACGCATCACTTTGGGATCCGTAGCAGGTGACTGACACACGGCAGGTTCTTTGGGAACGCCTCCGAGCCAAATGGACTCACTTTTGAGCTCCTTTCGAGGCTCGTGGAGCGTGGCGGGGAGCCTATCATACGGCCAGGTGGGATCACCCAGGACAGCATGATTTTCAATGCTTCTGCAGCCGACCCTGTACGCACGACCAACGCGGCCGGTGGCGTGTACCGCACCACATTCGGTCCTGAATATTGTAAGTGTATAGCCTCTTTGCTATTAAAGCCAGGTGGAGACCTGTGGCTTACACGTCCAAGACCAGAGTTGGGATAACTTCCCCAAGGGAACCAGGTTCGTCTCGACTCTCAACTTTGGGAATAACAGTATCGATATCGCGCGGGACATGGCCGTGGCATCTGTGCAGTTGCAGAAGGACAAGATCGACTACTTCGAGCTCGGGAACGAGCCAACGAACTACCCGAGCTCTAGGTGGAACTTCAGTACCGATGCGTACGTTGCGCAGTGGAAGGACTGGACATCGCAAATCGACGCAGCAGTGAACGAAGCGGTGGCCGCCAACGAGTCTGCCTTCCCAAGTGAGCGGTGGTGGGCTTCCAGCGCCACAACAGACCAGACCGGTCTTCACGTCCGTCCCGCGGACATCATCCCTGCTGGCATAAATTCGGACAACCAGGTTGCTCAGTACTCCATTCACTCGTAAGTTGCTCTCCGGTTCATTCTTACTCAAGATGGAAAGCCTCAAATGTATTACACCGAGCTCGAGAGTGCGGGTTCTCAGAGGCAAAAAGGCCACCTTACCACCCCCCAACACAATCTCTGCATTGATACTTGCCTTGATGCTGTCGGAACTTACAAGCTGACTCAACATTAGGTACGAATTCAGGTGGGTAGTTTGGTTCTGAATCTGTATGCGGGCGAAGCCGTATACAGTCCCTTCGTACTAATGTAAAATCTCGAAAACAATGGTTAGATAACAGTATGATTTAGCACTTGCGATCCGGCTCGCCTAAAGCTGGCTACCATACCCAACATCCTCAACCATACCGGCCTGCTCCGATACGCCGATGAGGAGATTTACCCTTCCGCAAAGGCGGCGATGGACGCCGGGTCAACCTGTAAGCATCACTCTTCACCTGTTACGGATCCCCGTCTTCTATGTTTTGGAATGTTCTAGAATACAACACTTTAGGACCCGTAGCAGGACTAACGGAACCATTAGGGGTGATCGGCGAGTTCAACTCGATCTCATGCTCTGGTAATCCCAACGTCTCGGACACGTTCGCTCAGGCCTTATGGGTAGTCGATATGGAACTCATCTACGCCGCGCGCAACGCGTCGTCAGTCCACCTGCACCAGGGCGCCACGCTAGTTTTTCAGAGCGACGACCAGTCCAACAGCGCCGGTGAGAACGGCACCCCTGGCTTCTCGACCTACAGTTTCGTCTATCCTCGCAACAGTTCCAAACGTGGCGAGCCCAGGGCCCTGCCCAGCTTCGTCAGCCTGCTGTTCATCACGGAGGCCCTCGGCGACGGCTCTGGCACTCAGGTTGCGGCCCTCGAGACGCCTGCCGGTCTCAACAAGGACCACTTCTCATCCTATGCCTTTTATGAGGATGGTGCCCTGAGCAAGATTGCATTGATCAACATGAAGCCATTTTATAAGAACTCGACTGAGGACTTTACTGTAACCGTCGACCTGTCGCAGTACACACAGGACCTGGAATCCCCGGCACAGCTCAAGCGCATGACCGCTCCGCACGTTGATGAGGGGAAGACCGAAGTGACCACTTGGGCGGGGCAGTCTTTCAAGAACGGTGATGCGACCGGAGAGCTTGACATTGAGGAAATTGGTACTGACGGGTTGGTGAAGGTGAGAGGAAGCGAGGCTGTTCTCATCTTCCTTGACAGCAGCTCCGTGTATTCTTCATAAAAAGTCGACCGTGATCAGGTGTAGATATCATAAATTCAACGAAGCTTGGAAGGTTGCTGTCTCCAGCGCGGATACTTTCAGAAGTGTGTTCTACACATTTGGGCACTGCCTGAGATGGGCCAGGGGTATCTAGCTGAACTACACTCCTTGAGACGGTCCTCACGACCTATGGCAAAAGAAGGCTCAAATTGTCTGTGAAGAATTGTTGATTCAAAGCTATGGTTGCCTAAGGAATAGTATGGAAGGAGCAGCGAAGCTGCGATCTGCCGTCGTAGAAGATATGGCGGCCATTTGGGCTGATAAGATAAGCCTAGTGCACGGACCTACTGGCTAGGTCCTGCGTGCGTTCAGCCCATGGCCCTAACACTCCTGGTGTATCGTAGCAACACTGCCATCGTGACAGAGGTGAATTCCCGATGGGTAGCGAATATTATAAATGTAAGTGCGAGTCCCCTATCACATACGATATTACTGTCACATCGGAAAATCCCCAGAAAGTTATATAATGTCATATCAAAGAACCTCTGGCTTATTTACCACTCGACTTCTCTGCTATTCTATAGACATATTTTCAGAGGCTATCTCTAGGACGCTGCCTCTTAGTAGGAAAACACCTCTTAAAGAGATCAGATATTCACAAGGTAAAAAACGGATAGTACTAGGTAAGGTAACATATACCCTTAGTACACCAATATTATTTTACACTACCTATTCACTATATAAAACAAGAATATATAGTTATTAACTATATATTTATTACTATATATAAATACTACTATTATTATTTCTACTTACCCCTATTATTTCTTCTATTCTAATATTTTAGCTACTTCTTTCCTTATTATCTATAATATTCTAATAATATCCTAAGCACCTAAATTTCCTTCTAAGTCTTATTCTTATTACTAGTAAGGTTAATTATATAATAAATATTTAGTTAATATTATATATAGTGGGTAGTTAGTGATAAAGTATTATTTATAGGTAAAGGAGGATTAGTAGGTAGGTTTATAGGTAGGGGGAATAAAAAGTACCTAGTGTAGGTGGTGTATATGGTTAGGTGTAGCTAAATAGAGGGCTCTGATTAGCTAGCGGTACTTATTTATACCATCCGTGTTCTACCTTGCGAATATCCGATCTCCTCTTAAAAGGCTATCCTATGATTAGTTATTTTATAGCAGGTGCTCTACGACGTATTGTCCCGCAGGAGACTTAATATCAAGTACTGCCGAGGTGGCCCACGACATATACATGCGGTTTCTACGTAGCGGACACCCGAGCAAAACAGTTGAGCTCCTAGCGTGTTTAATGGGCAAGCATTTCAGCTGATAAATCAGAGGGTCCTCAAAATAACTGGAATGGACTCTGATTTAAGTCTCAGTGAGTAGCTCAAGTATTGTTCGCATCTGACCGCTATGCAAGGACCGTTACCTTCTGCTCTATGCCCAAGGTGTACCCAATTTTTTTTTCACTTGCTTCAGAGCTTCAAGATGGTGCATTTATGTAGATATTCACTTGAAATATTCCCTTGTCATGACAAGTATTGACTACGATGCAGCAGTGTATTCTCAGGGTCACATTGTCTGAGCCTTTGAGTGCTTGGCAGTCTTGAACTTACTGTGGATGACTTGGTTAGTCTGTGAGCACTTGAGAATTAGGACAATGACAAGTAGGAATGCACAACTCATTTACGACCTCGGGAAGACATGGCATTCTGCCATTAGAGTTTGTCCGACTAGTCCTATCTGGGTTCCTTGAAAGGCAGTATATCTTCCTCCCTGTTTTGACAGTGCCCTCCAGCTGTGCTTGTCATGGTGTGACAGAGAACTTAGCAGCTTTGTCAATACAAATTCGGGGTCACACCATGAAACATATCTTGGAGCGACTGCGCAAGCTAACAACAAGTCGAGGCCCCTCCCGCTAACTTGCCTCTGAAGAGGCTTCTCGCATTAGATTTCGTAATCACTATCCTTAACCAGACTCAAGCCCCCAAAGAGCCTCATAGGTATCTAAGTACCTAGGTAGTGAATGAAGCTGCCTCAGACATTCTGCTAGTCTCGACAGGAAGTCAGGCCTAGTCGGCACTAACACCCTGTACCTGCTCCAGTAAGAGGAACTTGTGGCCTAGTGCGTCGGCTTCTGATATTCGCAGCATAAGATCGCTGGGATTGGAATCTCAATGTTCCTTTCTAATGTTTCTAACTGCTACCTTGTTGATGGGTTGGACAAGGAGGGGGAAGCTTGCCCGAGACGCGAAGCTCCAGAATGGTCGTGTTGGTTTTGTCATCTTGAGCCATGCAGAAGTCTTGTTCTTCAGAGAACTGCCGAGGCGGCGCTCAACTGATCTTGCGAGCTTCTGTGCCCGGGGAAGTTTGAATTGAGACAGCAATTCTCGGATTGACCCTTCGGAGAAAGGTGGAGGCTGGTATTTGTGTGGTGTTGGAAATGTGAGTCCTCCTGGCAATCTCTTTTGTTTCGAAGCGATGGAACGCATAAGTAGAATACCAATTGTGGGCTTTTGACCTTTTTATGACGATGCCTAAAGTGGAAAATACTGTCTTGTGTGTGGTGGTGTGAAGTATTGTTGACAACGACAATGATCAGTTCAGATGTTGTGGATGAGATCTTTAGCCCCTACCTCATAGATGCTTCATACGAGAAGAAAGTTTTGGGTCTAGTCTTTCCCCTTGAAAGCCACATCACGGAAAGAGTAAACCGTTGGGGACAAGTAGAGGGATCGTGTCCCAGACCATCATTCAGAGGAAATGCTCTTCAACAATATACAGAGCAGGCAGATAGTCTTGACCAGGAGAGAGCAGCAGAGCACTGATCTTTTATTTGCCACCGAATTGCCCTGTGCGTAGGCAGGTACGAAACATCCCGACTTGTGGTTGACACACATGGACTTGTTTTAATGCAGAAATGATAGTTTTATGTAATGTACTCTATTCTCAAGTTCACCAGGACAGCTGGCAGACTCTTCCAGGCTACCCCCACTGATAAGGCCATTCGGCACTGCCAAGTGCTTCCACATGCTGATAAAAAAGGAACATCAATAGTTCTTGAGGACCGTCGGACTCGTTAGCGGTGAAACTCAAGCACCTTGCACGGCCTGTACTGGGCCTTCAGGCAGCTGGCTCGCCGCTACATTGCATTGGCGAAACAGCCTGACCTCGTGTTCCGCAAATGCCCCAACAACGGAGTGCAGCAGCCCTCGGTTGTGGAAAAGGACCAAGTCTCCTTCCTCCCAGTCATGTGCGTACACCTTGTTTGGCGCAATGCCTGGCCTCTGAAGACGATACACGGTCTCTCTCACCTGCTCCAGGTCATCGACCACAGTCCCATCCTTCAAGTGCAGCTTCCTGACGGCAGAAGGGTGCACCTGCAGAGCTAAGTCTCCGGTGACTGGATTCCGCCAGCACATTGGCAGGATCTGAATCTTGTCCTGCTCGATCTCAGGGAGCTGGTCCAGGGGCAGCTCCTTGTTCTCGCTCACCAGGCCGAGCCCGGTGGGTCTCGACTTGGCGCTGCTCATCCAAATATAAGGGTGTGGGGCATATTCGACGTTGGTGGTGCGGGCAAATTCCTGGTCAAAAAGAGAGAGCTGGTGAAACATGTCGTAGCCACTCACGAATGCCGTCGTGCCCAGCGGAACGTCCAGCTCGTTGCCCGTCCCGTCGTCGTATCGGCAAGTTTGTCGGCGGCCGCCAGGTACCTTGACGGCAAGGAGGGTTGTGACAATAGGGGGAGCAAGATCGTACAGGGCAGCATCGATATGCCACCTGTAGAAGCGCGTGTAGTCTCGGTCGTCCTCGGGTGGGATTGAGGTTGCATGGAAGGTCTTGTGATGGGGATGACGCAAAGTGAAGTCCTTCAGACCCTCGTACTCAGACACGAAGCCATTTCCGATGACCTGTACTTGCGGCTGGGAAGGGATGGTCTTGAGGTCAGGGTGCAGGATAGATCGCTTGGCATCGAGGGTTTTTCCATGACCGTACGAGGTAGCCGTAGGGTCGAAGCGCCGGGTGATCTCAAACTGAGCCTTGGGGCTGACGTGGCCCTGATCCTTGAATACGAGGACCTGGTGGTTGAAGAGGGCATCGCGGATGACATCAAAGTCGGCATCTGCACCAAATCGTCAGCCAAAGCTCAAGGAGACGTGTGTAATAAGGATACTCACCGACGAGGTTACCGATTAGCCCTGGTGCGGGCATTACGGGTATGATTCTCGTTGTACAGATATGGCAAAATACATGTCACACGGTTCTTGCATTGGTCATATCATCGAGTCTTACCCGTCATGTTTTCAATATCGACATTCGAGATGACCGCGCCCAGACGAGGTCTGGCGGTGAGTGGCCGCTCTGAGAAGTCCAGAGGATGAACAGTGATGGAAGACATCGCCTTCTTGTCTCTGCTTCGTTGGACAGCACGTTCAGGGAAGTTTCTTAGGATATGTGAATGAGGGTTTGTATTTGCTGGGTTGTGGTGGTGAAGTGGTGCAAGAGCGAGAGGGTGAGGGATTGGGCAGTGGGCGTCGCCTCCTTATTATAGGGGTTTAGCGATGCTTGTGGCAGTTAGTTGGGGGAGGTAGGGAGAGAAGGGCGGCTGCTTGCGTCGGCGGCGCCCGCCCGCTGGGAGACGGCGAGAGCAGCCGGTGACAACCGTTCCGGCACCGCTTCCGTTGCTGATCAGAGATAAGCGTGATACAGAGACAGGACAATATAGGATTACCTGACACTTTCATGAATTATTTCCATGTGGACTGGATCGTAATCCAAGTAGACGTCAGATCGGTTTAGCACTTATTGTGACAGAGGAGGCGCGTGTGCTGCAGCATGTCAACAGCAGACCACGTGCTATTACTGACGGCCTGCACGCGTCTGCGCCCTGCGAGCCCGACCCGCGTGAACGAGGGCTCTCTCTCGGTCGCATCAACCTGACTTTCATCACATCATGGCCTCAACACCCGTCGCCCAGGTCATCACGCCCAACGACCCAGACCAGCAACCCCGCTACCCCACACGGTCCATCTTCCTCGCCGGGCCGACTGACTTCAACTGGCGGGAGGGCTTCGTCGCCGCCCTCAAGCAGCGCCTCACCGCCCTCAACATCACCATCTTCGACCCCTTCCAGCCAAAGTGGGACAGCACCTGGAAAGAGGACGTCGACACCGACCCGCGCTTCGCCGCCCAGGTCGACTGGGAGCTCACATATCAGGACAAGGCCACCACTGTCGCCGTCTTCTTCCACGCCGACAGCCAGGCCCCCGTCAGCCTGCTGGAGCTGGGGCTATGCGCCCGCTCCGGCAAGGCTGTGGTAGGCTGTGAGCCCGGGTACTGGAAGAGGGGCAACGTGCAGGCTGTCTGCCGCCGGTACGGGGTGCCGCTGGCCGACAGCCTGGACGGTCTCGCGCATCTGGCGGCGCAAAAATTAAGGGAGACCAAGGCTTGAGGCTCTAGCTTCATCTCATCACTCGTTTCTGGCCTTTGCTTGCAGTCGGCCGTGTGCAAATGTTCAGATTGTCCAGAGAGGGTAACGCTATGAGGGACAAGGTGTAATTTTCCTCCATTGGCCTGGACTGGCCTGGTCTATCCCTCAACGCCGAGCCCGCGCCCTTGATCTCGCAAGATTTTAGTCTGGATCTATCATGAGTATACATGGCCGCGTGATGGCATTGCTTTTACCTCCCTTCCTGCCCAGCCTAGCTGAAGCCGTCATCGGCCTCATTCCTCCCAGTCTCGCTATTGTCCGCCAGCGGGGCTGTCTCCAGAACGGCCCCAGCACCGGGAGGATTTGCCAGGCTCAACCTCCTCGACATGCGCTTGTTCTTATTCAACCGCTCCGGCTCCTCCTGTTCTAGCAGCTCAATCTCTTCTGCCTCTTGGGCGGGGGCATCCTCCAGTCCATCTAGAGCCAGCCCTTCTTTCAACTTCAGGTGGAGTTGCGCCATGTGTTCGCTCGCCAGTGCCCACCCGCCGATCCCATCCTCACTCTCGAGCTGGCTGTACATGTTCCTCGCCTCGTTGAGACACCGTTGAGCTGGTATGTATTTGGCCTGGTTGATCCACGCCTCGGCACCGAGGACACTCCAGAATGCAGACTTCCTCCGCCAGCTGCCCCACGCCCTGGAACCCACCCCCTGCTTCGTGGCACAGCACACAGCCATGCGCTCCTTGAACAGCGCATCGCCGATCTGCCCTGTGATGCGGCTCTCCATTATGCGCGTTCCCCACTTGACTGCTTCGTCCACCGCAGAACCACCACGCATGCGCAGGAGCTCAAGGCCCAGCGCCATGGATCGCAGTGTGCCGTACGGTGAGCTGCACCGCGTGTTGTATGAATACGAGGACTGATCGAGCATCGAAACGACGTTGTCCAGACGCGTCTTGGACGACATGTTCTGCGGCATGATCAACAGCGCGACGGCCGTCATCTCGTTCGCCGCGGCGTGATACTTCCACGCCTTGTCGTTGCTAAAGTCGGACCGTAGCAGCTCGTACGTCGACATGGAGAGCTTCCAGTCCCTCAGCATGAATGCGTAATCGGCCAGTTTCCGCATTATAGCCTCAGGCGTGTCCGGCCTGTAATACCCTGATGCCTCGTAGTTGCTTGAGGACGAGCTTCCCGTGGAGTTTCTTGACCCGCTGGCGAAGCCTGTCCATCTCTTCGACAGCGTCATAAACCTGCCACTGATGCCTTTGCGTTTTGAAGCAACCTGGTCGTTCCAGACGGAGATGTTGCGCTCCATGGTCGGTATTACGGACTGTGTGACCATTTCACGGATGAACGTCCTTATCGCAGTCGCGTCAGACTCGTAAATATACCTCGTTAGATCCGCGGGCCCGCCCTGAGCCTCGCTCCTCTCTATGTCAACGAGCTCTTCCTGGGCAGACATCCATTCACTACGTGGCAGGGGTATGCTGTCGTCGTCTGTCTCGACGCTCTGACTGCTCCGTATCCTGAGCAGGTGGCAGTGCAGGCCCAGATTCCTCTTCATCTGGTCGAACAGAGCCATGGTCTTGGTGATATCACTGTTCTCCTCGTCGTGCACGAGTACGTAGTAGCGCAGGTATTCGCCATCCACCCAGGGTGGTAATCTCCTGTCGCCATTTGTAGATTCGTGGTAGAGCCTCCGGAACGTCTCGATCGGGGCAGGTTCTCGTGAGCTCGCTGCAATGACGCAAGCCACCGGGTGTGCCCAAGACTCATGCGCAGATATGGGTATGCCAGAAAGCAGGCGCCTGAGATACAGTGCATAGTACGGGGAGGTCGCATCCATATCCAGGCCATGAGTCGTTGGTGTGCTGGGCTGAATGAGGTTCGAGAAAGACTGCTCCGCATAGTTCAGATGCCTGCTCACCACCTCCTCGACATCGGCGACTCGTCTCCCCGAAATTGCTGGGTTCGCGGCCTGGCCGTTGGGGGCCTTCAGTAGCCCGTCTGGCGGCTCGACATTCTCCCCGAACCGAGTGAAACGGATCGAAAAATCATCCCATGACCTGCTCGACCCGTTGCTGTCTCTAACAGTCACCTTCCCCTGCACACGCTCGCCGAATGGTCGGAGGAGCTCCCAAAGGCCACGGTCGAAACCCTTCTCCTTCGCCAAGCCGTCCGTGTCCGGCGACGCGTATATGGAAATGTGGGGGACGAGTGCCTTGAGCAACAGGTTCAGCGGGTTACCGGGCTCTGCAGCAGCATCGGTATCGAGAAGGGAGTGGGTCATGGTCACGGAGCCAGATCTCGCCCTGGAGAAGGGTCGCGCGGGGGATCCTCTGCCGACGGGGGACATGGACCTGGAGCCCGGTGGTGTGAGGGTCGAGGCGTACAGGCTGGCGGCGGAGGGATGGGATCGTCGCTGAGGGAGGCCGGCTTCAGACTGGGAGAGAGACACGCTGTCGAGGGTGCCCTGCCTCTTGGGCAGCCTTATGGAGGATGCCGCCATAGGCGGGGAGCTGATGGGTTCGGGACCATGTTCATTGTCCTGCATGAAGGCAACGGCGGGGGTCTCGCAGCGCTGAAAACGTCGGTGTGAGCAGAGGAGATGGCTCTGCGTCGCTGGCCAGCCTGCACGGCGTAAGGCGAGGCTGCAGGCTTGAGCACGGGCTCGGGATCAGGCTTCGCGATGCGCTGCTGGGCTGGGCCGGCGTCGATTCTCCTAAGGACTCGCTGGCGCAGGGCGGGGCGAGAGGGCGGCACAGGGCGACAAGGAGTGAGTGTACTGCACCTGCCTGGCGTGGAGCAGGCTCATGAATATTTCGAGGGTCTAGGGGCTCGATGGCATGCTGGAATCAAAATCAGATGCAGGGCACGTTGGAGGAACCGGGCATCGGGAGGTGCGGCAGAACTGGAGCTGATGTCGCCAGACTCTTGTGCAGTAGTCGTTCACATACATCAATCTACCTGGGGGCACTTGGGTATGGAGTACCTGGCTATAAATTACCCCCCCCCCCCTGCCTCATACCCCGAGACCCCAAGAAGGTACCTACCTACCTACTAGGTACCTAGATAAACCCTGCTGAATCCCGCGGCGGGGTGGGGGCGTCTTATCACCACCTGCACCCTGTTTCTAGGTTCACTAACCACACCCAGTCTTACATCATTCCAACCCCCAGCGCATGCCGTTTTGGCCTGGGTTCAGCAAGACATTCAGTACCTCGACGGGCACGCAATATTGAATTTCGGCAGCCCACAGGATCCGGCACTCTGATTCTTGATGTCCTAAAACCCGGAGTAGCTCCAGGACCCGGCGGTCCAGAGTCTTTCAGCCCCTCTGACGCAAGCCCCGCCTGGGGCGAGTCCAGAGTCATGGACGCCTCATTCGGCGATGCCAGGCCAGACTCTATACCCGTCACCAGCCCAACCGGAGCTGTTGCAACTGGATCTGGTACGGGAACTGGGAACGGAAGCCCCCCAACTGCCTCTGTGCTAGAGCCACCGGTTGAGGCCGGCGACCAGGCCCTGTTCCCTCAGTTGCGCAATGACCCTGATGAAGAGTCCGGGCCTGTGCCCCCAAAGTCGGCCTCTCAGGTTGCACCGGCAGAGGACGTCGACGATGGAGACGACCACACAATTGCAAAACCATTCCATCGTACCTCAAGTCCGGACCCGGCAAGTCGAGGTGGCGCCGGCGCAGCGTCCGAAGAGGAGTATGACGATGGCACCACCGGCCCAGAAGAGACCGGCGAGGATGGCCGGCCGAGGAGGAGACTGGTGCACAAGATGCACAAATTCAGTTTGTACGAGACCGCGAGCAGGTACTACATAGTGGGCGGGGACGTCACTGAGAAGCGGTATCGTATCTTGAAAATAGATAGGACGGTTGACGATAGCGACCTCAGCATCACCGATGACAAGATCGTCTACTCTCAGAAGCAGATGAACCAGCTGCTTGACACCATCGACGATGGGAACAAGGGGACGGGCGGCATCAGGCTCAAGTGCACCACCTGGGGCCTGCTGGGCTTCATCAAGTTCACGGGGCCCTACTACATGCTGCTGATAACCAAGCGGAGCATCGTGGCCATGGTCGGCGGCCATTACATCTACCAGATCGAGGGAACAGAGCTCATCCCCCTCACACCAGCCAGATACAAGACTGACCAGCGGAATGCAGAGGAGTCTCGATTCCTTTCTATTCTGAATAACCTCGATCTTGCGAGGTCCTTCTACTACAGCTATTCCTACGACGTTACCCGCACACTGCAGGAAAACATAAGCAAGGAGCGAAACGCCCTCAACAACGGGCTGCCTTGTTTCGTCGACGACAATCACAACACAATGTTCGTCTGGAACAGTCACCTTCTTCGACCCGCCGTGGATGCGCTGAAGGACCCTTTTGACTGGTGCCGCCCCATCATCCATGGCTACGTAGACCAGGCCTCTGTATCCATTTACGGGCGGACCGCCTTCATCACCATAATCGCCAGGCGATCTCGCTACTTTGCAGGCGCACGTTTCCTTAAGCGAGGCGCCAATGATCTCGGCTATGTGGCCAACGACGTTGAAACAGAACAGATCGTCTCCGAGGCCTTGACCACTTCCTTCCATGCCCCTGGTGGCAAGCTTTTCGCCAGTCCTGATTACACCTCCTACGTGCAACACCGAGGATCCATCCCGCTGTACTGGACCCAGGACAACACGGGTGTCACGCCGAAACCGCCCATCGAGCTGAATCTCGTCGATCCCTTCTACAGCGCGGCAGCATTGCATTTCGACAACCTGTTCGAGCGTTATGGCTCTCCCATATACGTTCTCAACCTGGTCAAGGCGAAGGAGCGAACTCCACGCGAGTCAAAGCTGCTGGAGGAGTACCGCAAGGCGATCACATATCTCAATCAGTTCCTACCCGAAAAGCACAAGATTATCCAACGCCACTGGGACATGTCCCGTGCCGCCAAGGCCCGGGACCAGGACGTGATCCAGACCCTGGAGAACATCGCTGAAGAAGTTGTCTTGACGACTGGCTTCTTCCAAAACGGTGATGGCATCATCAATGCCACGCGAGTGCAGAATGGCGTGGCTAGAACAAACTGCATCGATTGCTTAGACCGCACGAACGCCGCACAGTTTGTGATCGGCAAACGAGCTCTTGGCCACCAGCTTCATGCCCTGGGAATCTTGGGCGACACTGCTATAGAGTATGACACTGACGCCGTCAATCTTTTTACACACATGTATCATGATCACGGCGACACAATCGCGGTGCAGTATGGCGGTTCGCAGCTCGTCAACACTATGGAAACATACCGCAAAATCAACCAGTGGACGAGCCACTCACGGGATATGATCGAGAGCTTCAAGCGATACTACAACAACTCCTTCATGGATGGACAGCGGCAGGAAGCGTACAATCTGTTTCTGGGCAACTACATCTTCGCGCAAGGGCAGCCGATGTTATGGGACTTGGCTACGGACTACTATCTGCACCATGCTAGTCCGAGGACGTGGTCAGTGACGAGTAAGAGGAGCTACATCCAATGGTTCACTGCCGAATATCTAAAGGAGCGCTCGCTCCCCGACTATCACCCGCCAAAAGGTGCCGAAGCCAACTTGCCAGTTTCCTATTTCGACGATTACTGGCTAGAGTACTATCGCCCTTTGACTTTGTCGTCGTTCCAGAAGATGTTCCCCTACAAGATGAATTCAACCATCAAGTATATCCCATTCAAGTCGACGCAGGACGGTCGTTATGACCTGAGCCCTTTCCGCGTTCGCACTGATGCAGATGGAGACTCACAGGACAAGAGGCGACACAAGAAAGGCGTCACCATCCTAGACCCTCACGAGATTGCCAAGGCCGACGGCGACGACGATGCAGCCTCTATCATGTCTGGGAAGGGAGACGGCCCGAATAAAGGCGGCATATCGCTTCAAAGATGGCTCCAACCTGTGGCGCATGACAAGGCGATTCATAATGGCAGTCCTCACAGCATTATGAAGGAGCCTTCGACCCCTATAGTAAATGGCAATGTCCAGCAGCCAGTAGATCCCAACCAGCCGAAAACGAAGCCCACGCCACTGGAAAAGTCACGGCAGGCTCAATGGACCTTCACCAAAGTCGTGCATGAATCTCTCAACCCTTCTGTCAGCAACCAGGAAGCAGAGGACTACGATCGCTACATCAGCCATCCGCAAAACCTTCCCCTCGTTGTGTCAGCTGACACACCAGCCGAGGCAGTGGAAGGTGAGTATCAGGAGTACCTCAACGGGGCATGGCAAAGTGACGGCCTTCTCCTCGTTCCTCCGGGTTCATCGTCAGGCGCCCCAGGCACAAGCAATGCGGAGGACTACTACCACATGTACTCCGATCTCCTCAAGGTGGGGGAAGACCCTCTTACTGTGAAGGAAGAGGACGCCCAGAAGAAGCGCTACAAGGCTTATGGAAAGTGGTTGCGCGGCAAGTCGCTGTTCAAGCAACAGCCGATCGACTAGAAGTGGGTTTCGTCGGACGAGGGTGGCGAGGATTTGGAAGCAAATGCGCGGAAGATCGATGAATTGGTAATGACGCATGTTTGAAACTCGCCAGCCTTGTCTTGTCCTGAAGCATTTTCCTAGAATCGGTCACAGAATATTGACCACAAGAGACGGTGTTTGGCATTTCGGGCGCTCTCAAGTTTCAATCGGGCACAAATCAGGAGCACAAAAGCGCTAGATAAAAGGGAGCGGAGAGCCGGCGTCAAGAGTTTTGCCGTATTGAATCCCTTCACAAGTAAGCTCCCTTTAGCATCGGCTTTGTCTAATATGAGTCTTCTCCAAATGTAAATATTCTCTAAGCAGACACGGTCAACAGTCTGAAGGAGACAAGAACCGTGTAGGTGCTGAGGATTGATAAGATGGGAAATGTTCGTATCCATAAAGCCAGGCAGATTTGTCCAGACACTCCCGCGTCAGAAAAGAATTGTATGGAAACGGTAATTACGAAACGCAGAAATAGTCAATAGTCGTCGCGTCAGGGACCTCGGCTACCTAGGGAAAGCCCCAGGAACTCTGAGCAATCCTGAATCTGAGGTGTATCAATTCAATCTGCGAAGATGCTCACACGGCACAGCCTATCCACAGGTCTGTCAAGGTGGCTAGATGGAATCGATGACGAGAACTTCCACTCATTTAAAAAGTTCAGCAAGCAGCGGCTCCTTCGAAACCAGTAGCGCCGTCTTGTCCGCCAGGTCCTCTATGACCTCGTCCCCGGTGCCCTTCGCAGCGACCGTAAGCATGGAAGCAGTCTTGACGAGCTCGGCATCGAGTTCCGCATAGCGCTCGCCCAGTTGATCCTGCTCGTCGTGCACCGTCATGTAGCAGACAACGAGCGCCTTGATGAGCTCGTCCTGGTAGGCCGGGGTGGACAGGCGTGGCCAGCAGTTGGCGATGACGGCCTGCAGGCCCCGAATCGCTGCAGACAAGGTGGCGGGGGCGAGGGAGGCGAAGGGATTTGACAGTACCTCGCTGTGCATTGGAATTAAGTCCTGGCCACTCGATTAGCGTCTCATCGATATCAGCGTTTGGAAGGGCGACGCGGCTGCGATGAATGTGCTGACCTTGAGGTGCTTGACGGCGTAGATCTGCATCTCGTCCAGTATCTTGGCTGTCTGTATCAATAGCACTTCCACAATTCTAACATGTTCTTTGACGTGGAAGTACGCCGAGAACACGCCGTCGCGCAGTAGCTTGTCAAGCAGCTTGCCCTTCGGGGAGCTACTGTGTGGTTCCGCCTCCCCGGGCTTGGACTCCGTCTTTCTCGCGAGGCTCAACAAGGCTGTGTAGGCCGCCTCCAGCAAACGAATTGAATCCTCCTCTGGTGTGATACTCGGCAGAAAGTGCAGCGTAGGGAACACTGCGTCTACGAAAACACTGGCCAGACCTGTATCGCGCAGTATGTTTGTGGGGAACTTCTCCAGGAAAACGTTCAAGATGAGAAGGCCGCGCCTTCGAATTCTCGTGGTACCATCATCTAGAAGCGCTAGAAGGACAGGAATGAAAAGGGGCCACTGTTTGCTCAAGACGTCCAACTATGAGAACCCTGTTAGCTGGCAGAAACCACCCAGAGGGAAAGGTATCCCGGCTCGTAGACAAACTCACTTCTGCATTCAAGACAACCCAGTGAAATACCGCGATTGCTCTGTGGTCCTCATATTTCCAGGGCTTCACCTCTTTCGTGTCATCTGCCAGACCGCGGTGAGGGTCATCTTCTTCGGGGAACTCTGCTTTCCTTCCTGATGCGGTGACGGCCTTTGGCCGTGATTTGGAGAAGGCAGGGCGAAGGTACTCCTTCAATATGTCCTCAATCAGATCGGATTGGTTCAGCTTGTGCAGAAGCTGTTGCGATAAGAGGTCTCGTGCGATATTGCACGTGTCCTGTGTCGTCCACGGGTCTGTCACGCCGGGCGCAGTGAACGAGATGACAGTGAGAAGCGTGTCCACGTTGAAGTTGATGGAGTAGTCAGTGTACAAGATCCGTAGAATATTGAGTCCATAGGGAGCTAGGTCACGGCTTCGGTGGGCAACTTGCTCGTACTCCGGGCATTGGTGGTCTGTGGTCTGGTTAGGAGCATGCTCGAAAGCGTCACATGGCAGATTGTCTACTGTACCTGAGACCTGTCCGGCCTCAGCATCTGGACATGGTGAAATTATGCGGGCAATGTGTTCACAGAGGTGCTGTGCCGAGGCAGCGTGCTCTGGCTGCTGCGGTGTGCTGTGCGCACGCTTCAGAAAGGCGAGAACCGCCACGAGGCCTGCTCGCACATCCTAGGGTGGCTCGGATTAGCCGCAGTCACACAGTCAGCGCTGAATTCATCCTTTCACCTGCCGTCTGTTTCAAGCCCGGTATCTCCTCTGTGATCCGTACCAACGTGAGATGATCCGGCAGTGCTGTCGTCAATGGGACGAGACGTTAGTCGGGACGGCAACGTTTAGAGTGGATGGAATGATCGGTTGGGCGGACGAACAAGCACCTATTGACCGCCACTCATCATCGGCTGCCAGCGGGGGGATCGTGTGCAAGCTGTCGATGGCGGCAACAGCACTGGTGAGGGCCGACATGCTTGAGTACATATGCCCTCGAAACGAATATTGCGTTTCACCTCCAGCGGCTTGCAGAAGGCGGGCGTGACTCTCTGGAGTGCCAGGGGTTCGCGGCTGTCACGCTCGCGCTGGGGTGGCAAAACTGGGGCCTCGGGTGCTCATTGGCAGCAGGTTGGGCGGACCACCGCCCGCGAATTTAGGCTCTCAGCCCTAAGAATCTCTTTGCTCCAGCGGTAGACCTGGGCCGGCCTGCCCCAAGAGACATCGCCTACCAACGTATCGGACATTTTGACACTTGCATGGGGCAACTCCAGACGCGTCCAACGTGGCTTGCAGGGGCGTCCACACAAAAATTCACATTCATGCCATGATTCTTCAAATCACAGGGTATCTCAATTTTGACGAGTCTAAAGGATATCGGTTTGGCTTTTGTCGCCCCATTCGTTTTTTTTGCGCCTTGCAAATGTTACCCATCATCTAGCCGAGACTATATGGGGATACCCAGCTCCTCCTTGCGCCTTCGCACTTCCTCGATCGCCTCGGCTGGATCCTCCTCCTCGGGGTTCCTGAGCTGCCAGGCCATGCAAATGTCTAACGCAGATGCCATCCATCTGCCCGGCTTCTTGATCTCGAGGGTTTGCAAGAGCCTGCGGCCGTCGACAAGGGGCTTGATCGATGGGGCATCCATAAGGTTCAACGTATCGAGGTGGTCGAGGAACCTCTTCCACCCTCTTTCCACCGTCCCCGACGTGGTGCCGTTGTGCACGTTATCCTCCGCCGGTGACCTTGAGTGTCTGTCAGACGGGTGTGGCGTGGCACTTGGTTCGGGTGATGCTGTCGCCTGCACCATCAGATCGTAGAGAATGGCAAAGAGGACCTGAAGTCGCCAGTGCGTGCCCTTCGCCTCCCAACGTCTTACGGCCATACCCAGCGTGTCTCGTCCAACTTCGGACGCACCGTCACTGGAAACCTTGCGCTTGAGCTCGCATATCTCCTCACGGTGGCAGACCGCGGCCGTGATTAGATCCGACATCTTCGTGGGCGCCTTGATACCCTCACGTGCCGCCACAGTGGCAACCGGGGGCTTTTTCTTCGGATTAGCCGAGATGGAGCCCGGAAGCCTGGCAAAGGGGGCGACGCAAGCTAGAACCCAAGCGTAGTATCTTGCCTCGTCTGATGTCACCAACACCTCGTACACAGAGTCAATATTTGATGGCGAATCATGCAGGAATCCATAGGCGGCGCTCCAGCCGTCCAGGCTTGGCTGAGGCGCGTTGAGGTTCACCGGATCAGTAAAGATGGTGTGGTATAGGCCAAGCTCGTCAATCAGGCGCACGGCATCGCGAGGGTGCTCTCCTGAGGGTTGGTGCAACGTTAGCCGGAAGATACACATGTCGGATACAGACGTACACGCCACCCGGGTTGGCGATGGCGGCTAATGGGACGGGGGGGCTTGCCTTTCAACATCTTCTCGACCTCAGCCCCTACCCTCTCGCGGCTGATCTTGGCGCGCAGGGCCTGAAGAACCCGGGTGTTGCCCATGAACTCCTTGGTGGAAGGGGCGATACTAAAACCAAGCCGACTCGCAAACCGGACGAGTCTGAGCACCCGGAGTGGGTCATCCATGAAGGTTTGAAACGGATCCATGGGGGTCCGGATGATACCAGCCTCCATATCGGGCAGGCCGCCAACGAAGTCCTCGACCTCACCGGAGTGGATATTGTAGAAGAGTGCATTCACGGTGGCATCTCGGCGCAGCGCATCCTCCTCAGCCGTGCCGAACTCGACCTGTGGGTTTCGGCTATCTGCAGTGTACTTCTCCGTCCGCAGGTTGACAAAGTCCACGTCCAGCCCAAACAGCTTCACCGTTGCCGTTTCCAACTGCTTGGACTTCTCTGGGTTTTTGGCAATCTTGTGCAGCCGACCAATGTCCTCGGGCTGGAGGTTATGCCTTGCCACATTCTCTGGGCACTCACAGAAGCGCCGGAGCTCGTTGCCGAATATCTCGCCCGTCATGGTGTTGATGGCGACATCAATATCGTGGCTTGGCCTGCCGAGCAGCTTGTCGCGGACCCAGCCGCCCGCCCATCTTAAGATGACTTGGTCGCCATGCTTCTTGGGCTGAGTCTTGTCAATGTGGGCAGCCACATCGAGCAGTAGGGACTTGAGCTGCTTCTCGAGGGGGTCCAGCTGCAGTGTTGTCATCATTCTGGCGGCGTCAGGACTGAGCTTTCTCTTCATCTGGGGCCGCAGTGGAGACGGAAATCTCGGTCTCAGGGCTGGGCTGCGAAGGCTGTGTCGAAACATAAGTCATCAGTCTACGAGGCCCATGAGGTTGACGACCACGAATGACTCATTCAGACAGGAGCGCTGTGCCGCCTGGCAAACTTCCCAAAGAGTAGATCTCAAGCTCTGTGCTTCCTCTGCAGAGCTGAGTCACCCGAGCGTGTGCCCAGCTCTCCTGGTCAGTTGCACGCGTCTTCAGGGAGGGCGAGGGGGACCAGGCCGGGCAAGTAGAGTAGGAATGATAGTGGGATCGGGGCGAACGGCGGCGAAAGAGCCTGATGCTCATACAACAGTAGGGGGTGCCTGTGTGAGAATGCTCAACCGCAGTGCTACCTGGGCACCCGGGCACGTTGAGCCTGCAGGTTGCAGGCGAATCAGAGCTGCCATATTAGTGGGCCCACCCCGGGCTGCATTTGAGGCTCAAAACATCCTCCCGAACCTTACTCCACTTTGCCCACCTCACACTTCACACTTCACACTTCACACGGCATCACCACCAGCCACCGTCACGTTAGGTAGCATCGCATCGCCGGCCCACCGGGTTGGGTGACTCGTGGTGGACTGCAGGCGTTCAGCGGCAGGCCTGTGGCACCGACCAGTGGTCACTACCCGTGGCTCCCTGGCCCCACCACTGCTCGTCCGATGTCCCCCAGAGGCACTGCGTTTCGGCACGTCTCATAAACGGTACCACCAAACGACCCTCACACCGCCTTGCGATTGGACCATCGGCCTGGCCTAAGAGTGAATCTGATAATGTGACACGGTTGACATCGTGGCTATGGCACCTAGTCTCATCATGTCGACGCCTCCGACAGCCGACCCCTCGCCGTCCCATCTGTCAGCTGAGATAGGATAGCGGGTATCAAGGGCGATTCCAAAACCATCAAACCGCCCGTTCATTCATTGGCCTGTTCCTTTATGCGTCATGGCGGACGGTGGTGGCACCGCGGTCGGCTTGTCGAAATACGGCTGAACTACTCATGTCCAAATAAGGACGACATTTCTGGCAGGTCGTAAATAGACAGATGCAGCAGGGGGGTGGGGAATAGGGCATGAGCCAGGTGAGGCCATCACCAACTCGCTCTGCAGTAGGACTCCTCGCACGGCTGGGAGGTGAAGCTCCGGCGTTTATGATCCGCGCCGGGGTCCTGGCGTGATGCTCCAACCGGTTCAAGCCCTGAACTCAAGCTTTACCCAGTTTCTCGGCATTTGGCAACCCAAGGGTGTCTGGAGGCTTAGTTCTCGGTTATTCATTCTCTATAGATCTCGGCCAAGACCTCCAGCCCCGTGAGGCCATCCGTGAGAAACTCCCGGGCGGCCCTGGACTCGAGTTGTTTGAAACCTGCCAAGCGGAAAGGGGAGGCGGCGCCAGCTCCCGCCAAGAGACTCAGATGTTTCCTGAACCAAAGTCTGAGCGCCAGCACTTCCTAATCCGTGCTACTACATGGCCCTCCCGAGGGCCCCATCATGCCTTGTTGGGGGTCATCTCCTATGCCCCCTGTCGCACAGGCCAGCTGCCAAGATTTTCAACCGATGCTTGATACCGCCCTGGGCGGCATCCTACGAGAACACCGCTCCCAGATTGTCGGAGCCAAGACGGATCTCCAGTTTCCACACAGCAATATTCCATGTTGCCCTGCTGCCGGCGACGATTGCGATAGGTTCCCTATGTTGCTGCCAAGAGAATGGCGAAGCTTGTGTGATCGCCGTGATCCTCAATTCGTTTGTGATCGACCATGGTGATGTTCATGACCCGTAACTAACAAGAATCGCAGAGGCCTGACACGGGCATGGCCCGCATGGGATACCACGGCGTCATCAACACGGGTGCGCGATAGGCCCATCACGGGCTACCATGTCTCCATTGCGGCTCCTCTTTCCCTGCGGTCAGCACTCAAGAAGCCAAGCAAAACGCTAAGCTGTGATCAACAGTAGCCACGCCCGGTGACAGCTGCTCAACGACCGGGATGGGGCCCAGTCCCGCCGTGGCCCATGGCAGCCTGGTGGAATGGCCCCCTGAGCAGCATAGGGCGGCATCGCAACTTCGTCCTTCAACGAGTTCGCCCTTTGCCTTGGCAGTTTGGTCCGATAATCAATGGAATCTTCGAAACTACTCGCGGTATGAGCCTCCCAGAGGGCGTCTGAAAGCGAAGAAGCTTTGCGGACCAAGAGCCCAAGGCACTACATGGACGCCAACCGGCTTCGCCCCAAGAATCTATATATTGGACGTCCTGCTCACCCTCAACCATCTCAGTCTGCCTCATCATCATCAGCTCAAGCACAATCAGCCCAGTCATCTCCGGATCTTCCAGCCTCTTCCACCTTTTTGAGTCTTCTAATTCCTCCATCCTGTTGATCAGGTAATTTCCGTATTACATCATTCATAATGAAGTCCGCAATCATCTACGCCCTCATCCCCCTCGTGGCTGGCCACGGTGCCATCATCAAGGCTACTGCCCCCGCCGGTGGCTCCGGTATGGCTCTCGGTGTCGACCCCAACACTCCTCGTGACTCGACCCGAAGAGACCCCGGCCAGCAGGACTCCACCCGCTTCAAGGGTGATGCCGCCGACACCGTCGGCGAGACCCTCGGGGGTGGCAACAACGACATCGACGCCGGCACCAAGGCCATCATGACCATGACCGGTGACATGCTGCCCCAGGTCGCCCCCGGTGGTGAGATCCAGATGACCGTCCACCAGGTCAACGGTGACGGTGCCGGCCCTTACGCCTGCATGATCAACACCGACGCCACCGCCGCTCAGTGGACCGACATCCAGGTCACCCAGAACGTCCCCGGTGAGGCTGGCCGCAACAGGGTAAGTGACACTTGCACCCAAGAAACACTACGCAAGACACCGCAATAGGATGCTAACATTGGCTCTCTCAAGGACGGTGCTACCACCGACTTCCCTCTCAACGCTGAGATCCCAGCTGGCACCACCTGCACTGGTACCGTCGCCGGTCAGGAGAACGTCTGCATGGTCCGTTGCCAGAACCCAGCTCGTGCTGGTCCCTTCGGTGGTGTCGTCCCGGTCCAGATGGCTGGTGCCAACACGACCGCCCCCAACACCCCCGCTGCCGCTCGCCGCAACCTGGCCATGGCCATGAAGCGCGACCTGCAGATGCTGAAGAAGATGGTCAAGCGCGCCTCCACCCTGGAGGAGGACGCCGAGGAGCTCGACATCCCCGAGGAGGACCTCGCCCAGCTCCGCGAGGACGGCGAGGAGATCTGAACAGTGGTCGCGAGCGACTCTGCGGATCTAGAGGGAAGGGACAGGCAGAAAAGTATATAAAAAAGAGCTGGAGACTGGTGCTGATGCTGATAATGCTGCAATGCCCCTGATGATCATTTTTTGTAATTAGCCAGATATCCAACTCAGGGACTTGACGTCCTAGTAATCTACATTCCTTTATCAAAAACGTCTCGTTTCCCACTCCGTTTAGTAGATATGTTGGAACAACCAGACTGACTGACAAGGCTCATAGATATCATCAGATGGGCACCAGTGAGTAGTAGTAGACGGCCCGGTCCTTTGTCAGGGCCCTTGCAGCGACGGCGTCCCGGGTCCTAGGCCTTTGAGACGTCCGATCCGGAACCGGGGGCGGGCGGCGCCCGTTTAGCAAGGCCCGCTCGGGCGGGGCGGCCCACAACGGACAAAGTCTAGATCGACTGGAGCCCCGACCTGGCCGGCTTTCTAATGTGTGTGCTCGTCGGTTCTACGCCCCCACATCTGGGGGGGGGGCGGACTGGGAGGCAAGGAGGTTTGATTAGCTTCGATTTGCGAGACCTGTGACCGAGGCTGACGCGCATCATCCTTCAGCTCGTCATACTTGAAGCTGCAGCGTTGTCCCCTTAGCGAGGCTGGGCACATCTGGGCCAGACAGGTCAGGTCACTCGCAGGCGCATCGCACGGCAGCATGCGTGTGGCTTCTTGTTGTGGAGCATCGCTTGTGGACGGTCGTTGGGTGGACGCGGAGGTTTGTGGAGTACGTAAGCGTCGATCCGGGGCCGAAGGTTCAAGTGATCTCTAGCGTGGTGCCGGCCGAGCGAGCCAATCCAGGGGCCAGCATATCTGCCGATCCTACGTCGTCCTGCCTGTCGTCCTGGCCCCTGACTGGCCTCTGGATACCTAGGTGTTGAGAGATATCGGGGGTGGTCAGGCGATCAGATTTCAGATAAGTTTTGCCCCGTTAGGGCGCGAGCGGACTGGACTATTGTTACAATGCTGTATAGTGCAGTCTGGCAGTGCGTCCTCCTCCCCGCTGCCGCCCAATGGCCGCAGCACCAGTCCGTCCTGGGACTGGGCAGGGCCACCCATTGCCAAGCAGCCGCCCACGGGCTTGGTGTGTGTAAGCTTTCTGGGGTGGGTTGGCGACTGGCCTGAATGGGTGGGGCTCGCCTTGCCCGGGCGGAGGAAGCTCTCCTCCTTGGAGGGCTCTCGTCGGAACAGCCAGACAGCCAGACAGCCAGCTACACACCCTTTCCAAGTTCGCGCGCTACTGCAGCCACAGGGAGGCGATGCTACGACGAGGCGGCCATTCTCGAGGCATCAGTCACGTCACCGGCCATCTGGGCCCACGGTAGGCATTGATTGTTTTATATGAGCCCGGCAGGAGCTGGTCGACGATCGGGGCGGCAGCCGGTGACGTAATGGGCGAGGAGGGGGAGGAAGGGGCGCAGCGGCTCTTTCAATCACGACACCTAGGTAAGTACCTAGGTACCTAGTAGTTAAATACCTCTAGGTAGGTACCTACTACCTAGTAGGCAGCTAGGCAGGTAGACAGGTAGGCAGGTAGCTGTTGCTGTGTTCGCAGCTAGCTCCCTTTCCCACTTCACTCGGTGGTGCCGTCGCGCCCACGTATGCTAACACTTGTGCCCCTCTTCTTGTGACGATGCTGTCTGTATGGTCGAATCAACCACCCCGGCCCGGCTGGCCTGGCCCGCCTAGGAGGTAGTCTGTCAGTCTGTCAGTCTGTTCGCAGATGTTATGTGCCAGCAACTAGGTGGGGGCAGGGTTGTGCTCACCTGTCTGGCCAGTCTGGTGTGTCTTCCCCAGACAACCATGACAGTCCAGATCTCTCTCATCGAGCAGCTGTGCGCGACAGGCCAAGGGCTTCCTGGGGCGCAGGCGAATCACAAGTTGGGATGGGCTGCGAGAATCCGGCAGGGACGGGGACGAGAAACAACCATGATACCTCCAAGAGTCTATGATCGCCCGTCTTGGCTCCTCGTTCCGATCTAGTAGCCCACTCAGGCTGCTGCGTGCTTGTGTCAACTCGTCGCTTCCGTGGCCGTGAGCCTGGCCGTGGGCACCCGCCCGCAGAGGAGGTGCTACGGAAGTGCTACGGACGTGCTACGCAATGGGAGGGGGGAAGGTGCTTGGCCGTCCATTGTGTCCTGTGTCTCTAGTCTTTCCTTGAAGCTTTCAGACTTGAAGCTTAGTACCCGTCGATCCATAATAAGCTGCCCGAGTACAAAGACACTGCCTCGCCCACACGTCTCAACGCATCTCGTCCTGCTAGCTCTCCTTTCAAACTCTCTCCCCCCATACCTAGATCTCTTGTCGAAACCAAGATCTCTATTCTCAAGACACCATACGGCTCGACTCTCAAGATCCTCAAGAGACGCTCAGAATCCACAGTTGATATACTCACCTAAGAATTCCAAACATCATGACAGGTTGGTCCCCCCCCCCCGGGAGGCTCTCCCAGAGCCCCAAATCCGCGGTACACTTCCCCGGATTTTCCTACCCCACAGACCACACGATCAAGAGCTCCACCCGCCAGCATGGTCCAGATCTATGCGCTAATACCCCGCAACCCACGCGCTCTAGACCAGAACCAGACAGCGACCCAGGAGGCCCCCGGCCTCGCGGGCCTGCAGAACCCCTTTGCCTCGTCCACCGCACCGGCCGGCGCAGACCCCGACGTCCTGTCGTCATCGCCCACCGACAGGCGGCAGAGCGCCGAGTGGGACGCGTCAAAGGTGCCGCCCAGCCGCTTCCAGCGCCGCAAGGGCTCCATCTACAGCACCCCGGCCTCCCGCGACGGACATGTGGACAGGAATTACGCCGAAAAGTATCACGACAAGCTCGTCGAGAAGGGCTGGGCGCCGTCGGCCAAGAAATAGGGCCGCCGACGATGTGAGGCGCAGCGGCTCACTTCTCGTCAGCATTTGAGCTGAGCGCCTTGCGTGTGCATCATTTTGCTTGGGTTGGCGAATGCTAAGGGCGCTGTGTTGTGGCAAGGGCGGGCCGGACTTGGGCGGACCGGACGGGCTGGGAGGAGGGTTTAATGAGTTGTTAATCCTTCAGGCACGTCAGCCGAACTTTCTTCATACAGACACACTGTGCGGAGCCTCGTAAAAGACTTGTTCCGCGCCAAGTTGTGGCCAAGAGCTTCCATGTTGAAATCAATTCGAATCGTCAATTAGAGCCTGCTCGCATGCCTGTTGTGCTGTGCAAGTCTACCAAACTCGAAGCTGAGCAACCCGACTTGTAAGTTTCCACCGCTCTTGAAGGAGCAAGCGCCGTCCGTCTATAATGCCACATATCATTCATCCATATCGTCAATATCAATCGCATCCGGGTTCGCGGCAACCCCCGCCGGCTCTGGAGCACCACGAGGGTTGTCAGTGGCAGCCACAAATCCAACGGGCGCCTGAGCTTGCTTCTCCAATGCCGCCATGGCGTCCATGACCTCCTGATCTGCCTCGCCGTCGCCCTGCGCCTGGGCCTGGGCCTGGCGGGCAATGGCTTGAGAGGCGATGAAGTTGACATCCGTGTTGTACTGCGCCTGGACACTACGCTTGATCCTCCGCATCTCCTTGTAAGTGTCGTCGTTGCCGTGCTGCACCTCAAACTGCTCCCATTTGGTCCAGAATTCGGGGTTCGTGCGAGGGTCGCAAAATTGAGAGGCGTGGCCATAGATTGCGCGAGCTCTGTCGATCTCGCCCAGCCGCTTCTCCATGTCTGCGAATTTCAGGCACATGTCGCGTGCCTCTTGGTCTGGAAGGGCCGCGATGGCGCGTTCGTAGATTGGTCTTGTCGAGGGCAGCCCAAAGTTGGATGCGGACTTGGTGATGTAGAAGTTGAACATGTCTGCACGGTCCTCGTCGGATACCGCTCGCGTTGCTCTTTCGTAAATGCGCATTGCATGGCGTGCCAGCCCCCTTTCCTCCTCCAGGTTTCCGTACATCAAATACAGCACCTTGGCGAATTTTGGTGGGCAATCTTCGATCGCCTGCTCAAAGAGGTCTCGCAGTCGTTCTATGCCAATTTGACGGTCCACGGCCTTGGTGAGATACAGGTTCCACAGTTCAAAGGCCACTGGGTAGCTGAAGAGGTCCAGACCGCGCTCGAAAATTTTGAAAGACTCTTCGTAGTAGTTGTTCTCTTCCAAAAGGTTCGCATAATTGACGACTGTCTGCGGCGTTGCGATTCGAAGCTCAAATATCCTCTCGTAGACCTTCTTCGTTTCTTCCAGAGAGCTGACGCTCTCCACCAGGTCAACGTAAAAACTCCATAGTTTCCAGCTCTTATGTACTCGCTGCTGCGGCGACAGCGTCTCGTCAAAGTAGTCGACGGTCGAGCGCTTCGGCGCCTGTACCGCTTTCGCCATGATCTTGACAGCTTCATCAAAGTTCTCATTGCGAAGCTCCATCTCCGCCCACTCAATCCACATGTCGGCCAGCTCAGCCACGGACTTGAACGGTACCTTGACGGCCTTCTCCATGATAATGCGGGCGTTCCGGAGGTCACCTCCTTTCTCGTAAAGCTTGGCATAATTTGCCCACAACTGGTGGAAGGCGCCGACCGCCTTCTTCGGCTGTATCGCTGCAATCGCATCCGTGTACGTCTGGACGACCTGTTCCTTGTTGTCACCCCAGAGCGCCACTCGCTTTTCCCATTCATTGACGTTGTTTGGATTCTGCCGCAGTAGGACGTCGTTGAGCAAGAAAGGTCGTCGGTCCATCAGGTGCTCGAATCGCATCATGCGGATGTCGAGGTCGAAATCTGCATTCTCGTCGACCACTCCTTTCTCGGCTCGGCCCTGCGCCACTTCCATGAGAGCTCCTATTATCGACTCCTCAAACTCCGCATACGAGTCGAACACGAGGGTGAAGTCACGGACTGTCATGACCGTAGTAACGCCCTCCTCAAAGACGTCCCTGGCACGCTCAAAGCTCCCCTTTCGTATGAAGTATGTGGCCAGTCCAACCCACAACTTCCCTCTCTGATCTGAAAACCGCTCGATTCCGCTTCGAATGATCCGCTCCACGTCGATGCCTGTCTCGTGGCCTGTCTTGACCTTGGTGGCGTACTCGACCATCAAGTCGACCATCTCACTCCAAAGCTCATAGTTGCCCTTGCCATGTTTGCTGTGGAAGCGCGGGTTATTGAGTATCAAGATGTACTTTTCGATCGCCTCTGTGTATAAGCCCTCTTGCACCAGAAGCTCGATAAAGTCTTCGGCGTCCTCCGGGTGGACCTGCATGTAACGCCTCCAGATCTTGACCGCCGTAATCCCGCCAGCCGAGTTCGCAAATGGCCTATAGAGAGCCCATATCCTGTTGTGTTGGGTAATCGGCAGGGCACGCAGGGCACGGTCAAAAGCGTGTCGGGTGAGGGTTACGAGGGGCTGCTGCATTAGGAATTTGAGGTACATCTCCCATATCCTGGGCATCTTGTTGAGCAGGACCAAGGCCCTCTCGAACAGCGCGTTCACCTTGCGGTATTCGGCGGCGAAGACGGCAGCGTTCAGCTTTGCGACGTGTTTGACCCGGAGAGTGAGGTAGGCTTTCCACAGCTTGTACGAGCGCGGGAGTTGGATGCACGCCCGCTCCAGGACAAACGCTTGCTCCTGGACAGTCCCGTGCTGAAACTTGAATTCCAGGTATGCGAACCATGGCTTTGTGCTCCCAGGGTTCCGCTGTATGTCCTGTTCGTATACGAAATCGTCATCCGAGACGAGTGTGATGTCAGGCTGGCGTGCGACGCCATTCCTGGCGAGCGCGGTCGTCGATGGCATGGCGGGCATCGCGATCTGGGCCGCGGGACCGGCCAAGAGGCGCAAGGACAATACGGCGTGTTAACTGATTCCTGGATCAGGACATCACTGCCGCCGCGTCCCAGCCGAGAAGAGGTGAGGAAATGGTGCTGTCGTGGGTTTGAGGGCGGCGCCGTGAGTGTAGGTTACAATGTTGCTTTTTCTTTTCAGTCGCGCGGCTGCTAGCTTGGTTCATGCGCTGGGGCGCGGGCGCTGCCGAGCCGACCGCTGCCGCTCATAGACGGGCCCGTGCTCCACCTCTAGCTACCTGGGCGCTCCTACTGCGGCCTATCTCGACTGACGACATTCCAGGAATAGGTCAGATCCCAGCTCCCAACGTTGGCGACAGCTTGCACCGGCTGATCGAATTCGTTCCACCCCACTGCCGCTTCTCGTCACCACCACGAACGCTGTCCCTATCGTGCTGAAGAGCTCCGATAACTATCACGTCGGTCGAGGGTCCCACTAGCGAGCCGGCAATATGTCTGGAGCAGGAGTAAGACGCCTTGAACGACCCGGCCTGTGCTGCAGCGAACATGGAATTGCTCACGCCCTATAATAGGAAAGGGAGGCAGTCTTCCCGACTCGCCAGTCCCTCGGGTTAATGAAGGCCAAGCTCAAGGGAGCTGAGCAGGGTCACAGCTTGCTCAAGCGCAAGAGTGAGGCTCTCACCAAGTACGTGGATAACCGCTGGGCAGCCGGTCGGGACCTAACGCTAACTCTCTGTTCCTCAGGCGTTTCCGAGGTACGCTTTGCGGTCCATCCTACCTGGCGATTTTCCCGAGACCACGAGTGTCTAACACTGAACAGAAATCACGAGGCGAATCGATGAAGCCAAGAGGAAGATGGGCCGAGTGATGCAGATTGCCTCTTTCTCTCTGGCCGAGGTCACGTACGCCGTCGGTGGAGACATTGGCTACCAGGTGCAAGAATCTGTGAAGTCGGCACGGTTCAGAGTGCGGGCAAAGCAAGAGAACGTGTCTGGTGTGCTGCTACCAGCCTTCGAGAGCTATACCGAAGAAGGCATCAATGACTTTGCCATGACTGGCCTTGGAAAAGGCGGTCAGCAAGTCCAGAGATGCCGAGAGACATATGCCAGAGCTGTTGAGGCGCTGGTAGAGCTCGCGAGCCTGCAGACCGCGTTTGTGATCCTCGACGAGGTGATCAAGGTGGTCAACCGAAGAGGTCAGTGCTTGCTTTGTTGGCCGACGCACAGTACCTCAGCTGACTTCGTTATAGTGAATGCCATCGAGCATGTCATCATTCCCCGAACAGAGAACACCATCAAGTGTAAGTTTACCACTGTGTAACGCGTTGGACGACAACTGATCATAACGGCAGACATCAACTCCGAGCTTGACGAGCTAGACAGAGAGGAGTTCTACCGTCTGAAGAAGGTTGCAAACAAGAAGCAGAGGGACAATGCCGCTTTGGACGCCGAAATGGCTGCTAAGAGAGAGGCTCAGGCAGGGCACGAAAAGGCTGGTGGAGATGAGGATACTGGGCCAGCGGATGTGCTTGGGGCTGAGGAGGATGAAGACGTCATTTTCTAGAGCAAAGCGAACAATCATGCATGAAGGAAGGCATGGGAAAGGTCCAACGTCAATTGTTGTCAAATTAGTATATGATGCTTTACACCCGTACGCGCATGTAGCCACATGTTTTCTCCCGGTAATTTCGATCCCGTGCAACGCCTTTCGAGAGCTTCTTACTGCCTCTGGTATGTGACCTTGATGTTCTTGCCACCAAGCTGGGTGCCAGCCAAGTTCTCCCTGGCAGCGATAGCACCCGCCTCGTTCTCGTACTCGACGAACGCGATTCCCCGTCGGCCAGGCACCATACGAACCTCACGGAAGCCCTCGAAACGGCCAAAGAGGTTTGTGAGGGTGACAGCATCGCTGTCGTCGGGGAGATTCTGGACGAAGAGAATCTTGTTGGGTGGCAGGTACTCGTCGGGAACGACAGCGGCCGCGGCGGGACCAGTAGGCTTGAGGCCAGCGCCTCTTGCTGCTTTTGACGGGCGGCCAGACTGCTCGCCGCCTGGGGCAGGGCGCTTAAGGCGTTGCTGCTCGGCCTCGAGTGCCTTCTTTTTGTCTGCAGTGTAGACATGAGTTAGCCTAGCTGCCAAATCGAGGCGATGGCTGATGAAGGTCCAATATCTGCTAAACGCACCTTTCTCTGCTGCTCGCCGCCTCTTGTGCTGCTCGAACTCCTCCTCGGTTCCGAACTTCTGCACTGTCGCGTCGCTCCTAGACCTGGCCAGAGCCACCTGCATGGGCTTCTCGAACAGGTCGAAACCGTCGGCCTCCTCTGCAGCTTGCTTGGCTGACTCGTGGTTGTCAAAGACGATGAAGGCCTGGCCTTTGGCCTTCAAGTTGGTCTTGGCAACGATGTCAATGACATTGCCAAACTCAGAGAAGATCTCGCGGAGGGCGTTCTTGAGAGGGTCAATCTTGACGCGTTCCTCGAGGTTCCGCACGTAGACGCTGATAGAAGAGAGACATGTTAGTTATGCCAACGACCTACGCAGTGTCGGGGTGCAATGACACGAACGTGGTTATCGCTGGCCCCGTTGACGCCATCTTGGCTTGTTGGATAGACCTTAGCCGCTGGAGCACGCGGGTGTTGATTGTGGTCTTTTGGAGACGTGACGCTTGGGTTTGGGTACTGGGCCTGGCTCGGACGGAGTTCTGCCTCAAAGGCAGACAAGCTCGGCCGCTGGTGAAGGCACGGTATGCGCCTTGGATCACACTGTACCCACGCACGGCCCTTCAACACACCCTTGTCTACGGAGTACAATGTGAATCTGTGGCCACGATATTCACTTTCGAAGAACAGAGTTGTTGCAGAGGCCGATCTAGGCCATTTTGTATGCTAAATATCCTATGCCAAACATTCTATGCCGTTGTTATGTCTCAACACTTTGCACACCCTCTCGTTACGTCCCACCGAGCCCGATACTGTCACGAGGTCAAAGACCTCACAATGTCAAACATCACGTCTTTATTGAACGCAAAGTTCAGATCATCATTCCGTGGATTCAACCCAAAAGCATCCGGCCCATCGTCGAAGACCTGCATGAGGAGTCAGCATTGTTAATCTTCTTTTGGTTTCCTGCAAGCCCCTTGAACAGTGGATTGATTCAAACAAACTTACACCACAACGTCTCATGTCCCTTCTGAAGGTTCCCTTGAGCCCGGTGGCCCGATGCAGCGTGCAGGTATTGTCCCACATGACCAAATCGCCTACATTTAGCCAGTCGATGCTCAGAATATATTCTTTCTTCGCGACATGCTCTCTTAAGAAGGCCAGCTTGTCTGCTGACTCTTCATCGGATAATCCTTCGATACTGCGAATATGAGATGGAATATAAAGGTTCATGCGTCCACTCGGCTGGTGTGTCTGGACCAGCTTGTGCCTCGAGAAAGGGTATCGATCCGGATCAAGCCTGGCAAGGGCTTCGGGCGATGCAGTCTTTCTACTATACCAAAACGAGTGTCTAGCCACGTAATCTTGGCTTAGAAGCTCGTTCCTCCAGGAAGCATCAAGCTCTGAGAAGGCTGTTCTTGTATCGGCAAACTCTAAGATCTTTCGTCAGAGGGTCTGCTCTTCAACGGAGTGGCAATAAGGGGGCTATTGATGTCTCTTGGCGCGAATGCCAATCGCTCTCTCGGAGCATAGGCCCCACAAGAACATGCCCCAGCTCTTACCCGTACTGCCGCCAGCTTCCAAAGGCGGGATTTCAAAAGCCCTCAGAATGGAAAATCTCGTCCTTCTCACATTGTAGCTACCGTCCACGTGAAACAGCTCATTTCCCTTGTTGGATAGTGCTTTCATGCTCGTGGGATCAAGCAAGGTTCCATCGACCTCAAGGTTGCTCTGATCCGTCAATTCAAGTGACTTAAGCCTGGACTGCTCAGCTGGCGTTCCTTTCAGACGTTCGACTTCACCAAAGCTACGAGCAAGTTGAACGTGGCTTGTATCATCCAGCGATGTGCCTCGAAACACGCATACACCGTACTATCATGATTGTATTAGTTGGCACTTGCTCATGTCAATCCTTGCGCTTGCACATAGGAAATAAACGAACCTGAGCCACAGTGTCTTTGATCTCTGTTATCTGTTCATCGCTGATCGGTTTCGAAAAGTCGATGCCCTCAATCTCGGCACCGAAAGTCGGGTGCAGTCTGTTGATCTGGAGGCTCGAAGCCATGACATTTGGTAAATCGAACGGTAGCTTGGATGCTCCTCGAGAACGGGGACGGAAGCATAGTTGCTGGTAAGTAGTATACACTGATATCGACGACTGACTCGGACAATCTGGAGATTCAGCAGAGCACTTATCTCTGCCCTCCAAAAATGGACCCATCTCCTGCCCCAGATAAACCCCGGATCTTGTATCTAGTCATGCACCTTCCTCATGCTCACCGTCAAATGGTACAGACCCACCGTTGGCTCCAACTAGACATTGAAGCTTCTGCGATTGGGAAAGAAAACAAAACAAGATTTCCGAAGGCTTGCGAGCACGTGGTTTTCGAGATGAGAACATGGCTTGGGCAGTGGCAGCTAGCAACACTATAATAAGTGAGTTACGATGGTACACCAAAAAGTCATTTTCTTGTTTTTTCTTCATTTTCTTTTTGATTTCTCCTTTACGGAGGGAGGATATTCGGCCCGCCCACATGTATCAGTATTTGTCTGACCTGCCGTCGAGCTAGGTTTTCAGTCATGATGGCGTGCTCTTGTAACCAGCTCCTTACCCTCGAGATCATGAAAAGGTAATAACAGAAAAGAAAGATAACCTATGAGCTGGTTTTAAAGTTGATTCTGCACTCATTTCTTCCAAAGATATTCGGTCAGAGCATCAGGATTCCTCTAAGCTGGCCAACAATGCCTAAATGTCCGCAGCCTGATCATTCTTGCTTGTCTGCCGAATCTGTCACAGGCCGATCCGATGAGGTACGAACATCCTCTCCACTGCCGACTGAAGTTTCAGCTAAGGGTGATTCCGTTTCTAATCCCCCATGCATATAAAATGTATGGGGTGCCTTCATACAACGGTAAACGCTCAAGATGAAGTCTTAGCTAAGTAGCTTCTTGTAGTGTGTTGTTGATGCCGAGTTCTGAAATGCTTTAGAACATCCTATAATTAAGGGTTGCCGAACAAGCACTACTGCATCACACATTCGTAAAACGCACTGAGATTGTCGTGATAACGGAGACGCCGTCCGTACCTAGGTTGCTAGGTAGCTGGCACGCTTATCGCACCTTTGGAACTGCGAGTCAGGAACCCAAGCATCCCCTAACAAAAAAAGCATAGACAAGGCCAGCGGCATAGATAGCCCTTGGTATATAAAGTAAACCTGAAGAACCAATATCCGGGAGAGTGGTCAGCCTAGGATGCTCAAGCGTTCTTCCACCAGCCAGCTCCTGTCAGGCGTGTTGTCAGAGTTAGACAGTATAAATGATGGTATCATTCCTCTCATGGCTCTTCAGTGGCAAGCGGCAGCAACGGCGGCAGCCGGAGAGGGTAGTAACTGACACAGTGGTCAAGTTAGCGACTCTTGAGAACTCGCTGATGATGCGAAGTATGTGTATGAACTGGACGTTTCGTTTCGAAGATACTTTGGACGTAAGCACGCTACAGAAATCTCTTGAAGATCTAATCAGCAAGGGACGAAACTGGAGGAAACTCGGCGGGCGTTTTCGTGTCAATGTCAGTAGAATACTATCTCGCCTTCGAATTAAAGGCTAACACATGAAATCAGGCCGAAGGACAACTTGAGATTCACATCCCCGATAGATTCTGTCCGAAGCGGCCAGCAGTCCAGTTCACCGACGAGGTCCATGCAATGAGTGTTCACGAGCATGCCCTAGATGGGACTCTGCCTAGTTCCGAGGACAGAGCTTGCGTTCTGGACACGCCCGAAGAGCTTGACATATTGCTCGCCGGTCCTGATGCCCCGAAATCCCTGGATGACTGGCTATATTCCGACAGGCCCGCACTAGCTGTGCACTTCATCGCCTTCACTGACGCCACTTTCATCACGCTCAGTTACTCGCACAGTCTGGTGGACGGCGTAGGAAAACGCGAGATAATGGCAAATTGGTGCAAGGTGCTCGCAGGACGGATAGACGACGTGACTCCCTTGGCAGACTGGGACGAAGACCCCATGAGTATAATATGCCGCTCTCCGTCAGCACACGAGGAGCGTTACGTTCACGCGGATAATCGGCTCACTGGCTGGCACAAATGGTACTGGGTTCTGCGATTTATCGCAGATCGATTCAGCAATCGGAATAATTATAGGCAGCGCAATGTCTTTATCCCGGTCTCGACAATGGCGCGGCTGCGACAAGAAGCTGATTACCATCCTGTCACGGACAAAGCATACCTGAGCGATAATCAGCTTCTGACAGCCTGGCTAACCAGACTGGCGTGCTCACATCTGAAAGGCTCACATCGTCCCATCGGTATCACATCGGCCGTAGACCTTCGCGGTTTCTCTCTCCGCGGTCTACGTCCTGGCACTGTCTACCTGCAGAACCTGCTCGCATATACCTGGATCAACACAACAGAAGAATCGCTGTTACGCTCGCCGTTGGGCACTGCGGCCGCCCTCATGCGGACAAGCCTGAAGCAGCAGCTCACCACACCTCAGGTACAAGCAGCAGCATATCTGACTCATGATGCTGTGGGGAGGACGGGGACGCCAGACTTCTTCACCGGCAAGGACAGCTTCATGGTTTCGGTCAGCAGCTTGGCCAAGGCGAAGTACTGGGAAGCCGTGGACTTTTCCCCAGCGATTCTGAAGAATGGCAAGCGAGGCGAACACGCGGGCAAGCCAATTTGGCAGAGCAGCACTCCACGGTCTGGAATGAAGCCAAGTTGTTTGGTTGTGGTCCAAGGGTGTGATTTGAAGGGCAATTGGTTCGCGCAAATGGTACTCTCACAGCGCGCCTGGAACATTGTGGAGCACGAGTTGCCCAAATGGTAAATTGACCATAGCGTCACTGGGTTATCATCCATACTTCCTCGTTTTTATACTTCACAACCATATTCGCAGCACAATAGCCGCCATCCAACACCAGCACAGGCTACCAAATAGCCCCATTGCCTTATGGCCACATCATCCTCAAGCCATGCGATCCCGAAACAGGACACCGCCGAGTTACAACCCGGAGAGAGCAGTCTAGACTCCCAAGCGTCAGAGATAATGCACTCGCAACCATACTTTGACACGAATCATTTCATTTTTATCTCGTCACCTCAGTTATCATATACTGTAAGAAGCCTGCTGCGAGGAATGGTTATGAATAGAGTGAACATCTTGTGCCTCACTCAGGAACCAAACCTCAGATACAACGTCAGCACCAACCCTTGGGAGGCGGGGAAAAGTGCTAGCTTTTATCTACGTGTACTTAAGTATAGACCAGGGCTAGGCTTTTTTTTCGTTCGCCAGAACAAGAGAAGGTCTTCAGCCATATGGCAGATGACCGGTCATTTGTGGCCGACTTGGCCACATTCGCATCGCAGCCCTCTGCGCGTGACACATTCTCACTACATTGGACGACTGCTTAGACGGAAGACTAGTACGGGAGCGGTGGGACTCAAGGTCGTTATCGATCCGGTAAAGCATATGGTATACGGAGGCAAGCCCGCGAGCGACAATGATCGCGTTACAAGCCATGCGTATTTTGAGCAAGCGGAGGACCCACAAATGTGAAAAGCTATGACGGCCCAGAGACCGAAACACGCGGCTTTCCTGCAGGAAAAGAGTAGGTGCCAGTATTCATATATATGTTTGTGCGTGGCCCTTACCGGATCACCGGCCGTCTGCATTGTCATTCCCATGGTCTATAGGTACGCACCAGTCACCCACGTCTAATGCACTCATCGCCTTTCGTATCTTCATGCCTCCTTGTCTACCTTCTCGGGTTCCACGGCAGGTTTCTCGTCCTTCGAACTTGAGTCTGCCGCAGGAGGCTCAGCTGAGCCTTTACTTTGTGGTCGCTCCTGCTCCTCCAGAGCAAGGTCCTTCCTTAAGTCTGGTAGAAATCGGTCTATTCGCTTCCACGATTCAGACCACAGCTCCTCTTTTGTCGGGTCTTGGCTTGGCGGCACAAGATACCCATTGCTCGACATGAACAAGAGAACGTTCTTCAAGTTCTCGGGGACCGCTTCCTCCTGCAAGAATTAATTGTGAGTACGTGTAACTGAACTGAGCAGGGGAATGCGGTGCTCCTTACGAGACTGTCTCCTTGACCACTGTTCATGAGGCGGTCCATGATGTCAATAATCTTGAGCCACAGATCTAACATTCCTTCCCACTCCGAGAGCAGTACCAGGTATTGCAGGAAAACCTTGCACAGCAAAGAAGCCGCTTGGACCCTCGTCTCGCTCATGCCATCACGGTCCGATGAGAAGACTTCAGGCTTGAGCAGCCGCAAGATCAGCGGGAACAGGACTTGACCGAAGATTGCAGTCCACTCTCGGTGGTCACTCGACGTCAATTCCGGGGAGAACAGAGCCCTTTGAAGAGAATTGAACGCTAGTTGGCGGATCTCCCGGCGAGGATTCGTGCATTGTGTTGTCAGCGCCTCAAAGATAGGCAGCCAGTACGCAGACCATGCTGATAACTTGTCAGTAAAACAACACTGCACATCGATCCAAAACTGACTTACCCTCGTTATTCTCCAGGTGGGACTGCTTCATAAGCTGCGGAATACGAGACGTCATGCTGTAGATGATGTTGACAGCCTTGATGCCACGCTGCACCGTAGGGTTTTCACTTGAGAACTATTAGCACACGTAGGCACGTTTCGGTCTTCAAAACATACCTCGGAGTCTCGGGTTTCGCAGAGCTTGGACGAGCGGCTTTCCGGGGCTGTCTCCGGGGGTCCACCTTGGATTCTTTAGGCGCGGTGACACTCGCAGCAGATGCAAAATCGTTGAGCAGACCGATGGCTGCTTCGTAGTTGTCCGCCATGATAGCTGTTGATGAGGGACTGACGCCAGTCTCCAATATTTCGAATACCGTGGGTGCGGACGTCTTCTCAGATGCCAGATTGCGCAAGATAGCCCAAAAGTCAGGTGAGGTCATGGTCTCGTTTCGCAGTGGGCCTTGCTCATCAACGCAGAGCTTGAGTCCTTGGAGAACCAGTTTGGAAGTCTTCTTGAGGCTGTCTAAGGGGAAGCTCGATACAGTATGGAGTAGTACCGGGGCGCGGATGAAGTCGTACTCCTGGATGTCGGGTTGAGCCTCTTCCTCTCCACTTCGTTCATACTTCGAGGAACTTACATAGCTGGCCTGAAGTAGTCTGAAGGAGTAGAAAGTGGTCCTTGAGACAGTGATGGGGTGGTAACTGCTGATGTCACGTAATATGGATTGCAACGCATCGACCACACGCTTACCGAGTAACTGAACCGTATGGTCGTCCCGAAGAGCGAGGGTCGTGCTCAGTTCCAGTATGTAGACAAGCGAAGGATCATACAGAACGTTGTTCCGAGGCTTTTGGGCCAGGGCAGGAGAATGAGGAGGGACGTTGTCGGATTTCACCGTGATGACCACTCCAGACCCGCTGTCCTCCGGAATTTGGTCCAGCAACGCATCAACCAAGGCCTCGAGGCTGTCGTCCGGAAGTTTTCTGACCCCGTTAGCACCCTGCTTGGCCAGGAATGGGAAGCAGAACTTACGAAAGATGTGAGAAAATATCCTCCATCTGACACTGGTTGATACACTCAACTGTGCTGAGTGTGCTATCCAATTCCTCTTCAGACGGCTCAGGCGGATCATCAGCAGCGTAACTCTGCAGGAAGTTCGAGAAGGCTTGAAGGAGGCCCGTGTCATTTTGCTTCGCGGCACGATCGATGACTTGTGACGGACTTCGCAACGGGATTGGTGATATCGCCAGCCGGCCTCGATCACTAGGAAAGCCGACAAGTGAGTTTGCAAAAAGGTTCAGCCAGATGCGGATGATCTTGTCAAAGTGTTAGCGACAAAATCAAGGCCGTCACCACCATGGACACCACTTACGTCTTTCCAGCCTTTCCGGATGATATGCTCCTTAGACGTGACAACGCGGAACAGGACGAGCAATGCAAGTTGGGTCCTAAAGTCGCGTCCTATCTTGACAGCGAGTTCACTGACCATGACCTTTTTCTCATCGACTTGAACTTCCGTGTTCAGGCTCGTATTCGAGCTTGACTCGTTTGTCAGAGTGGTCATAAGACTCAACGAGTAAATGATCTGATCGAGGGCTTCTGTGATGTTGTACTTGGAGGCGATGCGGGCGCATTCATCGAAGCCTGACACAACTCTTGCGAAGACCGTGTCGTCAGTAGCAGACATGAAGACGTAAGACAGCGTAGAAACAATCGGCTTCCATGTTGCGGTAAACATATCGGCGTCGTAGATATTGGTGTCGCAGATTATGAGAGGGCCGGCTGCTTCCGTCTTCAGAAGCAGCTCCCTCCAGGCATAGTCAAACGCATGCTTGTTGTCATGCTCGTCAGGCAAAACGATCTCATTCGTTTTGATGGCGTCGAAAATCGCTTGTAAGTACTCGATGGCGAAATTCTTTCCCCCATTCACGCCGCGTAAGTTGCGTGCAAAGTCTTCCACAGTCATGCGATTCGCAGATTTGAGATTTGGATTGTGCTGGTCGGTGTTGAGCATGATGATGGCGTAGGTGAGAACATAGACAGCATCCTTATCTGCTACGTCCTCGGGTATCGAGTTGGCACAGTACTTCTCTGCGAATGAGGTCACTATCCTCTCAATCAAAGGAGCTTCGCCTGGTAGTCGGAACGACTCGAGCATCGACCTCAATGCTTCATCCACACGCTTGTTTTCGAAGTCAAAAGAGTTGATAAAGGCGTCCAGGATCGCCTCATTCCCTCTCTTAGAAAGGTACTCTCCCAGAACCTTCTTCGACACGAGTGTAGTTGATCTCAAAAACCGAGCAACCTCCTCCGGTTCCGTCGCAGATTTGATGATACCCTTGTCTGCTAAAAACGCCAGACCTCCCCGGGGGTTTTCGTTGAACTTGCTTGTGCCTTTGATGATGAGTTTCTTCTTCCGACGAGATTCCCTGAGATCTGCTGCGTCAACAAAGCCTTCTGTTCGAGCCGGTTGATCGAGCCTGTCCGCAATGAACGAGATGAACCTCAACAATGCATCCAGGCACAGTGGCGGCACGCTGGTTGTGCTCCAAGTAGCGGAATCTGGCAGTGCGTTGCGTGATAGCATCCCAACCATGTCCTCGCACAAGTCTGCCGAATTTGGATCGCAATCGTAATTGATGAACAACTCTACCATGAAGGTAGGCATCCTGGCAAGTACGCAGATGTTTTCCACCATTGCCTGCCTCGCATCTGGCTTCCGCGCACCACCTTCCATTCCCAGCTTTTGCCTGTCCTTAATCGGAACTGGAGTTGAACGGCCACTACTCGTTTGCGAAGGAGGGGGCTTCACCAACTTGGGGGCTTGGGGTATGCCGGCATATAGCGACGGGTCGATGCCGGCCTCTCGAGGTATCTCAAGAGACAGGTGGAGGCACGCCACCAAGTAGGACAGAAACTTCTCTTGCTGCAGCTTCAAGACCCCCCTACATGTTGATAGCAGCGTTCCGGTGACAAGCAGGGACTCTTGTAAGATAAGCATGTTGTCGGACCGCACCAACTGAAATAAGTAGCAGCAGAGGCGGTCCTCGGCGATTGAAGCAAGGGCGGGGTGTTTGGCGATCGAGGGCCCGGCCACTTCAAGGGCTACATGTATTATTCGTAACGCCATTACTCGCATGGTATCGGGATGCCTGCGGTCATGGGGGTCCAGGAAGTTGACCAACACTCTGAACAACTCGCGAACTGATGGCAAGGAGTATGGTCGCAAGTCGAGCGAGTCCACTGTTCCAGCCTCGGATGCTAGGGTGGCCTGGTCTGCTTCTCCAGTGCCCGTCGACGGCGCACTTCCAGACTCAGAAGACCGGGGCTCTGCACGGTTGAGTTCTGGTGAGGGGGTGGGCGCAGCTGTCGCTGGAACATCGGTGCCGTTCGCCGAAGGGTCCATGTTCACTGTGTCCATGTCGCCATTCGTCTTCTTGTCCAGTGCGTCAACCTCCTCCCCAGCCTCTTCCTCGAGGTGTTTGAGATCTTCGAATATGATCTGGCACATGCGTACCATCGAGGCCTCTGCCGTCTGTCTCAAAACCTCCGAGAATCTCGGCCGCGAGCAGATTGTGAGGCCACGACCCATCATGTCGCATACACTTTCGTCGCTGAGAATATCGCCGCCTGGTCCCGACAGCATGTCCTCCATCAGATGCAGGATCATCAACAAGACCACCTCCTCCTGCGGCGCGTCGCTTATGTCAAACTGACAGTGCGTGATAGCGGCCGACAATGACTGCATTGCCACAGCAAAGCGAGGTGACTCCGGGGAGATGAAGCCGTATGCGAGGAACTTGCGTATCGCCCTCAAAGCAAGGATCGTGACCGGGGCAGCAGTTCCTTTTGTCTGGATGATCTGTAAGAAAGGGTACAGCATCGTCAATGCGTCGAAGTTGTGTATGTCCCGGACGCCGGTCAACTCGTGCCGCAACCTCCCAAAGCCCGATATCAACGGATTGTCCTGCATGCTCTTCCCCTTCTTCCCACGTAGACCCCAGCGCACCAGATCGGCGGTGCCGTCACCCATGATATTTGCCGCCGAGCTCTTGCCCTTGGACTTTCCCAAGGACACGGAATTCGAAGGCCCCAGTTGCACGGGACTGGGGCCACCGCCGAGGATGGCAGCCACCGAGGAATGAGGAGACCGGGCATGTTTTTGGATCGCAGAGGTAATCGCTATACATTCGGCTATGACGAGGGAGACTGGATCTACCGCGACCGACACTGGGCGACTCCGGTACTGCATGCGAGGGGAGTGGTGTGGCGCCCGACGGAACGAAGGAGTGGTTGGCCTGGACGGCGCTGGTGAGACCGAGGGCTCCAGGATCTGGGGGATGGGCGCATCGTGGCTCATGATTATGAAGGGGTTTTGAGGCAGACCGAATGCTCAGAGGGACGTATTAAAGCTATGTTCTTGTTGCCGGGCCGTGGAGCGTGGAGCGTGGAGCGTGGAGCGCACCAGAGAAATCGCCTCGGGGGAATGCACGCGTTGGTCGATTCCGGCCCAGGACGCTGGGTTAAAAGGCAGGAGGACTGTATGCGCTGAACACTAAAAGAGACCGAAAAGCATCTCCCCTCGGGAAACAAGTGGCAAGAGGGGAAGACAAATGGAAGCAGGCGACAGACGAGCCGGCGCGTGAGCTCGATGGGAGAGGTACAGGTAGATCTTTAGCTGGCCGGCCGCTTGTTAGGACACATGGAGCTTCCTCTGCAGGGTGGCCGTGGACAGGTACGTACTCCGGTGCTGTGCCTGGACACCACTGTAAGTGAGGTTCGGAGGCTTGGCGGCCGGGGCAGGCAGCTGGCCTGTCACCCCATGCTGTCTTTGGCGTGTACGGAGTACAAGGTACCTAAAGTAGAGACGGCCTGGGCAGTAGAAACCCCCCACCCCTCGCCTTTGTCCACAAACTCAGTGGAACATTGTTTAAGTTTGATCGTTATACCATAAGAATTGAGTCTGTTCCTATTTTACGTGCAGAAGAAGAGCTTTTTGCAGGGCGTTGCTCGCGCCGTGTCATAACCCGGTCTGGGACAGCCACGGGCAGGGAGGCCTGGGTGGGTCACTGCCCAGACATGATGTCGAGCATCAGTGTGCGGTCAAGATATACTCGTGAATTGCTGTTCGAAATAGAGCATGTTGCCCAGAACAAGTCCTTTCGTAACGCATACCATCAAAACGCCTTGGTGATGTGTGCCCTTGGACGCTCCCCGTCTACTTTACAGCGTTGAAAATCAGTGTTCCCTTTTATCTTCCGAAGCAGTGTCCTAACGCCCAAAGGTATCTCCACTCAACCCGTTGTCGGACATGAGAAGAGAGCATCCAGTCCTGCTCCCCCTCCCCCTTTGCGAGAAAGAACAAACAATACAGGTTGGAATGAGTGCGACAGAGATCTATCTGCAGCTTGCCCTCCACAATAATCTCTTATGTGTCACTGCCATGCGGGACTTTCTCGACCTTGTTGGCGGGCTTCGAGGACTTCCGTGGCTTTTCCGCAGAATCCGCAGCCTGTCTTTCCTGGTTCTTGGCGATAGTCTCCTTATCCTTTTCCCACTGGGCCTTTGCGTCACTGAAGCTGAAGTCCTCCTTGATTCTGGCCTCTTTCTCTTTCTTCTTCCTCTCTTCTTCCTCTGCTGCCTTCTTCTCTGCCTCCATTTCCTGGAAACGAGTTAGCGGTCAAGGTTCGGGCTGCGCGTCCAGGCTCTGGCTGGGCTAGACGTACCTCCATGCGCTTAACATCATCAACACTGGGTTCATACAGATGCCAGATAGTATAATGCGGCAGACCGACGACAGAGTAGTCCATTCGCCTGGACATCTTGCCAAAGCCCTCGGTCTCTGCATGCTTCTCGAAGCTGAAAGCCGGAAAGTGGACACCCGATCGGAAAACACGAGCCTTGGCCAAAATGCTGACACCTCCTACCCCATCGATCTCCATCTCCATATCTGGATCTCCGTAGGGGTCTCGCAAGTAGGCCAGATGCGGCCGCCACGTCGCATACTCGGCGTAGCCTTCGACAATGACGGCATCCTCGTCTAATGTATCCGCCAAGGCCAAGGCAGTCTCCGACTCCTGCCATGAGTTAAGGTCGTATGGCTGCTCTCCGCCGAGCCACTCTGGAAGCGGCCGCCAAACATCTATGCCGTCGTCAGTGCCAAAAACATCACCAGGTGCGTGCGGCTTGTCGAGACTCACTTGGAACGATAACGTCTTTGTTGTGGCGCATCAGGTCTTCAAGGATTGTAAACGGGGCAGTTTCGACATCGACGTCTCTCCAGTAGACCCATGAATGGTAGGGCCGTAGAGCGGCACTCAAAAGCCAGTTTCTTGCTTGGGCCATCAGCTTTCTCCTGCTCGCCTGCGCTGCGAAACCGTGCCGACTTTCCGCGTCCTGGTTGACGCTTTGCCCGAAGTCCTTCTCAATGACTGATATTTCGCCATATGGCATTTTAGGGTCTTCCTCGGCCTGCAGTGATTCCAGGCTCTCCGTCAATACTTCCAGTGTGCGATCTTGTGAGTCCGAGACCAGGAAAGCGAGGTCTATCAAGTGATGCGGGTATGTGAGGTTGTGTAGGTGGGAGAAGAACATCGGCAAATGGTTCTCGGCCTCGCGGAGTGGCACGCACAGTAGGATGCGTTCTTCGCGCTCCCAGCCGCGAGCGGTCCCCTGAACGTTGGACAAGTCGTAATACCGCACAGTTTCGAGCTGGAAATCCTCACCGCCTGACAGCAGGCCAAATGAGAACAGCGATGCAAATGAGACCCCTCCACCGGGCCATACGAATACGCCAATCAAGAACGCAACCGCCAGGATTATGCCGAGTCGTATCAACAGTCGTCGCCGCCGGCGGGCTGCTGGTGTTATCCCTCGTGGTTGGAATCTGGCATAGATGAGAGCACAAGTTAGCCAAAGTTCGGTCTGGCATGTCGGACAGAGCCGGTAGGTCTGTGAGATGGGGACAGGTGCGCACCGGTGTGGTGACATGTCGAAGGAGAAGTCCTTATTCCTCGGATACCCGTTGCTGGCAGCATATCCACCGGCATGATGCCTCGGCACCACCTTGGAGCCGGAGGATGAGTATGTTGGCAGCATTGGGTCGGTGTGTCGAGGGCGGTTGAGTGGAAGAAAGCGGTTGGATTCGAGCGCAGTCGCGAGGATGCGTTGCAGGCGTCCAGGGACAGGCTGGCCCGTCCAAGCTGGCTGGCTGTCGTGGCGATCTCCCGGAAGTCGCAGGGCAGTGGTATCAGATGGAAAGGTTCATAGTCTATCGCATGGCCAAAGGACACAGATGACGGGCGATTAGTTCGTGTTCGGGTGCCACGAGCCGCAGACTACGTGGGTAGAAGGAGGGTGTCCGGCATCGACCTCGTGAATGCGAGATGAATCAGCAGCGTGTTGCGACGCTTAGTTGGTTGCTTGCAGCTGGCCCGTACTGGCGCTAAGGCCACCTACACGGTGCCTAGGGAGGTACTTTGCGCCCGCAGTGGGCCAAGTACTTTAGTCGACATCTGCAGCGCGGCAGCTGAGGCGGTACATTTGAGTTGCAGTTTCAGGTGTCACCATCTGGGCGGCCAGGGGCGCATCGTAAAGGCCTAAATTGACGTCTGGGGGGTTCAATCTGTAGAGACCCACCTATCCAGCTACCCCTTGCAGCAGTTTGATCTCGAGACAAGGTATAATTGATTTCAGCTATAGATTCGACAAATTCACCAGTGGGCTAGGCATGGCTCATGTCTACTTCCTATCGCGCACCGCCAGCGTGCTGAGTGCAGGTAGCGTTTAGACAGTACTGATGTATACGATTGACGTCAAAGGCACATGTGGAGTAGATGCGTAGCTGGGAACCTGTGATCGCTGTCGTCACAAGGTCCTGGCACAGAAGGCCTGCCACGAGAGAGTCGCGAAGAATCGTGGCAGGAGCTTGGCTGGCCAGCTCGCAAGCTTACTCACTTACCTTGCAGCAACACCTCGAATCGCATTCGGGCGACACAGAGGTCAGGGCGGCCACTCGTATGATCTAGTAACATGTCAGTTCGGTGCTGACGACCAGCCGCGAGAGTTCAGAAAGCGCCTGCACACATGCACACATCTCAGAAAGCCGTTAAACTCAGCCGTACAAGCCGGCCCTGATCTGCCACACCCCAAGACGGAGCACGGAGATCACAGGCACTGAAGCCAAATGACAATTCCCGAGGGAAAAGACTCCACTACTGGTCATCACCACACGAGGCGGCTCTAGTGTGGGAGGATGGCTTGGCTCGTACAAGTCGTTGAATGGATAAGCTGTTGTCATCATAAAAGATGATGTGCGCAGGCATAGAAAAGATCTGAACTAACCATTTTCCACAATGACGGGAAATGCTGTGATGACACGAGTCTAGTCAGACGGGCAATGAGCCTTGCAGCATGGACTGCCTCGCGCACTCAGGCAGTCTATGGCACATCTGTCATCGCGTATTAGCCCACCGCCACCCAGAAAGGCCGATGAATACGAGTTTGTTGCGAGTGTGATGCTCAGAAATTGTTTTTGGTATAGGTTGTGTCTTCAAGTATGTTCAGAAGCAGAACTGAATAAAGATGTTTCATCATGAAAATCGCAGCGGGTGCAAGGTAAGAAATAGATCCGGTTGCTTACATTTGACGCAGCGGAAGGGAATGTGTCAAGGAGGCTAGCAGTTGCCCTGTGATATTGTCAGTCAAACCCGTATGCTATGTGTATCAATCATAGCAAGAGGCTGGAGGTTGTGCTTCAGATGGTGATGCATGTTTGTTCTCGCTCATAGAGTTCGCGTGGAACAAGTGGTTAAAATTTCATCAACAGCGCCAAACCAAGTCCAAGCTCGCAGATGGTTGAAGGGAGAGACTATGAGGATTGAGACTTACCAGGAAGTCGGGGCTGAACGACAGTGAGGAAAGGACAGTCGCGTCCAGACGGCCCAGCACTTGCTGGCTGCAGCGCCGTGGCTGGCTAACAGCCCCCAAGGCCACTCCTTGATCTTCTGAGGAGGTCGGGGAGACTTCCGCACACCTTTCCAGCGCAGCAGCGTCCCATGGACATGCTGCCGTGCTGTGGTTGCTGGCTGTTCCTGTGGAAGGTTGTGTGGTTGAAAGGATGCAGAAAAAAGTCGGGATTCAATCCGGCAGAATTTTGTAGCTAATGGAGGTGTGGAGACCCAGAGCTCGGGCCCACCTTTATTAGTCGCAGTTGACGGGCGCTGCAAAACTGCCATGGGCAAGCAAACCAGCTTGTGGCAGGCAGGAAGGCGACTCACTGCATTTCAATTTTGGGCTCATCGACCAACCCCTAGGCCATTCTGACCTGCTTGCCCATTTTAGTTGACTCCATCTGGGCCTGTGAATAGACTTTGCTGCTCAATCCCACAACCCATCGGATTCAAGTCGTCTAAAAATGACAGACAGGCGGCGGATCAACGGTCCCGTTGGCGGCACCCTGACCCCGGTCTTCGCTGGCGACGAGGTCACAGTCTTGTCAGAAAAGCCAGCAGGCAGGACGAGGCCCGTCAATACAGCCCGGCCGATATGTGAGTGCTCCTCCTGCCCACGTCTATCTAGACTGAGCCTAACAACATTTCAAAAGTCCTCAAGACTGGCGTCACCCCCTCAGCATCGGGCTCTGCATACCTTGAAGTGCAGACATCAGCAAAGCCGGGAGTCTCCGGCCTCAAACTGAGCTGTACAGTACATGGACCAAGGGCGCTGCCGAGATCCATGCCCTTCTCACCACACATCATCCTCACCACTCATGTCAAGTACGCGCCCTTTGCAACGAAGCAGAGAAGGGGCTATCTGAGAGACTCAACCGAGCGGGATCTCAGCATTCATCTGGAGACAGCACTCCGAGGGGCCATCATCGCAGATCGCTGGCCCAAGAGCGGCGTCGATATTATCATCTCTGTCATAGAAGGCGACCAGGACCGCAGCCTCAGCCTTGGTGATCACGACGAGGCTTGGGACACAATGAATGTCTTGGCGGGATGCATCACGGTCGCATCGGCTGCCCTGGCTGATGCAGGCATCGATTGTGTCGATACCGTCGCAGGGGGGGTGGCAGCTCTGGTGGCCGGCGGTGAGAGCAAAGACACGAGCCCGGAGGTGGTCGTCGACCCGCTAGCCTCCCAACACGACAAAGTGCTCGCAGCATGTTGTGTTGCGTACCTGCCAGAACGGGATGAGATCACAAACCTCTGGTTCAAGGGGGATTTGCCCGCAGCGAATGCCACACTCTACACAGGAATGGTTGAAAAGGGTATCCTCGCGTCTCAAAGCGCTAACCGCGTTCTGGTGAGTTGTTTAAAAGACGCTGCAGCTCAAAATAGCTGAAGTGTACGAGGCCCTGCGGGTTGCAGAACACAAAACATGGGCAGCAGCAAATACCACACCAGGATGAGGACAAGAAGAATCTTCGGCACAGAAGCCTTTAAGTGGCTCAATCAGAAGCCCATTGAAAGGAGCTGTCTTGAGCCACGGAAAAGTTCGGCGGCCTTGCGGCAGCAGCCTGTGGCCTGACATCTCAAGAACAGGTTTTGCCTCTTGAGTCTTTGCGCACGCCCTTATATTGTCAGCCTAAAGCGGACAACTTGTGCTGAGGTTTCGTTGACGTATGGAATCCGACATGAGAAGGTAAAATAGGGAAGGGGGGTGGTAGGAGGTCAAGAGAACGGCAGAGTGTACATATGAAGTGTAGAGATGTGGCGAGAGGTGGTCGAGTCTCCTCCAAACCTCGGTAGACTTGGTCAACCTGGTCAGATGAATTGTAGAACCTGAGTATGGCCGCAAGCTTCACTTCAGGGACCAGGACATTCGATTTCAAGCTGTGATCCTGCAATTCAAGGTTACAACGGAGCCATATTCTGGACATGACTTGTTAGTATACAAGAACAGGCAAGCCCTGGGTGGGACTTGGACGACGAGTTGGTGTTCATTCGTCTTTGATCAGCAACTGCCGCCGCAGCACTGGCCACTACCCCTGTGGAGTTCTCGGCCTTTGGGGTTGCCCGCCTGCCCCACACGGGACTGACCTACCTAGTACTTACGTACTGTACATACACTCCCTCCGCTACTCCCTCCCGTCCTTGGGCTTTACATGCGATCAGCATCACGCTTGCCAGTCCGGGTACCGTGAGCCGTTTCGCATCATGTATCCGTCGGCTGGCTACTCTAAGATAACTTGATTGTCCCTCTCCTTCCTAACACAACTATCCAGTCCCGATAGCCAGCCCGAACTCGACCATCGGACCTGACCTCACGTCACACGTGCCTCCCGAGCGGCCGCGGCCCGAACGGGCTGTCATCAAGAGCCAGCACCTCGGGGGTTGAGCATCTCGACAGACCAGCCCAAGATGGAACACACGGTGGAAGCCCTCGCACACCACCAGCCGGCCGCCACGTTCGATAATGCGAGCATGTGGCACAACCTCACCTCCTGGACCTCGTTCAACGTTTCCAGATACGCCCCCTCCCTGGAGGATCTGATCTTGGCCGGTCCTCGCATGGTCATGAAGCTCGGAAAGCTCGGCTCCTATATTTCCTTCCCTGACGCCATGGATGGCTTCGGCCAACGAGTGGTTCCCGACGCTACCGGCGCCGACATGTTTTCCACCACCTCCCCCGGCTCCGCCAGTATCATATCCACCGGCTCCAGCATCGCGTCCGCCGCGCCCTCGAACCTCGCCGACCTAGACCCAACCGCTTCGGTATATCGGTTCTCTATGGAGGGCGCAAAGGGATTGGGTAGCGTCTTCAGCTACGCCACCAGCAAGTGGGCCCTCTGCTGCATCGCCATGGCTGTCGTTCTAAACAGGACACACATTTTTGCCGCCACCCGTCGGCGCCTGAGACTGAAGTGGCACACCCGCCTGGCTCTGCGCATCGCGCCCATCCTTCTGTTCCTCATACAAGCCCGGAGCATACTCCAGTCCATACAATGTCAGACCTCTGCTGACTTCTCCGAGCTGCGGTGGGGAAATGCAAGCAAGAGTTCGGACCTGATGTTCTCACAACAGAACACGTTACTGCATGGGATGAGCTCGACGTTACTGTTTGGCGCCACAGACGAGGAGTCGTGCTTGGCTGTGCAAATGATACCATCAGGTTATGAGGAGTCACCAGAGCTCAAGGGCTCTTTATCTCGGCTCTGGCCTCTCTTCGGTACCTTCTGTCTCAGTCAAGTCCTCGAGACCATATCTTGTGCCGTCCAAGGACGTCCAGTCTCCGCCGAGACGGGTATGACACTCTTCGAGCATTCCCTCGCGTTTGCCGAGGCCGACGCTGCAATTAGCAATCAGCTCGGCTGGGGTTTATTCAGTTCTGGGGCCTCCAATGCCACTGCCAAGGGGAGTGCTGGTGCGAACATTGCCATAAGTCGATCAATGATCATGAAAAGAGTCAACACCCCTCCTGAGGTTCTACTTATTGCCTTTTTCTCGGCGATGAGCCACGTCACAAGCCACGTTCTTGGAGTCTTTGGCAAGCAGGCAAGATTCCGCCTCATCAGCACGGGGCTCTGGGCATCGTGCTTCATGGGAAGCATCGTTTGGAGCGCGATCACATTCTCCTTGGAAGATCCCGCGAGGCAAGGACTTCTCAGGTACCCCACTGTGTGCATCATCGGTTTTATACCACACGTACTGGTCTTGATTGGCATCATAATTTGCTTTACAATTTATTCCGTGGCCCTCGTGTTGTCCGCCCTAGCAACACCGGCAAATGCAGATCCGGAGCAGCCCCTGACATTCAAACAACGAGTCGCACTGGCGCACGCCAATATGCAGGCGAACCTCTCGTTCTCGGACCTTCGGATCACGATGGAAATGGACTTCTACACCGCGTTGCTCCGAACTGGGTTTGGTGCCATCACCATGGCGTCTGAAGCTGTCTACTTGAATGAAGACAGGCATGTGGGCCTAAAGCGCACGACATGGCTCGAGGATGAGCGATACCGAGAGATCGAGGAACTGAAAATGAACTGGATCAGCTCTGGTATTCCAGGGTCACGATATGACTCAACTGGAGTCATAGGCTTGGTCCCCGTTAAGGATGGGCAGCTCAGGGCTACCAGTGGATATGCTCGTGAGAGAGCCGCGCAGAAGCTTTCGAAATCTCGGGCTGGCGAGCGCCGCAGCATGCGCGATGGGGTTGGGGCGGCGGAGCGTAGTGGCCGCTGGCTACTAGCCCTGGACTACCTTATGCACATCAACAAACTCGTTCTCACCACCTGGGCGATGGCAGTATGCAAGGTCCTTGCTAGTGTTGGCATCCAAAACCCCCGAATTGGCTCAAGAACTGGTCGACACTTCCAAAATCCGGGCGACCAGAGGAGAAGCATTCAAGGAGCAGCCGGCCGTACGAGGCCATCATCGCAGGAGAAGGGTCCATCGGTCTCACCGAGATTCATCGTGCTGACACCGTCGACGTGGAACAAGAGCTTCGACAAACGTATAATGACAAGGGAGCTTGGCCTGATGAGAGTGCGCGGGAGCACTGGATGGACAATAGGCTGTATCTCTGGTGGCTGTACGGAGGCTGGTGGGGAACCAAAGACAGGAGTGGCGACTATAAGCCAGCAGCAGAGGAGGAGGACTCAGACTGGGATGCCACTAGTGTAATCACCGCAGCCGAGTCCGAAGCCTCAACAAGTGATGATAACGAAGACGAATGGGAGGATGACGATGGCCAACGGACACCTACCCAGCGATCGCCGTATGCTTCCAGAGAAAGCACGCCGGTCTTTGATAACCCCATACAACCATCTGACCTCGCTGCCCTACTTCATCCGCGCAGTTCCGAGGAGCGAAACCAAGCACGCGCTCTCGCCGCGCACCTCGGCTCGGACCGGATCTTGACGCGCTCGGCCTACAGACGGCTCGAACAGTCTCAACGCTCACGCGTGATCTTCCCGGGCCAGCATGCGCACACTATCAAGAAGATGACAGCAGAGGAGGAAGCGGAGGTCCTGGAGCAGATCTTACTCGAACGCCGAGCCGCGGCAGCTCCGGTCGATGGGGCGGCCGATGCCACCGCCACCGCGGCGGGATCGTGGGCTACGGGCGCGTCGGGCATGGGGCCTGATGGTCCTCAGTGCGTGGTGTGCCACAGCTCGCCACGGACTATCATCGTATGGCCGTGCCGATGCCTCAGTCTGTGTGACGACTGCAGGGTCGCGCTCGCCATGAACAACTTCGACAAGTGCGTTTGCTGTCGACGCGAGGTCATCAGCTTCAGCCGGATCTATGTGCCTTGACCAGAAGGGCGGCACGACGGGTACACTCTAATCGCCCATTGGGCGGAATAAGCGAGAACGGGCAAAGGGCACGTTTGGCGTAGCAGGCGTTTACTACTGGTTTCACATTATGTGATATGGACGAACAGTCTTTCTTGAACACTTTCATGTACAGGGTTCACTCACCAAACGTCTGACGGACACAGGGCATATACAAGTAGAACAGGGGATATCCACGGGTCATCTCTTCGCTATGCAACGTCTCATCCCGGGGTGCAGTCCTACATGGCAGCCCACTCTAGTGTGAACGTCCTCACCCGATCCTCACTCGCATGCTGAGGATCTTCTGCTGTGTCTTCCGGCGGGGCTTGACCGCCTATCAGGAACCCCTTCTTCACACCCGTGCCCAAACGGCCGCCGCTCACTAGATCCAGCAGAATTATTTCCTCGTCCCATCCGAAGCTTGTGGCCATGAAGTGTGCGTGGTACCTGAAGGGATCACCGGGGTAGACACTGTAATCAGCGCCAAAGCGGATGCCTGGGGTGATATAGTAGCCTTTCGAGTTGAGGTGCCTGTACAGAGGGTAAGAACGAGGGGCCTCAACCGGCACGCTGTAAGCTTTCGGTTCTGACAGCATGTCAACACTTGTAGTTTCCGTCAAATGACGATTTGTTGCAACTATGGTGGTTGGGGAAGTGGTCTTGTCTCTCCTTTGCTGAGGAGATGACGAGAAGAGCGACTCCTCATGGGTCGTAGTTGGGGTGGGTAGTACAGAAGTCGTCTCCGGCGGAGGCGACAGTGGCAATTCAACTTCCTCAATGACGGCTGGGCTGTCCGCCCGACCGGTGCTCCGCTTAGATTTCTGTTTTCCTCTCATTTTTGCACCCTCTGCCTTCCTGATGGCATCCTCTTCGTCAAGAAGCCGTGAGAAATTTTGCCGCCGAGTCCTCAGCGATTGGAGGTAAGCATGTTTGGCGGTGGGATCCATAGATGTCAGGTGGGCCAGGTGAGACGCGGCCTCGTCCACGACATGGGCGACACCTTTGTCTATTAACAGTTTTGCCTCTTCAGGCAACAGCTCCAGCGGCAGTCCCGAGAAAAGGTTTTGGGTTGGGTTCTGCGGTGTGGTGCCCACCAATACAGCGCATATACAGTGGTCACGTCGCAGAAAGGCGACATCGTTGACCTCGAAGACGAGGTACCGGCCACCCACTTTGGTTATGCGTATTAGCTCGGCCATGTTGAGTGGACACGACCAGCGCCGGTATTCCTATGTCGGAAATGTTAGCTCGGCTCTTGTCGATAGGCTGCAGGGCTGAAAATGCTGGGAAACAACAAGAGTCATAAGGTTTTGACACACAAGTGGTATCAGCATTGGAAAATCTCAGGGGATTGACAGATTAAAATGTTGATTTAATCATTCGCGTTGCATGCAAAGTTTGAGCTGATAACGGCGAGATTCCATACGTACCTGTGCTGTTGAGTTGAGGTGTGGTTTGAGTAGAAGTTTTGCGAAAATCTGCCAATTTTATGGTCAGGACTGGCAGAAAGCTGGAGCCCGTAGGCGGTGTGAATCTTCTCCAGTCTAGAAGCGAGCCGGGGGGTGGGTGCGCAGGCTAGATCCATAGGGTTAGGTGATGCTAACTTCCAGGGCACTGAAGCGATCCGGTCAAAAGTCGATGGCGTCTTTGACGGTGCTTGCCGGTGACTTTTCCTTGTGATCCTCCTCTTCCATTGGAGGAAGAACATATGGCTGAATGACAAGCCCTTTGGTGCCACTCAGATGGAATGAAAGATCTTCTCGAAAGTGGTGATTCCCAGCGCCACCACCACCTTTTTCGTGGAAGACAGGCAGGCTATGCACCCTGAGTATGCCCTGACTCTGTTCTTGGACCTTTGCTTCACTGTTGGATGTCGGTGGAGCGGCACCGAGCTTTGGCGGCAGCGGTATCATTTCGAGCACTCCGTCAGACAACAACTCCACCCAACGCGTCACACCGTTGTTTCTCGGAAACAGCGTAACGGGGAGGGTGATGAGAGCACTCAGTCTGGCGCAGTGCTGGCGCAGCAGTGCCCTCAGTGCGTGGATAAACTGAAGCACCTCGGCGGGCTGGCAGGCACCAGGGGGATACAACGTTGGCGATAGGAGGCTGGGTACAACAGCGCGGTGAATCATCGACGGCGGAGAATTCTGGAGCTTTCCTTGAAGGGTTTGGATGAAGATTTTGAAAGGTGACTGCTTTTCCTTTGCCTCAGATGAGAGGCTTTGTGGAATGGAAGCCGGCGTTGCTGATAAGTTACCTCGGATGGAAGCCGAGGACAGTCTCTTGGTCAAGTCGAAGGCGTGACAGAAGACGGCTTTGGAATCGTCTCCATCTGCAACCAAAGTTAGACAGCTGCTCCAATGTTCTACACGAGCAAGGGGCATGAGTTGATTTTTTTTTCTTCTTCTTCTTACTTACCATTCGCAGTTGTGCTGGGAGCATGCCTACTCGATAGACTCTCATATCTCCAGGCAATTTTCATCTTGTCATCTGCCGGGCTCGTTGACTTAGCAGAAGTGCCTTCCTGTTTGGTGGAGATGGCCGGCAACTCATGTTTCCAAGCTTCGGGAAGGCCTAGCACATGCACCTGGTGGCCTTGGACAAGACCTTCGGCTGCGTAATACTTGAGCAAGTTCCCGGAGAAGTCAGTTGTCCCTTGCTCCTCTATGAGTAGAGATGAGCCAAGAGGGAGACCGGCATGGCCAGCGAGAATGCCGTCCAGAGAAGCAGTTCCCGTGGAGGTTGTGAGTCGACCGTCCAGGGGAGACGGGCGCAAGCCAGGAGAAAGCTCTGGTCCGGACCGGTGCTGGGCAACAGATTGCGACGAGGAAGATGCAGATATTACTGCGTTTCTCTTGCGAAATGACATTTTTGAATCACCGAGCAAAGATACGCCGGGGTAGGTGGTTACTCTACCGCTTCCTTCTTCTGCCTTTCCCGCCAGGTTTGTGGTTTTTTTGATAGAGCACCAAGCTACCCCTCCATAATATTCAGGGCCTTGTAGTACACAGTACCGAGTACTCAGGTACGTACCTACCTACCTACTAGGTACTTGGGTAGACCACCTAAGCCGGTAGATACCAATGTATCCAGGTACCCATCGGCGCCCTTCCCAGCACTGGTCACTGTGGGTGTTCACCGCCTGCCATATGCAGAAGCCTTCCAGGCTTGCTGCAATCGCCGCATTTGATCACTGCGGTCGCAAGCCTCCAGCGCAGCTTGGGAATGCGCCGCCAAAATTCTGGTTGCCCTTGTATTTCTGCCCTCCTTGACTCTCGACACCCAACACAGGACGCCTGAACCTCGGTTTTCCTCACTTGCCTATCGCTACAGTCCGCGCCGGTCATATTTCTGCACAATCATCGTGATGGCCGAGCCTACCAGCGACGCGCTGCTCTTTGAGGAGCAGTTCGAGATCACAAACGTCGACCACAAGAAGTACGACCGAGCAGCACGCATCACTGCCAGCTCCCTCGACCGCGCCACCAGCCTGGAACTCGACATCAACACCGAGCTTTTCCCCCTCACTGCCACTGAGAACATCGAAGTTGCACTGGCCACAACCCTGAATCTGGACGGCTCGAGGGACGACGAGAAGACATGGCGCGACGTTGCGAAGCCTGGGGTGCACACGCTCGCAGACGGCTACAACTACGTCTGCTACGGAAAGGTCTACAAGTTTGAGGACGGCAAGGCCGACAAGACTCTGTATGTGCCCGAACGCTTGAGAAAGCGATGATTCACGGCTGACTCGCTGTGGTTGCAGGAAAGCCTATGTCTCGTTCGGCGGGCTGCTCATGGCCCTGGAGGGTCCCGACAGCAAGCTCACACCACTTCGCGTGGACAACGTCTACCTCCTCGTTAGGAAGTAAACGGCGTACCGCGTATTGCCACGTTAGAGGATGCCAACGATGCAAAGATTGGGTATTGGTTCTAGTAATGTTGCCGCAAAAGAGTCTATCTGACACGAGCACTCGTCCTGAAATCCCGGAACCACAAAAACTCACAACCGATGGTCCAGCACCCCGAGAGGGATCCACACCATGTTCAGGGCCGCCCTGGTGGTATCAGGCGGCAAGTGCTTGTATATGCTTGGCTTGTCCTTGGCCGGTACACACCACTCCTCATCTGCTCGCGGGCACTGTCCTTGGTTAAACCCGGCATCCCGCTGTGGATCCGTGCTATTCTTCATAATCGTGCGGCCCTGGAAATGGCAACTGTCTACGCAGTCGGGCTTCGATGCTGTCGAATTGGGGCTCGTTCTCACGGGTCAGGATGCCCATGCGAATGAAGAAATCCAACATGATGACAGCGCAGTTCGGCTTCCACCTGCCTGCTGCGAGCTGCTCTTTCACTTCATCAACAGTGCAGAGCATGAAAGACTCGACCTCGCCGTCGTTCGGCTCAGGGATAATAGCATCAGGTAGCTCAAGATCATATACCCATTGGCACTCGGGATAAACGTACCCCTCGCTGCCTCCAACTCGTGTGTCGCTCACATAAATATACTTGACGAGCCCTGCCAACGTTGCGCGCTCACGCACTATTCGCTCGGGCAGGCTTGCTTCTTCATCAGCCTCGCGAATGACGCACTCGAAAGGATCCTCGTTTGTTGTGAGACCACCAGCGACAGTGGTGTCAAACATGCCGGGCCATTGGCTCTTGGCCTGGCTGCGTTTGGGCACCCATAGCTTGATGCCGTAGGGCGCAGTCGGGCAATGGACGTACGCAATCAAATGCACCCCGTATCGCATATACCCAAAGAGGGCAACCGCAGCTCGTTCCATGCTGAAAAGGAGTTCACCGTTGCGCCCGTACACCGGCCAAAGCTCACCCCTCCAGCCTTTCAAAATCTTGAAGGTCTGGTTGAGGCGCAGGTATCGCGTCGTGGCCGCGGCAAGCTCCGTGCGCTTCCTCTCGGTGGCGGGTTTATGGAATATTTTGACCGTCTTGGAGAAAGGGTCGAAAATCATATCGCCCCGGACTGCAGGGGGCACCAGCTTGAGCTCGTCAAAAACGCTTTTGAGCATGTAGCCAATGGGGAAGACACCCTCGCTGTCTTGCCAGACAAGGGTGTAAAGCTTGTCCATCTGCCTCGCATATCTCTCCGGGTGGCTATTCATGTACGGAAAGCTGCAAGAGCGGTCAGTACCCCTGGCGGACAATACTACGGATTCGATCTGATAGGGACAGATTTCTCGCATTCTTGCAACATGGGAGATGTCAGGCGAACCCCGGCGGTTGTTTGCTTCCGATGTTGCACCCACATCGGAGGGTGCGGCCTGCAACACGGTGCTGCCGTCTCCCGCCCGAGGACGAGCCGAGGACGGGACGAGGCAAGAATGCATATATGTCTTGGGCCCCGATAGATCAGCACCCAACCAGAAATTGTGGCTTACCCGTCACATCTGTCCAGCAGGTCCCTGCTCGTGAGCCTCGGTGCCATGGCTGCCGCCACTGCCGCCACGCTGTCTGCCGCTGAGCTGGTGGTGTAGAGTCGACTGGGTCCGGATCGGGCCCGGGCTGCATTCAGGTTCATTGGTGGTGAGCGAGGCGTTCTTGCATATAAATGTCAGACGAGGAAGGACTGGAGAAGAAGGAGGTGCCAGCGGGCTAGTCAGGAAGGGGCATAATCTTTATAGCAGCCAAGGCGGGCGGCCAGAGGGAATGGGAGAAGAAGACGAGCCTCACATAATCTCCCGGCACGGGCGGTCCCTCTCAACCATAGTAGATATGCCTCACCAGTTGCCTCCCAGACTGCCCGTGGACGGGAGAAGGTCCCTGTCAGATTAAGGGGCCGCATGTTCATGGGACAAAAGAACGACCAACCCTCTCCCGCCCAGCGGACTTGCGGTGCGGCCAGGTGATTTGCCCGGGCTAGCAGATCAGGTGGTTTCCTGGTGCTGCCGGTCCAACCCACAACGGAGACGGCACTAGGGATTCATCAGGCTGTCCGGGATGTGTGGTGCTTTCGGTCCTGGTCAGTGAGTGTTTCCTCTGTGGTCCTGCCATGTGGGTGCCAGGATCCGAGGTGAGAGCCCACGCAGCCTAGCTAGGCAGCCTGGGACCCTGGGGCCCTGGTCCTTGGGCGGTCCCGAGGGTGGGTTTGAGCAAGGGTCCCTCTGGCAAGCGAGAATCGGCCGGAACGCTGAGGCTCCGATGCTTGCTGCTGAGTCGGCCCTCTCACCGTTGGTTACACAGACCCAGCCGGAAGGTACTATTAACAATGACGAGAGGGTGCCCGCGCGTCGTCGAGGCCCTGCGATTCATCTGAATTCGGATCGAGCTCGAGCGGCCGGCAACGCGGGATGGACGACTTTGCGAGTAAGCGAGCCTTGTTGCTTGCTTGGTGTGATGATATTTTCTGTGTAACGGCGGCAACAGGACGGTAATGGCAACGGCAGCAGCACCATCAGCCGTCGCCACCCCCCTTCCCAGAGCCTGGTCACAACGGGTGCCGTACATCTGTCATCATCTGGGTGTCGGCTCAGTGGACATGATGAGAGCCCAGGCGCGGTGAGAGGGAGGAGGAGGTGGTGAGGGTGGGAAGGGCAGAGATCCAGTTGGTCGTGTCGCCCGGCGGGCAAACCCATCTGGCTTTGGCCGCCCATATTATGCCGTTCAGAGGCAGGCATGGCGTGTGCAGGCCCGGCCGAAGGTGGTCGAACCTGCATTATCTTGTGCGCCTGTGGGTGCCTCAACAGGCGTCGAGTCCTGGCCGTCGCACCTGTTGTCGTGCAAATGTGCGTGTCACAGCTTATTCGCTACCACCTACTGCAGGCCGCCCTGTTGGCGAGGGTCGGGGCAGGCTGCCGTTCCGTGATGAACAAAGTCGTGTGCAAGCCAAGCAAAGTGAAAGCATCGATGGACTGACTGAATAGTCAGACTGCCTGTCTGCCCGTCGTATTCATCTGCAGGAGCTTGTGCCACTACCCCTGGCTGGAAATAGCCACATCGGTCACGACTTCAGCCGGGGCAGCAACTGTGGCAGCCTCTGGCCTGTCGTTGATGGTTGGCCATCGGCGGTTGGCTGGCCGTTGTGATCAGCAGCGCCGCCCAGGATGCAGAGTTCGGTTCCCCCCATTGGGGATTTAGGTCTGGGATGGGCTTGGACGGCGGGCCCGGGCCTCTTCTCGCGTGTTCTAGAAGAGGTCTAGCGCTCGTGAAGCTTCCCACCTACCCCTCCATCAAGAGTTACTGTTAGATGGGCCATGGGTAGCAGTGCTGCAGGTTCACAGCTCACACTGACCAGCACACTCACACAACATCCCATACTGTATAACGTTGCGAGGTCGCATATTTAATTGTGATATCACCTCGCTGTCCCGAGGATATAAATTCACGTGCGGTCAACGGGCTTGAGCATTCAATCCGGGTGTCGCCATAGTCAACTGTCCTGAGCATCCTTAGTCGCCGCCCCGGAAGGCTGATTTGCCCATTTGTTCACAAAGATCAGTCAAGCTCTTCAGGCCGATATTCACTGGCACAGACTCTGTGCAGAAGCACATGCTCAGGGGCTATATTCCAAGCCACCCGGCACACCAAGAGTATCTCCAACGGTTGCATCCGCTGCTGCATCCGTCCGCTGTCCTGCAATCAGACTTTAACGCCATCCTCACCGACGTCAAGCATAACCTCCTCTAGGGTGCCACCCTCACTGGTCTCCCGGACGGCACCCAGCCACAGCTGGCCTCGTCTACCTGTAGCTGATCCATCACATTGCACGCTCGCAGAAGCAACACGCACACGCATACGCACACGCACGAGCACGCACGCACGCACGCACGCACGCACACATCCCAGGGGAGGAAGGAGGAGAAAGCTTCACATAAGCTCGACGTCTTGGAATCCCCAGGTCGGTCAGCGAACCTGGTCTCCCGCGCAACAATGTCGCAACCACTATTCGGCCTCGTCCCGGCAGGCCTGCCTGTCATTACTCAGCCAACCGAGACCCCTTCACAGACATCCTTCATCTACAGCATATCAACCGCCCCAAAGTCCTTCAGCCACGTCGTCATCTTCCTGTTGCCGGGTGTCGTCCTGCCCAGCAACACCGCCGCGGCAATCTACCTCGTTACCCCGCCCGACCGCTCGCAGGGCCAGGAGATTCCCAACTCCAAGTTCCTGGGCGGCGTGGGCCCCGGCAAGGAGTCCGCCATCTTCAAGCTCAACGAGTCGTCGCTCTCCGCCTCCTCTGGCGGCCAGATCATCCTGGGGATCAGCATCGAGGACGCCGGCTCGGTGGCGAGCCGCATCACAGAGCTGCAGGCCGCCAAGTCGACAGCCGTCCCAGGGTCGCTCGCTTTGGTCCCCGCCGGCGTCGCCGCCGCGGGCCAGGCACAGCAGCCCAGCACACTCGTCCTCGCGCAGCGTATCATCAAGAATGCCTTCAACTTCCTCTCTAGCTTCTCTGGCCAGGCCGGCCAGGTCGAGGTCGTCCCGATGAAGGCCTTCGAGGACTGGTGGAAGAAGTTCGAGAGCAGGGTGCGGAGCGACCCGGGCTTCCTCGAGAGGGACGACTGAGCCGCCTACACGGTTGCAGATAGAGTGCGTGCGTGGGTGAACGAAAGCGAGCGAGGGCGTACGTGGGCTGGCCTGGCCTTCTCTGGCACCTCGACCCATCAGGAACGGACGAAAAGACAGTTCCTCGCCTCGCATGTGAAGATGCATTACGCTTCCGGCCGGCAACTCGATGGTTGCTGCCCGCATCTGCCTGCCTGCCTACTCCTCACTTCGTGTCCCGGTGAGACATCGCTTCCCCGTCTGTTGTCGAGTGGGAAGGAAGTTGGTTCTGGGACTTGATCTGTGTGCCGGCTGAGTCAGAGAGAGGCAGGCTTCTCGGAATCCGTCGACGCAGTAAGACGAGATTGAGCAAGCCCGTCAGACCCGTGACGAACCTCTGCTGTCTGCTACGATGTCAGATTTCAGATATCAGATGTTAGATTTTAGATGGGTAATTATAGGAGGCCCCAAGTGGTCAGCTGAAAAGCCAAGACTCATTGTGGTTAGCAGTTGTCGCAATAACATGGGTTGTCTAGAATGAGGGATGGATTGGGACAGGCGGGGCGTCAGATCATGGAGAAATCCGCTCAGTACAAGGCTGGGCATCATCGCCTGACTTCTACCAGGATGAGTCTTCAAGGCAAGGGGGACCTTCGAAATCCGCTCGGCTACTGTCACTTATTGGTTCGGTCTTTCAAAATCTTCCCGCTGCAGAATCTGTCGCCGCATTGAGCGATGGCGCGAGAATGCCATTCAGCAAAGCGAGGAGCTAGTCGCAATAGATAATAGCCGGAAATGAAGATTACAGCGGCGATCGTGAGTCAAATGGAATAAACTACCATGTAGCTATGGTGCGAGACGTGCAGAAAAACCAAGACAGCCCGTGATAATTTGTGGTAGCAAGGAACGCTACAAAACTCTAACCCCTGCGATAACTGGGTAAATCTAAGCCTTCCGCCTGCCGTGGACGTTGATACGAGATCCCAGGTGAACTTCGCCCTTTAACGCCTGCTCCGGTAAGAATGCCTCCAGCTCCTCGCCACCCAAAGTATTAAAATCATGTAATGTCAGAAAGTAATGGCCCTTTATGCCGTACATCAGGTCTCTGAACAGTGGTGTTTCCTGAGCTTCGTAAACATTAATCTTCTTGCAGCGGCGTCATCAATGGACTTTTGAGCCTAGTGGGGCTACCAGCCCTGCTCCGCCGGCCTGGGTTGTTGAACATGCTGGGCGGTACGAGTCTTTCTCGGCTTTCGGTCCGCACCACCAGTCCGGCTCTATCTAGGGCTGAGCCCGAGTCGAATCGCTCCATGGTCAGCTTGGGAGTGGCCAGCCCTGAGGTCCTGCCCAGTTTCGAGCCCTCGCTGCTATCGGAGTGGTCGTTCTCGTCCGAGTCAATGTCGCCTAATTCAAACTGATTCGCCTCGCCTTCCTCGATGACACGTTCGTAATGGGCAGAGTTCCTGCCAAAGAGCTTGTTGGTGAAAATTGACAGGCCCCGCGCGTTCTTCTTGGGGCTGCCAGGCTTCCTCCACCGTCCCGTGAACCCGCTGAACTTGTTGAGGAAGCGCATCCTGCGATCTCTCTTGCGGAAGAAGTAGCCAATCAATAGCAAGATCAAGATGAACAGAAGAAAACTGGATGATTTGCTCGGCTTGGCATGGTCAACAAGGTCCTCAATGGTGTCATCCCAGTCGTCCTCATCGTCGTGGTCGGTCTTAAAGCTCGAGCCGGCGAAGTTGAAGTCATCTGGTACGGTGTTCGTGTTGCTGCCGAAGCCGACAGGTAGGAAGTCCGAGCTCCTCGGGGGGATCTGCCCAGCAGCATACAGGACCATGGGCCCCAAAGTCCAGCTAACCTCGATCCCGTCGATCTTGTCCACCGGCTGGAAAGGATCCAAGAAGCCCTTGTCCTTAGCTTGCTCCAGCGCGCTCTGCGACGCGTTGACAGTGGGCGTGTGGTCAAGGCCCAAGCGAGGAACGCCAATGCCGTCATGCAGGACGTTGATCAGCCATGACGCCTTAAAACACGCCTCTTGGGCGTTTTTGGAATCGCCCTTCTTCTTCCGCGCATCAATCTTGGTATTCACAATAGTGTCCCAGTCCGTTGTGCAGAAGTCTTCCACCTTGCTTTGATATGTCTTCAGATCATACGCAGTGTCACCTTTTCCAAAGACACCGTGTGTCGTATGCCAATACTCCGACACACCAACAAAGTGATTCACATCGAAATCAATGGCGGGGACGTGCTGACCATTCAGCAAGCACGGCTCATCCACACATGGAGCGTCTTTGCCCAATAGAGGGAATGTGTGTTTCAAGCAACTGGTAAAGTCTCCGGTTCCCAACAATACCAAGCCGGTCGCATGGGCGTCGTCGACAGGTTCTCCGGACGCCGTGGTTCGCAGCCCCTTGGGGAGGCATGGGTCAGGAACTTCCGAAACATCAGCATCGTACATGTCAACAAGCTTCTTGACGTAGTTCTCTCGAGCCTGGTTCACGCCGAATCCAAGCCAAGTGGCTGTGAAGACCTTGTACTCGGACCGCTCCCCATCCAATGTACGCATGCGCAAAAGCTTCAGGTCGTTGGCGTGCTTCGCTGCCTCGGTCGCGTTGGGCGCAAAAGCGATCTGCGCTGAGGCGCCGCCCATGTCGAGAAAACCATACGTGTTATGTCCCTTGCCGTGGTTGTGGTCCTCGGGGTGGTCAAAGCCGCCCAGCAGGTAATTGGTTGCTATCCAGCCGTATAAACCCTCTGTCTCACCAGGGATGACCTGGATGTGCAGGTCGCAGTCGGGAAGCGAGAATTCGGTGTTGGTACGGAGGTAGGAGCAAATTTCGCGAGTGAGGGCCGACTGTTGGACCTTTGGGAGTAGTCGCATGCCGGCCGTTGCCATCAGGAATATGGGCGTGTCGTCCACCTGGTCCTTTGGGATGATGTCGAGCGCATGGTCTACAAGGCCCTGGAGATGGTCCGGACCGACGGCAGTCGGATTTTCGCCGTAGGTCGACACGCCGGGATGTATCTTCTTGGTCCATTTCTTCTCTGTGTGCAGTTTTGGTAGGCTACCCAGTTCCTGTTTTGAGGCTTTTTTCCGGGCCTTTGCGGGATCTTTCCATTTGTAAATGTGCAGGCGCGTGCCCGAGGATCCAGCGTCCAGGACAATCCCGTATCGCCCTGCAAAAGAGGACAGGTTAGCATCAAGGGGCCATGGAGGGGGACTGGCGCTGGGGGTCGAAAGTACATTTCTTGCCCATTGGGACGACGCGACGTGGTCGCTGCTCGCCGAGTTGCTACGCAAGCAATGGTCCGCCCAGATGAGTTTGTTCGCTGTCGGTCGATCGGAGCCGTGGCTGTTGATGTTGGATAGGAACAAGTTGAATGTTGGTCGAGGACACGCACGAATTTGCCGGGATAGAAATGAAGAGCGATTCGTGGAAGGGTGAGAAAAAGAGTGACTGACGTCGCCGGGGCAATCACGAAACGGAGAAGGGAAGATCGCTGTCCCGAATGAGGAAACGGGTGATCAGAGGAGTGCAGATCAAGGGGAGGGAGACGGGGGGTCGGGTGCGCTGATTGACAGTGAAGCACGACAACAAAGAGGGCCAAAGTAGAATTGTATTTCTGGTAGCGAGTGAAACAGAAGCAGAGTGCAATCGATTTGAGTTAAGAGGACATGTATCTATCGAGGGCGAGGGGATCGAACCGAGTCGAGTTCCTGGCAGAGTTCCAGGGTTGGGAGAGGGCTGATGAGCAGGGAGGAAGAAGACGGGACGACGTCCTACTACCTAGTAGTTAGTTGCCCTGATGCGGGAATTGGAGCAGTCGCACTGTCGAGCTGCTTTGGTGCGTCCCGAGGTGTGCTGGCTGGGAAGATCCTGTCTGAGGCATCTAAGAATAGTGGCCGATTGACCAATCCCCCAGCGTGTTTTAGTGGCAAACTGAGCCAACCGACCAGTGGCTGCCGCCCTGACATCCCGTTACGACGGGTCCAACAGCAATTCAAGCTTTCGCAGCTCGAGACCAGCCGAACCGGCTATCGGGGGGACAGTGCGAATTGCGGGTCACTGAATCAGAGGACAAGGGGCTCCACCACCAGACACACTGTGCTGCTGTTTGGCCTGCACCGGCAACTGAACAAGACTTGCGACGAGTCCGCGTAATCCTCCATCTGGGCGCCCCTCCCCACCCTTTTATCCAGCCAGCCACCATCTAGGCCTGCTGGGCAAGCTGGGCTGCTGGGCCACCCCCCCAACCCCGGCCCTGCCTTTGTCCGCGTGTTGGAGTGGTGGAAGTAGATGGATTGATAGCATCACCTCGTGTTGTTTACGGCTTTATGCACGAGAGCATCACCCAGTCGCCTCCTGCATTGACAGCCCCGCGTTTCGACAGACCCCAGCCCGCCAGCCCACAATGGTGCCATCATAGTGGAGCGCTTGTGCAGCTTGGAGTTGGCCAAGAGGAAAATGGATGCACCCACGTTCCTCAAGGCGTGGGTTTGACTTATGTTGACTTATTGGTAGACCAAGCTAGGGTTTCCAACTCTTGGTACCGACCCTACCGAACGGGGCATGTTGGACTTGCTGTCGGTCGCGATCAACACAACGCATTGCCCTGCCCAGCAGCCCAGCGGGTCAGGCCAGCAATATGGACCTTGTTGTTATAGTGTAGTACTGGGCTACCGTAGCAAGTGGACGGCTCTCTGCACGCTAATGGGGCTCTTCAGTAATAAGGTTTCTTAGCAGGCCCAGATGCCCTGCCAAGACCTGAAGATCCAGATTGGAACTCTGGCGCACGACAAGCGACACCAAAAGTCAACGGTCGGTTCTATTACGTATTTGCGTGGGCATCACCGTAACAACACCTCTTAAGAGGAGGTTATCGTATAGGAACTGACGAGGTAGGAGGTCAAGATGTGGGAGACTGCTGTCCCATACGAGGCTTCCCCACGTGAGGCAATACAGCGCATTTTCAAGTCCTGCGGGGGAACGTTGATACATGGGTCGTATTCAATCTCTCGGTCTCGAGTGCTCAGAAATCTGTTCGCCCAGAAATGATGCCAGTGCCTCTCTCAAGCGCGATCTAGCTGTCTCGGCAGGAACCACGAGGGGAGCGCCGCCAACTATATTCAGATACCCTTTAAATTGTCAAAGACAGCCTCCTCTTGACCTTGCAGAAGCTTGAACTCTGACAACTAGAGAGTCGTCCCAATGCAGCCTAAGTAGCTCACAAGGCTGAGACGTGGAACGCCGGCATCGAGAGGCTGGGTGGGAGGCCCAGGCCTGCTGCCAGGTACACGCATGACGTTGGAATTTCCAGCTTCGCTTCCACCTTGGAGAGTGCAGCAACCTTTGGGTTGTCCAACGGTTGATGGAGACAAGGCCGCCTTGTGATGAGCAGCAGCGTGCGTCCTTCGCATTCTTTGCGCCCACGATGGCCTCACTCTTCATCCAGCTAGGACGAGGGGGGCCACACACTCTTTGATAAATCTCATTTGGTGGGTTTTCTTCGCTCACTACGCGTACACATTCTCTTGGTTTTCATCTTCCCATCGTGTTCAGACGAGGGGCGCTCCTCGGGAGTGTCCAAGCTGCCGTTCTTCTGTCCTCGCCAGTCGTGTACGGCCAGGCTGGCAACATGGTCGAATGGGTCAGCAAGCTTCTCCAGCGCCATCACTCCTCCGCCGTGTTATGATACTGACAGCCGCTCTGAAGACGATTGGTACCAAAATCAGGCTCTTTGGCGCGGACACCTCCACGGCCTGTCCAGCCAGTCTCCAAGACGCTCAGAGCAACGCCACGGCTTTCACTCCCGTCCTGGCGAGCAGCGATGCCACCTTGTCTGCCCAAGATGGAAGTAATAGTACTGCCGGCATCGCATCAAAATTTATATTACCAACGGCCTTCACAGACTCGGCACGCCTTTCACCGATGCTACCTCCATCAGGGTCGCCGAACGCGCCGGGACCCATGGTGGTTGTTGCGACACTTCTGACGGTTCAACGGTCAAAGTCGGACCTTGCAACTTTGAAAAGAACCAGACTTCCTACTTAAGACGTCAATTCGATCAACGTGGCTCTTTCCCTGGTGGCTGACCTTGTTGGCTGCCAAGATGGCACTTGATGGAGGCTCTCCCTTCGCCTCTTCACCTCGTCTTTAGATGCTCTAGGTAGACAAACCACCTCGGGCAATGCCCTCACATTTTCGCCCTCCACTCAGTCCGGATTCTGGGCCTATGCCGACGACACCAGAAAGCTCGTCGCCCCGCCCACCAAGACGCCGCTCTGCTTCCCGCAGGCCCAGCTAACCAACTTCACCTCGTCTTCATTCGGTAACACCCCGCCGACCTTCGACGTCGCCATCCCGAGTACAACTTTGCCATCTCGGGGAACGGCTCGATGCTCGACAGTCTGGGATCTGCCGACTGCATCTATTCGCGCGCTTTCGCGACGATCCCCGGTGGCTGCGATGCCAACCCTGCAAACAAGACGTGTATCCTGCATTTGTGGTCGGCCTTTTGCCTCGACCTTCCCGAGGCCCGCAATGGCCTCAATGCTTCGGACGCGTTGGAAGTTTGTGTCAGGAAGTTAAGTCAAGGCCCATGTGTTGCTAATCCGTCTGGTGCCGCTTGTTCATCAGGCCCGTTCGCCGGTATTCAGTGAGTACATATATCCTCTTGTCCCCCCCCCCTTCTGCGTCACTGTTTCCATATCATCAGGTTATCCTTTCCGTCTTCCTTCTCGGCCCAACCAATTCGTCTTGTGGGCGCTTCTTTGCTTGAAAGCATTTCTATCCGCCCCAAGACAAGCTATGCTCGGGTGTCCGCTACGCGACCACAGTGTTTTCCCCAGAAACCTAAAATGGGACACCCTCCTACATGCTCCCTCTTATAGGACTCCTTCCTATAGGGTAATATGGCATAACGTTCTATGGAGAGATCTCCTACAGATGATGGCAGATGGGATGTAGTCTAGCCACAGAGACCTCGCTATCACGTATTGTTATTTGTTGAAAATGTGGCGGTGCTGTAGTAACGGCATCTGTGATATCGGAGAACTAACTAACATATTGCAGATTTGTCGACGGGGTCGGAGGCGGTGATAGTGGTAGCAGCTCATCGAAGAGGCAGAACTCCAATGACCCTCTTTTTGGAAACCTCGAGTCGAACATTCCACTTGGAGACCAATTTTGGAAGGGTAAGTAGCACCCTGCGCAAAATTGTGTATGCTGGCTTGCATTTCCCATCACACAAAGGGCGTGTAAATCACTGATTTAGCATTTTCACTGGAGGTTATTAAGAACGTCATCAATCAAGCTATTGGCGCTTTCAAGTTCCTTGCCACTCCGAAGATGGAGGAGCTCAAGATAACATGCATGGGCATGAGCCATCTGACATCGGTGTTCGACGCCAGCCTCGGCAAGAAAATCAGAGAAGGATGTCGAACTGTATTCAAAACCTTTGATGTAAGCTAAAGGGGCATTCTGAGGAAGCTGTGCTGTCTCCTGAGCCCGCAGACGCTCGAAGCTTCGGGGTGCGTCTGGAACGACCAGAAAGGTCTGACCACTGAGATTGGAACGTCTGAGGCTATCTCCCTTGCCGAGCGTACGATTGCTGCTTTGTCTAGCACCGCCGGGATCACAGCCGAGGAGACAAAGCTTATCACCAACATGAGCGAGGGTTTTGCCAGATGGTACGTCGAGGGCCGGTCAGTATCCGCCAATGTTGACGAAAGGAGTAGTCTCCTCCTCGAGGCAACGAGGAATCAGCCGGATTGGGTCAAGATCGTGTCTGCGACAACAAAACTGTACGAACTTAGCTCACCGGAGACCTTGGCTTTGAGAAGGTGGGCTCAGTACTACTATATTTGGCCCGATTTCGAACTTGTGATCACAAAGCTGTCCAGGTGCCAGCCGCCACCGGTCTAGTCATCCGCTCGACTGATTTGGAAGCATCCACAGTAAGGGAAAATCCGAGAAATACTCCCAACAATTTTAAGGTTGTGTCCTTCTTGCCAGGAGTCCACAACAAGTACATATTCTCAGCCACTCAAACATCTGATTCTGACAAGATTGTGTATGGTATACTGACAAAGACTAGGTCGCCATGTTGAAAAATCTCGAAGCAGGCACGATCAGCAAAGGAACACCGGGTATCTACGAAGTCTCAGGTAAGCTTTTGTATTTCATTTCTCTGCCCTACGAACCAAATACTTGCCTCCCAGGATTGTGTGTGCTCTTCTTGTTCTCCTGTGTCTGTATTTCTTTGACTCTTTCGAAAGTATTTTACAGGGTGCCAACATGACCTAGATCTGGTCGTCAACATCAACAGAGGCAGAACTGAGGACAGGGACCTGATCCGAAAGGTTGTGGCTACCACGCTGAATCTCGGAGATGGAATGTTCACCACAACTAAAGACTATCTACTCATGATCAACTCGAAGTCCGACGGTATTTGGCGCCTGTCGCAAAATCGAACCACCGCGAGACAGACTTTGTGCAGAGAATCGCGGAAAATTCAAGCTCATCGGCCGGCAGGAGCTCAACGGTGAGTACAGACAATGTCGCCATGGCCCTCGGGATACTCGACTGATTAACTCACAGGCGGTGAGGTTGCCAAAGCAGCTGGTAAGCCGGGACCTTACGGCGTCTATTAGTAAGTCTGCGCAGGTTCATTTCCCGGAAGGACGTTATAGTTGGTTGCTAACAGACAGTCTTGAGGAAATCGAGGCACCGGCGTCGACCTCAAAGGCCACCCTTGCTGATTTGAGAAAGGAGCTGATCGACGAGGGCGTGTCTCTGCCCGGGACCTCGGCCAAGCGAGTTGTGGACGCCCTGAATGTGCCGCCTCAAACTTGCAGGCGTGCCCTTCATCCCGTCCGGAACTCCGCGCATGGTTAAGGACTTGCCACCCGAATTGCGCTGCTGAGTATCCTTTTGGCCGCCACCGTGTGGTACTACAACCGTTTGCACCGTGCATTGTGGCAGCCCTGTTTTAGTCTGCTCAATGAAGGCGGCCCTCAGCAGAGGGCAAGCATGGTTGTCGCGGTATTTGAACCCGCGGAACTTGGCTTTCTGAGCCTCTCGGGCATCATCACGTGGCTTATAAATACAAAGCACTCTTGATAGTCTACTGAGTTCTTATAAAAGTTGCTGCTGTATTGCGGGTCAGCTTCTATCGAAATTTTATTGCATGACTTCGAGACGTCAACATATGTGTCAAGTTGCGAGTGGTGCGACTAGAAGACAATGAGCAATTGAACCACACTTCGGGCGGAGCGCAGCGGCATGGGCACGCGTCCGGTCCGGTCGGTTTGGGACACTGAGGCTTAATCAAATTTTACCGGATACCTAGGTAGAACTGGTCAAATCCTACACAGAGTTTGGAATCGTTCGTTAGTGAGGAGGGACTCGGAGATGGACACTACGAGGGTCAAAGAGCTGCGGGGCATCTCGTACACAGTCTCCCCAGCCTGCAACTTGGGAATGTCCTTTTCAGTCATCCAGGTCTCCTAGCTGTATGACATCCTCGTCTTTGAAGCCAGGGCCCACATCTGCGTCAGGTACCACTTCGTACCCGCGAGAACTGTCCTCGCCTCCTTCCGCCTTCCCGCCCTCGTCCTTGCTCCCGATAATGACGTTGCCCGCAACCAGGAAGGTTGCTCCCATCCACCAAAGAAGAGGTAAAGATTCCGAGAAGATCACAAGGCCGAGTAGGGCCGTGATGAAGAAGTTGGACGAGGTATTCATGATGGACACCTGCGTCGTGGAGTTGCCGCGAGAGAGCGCCTTCGTGAAGAGAGCCCACATCACTCCGTTGAAGATTAAGTTCAGGGCGAAGAAGGCCTGAGACGAATTGTCAGTCTTGCACTCGTGAGAGAAATTGGACCAAAGCGCATTCATTGGTCGGGTGTGAGGCTCAGCCCAACTTACGGCGCGGACAATGTATTCAACAGAGCCCTCGATAGAATCGAGATGGAAGGAACCAGCAACACGCTGCGCAAAGCTTACGGTCGCGTCGCCCGTTGTACTAGCCCATAGTCAGAAGCCGAACCAGCCCCAAACAAATGGTCACCCAGCAAGTCCCCTCTAGGGGAGAACGTACAGCTTCGCGAATACGCCGTTGAAAGCGGCGCAGGCGCCGCTTGCAACCGCCAGCACGATCCAGTGGTTTCTTTGGACCCGGGTCATCCCGTCGGCTTCTGCGACCTGTATCGTCTTCGTCTTGAGCAAAGGACGCTGTTCGCCCGGTCGATGTCCCGGCTCTCGCGACTGTTCAATGACGCCAGGTCCTGATGTGGCCGCATGACTTGGGCTGCCGGTGCCAGAACAGGGGTCTGGTTCTTCCCCGGCTGGGCGACGCTGACGAATCATTTCTGCGAATTGGCAGGGACGACAGGATGGGAATGGAGGGATGGATGGGTACTTGTCTGGCCAACATGAAGTTGGCGTATAGTCCGGCTTTACTGTTGTCTCGATGTTTCAGGTCGCCACATGGTCGAATTGTAACCGAGTAGCCTTGGAGGTTCAACAGAAGCCCGTGCTAGGATGCACAACCCCCTATTTCCCTTGACCCTAGAATCCGAGGGCAACATGGAACGGCTCATAGGTACGCATCAGGACAGGAAGTAGGACAAGCGTATGTTGCCTCCTTTCCTGAGTGCATTTTCTTGTCACATGTCACAACTAGCTCATCGGCAACAAATTTGTGAAGACGAAATAATTATGGAGGACGCTCAGAGCCTGGACGCGAAACCCCGTTCTTCAGGCTGTCATGCATCTACGGGACAGAATATCCTCAGACTCGCAGCAGCCCTGTACCCCTCGTGGACCTGTCTCAAAACGCCTGATGGAGCCAACCGTGAACCTTAACGCCGAAAGGAAAATGAGTGAGAGAGTTGGGCGAGGTGCCGAACAGCCCGCACAACGAGTCGTTCCGCCAGCAATGGTGCCTATCACGCCATACGAGAATCGAGACTTGTAGGCGACATTGTAATCTGACGGATGGCCATGATGATCACCTCATCTATTGCCCCTCTCCTGGGCGCTTAGCGTTACAGCTGACGATCTTGACCTTGTCGGCCACCACGGCCTGTCCGCCATTCTCCATCTTAAACTGGACGTTTTTGATCAAGAAAGTCCAGACCTCGTCGCAGAATCGGTAGGTGTCGAGCGAGCCCTGAATATGGGCAGATGCCTCCGAGTCAGTATTGGTGTCCTCCTACCACAGCGCGTTGCTCTCCCTTGGCCCTTCCGGGTCCCAAGGCAGGCCGAGCGCGCTTGCTTCGCAGCAGGTCATTCCTACCTTGAATGTCAACCGCGCCTTCACCTTGTCCTGCAGAACGTCCGCAATGGCGCGATCGAAATTGGCCAGGATCTTCATCGCCAGCTGCGGGTCGATGCGGGTGTCCGTGATGAGGTCATCGAGGGTGTCTGTGAGAGTGGCACCGATGCTGTTCAGAAGCGCGCACAGCGCATGCCTGTTAGCCCTTGTGATGTAGGTCTAGCATAGTGCGGTGCAGCGCAATGTACCTGCTACGGCGGTAAAGCTCGTAGTATTGCTGCCCGCTGGACGCCATCTTGTCTTGCGGTGCCGGTCGGTTGAATGCGGAAGTTGTGGGTGAATGAGACAGAGTTGAATATAAATAGGCTGCACTGGAGGAAGGCCAGGGGAGCCTACAGGCAGGGATGACAAAGCCGCGACCGGCTAAAGGTGGGGTCTTGGGCGGCTTTTGCCTGCCGATTGGCCAGCCACGTGACGAGGGAGAGGTAACTCCGTACCAGCTCGATGTTGATGACGGACGACCTTCTGGAGCTCTGACGGTTGAGCTGTGTCCGCGTAACCTCTGCTGCTCTCTCTACAGACAAATCAACCTCTTCCACCAGCCCTCTGACGAAGCTCTCCATCATCGCCCAGGATGAGCACGACATATTCTCTCGGTGGCGCCACCGGCGCCCTGGCCATTGTGGGAGCTTGTACGTTCACGGCGAGCCCAGCCTTCGACTTCGTGGAGGTCCAGCTAACCGGGCCCCAGACATGCTCTTCACTGGCAGCGGCGAGGCCTTCAACGTATGTCATTCCAACACAGCGGCATTATCTCGCGACCAAGCAAACACCAGCATCTGACCCTGCTGCATATCTAGGTCGGCGCCTTTCTCGAGTCCGTGTCCCCAACAGGCTGGGCAAGCTTGGGCATCTCGCTGTGTATCGGCCTGTCGGTAGTAGGAGCAGCATGGTACGGACGTTCTTCAAGAGCTTGAGATAGTCAGAGATACTCACCTTTCCCAGGGGCATCTTCATCACCGGATCGTCGATCGTCGGCGGCGGTGTCCGCGCTCCCCGCATTCGAACAAAGAACCTCATCTCCATCATCTTCTGCGAGGTCGTCGCCATCTACGGTGTCATCATGTCCATTGTCTTCTCGGCCAAGCTGAATGGCATCCAGGGCGAGGAACTGTATGACGCAAAGACATACTACACCGGCTTCGCTCTGTTCTGGTCGGGCCTGACTGTCGGCGTGTGCAATCTGGTCTGTGGTGTTGCGGTGGGCATCAACGGCAGCGGTGCGGCCCTGGCGGATGCTGCGGATCCTACGCTCTTTGTCAAAATCCTGGTCATCGAGATTTTCAGTTCGGTTCTGGGTCTATTCGGTCTCATCATCGGCTTGCTCGTCTCAAGCAAGGCAACCGACTTCGGCGAGTTGTAAGAAGAGAAGGGCACAGTAGCAGAGAGCCATGTACCAAAACGCTTCGAGATTGCCTCGAACCGCGACGACGATTTGAACAATCTCATCCACATTCTTATCCACATCCACGGCGTTTGGGACCAGCATGGAAGGGGTGGAGGCATTGGATTTATCTAGAGCAAGCCTGTATTATTGATCGAAAAGGACATGCCAATCTATTTCTTCTTCATCTGGACTCGAGGACAACGTCCTCATCCTCATTACCTGCCACATATCTCTCTCCCCCTGGCAATACGAAGTCTCGGGACGGGAGGTGATGTCACATCGACTCCGACGCTGGAGTTACGTCCCTACAGCCCTGAGAATTTCCTTGTGTGGCCACAATCTTGAAAACATGCCTTTAGGCCTTCATTACTTCTCGATGACTGCGGTATCAAGTTGGTTTCTGTCCATGCAAACTCAGACATGGTGTAGGCGTCAACGTTCTTCGAATCCATACATTTCCTCTTCGCCCTGACAAAGGATGACCTACTCGTTTGGCCGAAGGGGTAGACGCCATATGATGACTGCACTTACGAACTAGAAGTCATAGTAGCCATCAATTCGCCACTTAGTCGCGAGAGCTGGCCAATCAATAAAGTAAAAGTACAACAGCCTCAATCTAGCTACCTTTGGGGTGAACTACGGCCCTTCGGAGCGCCTCGGGGCAACTCTGATCACCACTATTTGGCCGGGTAACTATCTCATATTGCGCAGCGAAAGAAAGCGCCTCGAATCTTCTTCATCCATGCAGAGATTTCACCCAAATGCCCGAATCCTGTAGCCTACGGACTTTGGTTGGATCCGGCCGAGTCTCAGGGACTGGGGGATTCTGGGCAGGTTCCTCCATTTTGACATCACCGTCGGGATCCGTCGATATGAATACAGTCTCGTCATTGCGAACCGGTGAACTTGGTGCTCTGGTGAGGGCCGGTCGTGCAGGAGGCTGCAGGGCCGTCTGAGACTGCTCAGCACCAAGTATTTGGGGAGGTAAGCCGCCTTGTTGGCCCCCGGTCGTCCGCTCTTGGCTCCCAGAGTGTCCGGGAATCTCTTGAGTCCGTCTGTGTCCTGGAATCTCTAGGATTTTCCACTTGAACTCTCGTCCAGGTTGGTAATAAGGAACCGCGGCTGACTTTCGGGGTGAGCTTTTCAGCGGTTGTTGTGGATTGAGTCTGTGGAATCCAAGCTCCTGCCCAATTTCGTCGAGGGCTGAGGTTTTTGTATTGCTGCCTTCGAAACCCTGGTCCAGTGGCCTGAGACGCCGCCTTGGCCAGTTCACACTCTCCGATGTACTTGGCTGTTCGTGTTCAGCTCCATGAGCGGGCGGTTTTGAGTCTATTCCTCCGTCCAAACCAGAATTTCCCTCTACTGGCTCCAGTTTAATTTTGCCCAGCTGATAGGGAGACGTTTCTCTTGCCAGTTCCTTAATGGCCAAGGCACCGCCGCTGTTGGAGATCTTAAGGCATGTTTTGATATTCTGAGACGGAGGAATAGTGGCCAAAGCACGTTTGACGGCCGCGGCCTCTTCAGCCAGTCTAGCCGCTCGCGTCCTGGGTCTACGAGGAGTCGAGCTGGATCCATCATCTTTTGGAGTGTCCGAAGCCTCTGTCTCCCGTGATGGCGTTTTCGGTGCAGAAAGTTCCACGTCTGACAGCACTGGAGTGTTGGTAAGAGTAGTCAAGGCAGAGTCATCCGAATACTCTGCGGGCTGTTCCACTAGAGACTCCTTGAGAACTACGGCCTCTTGTTCCCGAATGAGAGACACTGCCTGTTGACAACTGTTGACGATACTGGCGTTGAAGTGGCCGAGGGGCATCCCGCGATGCCTGAAGAGTCGGCTATAAGTGGGAATACGTATCAGTCACAAAGAGCTTTTTGATAGGTATGAGGTGGACTCACTTGTAAACGACACGGGGATGAGGACCATGTTGTATGGCGTGGATGATCTGATTTTTGTCATACTCTGTAATTCCCAGATTGATCTTCAGCCTCTCCATTGTTTCGTTGAATTCCAGTGTACAATCGCTCTGAATTTGTCCTGGGAATGTGAAAGGCAAGGCCTTGCGGAGCTGTGACCAAGTACCCCGTTCCAAACTCTTATGGAAGATGATGTGCGGGCCTTGCTTGATTCGGGCAAATTCAAATTGGTCGGACAGGCCCAAGAGCTCAGGAATCTTTGCGAAAAGCCCGCCAAAGTAAAGGTAGGGTGCGAGGTCGTCGGGGCAAAAGGTGTTCCAAGACTGGGAGTAATCGAGTTCGCGATCTGAGCAGCTTCGCTGCAATATAGCGCATGGCAGCTAAGCGGTGACGCGATCAGTACCATAACCATAAAAGTGGCCCTTGCGCTTCTGGGACAAACCTACCTTGAACTCGACGACACACATCTCACAGAAACCCACGTAGCCTCTAAAAAGGGCTGGCTTTGGTGGCTCGTGATCGTCCCTCCCAGACCACTCCAATGACCTCTCCAAAATCCTGGGCACACAAACCTGCAGCACGCCGCGCAAACCTGCTCGCCAGAGAGCTTCGTCGCAGATATGGCTGACCTCTATACTGTGGTGACCGCAAGCGTCAAATTTCCTGTAATGGAAATGACACATCTTGAGCCACACGTGCGCGTTGCGAGCCAGTGGATCGATCGGGTTACCACATCGGCTTGATTAGCAGTAAGGTCAGACAATGGTGATCGCCACGATCCAAGATGTTAAAAAAAAAAAAGAGGGGGGGGGGTCGAGATAGCCTGTGGCAAAGCTTTGGCAGGAGAGAAAGGCAGAGACCGTAGCAGTGAGAGCTGCAGTAAGAGCTGCAGTATGGCGGCATGGAGGTTGTCGTAACGCAAACGACGTTTGGAAGTGTTCAGGAATTGAGCGTGTTTGGAAGATGCGACATTGCCATTGTAGATGCGATGCAAACCACTTCTTTCTGAATCACCAGTCGCCAAACTGAGTTGGGCCCAGTTCACCCACAAACGTCTTTGCTTCATTAAACAGCCCTCACATTACCCATAAGCAGGGCTTCCACCTTTGTCCCTTTCTGCATGGGCTCTGTACCCTTTGGCATACACAAGAGGGCATTTGCTCCTTTGAGGCTGCCGACTCTGGAGCTTCGTTGTCCTCCTGTACTGGTCGCTACCAATGTGCCATCTCTCCCAACAGCCACTACTGCCCGGTGGTATTCGGGCCTTGCTGGGTCAAGTTTAAAATCATGGCCCAGCGACACAGGGATCCTGCTGAGACCCGGCGGCGATACTCCCGACATGGTGTGGAGAGACGGGAGGACGAAGAGATGGAACGTGACCAGCGCGGATGCTGGATTGCCTGGGAGAGAGAAGATGACCTTCGACACGCGTTGCCCTCCTTCAGTCTTGATAGGAACAGTCGCAAAAGTCGTTGGCTTTCCTGGCTTCATATTCACCCGGCCAAAGTGGATGGTGCCGCCAAGAGCCCTCTCAACGGTTGGCTTCAATAGGTCAAGCTCACCCATGGACACCCCACCGGTGGTGATGATCAGATCAGCCCGTCGCATACCATCCCGAAGGGTCTCCTCTAGGGTACCGGGCTTGTCGCTGGCTATTCCCAGGTCGATAACCTGGTAGCCCCAGTCCCTGGCGGCTGATATAAGTGTAGGTCGGTTTGTATCGCGCACCTCTCCTAGGCGCAGAGCTCCAGGACGATCGTGATTGACGATCTCGTCTCCAGTTGACAAGACACCAACGACAGGCCGACGGTATACCTGTACCTGTGAGACACCGACGGCTGCCATGAGGCCGATTTCACCGCCGACAGCAGATACTTGTTCACCTTTTTGAAGGATGACCGATCCTTCTTTAACGTCGCTCCCAACCTCTCTGACGTTCTCACCAGCTTTCACATCACTTGCCAAAATCTCCACCTCTTTCTCTTCCTTTTCATCTTCCGTTTTGGATTTCAAAACGGTGTCTTCGACCATAATGACAGAAGTTGCGCCAGGCGGTAGAGGAGCACCCGTTGTGATCCTAGCTATCTGTCCTTCTTTGAGGTCCTCCACCTCACCCGGTGCGGCATGAGACACAGCCGTCACCGGGAAAACCCCTTTCATATTACCACCCTTGGGGACGACGACAGCGTACCCATCAACAATACTGGCGCGGAACGCTGGGACGTTCTCTGTGGCTTTGACGTCCTCCGCGAGGACTGCGCCTACAAGAGCTGTATCGGTCTTGCAAGATGTGACTATCGGAGCAGGAGTGTGCTCCTGAACGAGCGCCAGAGCGTCCTCGACCGGAAGCATGGGGTAGGGCGACTCCCTGTGCCTCCTTGTGGGACCAAGCCGAGGATCATTTGACAACGGGTTATCGCTGGGCTTAGTATGCCTGACGAGAGCACCATGGCCGTGGTCATGTCCGTGGCTATGGGTATGCCCGTGGGCATGATCGTGGGAGTGAGAATGGCTGGAAGCAGAGCCGACCCCGGCATCCTTCTCCAGTTTCTCGACTCCACCAGAATGGATAGACCGAGAGTCGGCGCCGGCGGCCTGGACACAGGCGTGAGGCAAGAGTTTGATGACGGCTTGGAGATTCTCCTTGGCACCCTTTGGTGACCCAGGGAGAGTGATAAACAGAGACTTGTTCCTGACGCCAGCGACAGGCCTCGACATCATGGCAACTTTCCAAATGTCAGTTTACGGCATATCATCCAGACGGGAGAAGCCATACAAGGCGTGACAGTCAGCGAGGCGGCGAGCATGCCATGCACCAGGCCAGGTGCCTGTTTATGGAGGAGTGCAGACACAGCCTAGTTGTCCACATTGTCAGATAGAATGGCCGAGAGTATACGGAGAGTTCGCTTCTAGGAAATACCTCTGGTGTCTGGTCCGAGACCGCGAAACCCGTGCCACCAGTAGTAACGATCAGATTGACCGGATCCGCGGAATCGGCCCACAGCATGAGCTGTCGTTGGATCAGGGCCACGGAGTCCGGGACGATCTTGGTCTCAGTGATATTCCAACGATCAGCTCCATCCTGTTCAAAGACCGAGCGCAGCGCATTTCCGGCAGCATCAGTTGTGGGATCCTGGGCCGCTGTCGTCGATACGACCAGGATAGCTGCTTTAAGTGTCTGGCTCATGATGACCCGGTTCTTGAGGCCTGCGCGCGTATGTGTCCCGACAGGCTGGCTTTTAGACAAAATGGAGTATATTGTATAAACGATTTACTCGGAATCATTCGAGAAGGGGTGAAGATGGATCACACAGCCCGCGGAGTTGTAACACACGCAATCGTCCGGGAGACTCCAGCAGATGGATTGGGCTGTGGAGTGACGTTTATAAGTGACAGGGGTAGAAGCGACTGAACTCTGCCTAGCCCCACTCCGGTCTGGCACCTGGTCGGTTGGCCAGCAAATTCCCATCGTAACTAAGCCTGCACTATCAAACCGAAGCATTTGCTGTGACTGCATTGTTCCCACAACTCCCCTGCTCTTCCCGCTTATCCACAACACATTCAAGAGGGTGCGACACGGCCAGAATGGTTCGTATCAAGGAGCGCTATCTCCTTGTGGACATCGTCTATCCTGAGGCTGCCCAGAACCAGGCAAAGACGGGCTTACCCGATATTCTTGTTTACAACCAGCCCACCGCCAACGCCTGCAATGCCCGCTCGATCCAGTATGCTATCAAGGCACATGTCACAGATCTTTTCGGTGACTTTGGCGCCGGCGCAGTTGAGCGCAGCCTCAGAGGTCTGTTCTCGCCCTCCTTCGCCGCTGATCAGCCAAGCTGACTGACCCCATAGTCAAGTACCTTTCAAATGCGACGTCAACTTGCATTCTCCAATGCTCAAGAGAGCACTACCGCCTGGTCTGGGCGGCTCTTACCATAATGAAGCACGTCCCGACCAAGCAGGGACCCGGTCTTCCTTGCATTTTCCGAGTTGTGCGCGTCAGTGGCACGATCAAGAAGGTCGAGGAAGAAGCCATCCGGCGAGCGAAACAATTGATCCTTGCGGCCAAAGACGAGATGGCCGGGAAGGAAACTGGCGCGCTCAACAAGTTATTCGGCGCGCATGACACCGCCGCCGATGTGGCCATGATCGACCGTGGTGACGACTCTGATCCTGACTCCGGCGGATCTGAAGGGAATGATTGAAGCCCCTCATTTCTTCTTCCGGGTCACTTTGACGCCCAGATCTGAAGGAAGCGGCATGGGTATATCGTCGAAATCAGCGTCACCGACACCAGCCTGTCCCATCGGGCCCGCGCTCTCTTCTCTGAGCTTGGCCTGTTCTTCCTCCACTTTAGCTTCAGCTGCATCATACTCATCCTTCTGGTCAACCCATCGCTCTTGTATGTCCTGGACATCGAGCATGGAGGGTTCGTTTCGCATCGCAACCTGCCATACAGTGTCGTTGGCTCCCTCCGCGGCCCCGAAAACATACCCGCCTGCCCGGTCGATTACTTTCAGTAAGTGCATCATACTCTTCTTGTTCTCGACAGCCAGAACCTCGAACTGAACCAGGGCAAAGCTTTCCACCAGATTTGCGACAGCTTCGTTGAGCGCCTTGAATTTCTCGCTCCGCAGCGCAGGTGACTCTTCCTCAAGGCTCGGCAGGAGATACGAGAGATCTTGCACTTCGGTGTAGAAATCGAGATTGAAAGGCAACGGGTCATATGACGAGACTTTGTCGATCTTGGTGAGGACGTTGATGTGTGGGAGGTCCATCTGCAGCATGGCTCGGAGCGCGAGCAGGAGGTTTGAGAGGTAAAGTGAAGGCTGGGTCAAGCAGAAACTGTCGGAGAGGTGTAGGACGACCAACTAGTCTTCTGTCAGTATGTATCCGGGGGCCAAACGGGGAGCGCCACCGGCAACGGACCCGAAATCCCATCTTCTGGAGCTTAAAGAAGATGTTGCGTAAGGAGTTGTGATGCGTGTAAAGCTCGACCTGGCCGGGACAGTCGAACAGAATGTAATCCTCGCCCAACTCTTTCAACCCCTCCTCGAGCCACTCAAAATTGTGTTCCAACTCCTCGAGGGCGTAGAGAACACCGCCGTTCGGCCCAAGGTTGTCATTTCCCATGATCTCCTCCAACGTGACGAGGTCGCGGATGTCTAGAGCGCATGGATAGCTAGTTTTGTCATTCGCGGGATCGAGATTAACAACTGAACATTGTCGGCCTATTGCGCCCATGAACTGGTGCACTGAGGAAAGGAATCAGTCAGGACGGCGGGATCGGGTGGCAGGGTATTGGTAAGCTAACTTACTGCCGTCGCAGTAGGTACTCTTCCCAGCGCCTGGGCTGCCCAGGACAAGCTGTGCAAATGGCATCTTGAATCAAAAGCGGCCCAGGATGTTGCACGGTTGACTTATCTTGCCGTAGTGTGAGAAGCGTCCTGGAGCAACAAGTGAGTGTGACGTTGGTGGGAGCGCGGGCTGCCCCACGCAGGACGCAGCACACCAAAAAAAGCTGCAGGGATCAGCTTAGCTCCCCTGTCAATCTGCAGCACTACAGTGCGCTTTGTTGTGATAGAGCAACAACAACCGCATTCCTTCTGCAGTGACCATCCACCCCCCCCCCAAGCCATTCTCTTAGGACTCACACAACACCTACCATGGCACCAGGTATGGAGTCATTCCAAAATGCGAGCACAGCCCATCATACACTGACACACAGGTTATAGCAACACAATTTGAGGTCGCGCAGCCCCCAGACGACGCCGTGTCGCGCGTCGTCTTCGCCCCAGAATCGTCGACACGGCTGCTCGTCTCTTCATGGGACAAGAACGTCTATCTCTACGAAGTCGAGGATGGCGAGACACCCTCAGCGAGACTGGTGCGCCAGTTTGAGCACCGCGCGCCCGTAATGGACGTATGCTTTGGCGCTAGCGACAACGAGGCCTACTCGGCGGGGGTCGATCACAGGGTAACGAGGTAGGAAGAAACGATCCCTTGAACGACTCGACCACGAATACTGACGAAATTTCACACTCAGGATTGACCTCGAGACCGGCTCCCAAACCGTAATGAGCGAACACACCAAGCCCGTGCGCTGCGTCGTCTTCTCCGCCGAGCACCAACTCCTCGTCTCCGCCTCCTGGGACAGCACGCTACACATCCACAACACCGCCGCGCCCGACAGCCCGCCGGCCGTCGTCCAGCTCCCGGGGAAACCACATGCCATGTCTTCCAGCCCGACCAAGGTCGTCGTCGCCATGACGGCGCGCCTGGTGCACATCTTCGACCTCCCCACCATCGCCAAACAACTCGCCTCCTCGTCGGCCCCCGAGATCAAGCCCTGGCAGCAGCGGGAGTCGTCCCTCAAGTTTCTGACCAGGGCCGTGGCGTGTATGCCCAACGACGCCGGCTATGCCACCAGCTCAATCGAGGGGCGCGTCGCGGTGGAGTGGTTCGAGGACTCGGCCGAGTCCCAGGCGCGCAAGTATGCATTTAAATGCCACCGGCAGGCGGCTCCTGAGGAGGAAGGCGGAGGTGATGTTGTATTCCCTGTCAATGCCCTCACGTTCCACCCAGTATATGGGAAGACTTTCGCGAGCGGTGGCGGCGACGGGACAGTGGCGCTGTGGGATGCCGAGGCCAAGCGAAGGATGAAGCAGTACCAGAACTTTGGCAACAGTGTAGCATCGCTTGCCTTCTCCTCCAATGGGAAGTACATGGCAGCGGGCGTCTGCCCCGGTTTCGAGACGGGGCAGGAGGACTACAGCGGGCAGGGTCAGACTAAGGTGGTCATCAGGGAATTGAGCGAGACGGAGGCGAAGGGGAAGGGAGCGAAATAGCTGCTGGCTCCGCAATAGCTTGAGGGGCCAAAATCGCATTCACGATTACGACAATGATCTGGAAGCGGTGCCAAGACTGATATCACAGACAGAACGAGGTAAGACCTGACCCTCTGATTCACGGCAGCATGCTCCCTTCTATGGTCCCTCGGGACAGGTTTAGCAAAATTACTGATGTGTTGCGAGATAGACTAGATATCTATGGAGCCAGGTGAAAATGACTGAGAATGCTCAAAATGATGAGAATCAGCGATAGTCCTTGCATTTGCTTATGGCCGTTCGCCGTCCAATTAAGGTTGATCCCGACATGATTTGCCCGAGGTGCATACGTGACCCCATATCACGGCTCCTTGTCGGCATCCTTGAGGGTCGTGTTTGTGATCACGAAATCAGACTTGATTCGGGAAGACGCCCCAGGACGCAGTGCCAGTGAGTTGATCTTCCTGCTGTCTTCATTCAGACTTCGATTCGGGTGAAAGCGCATGCAGGGACTAGAGTCCTGCACTAGCTCGCCAGGGAAACCGCTTGGTGATTCCATTTTGATAAATTTCTTTGGCCTCGGAGAATCAGTCCGCGGAATGATGATGGGGTCGAAGCTTTCAAGCTCCAGTTTGTCCCGTTTCGTTGGCGTGATCTTCACCTCAGGGGACGCGACAGAATCCTCGGACCCTATTTCTAATTGCGATGTGCCGAAAAGCTGTGGTTTTCGCCAGAGGCCTGTAGCCGTTCGAGTTCGCGGCCGCGGCTTTGCATCAGGACTGGAATTCTGTTGAACCAACTTGTTCTTCGGGTTCTGCTGTGAAGCAATGCTGGTTTGAGTCATATCCAGGCTCCCAATGTTGACGTCAAGGTGCTGAAGCCGCCGCCTCTTTCTGAAGAAAGTGGAACGTGCCTCGTGTTTAGTAAAACCATCCAGACCGTCCGTCAGCCTCTTTCTCTGGAATCCAGGCTCATCCACGTCTGGATTCGCCCGAGGCTTGTGGAGCACCTTGAAGCCCTCCGGTGGCGATCTGTCGAAGATCACGAAGCGGCCACTGTTTTTCGGCTTCTGCCCACCCGAAACTCTGGGGATGGTGATTTCTTCGCCCTCAGATGAGAATGTCAAGGCGGTGCCATCAGGCTGTGTATCCTGCACGAAAATGGAAGAGCCTAACAACGAGTTACGGCATCAGCAGCGCTCTTGATCTCATCATGACCATCGCTTCTTACCATCTTGAACGCCGTCTGATACCTCCAGACTCCCATACCCTGGCGAATCATCTTCTGAGCTTGCCTTTCCACGGCGACTTCCCTCACAGCCCAAGTTTGAGCCATTCAGCGCATACTTGACGGCTGACTGCTCGTGCTCTGGCCTTTTCTGGCCCGGCGAGCACTTGACCGTGTGAGCCTCGCCGGGAATACCTTCGTCTTGGGAGTCATTATCTTGCCGTGGTAACACAGGGGAGGATGAGGCGAGTGCCTCCCAAGCGAGGTCATTTGCTGTCTCCTTCGCGGACCTCAAGAGCCCTGCGCGCTCAGTACCTCTGTCTGGACCGGGTCGCGGAAGGCGCTGGGCTCCGGCCTGGATGCGTTGCTCAGCTGTCCTTTTCCCCGTCACATCCAGACTCCCGGTGCGCGTGAGGAGTCGCTCCATGTGCTGCGCCGGCGGAGAGGTGTGCCGTCTTTTTAGGGCACGGCGGGAATAGGTACGCAGATGCGTTTTGGGGGTGCTCGGCACCGTTACTTCGGGGGCTGTTGCAGCTTTGGGTGGCCCCTTGAGCTTGGATCGACGCGGCATCGTGGAACTGATGTTCTGGGAAGGTCATCCGTTGGATCACATGATAGTTGGAACGAAGGGCTGTAGGCACGGTCGATGCTGAGCGCAAGAGGCGAGTGCTGGGCTGACAATGACGCTGATCAAGTAAAAGGGTTTGTGAGGTAATCTCGGGTCCATGGGCGAGAGCACTCGTCTATCTGGTGCTTGAGCCGGAGAAGCTTCCCAGCCAGGTTGAAGGAAGGATGCAAGGCCTTATGGCTCCTTCCAGATAAACCGGAAGGTCCTCCAATATCTTGCTTGTCTCCAATTACCTGCCTAACACCCCTCCCCCCTAATGCAGTCCCTTAGAGGGTTGGTCTGGACATTTGTTCTCTCTCATGTCAATTCTGTGGATTGGCTCAAAGCAAGTACGTTTAGCAGCAACATGGGAAACTAGCAGGCACTCCCCCATTACACTGAATAGGCCTCCTGTCCTGCCACTTCCTGACCTGTTATCTCCCATTTGCAATCTCAAAGGATAGGCACCAATTCCGACATTGGACATCGAAAAGCGAATTCAGACCGGCGGCGGATTTGCAATAGGTAATCGCGTTGCAGGTCTCAAAGCTACTTAAACGTCGTGGGTAACAGGATATCAGCCAGCCATTCGTGTCGGCCCTCAACGCCTTCGATATTCCCAGCAATTGTCTCTCGGCCCCCAAGTGTACTGGTGGTTCGAATATTGCTGGCAATGTTGATTCCTCTGCTGCCATTCGTCATAAGCGCGCGAGTGGCGAGGATGACCCACCGGTTGATACATCTAGTTCTCAGCCGGTGTGATCGCCTGTTGGACAGGGACATAATCGAATGTACCAGCCATGTTGAGAAGCCAGACCTCACCTGGGTGGTCGACAGGTTTCCCCTGGTAGAAGAAGTTGGTGGGGAAGCCGTGGTCGAACGGCACGACACCCTCGATCTCCTTCATGTCCTCGTGTGACAGGTGCAGCTTCAGGGCTTCGACATTGCCCTTGAGGTGGTCTATCGTTCGGCCACCCACGATTGGGAACACATATGGCGTCTTGTGCATGACGTATGCCAGAGCAACACTCGTAATGGCTGTATTCTTGCGGTTGGCGATCTTTTCAAGGACGCCCGAAATTTTGATCTGATCCTCAGTGGCCTGGATCTTGCGGCCCTCTTGAGACTTCCTCTGTGCCTCGGTCTTGAATGCTCCGCCGCCCAGAGCACCCCAAGGAGCCAAGCCCATCTGCGATGCGGTCGGTTAACTCTGCCCCAACACGAGCCAGGTTGAGAATAATGCTTACACCCTCGTCCCTGCACATTGGGATGATTTCTCTCTCGAAATCTCGGCTCCCTGCGTTCCAGCGGCCCTGGTACACGCAAAATTGCCTCAGGCCGTGGTCTCGCGCATACTGGTTGGCTTTGGAGACAACCCAAGCAGGTGTGTCAGACACACCCAGATATAGAACCTTGCCTTGGACCACCAAGTGGTTGAGGCTCTGCATCAGCTCAGGGATCTAAACCAGTCTGGTCAGCTTGTCCGTTGCCCTTTCCGGTCCGTGAGACCAATGATAGCATTCGGTCCCTGGGCTCGTAGTGTTCTCGAAGTGCGACTTACCGAGACAGAGAAGTCCCACCAGTGAACGTAAAGAAGATCAATGTAATCGGTATCCAGGTTCTTCAAGCTTGCCTTCAGAGAAGTGTGTAGGCTCTTGGAGCCGTTTCCTGTGAAATTGGCCATCTTGGAGACATGTCAGTCAAAACCGAGGACAATGGCACGAGATGATTGCAGCATCACTCACGATACGTCCTTCTCCTGAAGGAGCCGCAAAATTGGTCGTGTACTTGGTGGCGATGACTGGGATTTTTCATGGCTGGTAAGCCATGGATCACCATCGACCTCTCAGCTGGATCTGCCTCCCCGGAGATGTACTCACCCATCTCATCTCTGTTTCCACGCTTCTTCATCCACTCGCCAATCCACTGCTCTGACTGTTGAAATTGGTACTAACGGTGACATTAGTTCTGCTACGGATCTCAGAGTCTTGCAGGTGAAGAGTGACACTCACATTGTTTGCTGTATCAACAAAATTCCCGCCCTGCTCATAAAAGTAATCCAAGATGCTTTCGGTAGTCTGTTGATCGCACGCCCCCATATATGACTCCCAGGCTGTTCCGAAATTCATTGCGCCTAGGCACAGAGGGGAGACTCTCAGTGATGCCGACGGCGACAGCAAGCGGTACCGGTTAAGAGGGCCCTTGGCCGGCGGCGCCATTGGAAGTGCAGACATCTTGGCACAATGTCGTCTAGGGTGACCAAGGTAAAACTAGCAGTCGTAGGCGCGAGTTGAGAGCGGTTGTTCCAAGAGGGAGAAGTGCTTCAAAGTTATTTGACTCGGTGAGAGGCAGCAAGAGAATTAGACAGAAGGAGCTATGAGAAATGCTAGGTTGATTTTATATATGGGAAGCTACGTGCCGGAACTTCGGGGGGGGGGGGCGGAGCTTTGACTTTAGAATACGTTGCGCTCAAAGAGCCTCCTCACCGGCAGTGAGGAGTTCCCCTGCCCTAGCCCTTGGCCGAAACTCTCAAGGACGTCAGGATCTCCTAGAGGGCCACTGCCTAGTTGCATCGGCGCGGGGGGCGGGCGGACTCTGGGTCCATCGCTCTGACCCCATCATCCCAAAAAGTCGCCGACTGTCAACCACCTATCTTGAGCTACCTAGAGCTACCTGGGTACTACTAGGTAGGTAGGTAGCAAGTGTGAACTGGTCCTACTGTGTGGTACCGCAGCTACGGGTTGTGCACAGCTCCACTAGACCGAGCAGACCTCCAATCATCGCGATAGCAGGCGGTGAGCTCCCCAGCGAAGAGCTACAAGAATGGGGCCACCAAGTGCGCGGTAGTCTCGATCGCACGATAGACATACGAACACGATGACGAGGAGGTCGTAATAGCAAACGGTCCATGGTCGTGGGAGGCGAGCAAGGTCCGGTCGGACTTTAGGCGTATCTTAAGACCGTTGCAGCCGAGAATACTGGGGATAGCTTCAACTCCAGACCGGGATCTCCAGTCAATCGACTCGAGGCTGGGCCGACGCCTGGTCTCCAAGGCCATGTGTCGGTGCTCTCTCTCTGCATCACACTCACACAGTAGCAGCAACGAGATACACCGTCCCTCCAAGGCCCATGGCCGGTTAGCTGTTGGGTGAGTAAGTGATGGTCACCACAGGCCTGCCTCGCCTCGCTTGCAGTCATGTGTGCAGCCTGTATCCTTTGCCCATCTGCCAAGCCCCCAACAACTACACCAACACATACCAACCCTCGTTGGAGCCCGGAAATGCACAGTTCTGCTGCGAAGCCCATCATGCACTGTCCGAATCACTGAAGTGCAAAATACACCGCTTCAAGGGGCATTTGGGCTGTAGCCTCATAAAGTAATACATTGATGTGATTGTATAAGTGCAGGTGTGTGTGGGCATGTGCACATCCGTTCTCTACATCTCATCTGCTCTTTCGCGGCTCTAGTCCCACATCTCTAGCAAGTCCACACGCCAACGATGCCGTCCTGGCGACCCTCAAGCAAATAACCGTCCTGCAGGGCGACGCGTGCAACCGTAGCTGGCGGTGGCTTGCCCTCCTCAGCAGCCTTCACGCCCGCGCCGCAGTCCCACTGGCGGGACTCTAGCTTATCGTATACCTTGACCACGTCCTCACCCGCGGCCGAGACTATTCTCCGGTTGTCAAACGCCATGGCCGTGACGGGATGGTCATAAGCATATGCATCATAAATCGACCCAGTTCGGAGATCCCATATCTGTGGCAAAGCTTGGTGTTAACACAACTCTATGAAAAACACCAAAGGGCGCCGCACTGCGACGTTATGAGGCGAAAGGAGGACTTACCCGAATACTCCGGTCCAGACTTCCTGTTACCAGATGGACATCGTCAAACTGGAGGCATGTTACGGGTCCGGTGTGGCCAACAAGGCTCCGGTGAACTTGACCACTACGAAGATCCCAAAGCCTGACCATGCCATCTGCTGTCCCGCATGCAAGCGCAGCGTCAAAGACCTGCAATGCACCCACAAAGTCGGCGTTTGGTACAGGTGCGCGGCTTGTTGATTTCCAGGTAGAATCGCCTAGTGTGACCGAGGCCTGGGCAGCGGCCCACATCACGTCGAGAGTTTGCACGCATCGCCCCTTCTCAAGGTCCCATTGTCGAATTGTCTTGTCAGCTGAGCCAGATACCAGTACATTGCCTCTGAAGTGGAGAGCAGTGACCTCGTCCATATGCGCTTGCAACGTCGTTAGGGCGCAGCCGTCCATGCTACCCTCGGGTGGGTCTACTGGCTGATCCTCCGGATTCTCAAAGGCCATGCCGTCTTCGTCTTCATCCTGGTCGAGTTGGCCGCCAAGAGGGTCGTATTGAGCTTTGCTGAGGTCCCACAAACGTATCGTAGCATCCATCGATGCTGTAGCACAGATGTTGTCCTCGACCTGAAGGGCTCGAACGGAGGCCGTATGGCCCTCGAGGGCTCCTATACAGCGCCCGGCGTTTAGGTCCCAGACCCTTACAGTGTCGTCCAGAGCAGAAGTTACCATTGTACCGAAGGGGGCGTCGAAGTCCATGGCCGTGACGGAGTCCTGGTGTGCGCGAATCTCGCGGATGGAGGTGCCGGGCTCGATATGCTCATGCAGGATCGGCATCGACTTCCTCCGCAGACTCCTGGGCTTCTTGGACTTGGTCGGCGTGCTATGAGCGGAAGGGAGCTTCTCGTATATCGACTGTGACATGAATCCCGAGTCCGCATCGTCTTCCCCAGCGTCGCTGCCTTTCGTGGGCGTGAGGGCTGCCACGGATTCGGCCTCCGCGACGAGCTCTTCAGCCTCCTCTAAACGGTTCTCCACATCCACAACTGACGGGTGTTAGCAGGTCGCGCGGCAATAGGTGCGATTGTCACTCTTACTGTCGTGTTCCAGCACTGCCTCGTCCTGTTCGAAGCCCGCCAGCCTCTCTAGGATAATTTTCCGCATTCCCATTAGATTCGCTATTTTGTTGTCGATTTCCCGTATCTCGCTGCTGGCCATGTTTTTCCGCACGCCCAACATCTCGAATTCGTGCAGCATGGCAGCCTTTTCCTTCTGCAGTTTCTGTACAGCCTGCGGGCTATTGGGGTCGATCCGCGTATCCTCGATCAGTTTTCGCCCCCTCGAGACCCTTCTCCGGTGCTTCTTCCCATCCTCGGTGAAATCCGGGAAGCTAGCCTTGAAACCCTGGAACAACGAGTAAGAGTTGTCGTCCTCCGGGATGTCCTTGAGCAAGGCGTCTGGTACGTATGACAGTGCCCGCTGCTGTATCTCTGTCGTAGAAAGCTTTGACCGCACAAGGTCTGTCGGTGTTGTCCGTGCCCTGGAAAACATGCTCCGCTGCAGGGTCGGCCTCCGCAGCTGCTTGGTCACCTCGCCCATGGCGGACTGGTAGTGCTGGTGGCTGGTAGGGTCGGAAAGAGGGCCCATGAGTTGACTGGCCGTGGTCGTCACTTTGCGGCCAAAAGCCTCAAAGCCACGGGTCTGCATGGGTCATAACTCTGCCGTTAGCAGGGCGTGCCTCTTGGATCTGCAGAGACAAAGAGAACGGGCAGAGGCTCCTCAGACGAAGTGCCTGTAGAGGTGGGAGAAGTTGCGCACCGAGATGATTGACGAATCACCATGGTCGTCATAAAAAGCATTGTGGTCGCCGGTGCTGGCCATGCGTTAAACAATGGGGAACAAGTGGAGCTCGGATGGAGCTCGGTCGGTAAGGTTTCTGTCTGCAGCTAGCCTCTGCCGGTAGGTGAGTCGCCGCGTTCTAGAAGGTTTTTTTTTCTGAGTCTGACAAGAGGCGGTTGAGCCCGGTCGGTGGGAGCAACTGGAAATGCCGGTTCGAGTCGCGAGTGTAGGGTCGCGTAAAATGCGAGATTCCAGAGGCGAGGGTGTTGGAGCTCGAGGGATAGCCACCCGCCGCTGCATCGGGCAGAGATTGGCCAGGTCGCCTGGCAGCTGCCACACTAGCACCTACCCGCACGCGACACGGGCTCACGGGCAACCCAATTGAGAGGCCCGGGCCCCAGCGACACCCTTGCGTCACTCAACGGGAGCGAGTCGGCTTGACAACCCCGCCAACCCTCCGTCCAAACGGCGGATGCGGCACGGAACTCAAAAGCCATCGCTGAGACCCCTGTTCATCAGCACTCCAGCTTCCGCGCCGAGTCTGACAAAGTCCCGTCGAGGTCCACGATGAATATTTGAGCCACCCCGACGCGCAGAGACCCAGTCGCCTCCTCGAATATCCAAAGGAAAACAAGGCTTATTTCCGAAGGCTGAGGACTACTCTCGTCTCGGTTTCTCCCTCCGCCACTACTAGCCTTGTTCTCTCTTGTTGCTGAGCCCAATTCGGCACCCCTCGCGATGGATGCCCTTATCGACCTCTCCGATGCCTCCAAGGCGCTCGACTTGTCGCGCATCCGTTTCCAGCTCATGTGAGGCTTAGCAAACCCTTGTTTGAGCGCTGCAGTCGTAGGATAATGGTATTCCAGAACTGACGGCCGAGTTGCAGTCGCCTGGAAGATACAATCACTTTCCACCTGATCGAGCGCGTCCAGTTCCCACTAAACAGCAACATCTACATCCCCGGTGCCATTCCCATACCGGACACTGACCTCTCCCTGATGGACTGGTACTTGGTGGAGCAGGAGAAGCTGCAGTCCCTCATCCGCCGCTACGAGTCGCCTGACGAGTACCCTTTCTTCCCCTCGTCGCTTAACAAGCCCATCCTCCCCGCCATCGACTACCCCAGGATCCTCCACCCCAACGACGTCAACGTCAACGACAAAATCAAGCGCTTCTACATTGACCAGTTCTTGCCGCGCGTATGCCCAGACTTCGGGCGCGGGGACCGGGGCGTGTCGCAGGAGAACTACGGTAGCAGTGCGACGTGCGACATCGCCGTCCTGCAGGCACTATCGCGGAGGATACACTTCGGCAAGTTCGTCGCCGAGTCCAAGTTCCAGTCCGACACAGAGGGCTACACGCGCATGATCAAGGCGGGCGACCGTGAGGGCATCGGCGCGTCCATAACCAACGCCGCCGTCGAGAAGCAGGTCCTCGAGCGCCTCAAGCTCAAGGCCCAGACCTACGGGACCGATCCCTCCGTGGGCGTGGGCGCGGAGCAGAGCAAGATCAACGTCGACGCTGTCGTGGCTATGTACAAGGATTTTGTCATCCCGTTGACGAAGGAGGTCGAGGTGGAGTATCTGATGCAGAGGTTAGAGCCTGGGGCGTAAAGCAGCGGCCCGACAGGGGCAATTCCATCTTGAAAAGCGATGATTTGTCACAACATAGAAAAATAAATCCAATCGATGCTCCGTTGTATAGCTGGTCGTGGCCATATTGTTCATTGTGGGTTCAAGTACTCAGCAACCTTCTTCACAGCTTCAGGGAACTTGGCCGCCTCGATCAAGGCCATGTAGCCCATGCTCTTGACCCCCATCTCCTGGAATGCCCTCTTGCTGTCCGCCACGTTCTCGTCGTCTTTTGTGAGCGGGTAACTCCCGTACGCCACGGCATGCCTCTGAAACACCTCATCCTCTGGGTGGAAGTGGAACATCGGCGTTTCCTCCTTGGCCTTTTTGCGCTTCTGTGTCTCGCTGTCCAAAATGCTTTGCACCTCGTTGTAGGTCTTGGACACCACGAGATAGTGTGTAAAGTCGTACGGCTCCTTGTCCTCCACGGCTGCCTCAACCTCGTCGACAAGCATGGAGTACATTGGCGGTGAGATCTCAGGGGGCATGTTGATGAGACGCTCTCCCAGGACGAGCCCGACGTGATTCTCCGACAGGACCTTGGGGATGAACGTGGCCAGGTTCTCGTTGTCAGACTCGCTGGCTTTGGCGGATATGTACTCCACCAGATCTTGCACAGGCTTCTTGTCTTTGTGCTCCTTTAGGTTGAGGGCTGTGAGAAAGGCATATGCGTCATTGCCCTTGCCGTCGACCTTGACAGTCGAGCCAATAGTCTGGTTCTGCAGTATGAGGTCCGCAAGCCCGGAAATGTCAAAAAGCTGGGCGTCGACATCAAACAGTTGGCGGAGGAGCTGCTTGACACCGTGAAAATCAATCTCGGGGTCGAAGTTGAACCACTCAAAATCGACGTTGACGATGTTGAAGTCCTGAGGGCCGGGTTAGTGAGACACGCACGTGAATTGAGCGAGCGGGTGTGAATATTACATCGTCGTCTGAGCTGCCATCCTCGTCCATCTTGTCCACTGAAGCCGCTGCCGTTTCAGACTGACCGTCTGCATCTCTTGCACGCTTTTTCGCCATTTTGAATATCAAGACGTGTAATGATAGTGTTTGTCGCTTTGTAAGACTAAATCCGCAGCACGAGGGCAAGTAGATCAGCCATGGAATTAGTTCCCAAAACTTTTGAATTGGCCCCTCCTAATAGCTCTTTGGGGAGTGACCGATAAGCAACCGATAAGGTTTTCCGCAGGGGCGACCCGGGCGAGGAACGTAACGTCCAATAAGGAATGCAACGATGAGGTGTGGTTCCAAAAGCGCATTTGATCGATCAATTTAATATCGTTTTCAGGGTATCTACCTCGTCACTATCTACAGTTTCTATTGCTTGCTTTACAGTGCCTCCACGTTAGTCAAATCGCCTGTCGTCTCGCTCGTGTGACCGCAGACTAATATAACTGACATCGGGCGACAAATTGTGATATCAGTTCCGCAAAGGAAATCTTTGGGGGATCTGCCCGCCGATTATCGCCCCGAGATCTGTGGATCTTGGCCAGATGCCCGAAATTTTCGCTCTAGAGAGCTGTGTGACCTAGTTCCCAGCACTATCCCCAAGTTGTGCTGCAAAGGAACGCCGACCGCGAGATGCGGGAGACATGAATACAGGCGGCGCCACGATAGTAACATCTGCCCATGCATTCCAAGTCTTTGTGAGAGGTCTCAATAGCCTGGTCTGTAGCGGTAAGGATCTTCTCCCCGATATCGTTGAGGTCCCCGATCGCCACGGAAGCCACGGTTCCTAGGCCGGCGGTCACCTCCAAAGCGACGATCGCTCGAGTACCGGTCGAAATCAGAGACGGGAGGCCGAGGCGGCGGCCGGAAGTCCTCTCTGCGGGGCTGCGCGTCGGCCCCACTACCAGCGCTGGCTACCCCGAGTCGCTCAAGGCGAAGACGCTCCTGGTGCTCCTTCTCCCGATGAGGAGGTCGGATACCGATGAAGACCTCTGTGCCTCTGTCGACAAAGGATTCACTGTTTTCGAAGGTGTAGCGATGGTAGTCCTTGCCAAGGTCGTGTGATGGTATCGATGAGTAGAAAGACCGCATGTTTTCAACCCGACGCTGTGCAATGTCTTCACTGAGGGGTTGGTATGAAAGCGGAGGGTTTGCTTGGGTTTGAAGCAGATTGGGGTTGTTTAGCCGAGCTGGCGGGCCACCACGACCGCGGGGACCTCTAGGCGCAGCTTCGATACCTGGGTATACGGGCCCGGAGCCGGCAGCTGGGCCAGTCGGGGGCGGCTTTGAAAATGACTTGTTGTCTGAGCCAGCTGTTCTGTGGACAGCGACGACGTGATCGCCATCCTGCTCGTATACGACTTCCCATCGATTTGAGCTGCCTCTGGATCCAGACTCCTCCTGGTTAATCCAATCCCTCATGCTGTCGGGGGGGATGAAATCCACCCAAAGAGGCTTCCTATTACGCTCATTCGGCCAAACTTGGGCATGCATTGCAGCACGAACACGTCGAGCGGCCGGGACCGAGGCCAGTTTGACGAACGCATGCGTACGGATTTGATCGAGGTAAAAGTCCTCGATCAGGGTGGGGTCACGGTGGCTGCCTTGTGGTGTTACCAAGTCGACAATGTATTCCTCGACGGTCTCAGACCTCAAGGGTCTCATCAGTTCCCGAATGTACAGGGCGGAGGTTGGTGGATGGGCTGACGGGGGTGAAGGCTCAGCGTCCGTGTCGGCGGATTTTATATTTGGTTGTTGAATCTCGTCGGGTCGGTCCTCACACGGCTGGTGCGATGGTTGCGACGCCTGCGAAGGTGCTTCCGAGTGCCTTCCTATGGCTACTCTCCTCATGAAAGCATCCTCGCCACTCACGTCCAACCTCGGGGTTTGCGCTGGAGACTCCGGTGCCGAGCGCGCCTTTGAGGACTCTATTGCAGTCACATTGGTCAAATCAGCCTCCTCCCCGCCAGCCTCAGTCGTGTTTTGTGCGAGACTGGCTGCGGGCTCTGCAGTAGAATGGCTCTCATCCTCGACCGAGGCCGTCTGCTCTGATTCATTCTTTTCTGCACTGCCATTGAGATGCTTTTTCTCCGGACTGCCAGACAAATCACCTGTCTCATAATCAACAACATCCTCCTGTTCCTCAGGGTGCAGTTCTTCCTCCTGTTTGGCCCGCTTTGTAGAAGGAGGCGGTGTGGAAGACCGGCGTTTACGTTTCTGCAAGTCGAGAGACGTATCTTGAGGGGCCTCAGGAGGCGGCAAGGGTGTGTTGTTGATATCAGGCTGAACTTGAGCAGGTTCGGTGGAGGCAGTGTCCTGCACCTTGGGCTCTGTGATGCTTTCAGGTTGTGTCGCAATGGTGTTGGGGACGTCGTCAGTCATGTTTACATCGATGCCTTCGATCGCGGGTGACTTTTCCTCGCTGGCGTGCTGCGCGACGACATCTTCTCCTCGCGGCGCATCATCAGCCGGCCTCGCAATGCCTCCATCAGGAGATACCGCTGCCTCCTGGTCTTCGGCGGCGGCAGCTTCAGCATCAGCTTCCGTCAATCGTTTCACGAGATCGGCCTTGACGCCCTTGGTTGATAGACTTCTGCTTTGCAGCTCTGCTTTCAGGTCGACGACCTTTAGAGTAGCCCAGTCAGTCGAAGACATGGTGATTAGGTTTGGCGTGAGATTGGATCAAGCAGGCTCATCGTTGATTCCCGAGAAGGGCCTGAGAAGAGGGGAGGTTACAGTTGACAACGATGTCTCCCACTGGAATTGTGGTCAAGAGGGGTAGCGCGGTAAAGACGCGGTGTTGAGAGTGAATGCGACCGTGAAAAAAGGAAAGGAGGCTGACGTCGTTTAGTCTGGCGCGTCAGAACCGCGGCAGCAAAGTTGGGCTTGGATGGAAAGAGGTTGCAGGGGAGAGGCGCTGGTTTCTTCCATGCAAAGCCAGCATGCCAGCATGCCTGCATGCCTGCCCGCCTACCTGGGAAGGTGGGACTTAGGCACCCTGATCCCTGCAGGGTGGGTCCTCCCACCTCCTTGGTTACTGTGGTAGTCCCCAGGCCAGCCAGGCGCGCAGGAAGAGACGCAGGGACCGTACACAGTACAGTAGTTGCCTGTTCTGGCCGTTCCGCTGCGAACGACTGCAACGGCACCAAATCAGTTACCGCAAGCGGCCCACTTCTTGGACCGCACCTGAACGACGACTCCTTTATCTGCCACAGCACTGTCGCTGCTGCTTTCGGGGCGGTCCGCTGCTTCTGACGCCTCACTCCCACTTCCGTCCATTGCCATGCTTCTGGGCTGCCTTCAGGATCATCGCTGCCGGTGGAAAGTGGGAGGGGTGAGACGAATTGGGGACGAAGACGCACAATGAACGCTCTTTCCATTGTCGAAAATACGTGCCACTTTTCGTTTGGCCTGGGTTGAAAACATCTACCTAGGCAGCCACAACACACCACCACGTCTTCACCGTCGTCGTCCCATTCGGCCTGGGGTTTTCTTTCGTTTCATCCCCAGCACTCGATCCTCAAAGACCTTTCTTTCTTCCTTTCATTTGCCTCCGTCGACTGCTCCCATTTTCCCCTCACAATGCCTTCATTCACATACAACTTCTCAGCTCGGCTTGCGAGGAACTTTGGAAACAGACTTCATCGGGTCTGGACAGGCAGAGTCTCCAAGTCACCCACAGTGCGACGTAACCGCGCTTCATCGCCTGCCGAAAGCTCAGGACCAGTCTCTCTAGGCCCAGCAGCACGTGTGCCCGAAAGCCCTTCAACTGATAACGACGACGACGACGTCGGCGGCCCTGAGCAGCAGATTAGACTTGAGTTCGAGCGTGCGATTAAGCAAGAAGACCCAGATGATCAATTTGCTTATTCATTCAGCATTCGCGAGGACGACTATGACTTCGGCGTAGCCCCCGATTTCGAGGACGAGTCCGCTGGAGAAGAGGAGTTCGAGGATTGCCTGGCTAACTCGCAGGGAGGCCATTCTACGAAGAGCGATTTTGGCGACATGGACGAACCCATTCAGAGCATAGAGGTTGATGATGAGAGTTCGCACATCGAAAGCGCCTCACCCAGTCTTCGTGGTGGCACCAGTCGGGCCCGGCGCAGTGAAAGCAGCGAAGAAGATGGGCACGAAAATGACAATGGGGACAAGGATGATTCGGATTACGATTATGTCTATCCTGCCACCAACCTCGACGACTACTACGAATCTGAGGACGACTTTCAGGCTGAGTACGATGTCGACAGTCAAAGTCTCGACTGGTATCGGCTGGAGAGGACCAGGATGGCGGGTATCAGAGACTGGCCGAAGGACGCTGCACACGCCCACAAGCTCATGTCGCTCTGTGGCTTTTACTCCTTGTTTCCCAACTCCTGGAAGTGTGACCTTGTCGACCATCCTTACTTGAGCGGGCTTTTCTCACCTCTGAAGGACAAGAAAACCCTCATCAGAGCCGAGTCTAACCAATTCAGAGGTTTGTTGTTCTAGTTGTCTATCTCCAGTTGGCAGGAGCTAACACATTGGCGATAGTTACACGAGCACTGCGGAACCTCTTCGAGCTACAAATTCGCATCTGTGCGTACAGGAAAGATGATCTCCGCGACAAAATTGCCGACCTGATCGGCAAGGAAATCCTGAGGTACAACGCGTCGATCGAGAGAGATGCGAAGCTGCTAGGACACTGTGCTTACTCCAGTCCGATACTGATCATCAAGTTTCCAACCCTTCAATTTGCCAACGTCGGAGACGACCAACTCAGGGACACGGTCCACGCGCAGGCAATGCAGTTCTGCCGGCAAGGCGTGGAGAAGTATCGCAACCGTTGGGCGCAACGAGGAATCGCGCGCTTCCCGAGGGTGGTGTTCGCTTTCGTGATCATTCAGCATACCGTAAAAATATGGGCGCTTGACACGGAGATTCCAGCCCACGAATTGAACAATCCGTACCCTCTGAGGACCATTGATATGTCGAGAAGGAACGATTGGCTGAACTGCACCCTGGCCATTGCCATTCCAATTCACTTAGCAAAAGATGCGCTTTCTACATGCCGGGAGCATTTCCCTGCCATCGACGTGGAGGAGTCGGACGTGGATCTTTGAACAGGCTTTGGCTGGGGGGATGAAGAGGTGGGGTGGGGTGGAGGTTGCGCATGTTATCACTGCAGGGAGTTTTTGGAGGCAAAGATATCCATTTCACAGTGGTTGGCGTTTTGACGTACAACGGCGGCCGGATAGGCACTGTGGGCCTGTGGGCGAAGACAGATCATGATCTTTTAGCGGATAGGTATGCCGTTGAGATGGGTATGCGTACGGTGGACGCACCACGACCTATCTCCAGGAAATAATCCGAAAGTGCGTTGCCCTTCTCAGACGTTCTTGGCATGAAGGCTGCCATGGGCCAAAAGTTGGGGGGCGGTGCGACGTGACTCAAATGCAAAGTTTGTGCGCCTGTTGAATCGGACGTACGTGGAACGATGTTACCGTCATCGAGCAGACGAGCAGAGGCACACAGGTCGAGTGAAGTGTTTGCAGCAGACTGCTTGCCCCCAACTTGTGGATCTCACTCACACCTCTGGAGCAGTCCACGGAGCCCGAATTCGGGCGTTTGAAACTGGTAGGAACAGCCTGTGTGGACTTGTGTGCTCAAATACAGGGGCGAAGCTGCATTGCGGGCGAGTCGCCTTATTATTGCAGCCATTGCATCTGGGCGCATTCTCCGAGTCGCGGCCCCCCACCGGTCAGGCACCCCTGAGCGGGTAGAGCCTCGACTGATCTTGGAGCTAATTCGATTATCAGGATCCATCTGCGTTGATAAAAAAGCTTGGCGCTTGGCGACCTGGGTCCCCCTCAGGAGGCGGAGATTGAATGACTTGCATTGGGGGCCGCCGGGCAGTTCGGATACTCCGCGGTGATTGCATAATTATTGGATACGCGGACACCGAAACCACTAACGAGGGAGTGTCACTTTTGCTTTTTCTCGTCCTTCTGTCCTTGACCTTCCCGTTCCCGCACCCTCAACGAACAAGGCTGCAACTACTGCAGCGTCGAACTGGTCGGGATCCATAATAGCGTGGTTCAGGATCAAATGTGTCGGGCGGATAGTCTAAACAGGACTGCAACGCTAGCACATGACGTGTGGCCTGCACTGATGGATCGCAAATGCCAGGCAGGGGGAGAGGGCCACCGAGGTACAGCACGTTACAAGGGGTGTACAGACGACAGCGACGGCCAACGTGGTGCCCGCGTGCAGCTGCAGCTGCAGCCTTCTGGAAATCAGGGTGGTAGTCTGCTAGGAAAGCCGAGACCAATCTAGGCATTTGTTGTGGCGGGCCGGTGAGGGCGAGGCAATCTGTCGCACACGTATGAGTAATATTACATGTACATGGCGTGTAGACTACCCGGGCACGCGAGAGACTGGTGTCTCGCCCCGCCCTGCCGCCGCGTCAAGCCAGGCAGGACACTCACCAGCCAGCTGGATCCTCCGGGGGATCTGATAATAAATGGCCCGGTGAGTGCATCTGCTATTCCGGGGCCAGGGGGCCGGTGCTCGGACTTGTCCCAATGATCTGCCTCGTGGTTGTACCACAGTACATGGATACGAGTAATTTGCGGTGAGGACAGAGAGACAAGGAAACCCGAGACCGACGAGGACGACAGCAAGCGGCAGAAAAGATACCTGATAGCCGGTACGGCTTCACTCTAGTGTGGCCGATGTAAGGATCAGGGTCGCTAGGCTGAGTTAGACTTCGCATGGGTTGTCGATTCCCTGAGTAATCCAATGCCGCTGATTGGTTCGGAATGTGTCAAAGTATCTATCTGCACGGAGTTAGCAGAGTAATGTCCTATGCAGCCTAACCCGGCCGTCAGTCAGTCTGTCAGTCTTGCTGCTTGTCAGTCTCTCAGTCGCCAGCATTCAAGCAAGCCAGCCTGCTGGATCTTGGTCCAAGTCCCAGGATCGCACTGGCAGACAGACAAGATTTCAGTTTGGGGAAATTGGCGTCCAGGGAAGTGGAGGGGGAAAAAAACACACGACAAATCCCCCCCCCCTCCCCAAAGCAACAGACTGACTGAACCCGTCAAGCGGTGACGTGACTACTGCTCGCCTACCCCCTTCTCGGTCCCCTTCTTCCACACCACCCCCCCCCTTCCAGCCCAAAGCCCAAGGATCGAACAAGACCAGCACGGCCATACAGGAAAACCAATTCACACCACCCGGGGCACACACACACACACACACACACACACACACACACGGAGGACTGATTCCCTCGGGGCTACTGCAACGGCTGTCATCCCCGGCATGCTACAGTACCCAGTCAAACCTTGGAGCACCAGGGAGCCTCCTCGTTCGTCCTAAGGCATGATTTGTATGCGCCTCCCTCGTGGCCCCGTACATTCCATATGACACACAATCGTCCAATACCTCTTCCCACCTCTTATCCTCTGCGACACGCCCCCAAGTGCCCCAAGGCCCAAGGACCCGAGGACCCAGGACGGCAACTCCCAACCAATCGCCTGCCTCCTATCCTTACTTCTTCCTCCACTTCTACCACAACCACCACAACCACATCCATCACCACTACCAACTCCAAAAGTCAACCCAAGACACCACAAGACACCTCCCAGAAAGCTTCTATATCCTCCTGCTTCCTGCCAAGGCGGACCGGCCACATCATTCCCTCCTTGCTCAGTCCCATTGCCCGCGTAGTCGACCGAGCCTCCTTAACCCACCTGGCTGTCTTTGTCTTGTCCTGTTGGTCTTGTCGTCGTCAGCTCAGAAGCACGTCCGCCGTCCTGGGTCTTCGAGGCCCTGCCTCCACATCCGGTTAACTTCTGTTTCCTCACCCCTGCCTCCTCCGGCAACCAGGTGATGCTTGACACTCGTGTTTGGCCTTGATCGAAATTGGCTAGATTTCTCCTTCGTGGTCGAACTCATCAACCATCGATCCCTCGCCGCATTACCCTCTGTTTCCGTCGCCACTACGCCAAATCTGCGTCTCGGCTCTGTCTCGTGACCGTCTTGCCACTCTGCTCGCCGGCCAAGTCTCTGTGGCCACTTTCCTGCTCGGCTGCAGCAGGCCCATCGTCACGCCCCATCAACCACAGCCGCCGCCAATCCTAACAGGCCAGGCGCTTTGGTGGCAGGTGCTGGTGCTGGTACGGCCGCCTCGACTCTTCGAAAACTGACGCTACACGAGCGATCGAGCCCATGATAGCCTGACCAACTTCGCAGCACGAGTGCCTGTGCGACGCCGGAACAGACGATTGTCACCAGACCCTGGGGATCTCGCCACACGCGTTACTGTCACTGTCACATTCCGGCATAAGCTGACGACCCAAGGTGATCACCGCCGGCTCTTGACTCCGTTACCAAGATGGCCCTGAGCGAGGACGCAGCTACCGCCGCCGGGCGCATCCCCAAGGATGAATCGGCACCCCTTCGCACCGCTCTGCCGAATAGGTCCGTGGCGTCCAAGAGCGATAACTCAAATCTCAGGGCCCCATCGCCTCCGCCTGAAGATGGGAGTCAATGCGGCAGGTCCCCAAGTCCTTTGAAGCCAAGGCATCTTGACAGGAGCCCATCCATCACCCACGCCCCGACTTCCCATCCCATCAGTCCCGCGTCTTCTGCCCATGAGCGTCTGCAACCAGACGGTATGTCGGATTCACCGAACCAGAGCTGCGGACCGGTTCAGACCCAGACTGGTCAAGTCTGCAGGTAAGACCTTCCTTTGCGGTATATGCGAGCTGTCCTAATATTGTCTGTCAGCAATTGCGGAACAAGCAGGACTCCTCTCTGGCGGAGGTCGCCTCAAGGGGCTACCATCTGCAATGCATGTGGTCTGTACCTGAAAGCTAGAAATGCTGCTCGCCCGACCAACCTGAAGCGGCCGCCAACAATAGTACCAAGCGGGTCACAGTCGGCGACGGGCTCGACATCACCCAAAGAACCCAGCCCGCAGGCTGCTCAACAAGCTGCTGGGGCCAAGTATGTTGCTGCGGACCAAACGCCCAAGGGGACGTGCCCTGGCGGTGGCCGTTGTAATGGTACGGGAGGCGCGGAAGGCTGCAGCGGCTGCCCGGCATACAACAACCGGGTTGCCAAGAGCGCAAGTCTAAATGTCCTCCAGGGCCGGCAATCTACCCCGAGCAAAGTAGAGCCCGGTGTTGCGGACGACTCGAATGCTATTGATATTGCAGCTTTGCAGAGCCAGGCGCAAAACACGACCGTGGTCATTGCCTGCCAGAATTGTGGAACCACCATCACGCCCCTATGGAGGAGAGATGAGCAAGGCCACACGATTTGTAATGCATGCGGTAAGTCTGAGAGGCTGCATTAGGTAAGGAAATAGTTTTGCTGATTGTGCTGCAAGGTCTCTACTACAAACTCCACGGCGTCCATCGACCTGTCACGATGAAAAAGTCGGTGATCAAAAGGAGAAAACGAGTTATACCGGCCTCTCACGACGGCGGCCATGAGGGTAGCGCTCCGGTCGAGTCGGTCGAGTCGGTCGAGTCGAGCTCGCCGCCACCCGACATGTCCAGTGCGCGCGGCTCGATGAACCCCGATGGGTCGGTCAACCTCGGAATGCGCCGGCGGGAAGAAAACGAGGCTCTCCAGCTGGTCCCCGAAAGCGTCCTGCGGCAGAACCGACCGTCGCCGCCCTTACCGTCTGGGGACCTTACCCAGTACCAGTCTTCCCAGCCGCGGCACCATCGCGAGTTGGCCCCGGACTCCCTCAACGACGATAACCGGCTGGCCCCGATCACGTCCCTCGCAGGGAGCGTGGGTCGACAATCCTCACTTTCTCCCGCCTCGTTTCTCTCACCGACTAGGAAACGCTCTTTTGGCGAGGCGGGACATCCCAGCTCGGGCGAATCCGAAAGCAACAAGCGGCTGTCATCTATCAAATCGATACTGAACCCGACTAACGTCCCGAGAGCGCCGAGTATATCCCCAAGGATGAGGGGCGCTGAGGAGCTAGCACAACAGCGAATGTATCAGGGATCACCAGCCGTCACGTCGGCGTCAGCTCCGAGTCCTAACATGTACCCGACCGCAAGCCTCGCAGCCCCACCTGACCAGCAATATCTCCACTCGAGGAGCGGAAGTGGTGAGAGTGACCCGTCCAAGGCAGAGAAACGGGCAGCCCTGCAAAGGGAGGCGGAGAGGATGAGGGAGCTCTTAGCAGCAAAGGAGAAAGAGCTTGCAGAGTTTGGTAATTGATTACGGGAAGAGTTGATTCAGGGGGATTTCAGCCACTAAAGTACGGCACTACTCGTTCGAACTAAGGGGGGAAGCAATCGTCATCGGCGCCTAAAATTCAGGAGCGCATTTGGGGGGGGGGAGCATTATTACAGGGTGTCAGCACTATTCCCTCCGAGCACGGGCACTGAATCGGTGCCCTTTCCGGCGTTCCTGGGCGGCATCACAGCATACGGTAGCTATACAAAAGGGGGTCAATCGGGCGGTGGGGGCTTTCCAAGTCTGTTTGCGCTGGCTTTCTTGGTTCAACAGATTATGGGCAGGCGTTTTATGTTTTTGCATCGGACCGGCTCTGGCCGCTCTGCATTGGACGGTGTCGGAACACAGACAAAGTGTGCGATTTTTATTGCAAAGACGCAAGGCAAGAAGACCTCAAGGTCACCAAGGGATATATATGCTCATCTCACATCATGTACCAGTATCTCGACAGACGCTAGACTCGCCGGAGCAGCTTAGAGGTTGCTAGCGGGAGTACTGTCAGTGCCCTTTAGAGGCAACGGATGGGCACAGCTTAGAATGCCTAGTATATCTTTCCCGGTCTACAGTTCGTAGTCATATGTTCAGATGCCTCGCCCCTGTGCGCCCGCCTTTCCCGCCACCAAACCATTTTCATGCCGCGGCGCGCCGAGCGCGATACCGCCCACGTGGAAACTTGTACAGATATGCATTTGAAAAGAGCACCAGCAAAAAGCCAACCACACTCGTGCGAAACGCATCCCCATTCTCCCAATCCCCCAATGCCGCATCTTAGAAAAAGGCCAGTCCCGTCCCACGCCATCATACAAAATGCGCCCCTTTCCCCGGATGCCTGGCACATCTAACGCTGATTGTTGCGCGACCCGATGCGCCGCACAATACCTCCTTTCGGTTTTTGGAACTGTGGCCCGAGAAAGTCGCATATACAATAGTTGCGTTCGCAAACCAGCCTGAACCGCGCCCCTCCCGAAAGAGACACCGGGACAAGTCGGCGCGCCGCCCTGCCCCAGGCCGTCGCCTTGGCAACACCCAGCCACCCAGTCATAATTTAGCAGGGGGAGGGTGGCGCGCAAACAACCTGAAAGCCGTCCAGCTGGCGTTTCGGGGCGCGCAGATGCTTCCCGGGCCGCATCAGCCCCCCCGAGTCCTCTATACCTGCTCGGCGCCCCAGCCGGCGTCAGCCTCCCTCATGTTGGCCGGGGGCTCGATGGAGGGGATGAACTCGAGGACGGCGTAGCAGACGCCAATGAGGCCGACGATGGAGCCGGCGATTATGCGCAGGACGTGGCCGTCCAGCAGGATGGAGCCGACGAAGATGTAGAAGGCGCCGCGGCCGATGAAGCTGAAGAGGAAGGACGCGTAGCGCGACACCTGGGGTGGGATCTGGAACTCGAGGAGGCCGGTGGCTTTTTCGCGGGAGAAGCGACGTTAGAGAAGGTACGCAGGGGGGAGGCACGGTCTGTTGACTAGGGAGAATGATTGCTTACCGACGCCGAAGATCATGACATAGCACCCGATGATGATAGATTGGCTAGCGTGAGAAAGTCAGCACCGTGACGGGCCCGCGTCAAAGCCTCAGGGAATCACGTAGCGCCCTGCCCAGGCGCAGACTCGTCCATCGAGGACCGTCGCCGGGAGGAGCGCCACGGCTGGCTGGGTTGGCGGGCAGAAGCTGGAATCTGCCCGACGCAGGCGCAGCGGCAGGCGGCAGGCGGTAGGTAGGTAGGTAGGTAGGTAGGTAGGTAGGTAGGTAGAGATACGTACAAGCCGAGCGGGAAGAACTGGGAGATGCCGCCGAGGATCATGATGACGGCAACCACCAGGTTGACGATGCGGCTGCGGCACAGGGCGACATGTTAGCTTTGTGATCCTCCAAAGGCGCGACGAGAGACAGGCTGGCGGTTCTGCCGCGGGGAGGGAGCTGCCCGGCGGAGCTGAGAGCTCGCTCCAGAACAGCTCTGAGCTTTTTTCCCCCCTGCGGCGCGCGGATGGGGTCGAGTCCAACTCACAAGCTGTCTGAGAAGTCCATCTTGACGGTCGCGAGTTTTCAAGCGATTGCGGTAAGGCGGAAGTGGCTGAGATTGAGGTTGGAGGTGTGCTGAGGTAAAGTGTCGTCTTGGGGGTGTCTTTGTGTTGTGGTGGACAGTTCTACTTCATGGGGCTGAATCGTCCTGGGCCAAAGGGGATGGTGTGGCCTTGGTTGCTTAAGTGGTTGGGAGTTGCGCGAATGTGTCTAGCTACCTAGGCACCTGGGTGGGTACCTAGGTACCTTCTTAGTACTCCGTAGGCGTCTGACGCAGGGTGCGGCCCCTAGCGCCCAGGCCACCCCTGGCTGCCAAAACCAGCTTGTTTGCATATGAAACTTCCAGGACTTCCTGAGCGGCCCCCTGAAGCCACCTGCCGTGGCTGTCGTGGTCAGAAGAAACTCTCAATTGGATAAACCTGAGGGCTAAGAAACTCGTCTATGGTGCCCTTGAAACAAGACGCCCAAGCTTTTGGATACGATGTCTCTCACTGACAATCATGGCGAGGGCTTCCCAGGGTCTGACTCTCGCGGCAGAAATCACAGACTACATATGTTGCCTACTTAGATATGTATGTATATATATATATACATACACACACGCCTATATAGACATGTCTCAAGGGTCACGCCGTAAACACATCAGTAGGCTGGCCGCTTCGTTCTACTTCCCTTCTCAAACCTCAACTGACACCACTGATGAGCAACAAAGTCAGCCAAGGACAGCGTGAACGAGATACTTGTGATGGGCTCACCTCTCCGCAAGTGATCGGCTCATATCTTGGGGGATTGCTCCTGCTCGTGCACGTTGGGAGCACGCCGCACTTCTCATTAAAATTGAAGCCTGACGCTGACGTTAGTCCTGCTATGGGCCCCAAGGTGTTGCATTCTAGAACTCCAGAACGCGAAAGATGGTGATGCGTGACAGGTGGAAAGTGATGCCTACCGAAGAAGAAAGGCATAGAGTATCTGTCAACGGGGGCCCGGTTGTAGACCCGATGCACCGTCGACGTGAAGCGGTCGTTGGACAGCCTCGCCAGGAAGTCCCCAATGTTCACCACAAACGTGTCCGGGATTGGTGGCACTTTGATCCACTGGCCCTCCTTCGTCAGCACCTGCAGGCCCCCTACAGAGTCCTGCCAGAGGAACGTGAAGGACTGGAGGTCCGTGTGCGCGCCCAAGCCGACGTCGATGGAGGCATCGGCGGCGTCCTCGTTCTTGGGGTCTGCTGTCGTCAGCCATGGCCTGGAGCATACCTTCCGAGCCCGAGAGCGGCTGTGTGAAGACGCTACCTACAGTAGTTGAGCACCCCATCAGCCCCTGGATAAGTGACAATGCCGTCAAAGTACGTCTCAGGCAGATCCAGGGCGAGGGCAAAGATCCTGATCACTCTGCGCGCGAGCTTCAGGCACTCCTGCCAGTACGCGATCATGTCCCTCTTGAACCCCGGGATGTGGCTGGTCTTCTCCCCTGAGGGTGAGGTTAGTCCTGCTACGGGTCCTAAAGTGTTGTATTCTAGAACATTCCAAAACATGAAAGACGGGGATCCGTAACAGGTGAAAAGTGATGCTTACACACAAAGTCCTCCCCCCGGATCCATGGCTTGATTTCCTCGGGAACTGCATCCGGGTCCTTGGGGTCCGGATCATACTTGGGATCGTACCGCCACCCGAATCCCTCACGGTAGTCGCGCGTCTCCGACGGCGACAGGTGGCTCCCGTGCTTCTCGGTCCACCCGTTGAACCACCTGGAGTGTGCCGTCGACACCGCGCGCTTCACCTCCTCGGGCTGCGCAAAGAGGTTCTGGGCCTGCCCGTAGGCCGCATCGATCACCTCCTTTGCAATCCCCGCATTTTTGATATAGAAGAAGCCCGTGTTCTCTGCTGCCTCGCGGATGACTGCCGCCAGGGCCTTTCGGGACTCAAAGTCCCCATAGATTCCGGACAGGTCGATGACGGGCACTTCGGTCGCGTCGCAGTCCCGTGGGGCGGTCCTCAGCACGTCCCGGTAGACAGGTCCATAGGCCGTCATCAGCTCCAGTTTATAAGACGGGTTGGGCTCCGTCTCAGTCAATGTCGCCATCATGAATTCTATGGGCTTTCCTGGGTTGCTGGGAGCGACGTGAGAAAGAAGAAGAGCCGTGAGAAGTCGCTATACGACGATGGACTCGGGTTGGATCGGGGGTTTCGTGACAATTCAAATGTCTATATCTACACGCAAGGTTGCAATCGGAGACGAATAGTCGGCACCCGGGTCAGCTATGCATGGGTTGGGCCGGAGGACCTTGGCGGGGCCGGCCGAGAGTCTGTCACGCCTTCGTCGCTGCTTGATGGTGTAATTCAACCCAAACGTTGGCCAGACTCACATCGCTTCTCTTGGCAACTGAACCAGCCCACAGATACCAACCTGATTGGGTCCGTTGGTGTATACACGGTCACTTGGCCCACCACTCTTGAACTAGATAGTCCGTCCGCTGATGGCCTAAACAGTAAGTAATAAGAGAATAGACAGAGAACCACCCTGGTGCAAAATATCAAGACCTGATCGACACTGATAATCCAGTTCACATAGACCCACGATAAAGAAGAACCATTATCCATCGGGTTGAACTTCCCCGTTACCGTCGTACTTGCAGTATATATGAGTCGCGTCCCTTTTCTTTCCATACTACGCCCGCCTCGTCATTTTGAGATGGTAACCACTCAGCACAGCATTCGGCCGCTGATACCAGGACGAAGCCATTTGTCTCGTTCTTGAATCATGGAACTCCATTGCGGTCTTTCTTCCCGTGGGGATCCGTTACACTACACCGACAAAGCCTACCTGAAGCTGAACTCGAGAGCTGACATAACACGACCATGCGCAAGGGTTCTATCACGTGGAGCAGGAGGTTCAATGGAAGCATGAATAGTGACTCGCACACTCCAAAACGAGAGGACATACCCCAGGCTCTCAAAGCGTCACTCAGCCAATGTCAAGGCACAATCTTGGTTTCCCTTATCAGGAGCCTGAAGCACTCTTTTGAAGACCATTGATCACAAATACCACTATAGACGTATTCCGTCATAAAAACCGCTCAAACAAGAAACAGGAATCATCATCGCACTTAGGCCTGAGCAGTCGCCAAAGGCGTAGGCTCACTTAATCACTCGATGTTAGTGACTCGGAACTTCTGATGGTTCAAATAAAGTACCACGGCAGGGATCCCACTTACACTCCAACACGCTCCTTTGAGAGGAGGTCCAGCATGAGCTGCGAAGGCCTGTTGTCCTTGTACACGTTCTGGCTGTTCTTGAACATGTGCACATCCTGGAGGTACCTGTCGAACAGGTAGGAGCTGTCCATGGGACCGCCCTTGGCCTCAGGGTGGAATTGGGTCGAGAAGATGGGCCTGGTCTTGTGCATCATGCCCTCGTTGCTTCCGTCGTTGAGGTTGACAAAGTACTCCTTGAAGTCAGGGTGCAAGGTGCTGGCATCAACAGCATAACCGTGGTTCTGGCTGGTGATGTGGCACTGGCCAGTCGTCAAGTCCAGAGCAGGGATGTTGTGAGCACGGTTGCCGTACTTCATCTTGATGGTGCGAGCGCCGGTTGCCAGGGCCAGGAGCTGGTGGCCAAGGCAGATGCCCATGACGGGCACAGGGGAGGTCTCGATCAAGCGAGCCAGGTTGTAAATTGTGTCTTGGCAGTGAGTAGGGTCACCAGGGCCGTTGGAGATGAAAACGCCGTCAAAGTCCGCGGCGACCTTGTGGACGGGGAAATCATAGGGCAGCACAGTCACGGCTGCTCCCCGGCTGATCAGGCTGCGCAGGATGTTCTCCTTGACGCCGCAGTCGACCAAGGCAACGTGGAAGGTCGCGTTGGGCGCAGACACGACGAAGGGAGCCTTGGTGCTCACTTTCTTGACGAGGTTGATCTGGGCCGGGTCCATGAAACTCTCGTCCTCGTCGGCATCGTACTCGTCACCAATGGAGATCCTAGCCAGCGAGGAGCCCTGCTCTCGGAGGTAGGTGACGATGGCACGAGTATCGACACCAGAGATGGCAGGGACGCCCTCACGCGCACACCAGTCGGCCAGGCTTTCCACGGCGGTCCAGTGGCTGTACTTCTTCGCAACGTCGGACACAACGATTCCAGCACACTGGATGTGGGGGGACTCGAAGTACTTCAAGAGGTTGAACTCGTCTCGGACATTGGACGGGACACCATAGTTACCGATCAGAGGCTGGGTGAAGACCAGGATCTGGCCACGGTAGGAGGGGTCGGTCATGGACTCAGGGTAGCCGACCAGGGAGGTGGTGAAGACGGCCTCGCCCGAGATGTTAGAGTTGGCACCAAAGGCCTGTCCGTGGAACACTGGGCCGTCCTACCTCGGGGAGTCAGCACAGCCGCGGGTGACACAAGTGGGCAAAGGCCTGCCTACCCGGATAGTGAGTGTGGCATCGAGGTTGTCCACAGGAGCAGTAGCCCGAGGCCTGGAAGAGGGCATTGCTCTTCCCTTGCTGCCATCAAAGGCCTGCTTGCTCAAGTACCGAGCCTGGGGGGCCATGGGCCGGAGGCGAGAAGCCATGCCTGCGGCACCGGTGGCCGAGGACTTAGAGGCAGCAGCGAAAACGCGAGAGAACATGGTAGTAGGGGGGTTATACGGTAGATATCACAGCGGCTAGATAGGGTGCCTCTTAAGCTTGGAGGGACCTCCAGAGATGGTCTGGGGCGAGGAGTCAGCATGAGAGGGCGGTGAGTCAAAATACATGTGTAGAGCGCAGGGCAACAAACCTGAGAGATAGTCCTGCGGGAAGAGTCATGTTAGCCCTGGGTTCCAGATGAGTGCATCGGCGGCCAGCGCGGCGATTGAGGAGGAGCCGCCCTCAGCTGCACGAGCTCTCGAGGCGCGCCGGGCGTGGCGGGCTCAGAGAGAGGGTCGGGCTGTGTGTGTGCAGTCGGGGCATGGCGTACCTGAGAGGTGAACTCCGATGGGCGCCCGTTCATAAGGGCTGTTGTTTGGGACGCAGCGAGGGGGTTATGAGAAAAGTTCCAGCGGTGCTGTGGGTGCGAGGGGTCCAGGATGTCTGCTTTTCGGTTGGGCGAGGTTTTGTTTTGGCTGTCAGGAGCGTTGAGTCTGGTTTTGTGGGAGGAGGATGGGGACGGGGGAGGAGGGAAGTCAGAGTCAGTCGAGTTAATCTGTGAATCAGAAGTGAGTATAATTTTGGCGTTCCGCGTCCGGATAAGCAGAATTTGCCCAACGCCATTGGGCAGAGCCGGGCCCTTCAGCCTTTTGTCCTGGCTCTAGCCAGTTTGGGGGCACGTCATTCCCCTGGATCTGAGCATGGTGGGGCTAAACAGAGGTCCGAGATCGCGGGGAGCTCTTTTCTGCGCATTTCGCATGCGAGAGCGACCCTTGCCCCTGGCACTTATCTTCTTCTTATTATCTTTACTACCCTGACACGCACACTGTTTTTCTTCCTGAGCATTTTCCCAGGATGCCAACGCCTTAGGGCGCCAATGCTTGGAGAAATGAGTATTCAATTGACTCTGTCACTCCAAGCCTGATATCTGATTGGCACAAAAAGTCTGCCCTGCATGTATTCATGTGCTTGTTTCCTGCTTCCTTGAGCGGGACCAAAGATGTGCGGCCGCACAAGTGATTGTCATCTCATACGTTACTGCTGTGACAGGGCTACTGTACGTGACCAGAAAAGCTCCCAGCGCCATTGTAGAGCCGCATGGCAGGCACCCCAGCGAGGCTGGTTCTGTATTGGCCGAGACGTGTGTTTGCAATAGACTGATTATCTCTCGGTCGGTTGCCAAAATCCATCATGGTGCTTCTGGTGCGTACTTTGCTCGGCTCCAAACCGGGATCGATATATCCTGGATATCTACTCTCCTATAGAACACCCTCTTATGGGACACCTTCTTACACACGGAGACATGCTAGGACAATGCAGACAGGCTTCAGCGGGGTCTCTGCCGCGTGGGCCCTTGAAGCTGTGTCGCGTCTCTACCGTGAGGCAACTCTTCGGGGGCAACTGACCGATGGACGCAAGTCAAGCACACGGTTCACAAAGATGAATTTTGAAACGGCCAACGAAGCCTGGGCATCGAGAGTGCTTGTGGCCTCAGTGCGTAGATATCACAACGGGCATTCGAAACGCGAATTTCTAGCCTCACTGTATAAGCCATGAAGACTCCATCCGCCGCCACCGTCTATATTAGTATGCTCTACAACCGGTACTGCATGGCTTTGGGCGGAAGTCCGGGCTCGAGAAAGCCTGCTCGGTAGACAGTGTCACCCTTAGATGGCGCCCAGCTCCTTGAGCTTCGAGACGAGGCCGTCCACGTCCTCGACTTTTCCACCACCCTGCCTTGGAGCCGGCTCTGTATGACTGTTAGCGCATGTCTCGTACAAATAAGCATTATGCAATCGCGCAGGTTCAACATACCCATGACCTTCAGGACCTTTAGCCTCCGCTCGTTCGTGATGCCAAAGTCTGCCAGCGTCTTCTTCTCCAGCTTCTTCTTCTTGGCCTTCATGATATTTGGCAGGCTGGCGTACCGGGGCTCGTTGAGCCGCAGGTCCGTCGTCACCACCATGGGCAGCTTCGCCTTGACCGTCTCCACACCGCCGTCCACCTCCTTGGTCACGCTGACCGAGTCGCCCTCGCCGAACGTGATGTTGCTCGCCTGCGTCGCCTGCGGCCAGCCCAGCAGGCCCGCCAGCATCTGACCCGTCTGGTTGGCGTCGTCGTCGATGCTCTGCTTGCCCAGGATCACCAGGTTGCTCTTCTCCGCCTCGACGGTCTTCCGCAGCAGCTTCGCCACGGCCAGCGGCTCCAGGTCCTCGCCTTCCTTGACGTCCACGTGGATGGCCCGGTCGGCGCCCATCGCCATCGCCGTCCGCAGCACGTCCTGTGCCTTGGGCGGGCCGGCGCTGATGACGCAGATGTCCTCGACCCCGCCCGGCGCCGACTTCTTCTCGCGGATGCGCACCGACTCCTCGACCGAGAGCTCATCAAAGGGGTTCATGCTGTGCTTGACGCCAGCGGTCTCGACACCCGTCTGGGCCTTATTGACGCGGGGCTTGACCTGGAAGAGGAGATTCGGCCAGGTCAGCGTCGGTTATGGTACCGGCAGCATGCTGTGAGGCGCGGGGCGGGGGGGGGGGTCGAGTTGCGCACTCGATTGAAGATCAGAACTCACAGCATAGTCAATTACCCGCTTGACCGGGACAAGTATACGTAGGGCAGACATGCTGGCGACTGACGGTAACAGTGGCAGGGCGTAGTGAGAGCGGAGGTCGAAGAGAAAGCCGAGTGCAGCGTCATGCATCCGAGCGACAACTTCAAAGCCGCATCGGAGCTGCGCCGGCTAGTAGCGGTCTCGGCGGACCCGCACTCCAGTCCTGCACCGCGGCACTCGCCTGCAACGGTAACCGGAACCAGGGCCTTGCTGCCCATACCCACGCGCCCACGCAGTCGGAATCCATTGTCACATGCTTTTCCTTCTTTGCACCTCAGCACCCGGTCTCCCATTCTCCTCGTTCAGATATAGTCTAGAAATATAAAATTTATTTATCTTATCGCCCAGAACCCCGCCTAGTTGTGTTGGGGGACTGTAAAAGAAGACAGAAACCGTCGATTATACAGAAAATTGGTTGCTAATTAGGGGACGCCTCAAATCAATACCTCACCAGTCATCCCACTCGTCCTTCTTGGCAGCAGGTGCCCTCGCAGCGCTGCTGTTGCCCTTGCCCATCGCAGATGTTCCGATCGAGCTGCTCTGCGGCTTGCGCTGGTCGGCCAGCGAGGCAAAATCGTCCCAGAACGACTTCTTGCTCTCGTCCAGGGGTGCGTTGCGCGAGGCACCCTGCCCCGATTCTGGACCTTCCACGAACCTGTTGAAATTTTCAGATGCGCTCCTGGCCCCTTGCTGGACGGACTGGCCAATTCGGCCGCCAAAGACCTTTGCCTGGGCCGCGAAGTCTGATGAACCAACCTGTGTAATACGTCAGCATGCGCAGGCAAATTCGAAGCAACCACAAGGTCATGCCTTGGAGAATGGATAGCATACCTGCTTCGCCGTGGGCTGTATGAAGTCCTTATTCACTGTAGTCGCTGTCTTTGTCACCGTAGACGTGAACCAGCCGAAGCCCTTACCCAGCGCCGCCAATGGATCCTTCTGCAGCTCGTCAAATTTCGGCAGGCCCTCCTCCTGGCTGGCAGGCGCTGGAGTATTTCCAAACCCAGCGTATTTCCCGCCCTGGCTGGGTGGCAGATTGTCCGGCCTCGCCGCGTTGGCAGCCCCGAGGCCTTCAAAGTACTTGTCGTCCACCTTGACCTTGCCACTGCTAGTGCTGGGGCTTTCCGGCCTGCCACTGCTGCTGTTGTTGTTTGCCGTGCCACTCAGGGGTGTCGCCGACCTTGAAGCGGTGCCGGTGTTGGTCTTCGCTGGTGCTGGCTTTCGTTCGCCTGGAACATACTCCCTCCCCTCCACCTTGGCGCTCAGCCTCTCTTTCCATTCCTCGCCGACCTCGCCGCTATACCGCTCGGCAATAGTGGCGTCATCCCAGCTCATTCCCGTCATCTTGGTGGTCTCGTGTTTGTCAAAGAAGCTCTTCCAATTGTCATTCCCACCCAGTCTCATTCGCTCGATCTCTGTCTGCTTGAATGCGTCCATCGAGATGGACCGGACGAAGCTGATGTGTACCCCCAGTCCGCGGTGGACGCCGGCGCACGACAGGCATATGAAGATGCCGAACTTCGGCGAGGCCCATTGAGGAGAGGGCGCATTGCAGTCGCAACACAGGGAATTCCCAGACTCTTTTTGGATGGCGAGCAGCTGTTGAACAAGGCCACGTCAGCGAACACGGCGCGCGAAAGGAGGTGGAGGTGGAGAGGCCGGCAGGTCGGTACGAGCGCTGCTATCCTCCTCTTCTCAGTTACAGCATACCTTTGAACGAGTTTCTGGGTCCACCTCCCACATGGCTTTGGAAGCCATGTTGGGCAAGTTGTTGGTGCTCCTGCCTTCGCTAGACTTCCAAGTAACTTTCGTGGATGAAACCTGTGGCTCGTGTGGCTCGCGCGGCTCTTTTCAGTGGACTCGACAGGGAACAAAGGTCGATAAAGTCATAGGGAAGAAAGCTGGGGGGGGGGGGGCTTGTTGGCTTCGGAACGATTCGAGCAAATCTGCCTGTTGGGCTTGCTCCTCTGCGCCTGCATTCGCACCTCAGTCGCGGCTGTTTCGATTTCGTTTGAGCATTTACTGAAGGCAAATGGGGCCTTTTGGGGACGATGGATACAGGGAATGTGGGGTTAATTCCTGATGGCGGCCAATGGCCTTCCTCCAGCCCGATAGCTGACTTAGAGCGCAAGCAGCGCTACAACTCGCAGGGATCCCAAGCCTCGTTATTAGCTCGGGCACCAGTGAAGGGCCAGGGCCGCGGTCTTCACAGCAGATAATATATATACGTCTTTCGTGTACGGAAACCTAGGCGAATAGATAATACCTAGAGAGAGTCAATTTGCCCTTAGTATCTATTTGTTCATGGTCTTGCAAGCCAGTACGGAGGTGTTACCGTCCACCTCAACAGTGCTCGCCCACCAGAACGATCTGGGAGCCACGCTACGTGCCCAAGTACGTTTGTGAGTGGGCCGGCCGTGTGCAAGTACGTGAGGTGATGATCGCATTTAACAAGCTGGAAGTGAGCATCTCTTGTTTTTTTTTTCTTGTGTTTTTTTTTTTCAGAATCATCAATGGTCATTCATTCAATTTTCACCCGCATGAACTTTTCCCATCCCCATAAACCCCATTCTCCGGGTGCGACTAATGTACAGGCCGGCAAGAATATGAGAGAAACGGTGTATCAATACAGAGATGCGAACGGGTGATGAAGTGCTTTGTGGAAATTAAGCTGCGCAATGCAAGCATGCGAAAGAGGCGATCATGGTTCTTCTGCCCATATCACAATCTCAATCCCCACTCGGACGCCGAAGACCATCCCGCCCCATTCACACAAGTCCAAGCTAGCCATATTCATCCTCCCGCACGCTGAATCATAGTATAATCCATCTGCCTTGCTGATGCGCCAGGGTAAGACTAAGATGATGGTTCCAAAATCACAGCCCGCGTGCGTGTTTGCTGCTTAGTTGATGGTCCAGTTGGGCGATTTTGTCGGGGATTGTGTCCACGCGCTGCATTTAAGCAGCAGCAGGGGTAGCCGCTTGGGTAGCAGCTGGGGCAGCAGCTTGGGCAGCAGCCTGCTCGGCGCCGTTCTCGCCCTCGTTGGTAGGAGCATTGGCCTCTTCGTCGGTCTTGTCGGGGCTGTCAATAGCGACCTTGACAGCGATCTCTCGTCCCTCGATCTCCTTGCCGTTCATCTCGTTGACGGCCTTCTGCTGCAGTTCCTCAGACGCCAGTGTCACGAAACCGAAGCCACGACCCTTGCGGGCCTCACCGCGTGCCTGGAGCTTCTTGATCATGAAGCGGGGAATGGGTCGCAGGGCAATCTTGGCAGAGGAAGGCTGGTAGGCGCTGAAGAGCTCCTTGAGCTACAGAGGAAGATGCGAGTCAGCAGACAAAACCCAAGGTCCAGCCGGGATTCTCTCATACCTTCTCCTCGGTCAGGTCGTAGGGCAGGTTAGCCACCATGACCTTGGTCTTGGAGGGGATGCCATCGGCCGGGGGGCCGCGTTCGCGCCGCTCACGTGCGGGGCGAGCAGCCTGAGTCTTAGTCTTGCCATCAGGGTCAGTGTTGTTGGTCTTGTTGGTGATGTCTTGCAAAGGTTGAACCTCAGTGTCTGCTGCGGCATCGGCGGGGGCCGCAGCGGCGCCCTCAGCGCCTTCCTCCTTCTTGTCCTGCAAAGACAGATTGTAAGCTTCTCCTCATGTGCAAACCGTCGGGCCGACGCATCAGTAAACATACCTTGGTCTCTCGGCCGGCCCGTCCGCCACGGGCGCGGGCACCACGACCACGTCCGCGGGTGGACTGGCGGCGGCGGTTGCCCTCGCCCTCTCCGTTGGCATCCGTCTTCTCGGCGTTGGCCTCGGGCTTGCGAGCAAGCTGGACAGAGACCTTGCGTTCCAGGATCTCTTTGCCAGAGAGCTCAGCAATAGCTCGCTCGGCCTCGGTGGGAGTCGAGAGGTCGACAAAAGCGTAGCCGACAGAGCGCTCGGTTCTTGGGTTCTTGGGGATGGTGACTCCCTCGCTGAGGCGCAAGCGGGTTAGTGACCCATGCACAAATCTTTAAGGCCAAAGATGTCGAGGTTACGGAAGGAGAATGGAACTGTGCGAAGCCAGCCACCGTGGCACAACAGCAGGTGCTGGCAAGCTCGGAGGGCACGACAGGTCGGTGACTCACACAAGGTAGCCCTTGAAGAACTCCTTCAACCCCTCCTCGGTTGTCGCGTAGGCCAGGTTTCCGATGTAGAGGCGGCAACCCTCAGCAGGGCTGGGGGCGTTGGCATCGGCTGGCTTCTCAGTAATGGTAGTGTTGGACAGAGCGGCAGTCACGTCGTTGACGGCGGCGTCAGCGGTCTTGTTCTCCTGGGGGGCAGACATTTTGGCTGGTTGATCTGGGTGATTGACGGATGGGTGATCTTTGTTGGGTCTGGGTGGTGTTAGTCAGGATGGAGATGTGCTGGATCAAGCTGAGCTGAGCTGTTGCTTGAGGTGGACCGGCAAGTAGAATTAGTTGCGAGGGTCTCGACGACGTGTGGGTACTTGACAGGTGCAAAGGATTGAACTCTGTTCTCAATAGGAGGGGGAGGAAAAGGGTAGCTTAGTGCCCTAGATGACTTGTGGGGGGAGGGAGGCTTGACGGTGGGGTGAGCGTTGTTGTGATCGATCTTTGGTGTTGGGAGTGAAGATGGAGGAGGGAAAAAGAGGGAGGTCGACGTTGCGCCATGGAGCCCTTTCTTGTCGCGCTGGTCAAATAATTTTTTTGGGGCTCGCCTGCCTGCCTAGGTGCTTGCAGTTGCAGTGCCAGCGGCCCCTGGCGCTGGTTGCGGGCAGGGGTGAGGGAGAAGGGAGGGGAGGAGCCAGGTCCAAAGCGGGAAAGTGTGGCGCATCAAATGCCTGCGAGACGTACCTGCTTGACTGCTCAAGAATCTGTTCTGCTTGCCTCCTGGCTGTGCTTCTGTGCCGAGCTGTGAGCTGATTGGCTCGTGTGATGGGAAGCTCAACTTCTGTGATGCCTGCCAATTTATAGGGGAGGACCCATCGATTGGAGACCATGCTATCGAGAAAAGGGCGGGCAGGGGCCAGGGCGGATGATACTTACGGGCAGGTGTACTATGGAATTGCTGGTGTTTGTTTGGTTGGTGATGTCTAAGGCGGACAGGACGAAGAGCTTTGTGGCTGCTGCTTATTCAATAAATGCTGTGACGCCAAAGACGACAATGTGGGTCGACAATACGTAGTATAGCAGGTATTGTAGGTACCTGGAAAAGAGGGCTGCCCCCTTCAGACTTCCAGACGGGCAGGCGAACGAACAAGCAGCAGTCAACCCAGTTTGCCATCGCATCGTTTGCCTGGAAAGATTGTACAAGGCCTCTTTTCTGAGCGCACCAAACCCCTTCTTCGTCCGCAACCAGAGCTGGGACAAATCAGACCAAAGACGTGAACTGCCATTGGGTCGATCTTTAGTTCCATGATGTCCTTCACCCTTCACCTCTATCAACCCAGTCACAGGCTCCTCCCCTGTCCGTTTGGATTGGACAACTACTCTAAAACATTTTCCGTCTTTCACCAGCTACCAAAATGGCACCGCCGCCATGGTCTTTTCCATACCAGCAGCCTTTATCTCAGTAATCAATATGCTCATGCTCGGCATCTGCATCTGCATCTGCACCTGCATCTTGGAACTGTTGTAGAATGAGACATGGCTCAATGGCGGTGTCGAGCACCAACGTTTGTTGCTGGCAGCCTCCATCCAACTTTTACAGTCGAAGATGCCTGGGACAGGCAAGCATTGTGTCAACCAGAAAAAATCAATGTCTGGCACTTGTTCAACTGTCCCCGAGTCCATCAAGAGCGCATCGATTCCTGGATGACCATCGCAACATGGAATCAGAGTGATGCACAGGTATCCACTCGATGTGGTATGGCATCCACAAGAGCTTCCGCGCCGTCGGCGGCAAATGGAGCCTTCCAGCCTCGCCTCTCGTTCTAGAAGGCCCCCTGACCCGGCATCTGGGCGGGAAGCGGTCAAGGGCACCTGGACCGGCTGGCTGGTTGGCAGGCTCCATTTGATGATGCCCTCAGGCTCTTAGCATCCCCCACCACCTCTCTCCGTAATGCCCGTCTCGACACCCCGCGTGACTCCATTGCTCGCTGTGCACCGCCACATTGCTCCTGATACCTACAGTGGTACTTCCTACTACAAATCAATTGGATCAGGGTAATGGGCATCCCGCCCGTTGACCGCACCTCCTTATCAACGAATGCATGTAGCATGTCAATCGCTGTGCTTATGTCGAGCTTGTGGATGGGTGTTTGTACGCTGAAAGCTTACATAGACCAGCATACGATTGCTCACGTGGACAGCCACGAAGCAAGTCTCGTACCTAGGATGAGACTCATAGCGTGAAATTTTGACAGCTTGTCCTGTGAGCTATCTATCTATCGGCAGTGCTGGCTTGCACGCGGGCCGAAAGCCCCCAGAAATCCGGACCATGCAGTGGTGGCTGTGACGCCGCAGCCTTACTCAAGTCTTCCCAATGGGACATCGCAATCAGGCACTTGCAATCCTCAGATCTGGCAACTTTCTCTGTTCCCACTGCAGCACAAGATCTCTCAAGATATTCTCTTTGCACTCTCGAGACGTAAAGCTCCAAAAGGCCAAGGCCGGACGGAGGTAGAAGTGCTGACCTGGTTGACTCAGCGTCCGACCTCGGCTGGTCCGGTGCGTGGTGTTTTTGCCGCTACTATCTATGATCGGCTACCGTGCGCTGGCTGGGATCCCTGAAGATTTTCACCTCCCGCCCTGGATGTATCTTGCCGCAGAGAGGCATATGCAGGGATACTTATGCCACTCAGCCTCGTCATCAACGTCGTCAAATATATCAAGAGTCAAGCCACATGTCCTCCGTCTCCAGATCCACTCATCTGGAATTTTCCTAGAATCCTAGGGCGACGACATCGACTCGAAGACCCTACAACAAATCTCATCCCAAGTCACTAGCATTTCCAGAGACCCTTATTTCTTGTCCTCACTCCTTTCCTGTTTCTCTGTCAAGCCTGGGCCCAAGTGGAGAAACATATAGATCAAGGGGCACTTCAGGCGTGGACAGGTTGCAGAAGAAGCAATTTGATCGTCCGGGGGGAGGCACAGCAGAGTCATTGGGAAGGGGTTGTTTGTAATCCAGGTCGTTGTTAGCCATGGAGGCGGAAGAGAGGACGAATGGCACGACCAGGGAAGTTGCGAGGAACAGGTCGCTGCTTGTCCTGTATGGCACAGAAACTGGCAAGAGCCAGGAGATCGCCCAGGAGATAGGTAGAGCAGCAGAGGGGCTGCGCTTTCAGACTCAGGTGGAGGAGATGAATGACGTGCCGTTGGTAAGCTCGATCACCACCCAGGCCAGAGTGGCCTCGAAGTGGGTGAGGCTGGATCATTGACAGATCCCATCTAGAAAGAACTAGCCCAGTATTCCCTCGCAATCTTTGTCACCTCGACAACTGGACAGGGTGACACGCCGGCCAACGCCTCTACGTTTTGGAAGAGCATCTTGCGCAAGAAGCTACCACCGGACTGTCTGGGCCACATCAGGTTTACCACTTTTGGCCTTGGTGACAGTTCCTACCAAAAGTGAGGCCCGATCCCGCCTCACCTCTCAGGCTGGCTGGCTTGGCTGACAAACCCGTCAAAAGGTTCAACTGGGCTGCGAGGAAGCTGCACAAACGGCTCTTGCAACTAGGCGCTGCTGAATTCTGCCCCCCTGGGGAAGGAGATGAAAGGCACGACAACGGGTAGGCACGATATCTGCTGCTGCACCTCTTGCCGCTTTCCCCCATTTTCCTCGTCTTTCGGGAGGGCGTCGTCCCCAAGCAGAAGCCCGACACTTCGACGCAGACAGCTTCAGTCCGACTGTTTGCTGCCTTTGCCCGTTCGATACTGATTTCATCACAGAATCGACAGCATTTACCTGCCATGGTTTGAAACCCTAAAGGCCCGCATTTCCGCTGAATTCCCCCTCCCCCCGGGAATTGACCCAATCCCAGACGACGTACTTCTTCCCCCAAAGTACCCCATCGAACTGGCCGAGATGGATTCCTTGTCGGAGAAAGAGCGCTGGGGTGCGAATCGTGAAAGGAATGCCGCCCTCAGCCATGTCGACAGCCCCAAGAGCCAGGTGGAGGATCGTGATGACGAGGCTATTCGCCGATCCGATACTTCTGGCGAAGCTTTCCGCAGCGAACTGCTCGGGAACAGGTTCGACACCGACACCCGGCGTCAGAATCCTGACAAGGACAACATCCTGAAAGACCATCCTAGGAAGTATGATCTTCATTCGACAGGGAACGAAGAGAAGCTGCACCGTGCGGAGGACCTGCCCCCGCCAAAGATGATCTCCTTCCCCCAGTCTTACCAAGCCGAGCTGCTGCACAACAAGCGTGTGACACCTGGAACCCACTGGCAGGACGTACGAGCGCTCGAGATTCGCGTCACTAGATCGCCTTGGAGCAATGATTCACTTCCAGCTCTCATGCCTGGCGACACGCTCACCATCTATCCCAAAAACTTCCCTGCTGACGTGGAGGAGCTGATCGATTTGATGGGATGGAAAATCAAGGCAGATCGGCGCATAATCTGGCAATACAGCATGTTCGCGATTGACAGGAACTTAAAGCACAGGCCTGGAGGCTTGCGCCGCCCGCGGAACCTCTATCCACCGAAGAATGCCACAGTGCGCGATCTGCTCGTTCACAATGTCGACTTCAATGCAATCCCTAACCGTACCTTCCTCAAAGACCTGCGGCGCCATACCACGGATGAGCGCGAGAAGGAGCGCTTGCTGGAGCTCACGTCCGAGGCGAACAGCCAGGAATTCTACGACTACACATCTCGCCCTCGCCGCACAATCCTAGAGGTGCTCCGAGATTTTCCGGGCGTCAAGATCCCGATCGATTATGCCCTGGAGACATTTCCTCTGATACGCGGGAGGGCTTTCAGCATCGCAAATCATCCGAGCTCCCACGAATCTCCGGATGCCAAGTTCCATGATGTTGAAATCCTCGCCGCGATGGTTGAGTACAAGACGATTATACGCAAGCCTAGACAAGTATGTTTCCTCGCGGTGAAGATATCCTGGATCGGCCTCGGCATCCTCGACCATCTAAACATCACTGACATCTCTTATTTAGGGCCTTTGCTCCAGGTACCTGAAGTCCTTGAGGCCGGGAACCCACCTGTCTGTTGGGTTGACCAGAAACCCCCACCCTCCACCACACGGGAAGCATCATATTGAGCGACCGCTCATAGCCATTGGCACCGGAACAGGTATTGCCCCGATCCGTAGTCTCATCCATGAGCGCCAGCTTCATGAGGAAGCAGGCCAAACGCTGCTATTCTTCGGCGCACGGAACAGAGAAGTCGATTACTATTACGGCAAGGAATGGGAAACACTCAGCAACCTAAGTGTTTTTGCGGCCTTTTCTCGGGACCCTATTGCCGAAACCGACAGGGCATTCCTCGATCCTTATTCCCAGACAAGGCGGAATGCGATCAGGCCCGAGTCCGACAATTTGTCCGCTGCGGATCCCATGACCGCTGAGAATACACCGTGGGTCCAGAGCGTCGACTACGACCGTGGAAAGATGTATATCCAGCACCAGATCCGGCGATATGCGGAAGAGATGTGCGCCATGCTCGACCAGTCCGGTGTGGCACCAATCATCGTGATTTGTGGAAATTCAGGCAGGATGCCGATTTCTGTGCGCCGCGCGCTGGAGGATGCACTGGTCATTGGGGGTAAGGTGAAGAACAACGAGGATGCGAAGAGATTTCTTCATGTCGTTGGAATATGGATGGAGACCTGGTAGAGGGGGCAGTAGGCAATACATAAGGGTCATGCCTGAAGACCTCGCTGTAGAACATTGACGTTGAAGTGTGCCAGTGGCAGTGGAAAGGCTGGTCGGCAGTTGAGACTGGTGAGATAGATACCAAGTCTCTTGAAGTGACAAAGATTGATGAACCCGCAAGATGTCGGCACGCTCCGACTGTCCTCACTACGCCGGTGCTGTATTGTCTTGAAGTGAGATCCGATAGGGCTTCTGAGGCAGCGTCTTTCGATACGAATATCATTTATTGAGCTCTAATGGCTACCTCTACAATGACGTTGTCCAAGGGCTCCTCATTTTTCCTTCATCCTCGTCCATACCCCGTGCATTATTGGGCAAGACGGTCTGTAAGTCTTTCGCAGTGATGAGGCCGGTCTGCCCCCGTCCTGAGGACCAACAGCACTGCATGGCCTTGTCGGGCTACAATTTGTGCCACCCGCAAAACCAAAGCCAATCTCCGCAACCATAACGCCTCGCGAAGCCTTTTCTGGCCTTATAACCGTACATGATGTCCTTCGTTGTCCTGTTCTGCCCCCGGGAACCCTAAGGATCCCCCCGACTTCTCCAAATCCCGAACTCCGTCGCGTTGATATGGCTATCCAAAGAGAAATTGCGTTAAGGGCGGGCTTGCCCCAGCTAGGGGCAGTAGTAAAAATGGCCGAGAGATATTGATACATATAGTTGACATAAAGAAAATAGTTGAAGTTGACAGGCCCAGAGAGGGCCGGAATTATAACATCGTATGGGCGTATTGATATAATAAAAAGAAGCTGGTTGTCGGGCCGGGAATGCCGGCCGTACCGAAATCCGGGGCAGGAAATCGCAGTAATGGGCGCTTGGCGAGGCTGAGAATCACACCTCTTCCCAGCTGTACCTCCGGGGCGAGGGCTGAGGGACGTGCACAATGTCGCCCTCCCCACCCACCCGCTCCTGGCCGAGCATGGACAGGTTCTTGACGATCTGTGCCTGGATGCGCGCCTCCTCCTCAACGGTGAAGTTGCTGCCCAGGCTGTCGGTCGACCCGCGGCGGTCGGCCTCGCGGAAGGAGCTTTCGGTCCCCGGGCGGTCCGAGCGCAGGGAGAGCTCGCGCGTGAAGACGGACTTGACGGGGCTCTGGTAGGGCGCCAGCGGGCTCTGGTCGTGCAGGAACAGGTCCTGGGTAACGGGGCTCGGGGGGCTACTCGGCGAGGCGGGTGAGCTGCGCTGCTGTCCATTTGGTATGACCAGCGTGGGCGGGGAGCGAGGATTCTGCTGCGACTGAGACCTGAAGTGGTTATTTGAGGGCGACGGGACCTGCATGTTGTCGGGCATGGGGCCAAGGCACACTATGTTCTCGGTGTCGATTGGTGCCCTCTGGCTTTGGTGGTACGTCGGGGTTGGCGGGGGCAGAGAACGAGAGTCTATCGGCTTGGCAGCCGAGTTATTCCTACTGATTGATGACAGTGACGCCGGGGACCTCGACGCTCGGCTGGATTGATTTGATTCGGACGAGTGTGAGGATGGGGGCCCGTTTCTGGAAACCGGGCCAGCGTCACCGGTCGGCAGGGGCGAGACGGTGTGAGGCGTGTGATACTGGTATGGCGAGTAGGATATGAAGGTTGAGTCGGCGTTAGTGGAGCTCTTCACAAGCGACGCCGAGGCCTGTTGGGGCGCAATTGTTATCGGAGAGGGGACGTCGAAGCGGCGGTTCGGCCTGGTCGAAAAGCGAGGGGTTGCTGGCGAGGGCATCGACGGCAGCGAGCTGTATTGGAGCTGGTTATAGGGCGCAGATGTGGGTGGTGATGGACCTTGTGGCCGGTAGTCATTGTCTTCGAAGGTGGTCTCATGCACCGAGTTCCTTGCTGGCGGTGCGTGAGCCGGCGCCGGCCCCATGGCCTCCCTGTCCAACTTCTGGATCGCCCTCTGGTACGCAGTTAAGCCGTCCGTGCTCTGGTTCCGCCAATACCTCGCCCCCCCGCCCGGAGTGAAGCCGTTACCGTCCAATTCGGCGTGCAGCCCGTGGGAGGCATGCTGTCTGTTGACCGAGTCCCTCCCCGGGTGGGAGCTGTCCCTGGAGAGCTCGTAGAATTCCTGGCCTCGAGGTTTGCGCCGCCTGGAGATGATCCTGGAGAAGACTCGCCCGATCCGAGTCCTGGGGACCTCCTCCCTCATCTCGAATGCCTCGTCCTTCAGGTCCTCTGAGGTTGCTGTGCGCGGCATCTGTCTCGAGTTTGGTCGTGTGCTGCAGCAGCAAGCCCGCAGGACGACGGCGGCGACACAGAGGACTCCAAGGGCACCGATGCAAATGCCAACGATGACCCCGACTCGCAATGTCTGGCGTGCAATCATTTTCTTCTGGTTTCCAGGACCGGGCGGCAGAGGATCCAGGTTGGTCGGGCTGTGGGTCAGGAAAACGGGGTCATGCCAAGGGTATCATGACGGTACTCTGAGGGACGACTGGCTGCGAGTTGCTCGAACAACGCAACAGAACAACGGACATGCAGCACAAGAGTCGAGGGGTGGTTGGTGGTCGTGCCTGTGGTGCCTGTGGGGCCTGGGCCGGCGTGTGTTGATTCTGAGGGCTGTAGGTCGTCGTGCACCAACGGTTATGCAGCTCAGCACGTTGATGCTGTTGATGTTGTTGATGTCGTTGTGGCGGTGGCAGCTGGGCCCGTCTTGGTTGTCCACCGGCAGCACAGACAGGCAAGGACGTCCTCGGCGAGGGCGGGGAGTGTCCAGGGCAGAGGGCGCTGGTCGGTGGACGCAGCACGGTACAAATGTCGCGAAGTGGGAGGCCGGAAAAGCAAATGGGCCATGGGGGAGGGATGCTGGTCCCACAGAGCGGACCGCGGGCTGGACCTGGCTCAGGCGGGCGGGTGTGTGGTGGACAAGGGACCCCTGGCGGGAGCTCGCTACCAAGATGCGCGTGCAGGACCTTGGTGTGCGCCGAGCTTAGAGTTTGTCTCAGCGGGCGACGGGTAGTGTGGTGGCAGTGGTGTGGTGTAAATTAATGTGGTCGATAGTGTGGTGCAGGAGGAGTGGGGGACGACGCGAGGATGTGCTGGAGCGAGGGAGACGTGTCAGCGGGAGAAATTGGCGGTTCGGGGCAGAGATTGCAGCAGTGGCCAGGTGACGGTATGCTTGCGCTCAAGTATGCCCTGCCGTCAGCAGCCATGTGGTTTTGCGGGGCCTTGTTAACGAGATGAGCCGTGGAGGAGAAGGAAGATAAGGTGAGAGCAGCCAGGGGCGGCAGGAGCAGCATCCCCGACCACACAGTCAGACAGACAGACACCAACACGACAGTGGTTTAGGCTTTGGGCTCCCAGACGGCAACGTCGCACCCATCACCACCACCTATACTCCGTACCTCTCTGTAGACTACCTAGTAGTCTGTCCCCGTCCCCGTCCCCGTCCCCGTCCCCGTCCCCACGGCGCGCGCATATCCCCAGGGCATGAAACACGTCCTTCGCCCCAGCTCCATCAAGGCCTGTCTCGTCCACGTCGGCAGCCCTGCCCTTCACCTCTGTCGGATCATCTGCGGACGGCACGTCTTACTAGGAGGCGACGAGTTCGTCGGATAACCTGGCATGGCAGCTTATGCCCCTGGCCTGCAGCAACATCGCGCTGCCACCGCAGACATGAGGTCATGTCATGCGCAGGGATCCCGTCAACGGCCAAGCCGTCAAACTTTTTACCTCGTCACGCCTTTTTGGAACCTTAAGAAAGTGCTAACCCCAGGAACTCGGCGCTACTGCCCACGCCCACGCCCACGCCCACACGCCCACGGGCCATCTTGCTACCACCTCTTGCCCGCCCAAATCGGCAGTCGGGTTGCGGGTCGCCCATCTCAACGGCAAACCACGGCCGTCAAAGCTCCCAGAGCCCGACTGTGGGCCAGCCATGTCATCGCGAATTGGGGCCGCTCGGCCCAGGATTCACGTGGGCAGGCGTCAGACCAGCAGCCAGCCCAGCCAGCCCAGCTAGCCAGATTTCAGAACGGCCTCGTTAGTCCCATCATGGCCGCCGAACATTTGGCCCCAGAATCCATCAAGGATCGAGCAAGCCGCAACTTTACTCCCAAGCCCGAACGCTGGGCGTCTACCGAGAGAAGGCGGCCATCATGCTTTGCGTAGCCTTGGCACGGGACAACAACCTTCAGACAAGCCTGTCTCCCTATCTCCTGTCGATGGCGACCGGCCTCGGGGAGATGGTCCCCACGCTCGCAACCGCTTTCCCACTTCTGCTTCGCCCTGATGCGGTGCCGTAAGCGAACCATTTTGCTGCTGAAAGCTGATTATGGACGATGCTCGGCAAATGAGGATCTGATCTTCATTGAAGCTTGGAGCAAGTCGAGATCATCGACAAGATTGCTGGATCCACAGCCTCCTCAAGCGCACATCCTTCTGCTTGTGGTGCATTCTGACCACGCACAGCAGCCCAAGGCCGACCCAGCCGCGTGGATATCTGATCAATGTCATTGCATCGGCAAGCCATCTCATTCTTGCATCTTGTCCTCGCTCACACAGACTCGTTTGGTGGCCACTAGGAAGTGCCTTCTACCGGCCATGTGAGCGCGCCTATTGCGCGTCTGGGGGGGTTGGTTATTGGCGATTGGCCCAAAGGCCATGTGGAGCCCAGGACGTCGCAAGGGCTGTGCGCAGGTGGACCTTGCAGGGGTCTTACGCCATGGTTCTTGATACATGGGTTCCAGCATTTGCCCAGCCTTGCTGACTACGGTGGATTCAACTTTGTGTCCTGCTGTCATGGATGGTCGTCACCCAGCAGCTTTCGGATAATGCTGGTCCCAATGCTTCAGTGGCCCAAGGCAGTCGATTCTGGATGGCAAGCCTGCAACAAAAGTATGAGTTGTGCATGTTTGCGCGTGGGGCCATAAGCCTCACACAGATAGCCTTCTGCTTGTATTACCACACCATCTTTTATACAAATATATATATGTCTCCATCCGGAAATGTGGGGAATTGACCCTGATGCCCAGCAACGCAAGGCCAGGGGATATACAGTACAGGATAGCCACACTGCCGCAGCTCGTGGCCAAGCATGCGCCCCGGGCTCAGCCCTGTCCGCCGCAAGAGGAAACCTGCATTGGCATGATGCTCGCCCGCGGGACCTTTGCTGTGGGGCGCCCTCATACAGTTGGACCTATCCAGTTTTTTCCTCGAATCATTCAGCTTCCAAGCACGATTTCTGAACCAGGAATGCGAATATAGTTAATAAAACGGCGCTCTTGGCCCGAGTCGTTCGATCTGATTTTCACACAAGGTGTGGAGCAGTCCCTACCAGCAAAATCCGTGCGCTGGCAATTTTTGGAACTGTCACTGGGCTTGTGTCAAGGCGCTCACGTCGCGGACAATACTTTCGTAGATCCCACAGGAAATTTAGGCATTTCCTCTTCGGGTATCTGACCTAGCTCGCAATAGAGACCGGCGACACAACGCCCATGCATACGCTCCATCGATACGCACTGCGAGGCAACCAGGCTTGGTATAAGGGGAAGCCTGTCCAAGATCATGACGAGATCGTCTGCTTGGCGCAGCATCAGAATGACTTGTGGCTTCTGGTCGCCAACGGCAATGACATTGCCTGATTCCGTGTCTGGCTCCGGGATCCAAGACACAGGGCCGACCGCTCCAGCTGGGCAGGTTTTATGGATCTTCAAGAGAAGACCGTAACATGCTTGTGTCATGCCAAACCTGCATGTATCACGAACGATCACTTGGGCCCATGGTCTGTCTGGACTGGGTAAACATGTTGAAGGCCGGTGTATGAACATGGGTTCAACATGGAGGACTGGTTAGACGAGGGCTTATTCGACTTTTGAGAATTTCGAATTCAGCTTCGAACCAGCATTCCTGGTTCTCAGAACAGCAGCCATTTGTCAATTCGGATCGTTATTCACGCGCGGGGAGTTTCGCGAAAGGAATGCCCTGCGCGAGCCTCCTCTAGCGTTATCTCTTCCTCTTTGGATTTAACTGACAACAACGTTTCCCATCTCCTCTCCCGATGGCTCCTGGCCCATATTTGTTGCTGAATTCTCGTGGTAGACACCTCACCCACTTCGTTGTAGCTGGGAGGCAAAAGTAGAGCTCTTCGTGAAACTGTGGCGAAGATGGATGACTCGGTGAATAGATATAGAGGGCCAAGTATGCTATCGACCGCTTCTGGCCTTCGCCCCAGGTCTCTCGCGAACAAGTCTTGGGCGACAAGTGGTGAACCGGCTGGAAACATGATCTTCCCGTGATGGTGGAGGAAGCACGCCTCTACCGCTACCGGATTGGAGATATTGCCTATGACCTAGTTCAGTCTTACTGCTCGAAAGGTCGGAACTTTCTTTCATGGACGCCGGTTCGGCCATCCACTAGCCCTCGAGTGTATTTTGCCATACCCCCAGGACTCGCAAGCCCGTGTCCCGCGTTTTTCATGGGTGAGGGCGATGATAACGATGACAGCGTCGTTCTGGGAACCCTAGAGTACTCGGCCCAACGGCAACTCAAGGCCAGGCGCAGTTTTGTGCTAAACACGCGGAGACGTACCCCGGGGCTACTTGTCTGTAGACGTTGACGATGATGCGTTCGCTTTCTGGCGGTTGGGCAGTAGGAATAGAGGCCTCGAAGCAGGCAGGAGACAGTGTCAGGGACGATTTGGGACTCGGCCCTAATTCCTGAACATCTTCAAAGGTTGTAGCCACCGCGTTACTGCTGGCGCATCTTCAGGCGGCCTTGCCTGAAGATGACTCGACGTGCACCCGCCCTTCGGTTGTCGGTACGCGGTAGGTCTATGGGAAACCTCTGCGAGGATTCACGTTGGTTGACAAATGATCCCTGCCCTCATTCTCATTGTTGTCAGAAATACTGGTCGAGGTATTACCACCTCGATGAGTAGGACTCCGGAGACCTGTTCCACTGTTTTGTATAGAGACACCTTTGAAGAATCCCAACACTCGGATCTGTGGCAACCAAGCGTAGACAGCAGAGGGGTCCAATATTGGTCACGCCTGGGTGACGGATGTCACGGCCTCTTCGATATCCTTGGATACTGTAGAATCTCTGCCAGAAAAGGCGATACAGATCCTTGAGAGGTATTGTTCTGTTGGTGCAGCCTTCTGTCCCAAGGGCTAAATAAAAGGTGGGCAGAACTGGCCTGAGAGACCATGGACCGTCTACACAAGCCTGACGAGCACTTGTAGGAGGCGGTGCAGAAGAGGGGCAACGGAGGGCCTCACTGTTCTTGACCAAGACGGTATGGGCACCACGTAGCTCCAATCGTAGCCCGGGGCCCCAGGAGCCTTCTGCTTCGACCCAACGGGTCCCGAACTTTACTACACCTCTGCTTACACCATCAGTTCTGAGCGTTGCCTGCGTCCTTCGAGGTCTCCGAGTATTCCGTGCCGCAGGGTGTCCAACTGGAGGGTCATGGTAGGCGCGGCATGCTCACATCTCACTTGCATGTGTTCGTATGGCCGGTCACAGGCATCAGATCGAAATAAAGGTTCATTTGAGCGGCAGACATGGCGATCTTGGACGTCACAAAATACTACAGCAATCGGTGTCGTGCCACTGTAATATCCGTTAGTGTACCAGACTTCAAGAGAGACATAGTGCCTCATTACCACAGGGGCCAGCGGCTGGCGCGGCCACAAAACCGTCGAAATGCGGCGCGAGCAGTGGGCCCCTCGTGTGGCCTCGTTTTTGTGTCTACGCATAAAGTGACATTCGCCACACTGCCTAAAGGAAGATGAAGTTAGATGAGCTTTGTGACCGCATGGCAACCCAGGCGACTCACTGCGAGAGTCGATCATAGCAGTGGATGGAATAGGCCAGCAACCAAGTCTCTGACGATGTTGCTGCCCAGCGGGTCACGGCCTCCCTGCCTGGCTCCCACGGGCCAGCTGCAAAACGTGGCTTTGTGCATCTGTCGCAGGAGGTGTGTCCTCTTGAGGTCGGAGGTGTTGCGATATTCCCTTGGCCGTTCTGACATGTTGCCGTGGTCAAGTTCGGACGGCGTGGGTCCCCCGGCTCACCCACTGTGGCACAAGCTCCAGCATGAAATTGTGGAAAGAGGGCGAGGAGGCGTGATGAGACAGAGTGCGCCTGGCATGTCTCGTGCAGTATGCGGAAGGCATGATGTGGCGCGGCGGGTTGCCAACTGAATCGTCGGTCGAAGTATCAGAGAGTCATTTTCCTTCTCTCCAGGGCCTCGCCGGTGTCGAGGCATAAAAAGGTCGAGGGAACAGGGGGGGAAAGGGCCGGGAGCCCCACTCCGAGATGAGCAGCCTATCGGTCCATCTGTTGGGGGCGGAGGGAAGGGTGATGGCAGCTGTCACCGAAGCCTCTGGGGGTCTGAGGGCCGCCGATAGGCTGGTCAGACGTGCAGACATGTAATGTGATGCTGCGGTGATATTGTGCGATGGTAGAGCAGGAGCGGGAAGGGAACGGAGCCAAAACAAACAAGGACGACAAGGCTGACGTTGACTGACATTGACCGGCATGAGCGGGGTGCCTAAATGTGGCTGACAGGTCTCTAGTGTGCCGGCCAAACGAGGGCACAGACGATGGGAGGACCCTCGTTTCACAAAAAACCTCCGAGCGGACCAGACAGACGGACGGCCAGAGGGGGTGAAACCGTGTCAGCAGCGTACAAGAGGCAACTTGGCTGAGGGTTGAGGGTTGAGGGTTGAGGATGGGGCATCGGCAGTGCGTCTTCTCGAAGGCAGTCAGTCGGTCCTGGGGAGACCAGCGAGGGTAACCGTGGGTAGCAGCCGGCAGAGTCGAGATCCGATAGGCTTGTGAGGCCTGGTCGGGATCGACGCAAGGGCCCCCCACAAGGCGGAAAGCTTAAGGGCCCTCTGGACCTGGCGCCCGCGCCCGGCCCACCCCCCGTCACCGGCACAGGGTGCCTCCAGGCCTTGGCATCCCGTCTGCCCGCCTGCCCGCCTGCCCGCCTGCTGGCCGTCCCCGTAGCACATGCCCGCCCACACGCACACTGTGACGACTCACACAACTGGCACGCCCGCACTACCGACAGGGCGGGCGTGACTGCCGGTGTCGACAGTTACGATTGGCTCATCACGTCCGGCCCGGGAAGCTTGAACTGTGGCATTACCCAAACAGGAAGGCCAGGCACCTCATGGATGCATCATCGGACGGGCCTGCATTATATATCGAGCCCGCTTGCCAATCCTCCCCCCCAGGCGAGAAACGAAAGATGGGCTGAATATTCTCCTTAACCTTGTTCCGGAGGGGGGGCACATGATCTCACCTTGATCCCACTCGACTCGACTCGACTCGACCTGCCTTGTTGTTGTCGCCGTCCCGCCGCCCCCAGGCCACACATCACGAACTACGAACTGGACAGCAACGAAAGGACACGAAAGCACAGCACAGGGCAAGCCAAGCCATGTCGAGCCACACCCGCCCAAAGCTCACGGCCGGCGAGCTCTCCAGCCTGCTCAGCATCCTCCCCGCCGTCGCCGGCACCATACTGTCCTTCTTCCTCACCAACTCCTACCGCCAGTGGAGGCAGGGCGTCCTGTGCGCAAGGTCCCTGAGGCGCAACGCCGCCGCCAGCTTCGGCACCGCCATCAGCCTGCTGAAGCCCAGGCAACTCAGGGTCTTTGTCTCCAACACAACCGGCAAGACCGTCGCCGACTACTGTGCCGCAAATGACCTGACACACCAGCCCATACTGGTCGACGACACCGACGGCTTCCCCCGGCCATGCTGCACTTCATCGACTGCAAGCTGGCCCAGAAGGGCCCCATCCTGTTGTACTTCCAGTGTGTTTGAAAACCCCCTGCCTCCACCCCTCCACCTTGCCGCAGGAGAATACTGACCAGGTCGTAGCGGCGGTGGCTTCATCGTGCCGCTTCACTCGCCCGCATTCGCCGTCTCCTCCGCCCGCATCGCCCGCGCCTCGCCCGTCTTGCTCGAGTACACGCTGGTGCCCGAGTGCGAGTACCCAGGCCAGCTAGCCCAGGCCGTCGCCGCCCTCCGCCTGATCCTGAAGTACCGCAGCCCGGCTGATATCATCATCGGCGGCGAGTCGGCCGGCGGCAACATGGCCCTCGCCGTCCTGGCCCACCTGCAGCAGCCCAAGCCCGGAATCACCCCGCTGGCCCTCCCGCCCGCCCCGGGGAACAAGTTCAGGGGCGCCGTCGCCATCTCGCCCCGCACCGCCAACCTCGCCACCGCTGAGAGCTTCCGCACCAACTCGGGCAAGGACTTCATGAGCGAGCACAGCCTCGTCGCCATCACCGCCAGCTGGAAGCCCGAGGCCGACGTCTGGGCCGCCCCCGTCCTGGCCCCCAAGGGCTTCTGGAACGGCGTCAGGGCTGAGAAGCTGCTACTAGTCGTCGGCGCCGACGAGGTCTACCGAGACGACGTCTGCCACACCGCCAAGATGATGGGCGCCCGGGAGGTCGGCGTGGGCTCGCTCGATGCCAAGACAAAGGTCCCCAGGGCCGCCGGCCCCGACGCGCAGCTCATCATCTGCCCCAACGAGATGCACTGCCAGGCGAGCCTGGACATGTCGGTCGGCATAAGGGACGGCTACATGACGAGGGGCGTGGCTGGCTGGCTGGCGAGATGCTGAATATCGGACACTGGGCCGTGCCCTTGTACATAGTCTTGCACATGGCCCACCCACTCGATCGCGAGGGTTTGCATTTCAGGAATGAGTAACACGACGGGAAAATGACGTGAAACGACCAGGTACGGAGCATATTCAACTTTGTTTAGGTGTTAGCGTGGGTACCTTAGGCGAACTCTGGATCCACCAATGATGGGACCAAGATCTTGTTCAACCTGCACAGTGAATTCTTGGCTGGAGCAGGCATGCTGCGCCCACTTTCTCTATGTGACACGGTGGGCTTCTTCTTTACGAGTGAATAATACATTTCCCCGTGGGGGCGACGCTGTTGCCGTGGAGAGATAGGACTTGCCTCCACTAACAGCCAATCTCGATATTATAGCCTCGACATCGTACAACGTCTCGGGTTTATACTTCACCATTAGACTCGGTTGCTTCGATACAGCTCGGTGCACAGCGAACTTGCTCTGGGTGTCAGGTGTCAGAACCAGAAGAGTGAAGAGCAGAGAAGCACCAGTGGACACGAGTGATACCGAGCCGCAGCAGAAAAAGACGGTCTCTGGGATGAGGTCCACGAGTGTGGTACCTTTCGTAACGTGTAAGGCTTGACCCAGGAGTGAAATCAACCACTCAGGGTCAGATCTCGATATCTATACTGTGAAAGCACGTGCCACCTCCACAATTGACCGACCGGTCCGCACCAGCATCATCTACCTCGAGTGGATCGTGGAACCATTCCCGATTCCAGCAACTCCAATGAGCCCGAGTCCTGCGGTCGATACCTTTGGTGGTCATCTATCCTTAGCCTTCATATTTGTTACCTCGGGCGAACAATCTCCCTTATCCTCACAACAAATATCCCCTTGTGCAAAGACTCCAGATACACAATCTGGTCTCGCGACCGATGGAGCACTTTTGACTTGTGCACCAGACGGAGAAGCCGTACTCAAATCAACGAATGGGAGGTCGTTAAGTTTGCGGGTAGTTGAAAAAGATCTCGATGTACCGTGCAACGGCAATATGTCAGGACCGGCAATGGAAAACCCGTATGCCAAGTAGCAGAGCCTAGCACGACACACGGTCCGATCTGAGGCGGACCGCAGGAGACAGTTCCAGCTCGGACGACTTCCACGCACGGGCGGCGCAACCAAGCGGGTGCGGACGGCCGGAGGCAACATCAAAATTAGAACACCACGCGCGTCGAATCATTGCTCAAGCCTTTGGACATCAGGACCGAGCTTCGTCTATTCGGTCTACCTAGCACGATGGGGAAACAAAAAAAAAAAAAAAAAAAATGCGACACACTACCACCTTTACCGCCCTATGTCTTGTCAGACTCTATCAATGCCGCAAGACGCCTTTGCCTTTGCCGCTTGCCTCGAGTGGAGGAAAACCGTCCTCTTCTATGCCAAGGCCGGTTCTCTGAGACTGCTGCCTGTGCTCCTCCTCCTCAAGGCTGAGGCGAATAGCGAGCGCCAGATCGTCATCCACCTCATCCACATTATTCGGCGAGGTTCTTCCCCCAGGCTGACTCGAAGATTGTCCCCATTGAGACGCTTTGTGTGACTGACTTGCTGCGCCCGCAGCCGTGGTGGACCGCTTCTCCTTGGTGGGTTTGTATCTGACAGGGAACTCGAAATCTGTTGAGCTGCTTGCTCGAGGTGACTGGCCGACTTCGTTCACGCCCTCCATAAGAGAAAGCCTTAGAGCTCGTTGGATTTGCTGCTCATAGTCGTCGTCATCGTTGTCAGAAGGAACTTTAGCGGGCCCGGCGGCCGGAGCTATCCCGCTAGGTGGACTCCACCCAGACATGCTAGGATCTGGCGTGACAGTGTCGAGACTGCCCAACGACGACGCATTCTCACCAGTGTCTACTGCGGACCCGGTATCGCTGGCACTCGTGCGCCGCTGCTCATCGAGCAAGAAAGCCTCCTCAGATACCATCTGTGCGTATGTGAGGGCCTCTTCCTCGGTCAGATCGCCTAAGCCAACACCGAAGCGTTTTCGAAGTCTTGCATCCTCTCGTGCGCTGTCTCTTTCCTCGCGACGGAGCTCAGCTTCTTCAGCAGCGATGTAACCCAGAACCGCGTCTCCCTGACGGCGACTCGATAATTTCCCATGGATGTCTGATTGGCGCGGACGGCGTCTACGGCCTAGACCCTGAAAGGTTGAGCTGTAAGTCCAGTATCGCACGAACGTCCCAAAGCATAGGATTCCTCGCAGAATTGTCGGGTCCGGGTCCAGAAAGATGGCGGGACAGGTCGAGTAGTCGGCATGTCGCAGGGCAGGATTGGCATTCAGGATATGCCGTGGCGCTCGACCTGAAGATCGTGAGTTCAAGGTCCGGATGGGTTCCAGCGAAGACGCCAATGGGTCCCAAGCCTGTACGAGCCCATCGCTACCTCCATGAACAAGGTACAGCGCCGACATGGCCAGGCTCGTAACCTCGGGAGATTCTGTTTGGACCGAAAATACCGGTTCGACCACGTCTGACGATCCGTCACGCACGTTCCAGACGAGTATTTTGCCATAATCACTCCCTATCCCAAAGAAGCGAGCTCTTCGCCCCGGTATCTCCCCAGTAGTTTGCTTTGATATCGGTGTGGTTGCTCCCGATTTCAATTGCGGAGAATCAGTGTTGAGGGGGTCCTCAAAGGGGGCCAGTAGCGCGGGAATACAATTGTCCAAGGCAACGGCTGTGATCTGGGCCTTGCCAAGTTTTTTCAGTGAGAGTTTCGATATTTGCCATTCCCTCGCCTCTTGCACACCTGTCGTTTCTGGCTTCTCGGGCGCAGGAGAGGAAGCAAGAACAGGGGTGTTGGCACCAGACCCGAAAATGGACTTCACTGGGGTGGGGGACAGGACATTCGGGGTGAGAACAGTTGGAGTGTTCACCTTCGAGTCAGCTGGTGCAAAAGTGGATCTGCTGCATCGGAGAATCTCAGCCGGCTGTTCCTCATCTTGTCCGCTGAGGATGGTAAGGATGATCTCCTCAGCGAAGTCAACTTCAAGTTGCCTCCGCATGTCCCAGCCTTCGCAGACTTTCCGGAAGTGAGCCGGCTCATAGCGAAGGTACTTCTCGATCTCACGAGCCTCGGCGATGGTCTGGTCCTTGCTTAAAGCCATGGCATCACACGGCGAGCGAGGGGAATAAGCTCCGCGCACGGCATTTTTATCGAGATCATCTGGGCGTGCTCGACGGCGCGTAGACTCGATAAGTTCCCAATAGACGGTGCGACCAGCAGTCCAAGCAGATTTGGAGGTGCTCGAGTCTTTCCGTGTTGCCTGTTTCGGTGGGACCGGGGGTTGCGTCAACACAAAGCACTCCCCAAGTGCGTTGAGGGCACAGGCCCAGACGCGGCCTAGTGACATACGCTTTTGGTTGAAGCTGTCGTCAACCTTGAGCGAAACAATCGGAACACCAGGACTAAGGACCCAGCGTGCGGTCATGTCCCCAGCCTTGTATTGAGGACCTGCGAAATCGTGATTCAGAGCATACGCAGTGACCACGCCCAGCGTAGACCCAGTCATCAGCCCGATCATGTTCTGAGTGATCGAGGGGACTGCCGAAGACTTGGCGATCCATACACTGCATATGGATTCCAACAACTCCGGTATCTTGGGGACTTCGGGGCTCATGTCGATGATGCTGTTTTGCTCGCCGAGATACCGTCCACGCAGCTCGTTGGTTGCCCGGAAGTATGGACGGCCGCCAGGAAAGCCCTCACCTCCCACCATTCCGTATGGCTGACTGACATCCATCACGTTGTACACAGCAGCTGGACCGTCCCCGACACCGAATGGCTGCAGATTCGGAAACAGCTCGTCCAACTGAGCGAATGCAAAAGGGTCATCGAGACCCCATTTCTCGACCTTTCCATTCGAGGGGTCACTGACAGTGGAGACGCACAAGTCCCTCGTGCCAACAATGACCTTTGGACCTCGCCTGTTATTTTCAAACACAGCGTGTATGTTGCTGATCATCCACGGTAGCTTTGTGTTGTAGGTGAGAACAGCGCTGGCCTTCTTGGATGAGTGACCGGGTCTTCCAACGCCACTGACTCTGGCTCCGGGCTTGCCGCGGGCGACGCTGCGCAAGAGCCGGGTGCGCAGAAGGTATTCACTCCGCCACGAGGCCAGAGACGTCAAACGGGTGAAGTACCGGAATTCCGATCGCACTCTGTTGGCTTCCTCCGTGCCTGCATCTTGATGGGCAGCCTTCCTCTGTGAGATGCCCATGGCCTCTGGGCCAGGGAAGTAGCGGAGAAACGCCATGCGCCATGCATGCGGCTCAGCAATTAAAGAGTAAAAACGTTTCGACACGAGTGCGACAGAGCCATGCGAGTCCGGGTGGAGGTGCGAGAGGATTTGAGTCAGAATCTCTGCAGAGTAGAAGTTAATTTGACTGGGTCTTTTCAATTATCAAAGGCGTAGTTTGGTCACACACCATTAGGGCAGTCTGTAAGAGATGGGCCTTCTGCTGTAGAAGCGGGCCGCTTGGTGACCTTGAATCCTGTTGGGACACTCGGTATCGTAGCATGCTCGTAGGCAGTAACACGCTCCCCGGGAAGGGTGAATTGGCTGTCGTAGGTGCCCGATGAAGGCTCTTCTGCGCCAGTCTCGACAGTTTGGGCCCGCTTCAGGACTGGCCCCGCGCGGCCAGATGAGACGCCATCGAGCCCAGCCTGAGAGCCCCCATCGTGAGAGCCTGGTTCAGGAGAACGAAAGCCATCTTGAGTGGTATATTTCTGGGAGGTGGTGGCGCTGTTCGAGGGCTCTTGGTCTATACTCTTGGTGGACTCTGTTTGCATGGACTACTCGGGAGATTCGGTCGTGGTGGGGTCAGACTGCGCAGAATTGTCTTGCACAGCCAAAGAAGAGGACTTGACGTGGAACGACGCGTGATAAATGTCTTGGCTGCTACGGAGGAGCTTGATGTCGCGAGAGTCTTTCGGTGACGTTATGGATGTTGAAGTCGGGGATTACTCAAATGCTGGCCCCGTCACAAATCGAGGTGGTAGTGATAACAGCTTAGATAAGGCGCAGCTAATCCTTATCGTACTTGACAATCGATGGCCGACTGACTCGAGACACTCCTTCCGCTTCGCCATTTTTCTAGCCGTAGAGATTGGTAAACAAACATTTGAATGATTCTCTACATGATAGAGTCATCGTGGTTTGGCCCGCTTGGTTTCTTTCCCTGGCCCTTTGGCACCAAGACGGCCGAATTGGCTAGCATATCGCCTACCCCAGTGACCAACCCCTCCGTCCTGCTGAGGATGGAAACATAGCTTGCTTCACTCTGAACCCGATCAGTGGCTACTGTACTATACAATATGGGGCTAAGACGTGGGATGCGAGAGCCGTTACGACAGCATCAAGGTTCAATACGACCACCGGACCATGATACTCCACCGTTGCGCATAGTGTACCAGAACGCCAGGCATTTATCGGGTGTATGCTCAGGGTATCTCCGACAAACCAGGAAAGGTCCGGGCCACCTGCCATACCTTGCCTTGCTTCACTGCAAAATTCCCCATGCCAGATTTCGTGTCAGTGAGCACTGAGGCAGGAAACCTAGTCAGAATAGAGGCCAGTAAAAGCGTCAAGCGAGAGGTCCCTGTTGTAACGGCGATAGCCATACCTTCTAGGTCGGCCCGTGACCTTGTATGCTGCCTCGGCAAGCCGCAGCTTGAGCTTCAAGGCTCTTCCCCAACAATCTAGTCACAGAAGCGGATCCGCTGCGATGGACAACGGACAAGCAGCAGTCCTTGTGCAATGTCGCAAGCTTGCACGGACTCGTGCACGCGTTTCACCTGGATCATACAAATCTTAATTGCTGTCTTAACGCGGAAGTTGAATGCATCGTGATGACCATAGATCACAAATGCCCGCGTAAAGGAGCACGGCGGTTCTCTCTGCAGCCCGAGGCCATTCCAAATCTTGGGGCAGAAGATCAAACGGCAATCGAGGATATCTGATCCAGCCTTGGCAACAAGCTTCGTGCCACCTGTCCAGCAGTAGTTGATTCTTTTTTAAGACAAGCCGCGTGTGAATGCCAGGGCAGTCCGCTCAATTTGATGGTCCCGGCGTAAAAATTCGGGAGTGAGACCAACGGACTCTGCTAGATGGCAGAACCTTGTACTCATGTGCTATTGGGGGGCTCCAAAGTGACGAAGGGGTGCAGCACTGCACAATTAAGAATTCCCGTCAGGAAGATTTCGGAACATTTTCAGTAGAGGTTGAAAGAGAGCTATGTTCCGCCAGTATCAAGGGCATCGTTTGTTTGGCTGTCCAACTTATCAGATGCATGCCTCCGTGGGTTTCCCAACGGTAGTTTGCGCGCATCCCGCGGCCGCGCAGTCGCTCAGCCCGGGCGACCCCTAAACGTGAAGCGCCGAACCGAGCGCTTAGCATGTTCAGCCTAAAACCACTTGATCATCGGATCATTGCCGGACTTGTCGGACTGCTGTGGGCCGTCATGACATGTGTGCTGCATTTGTACACAGTAGAAATAAAACGTCGTGAATAGAAACATTTGTGGAAATACAGAGACAAAGGCAGCGTGAGCCCGGGGGCGATACCGGCTTGGGAGTCGGCCGCAGGCCAAGGCGTCGATTGACAATGAAAGCGGCCGTGCATGGTAGTAGATAGATGACAACTCCGCTTCCTCAGCGGCCCAGGATGTCTGGATGTTTGACAACGACTGACCGCCAGGGAGCAATGAGGAACCGATTCGCGGCAAGGAATAATTCCTCCGCCGAGAGAGCAAATCAGCTCCGAGGGAGGACCCGCCGTTCATCAGCACCTTCATGGTTTTGGGTGCTGACTGCGCAGAGACGGCCAATGACCGGGCGGTCTTCCCAGAGCCTCGGGTCTCACAGCCAAGGATCGTCGCTTCCGGGTGGTCGGGTATGGCTGAGCCCAGCAGAGCGGTACGTGCCGCTGCTGGGCCGCAAAGGCAGTGGGCTCCTGTCCCAGGCGGGCGGAATGGCCGGCCGGCAATGGAGATGTGACAGCTCTGATGGATTCTTGTACACCACCTCATCCTGTGCTCCCCAGCTCACTGCTGAAATTACCACAATCTGTCACCGGCACAGCGGTGACAAGCTGAGAAGCTGCCAACTGGCCCTGAAACTTGGTTGTTTCCGGTTCTGGGGGGCTGACAGCTCATTCACGGTGTGGGACAGCCCCGTCCTGCGCTGGCCCGTCCGAGTGGGGTGATCACCAAGGGGGGGGGGCCTCTGCAAATGTGGGTCCTGTGCTCCCAGTCTACCGGTATCAGGAAGAATCAAAGGCCGCCACCACTCAGCACCCAACTGCCGCCCGCCGTGTGTCAGTCAAGCTCCTCAGTAAGTTATGACACCTGTCCCAACGCGTCACCCGGATCCGACGCCGACGAAGGCCAACCGCGGAGCCGCAGCGTAGCGGTGTGCGCATGGGACAGAAACCAGTCCAAGGTTACGCCAAGACACGCCATCTCGACTCGCGCGAGTCAGTGGGCGGTGCCAGTGTGCCGGGACATTCATCGACAGCACGAGTCAAGAGTACCCAAGGAAGCCCAGGGCCGGTGGTTAATCTCGAGGGTGGCGGGCGGGTGGGTCACGAAGCGAGCGGTGCCCCGGTACTCCGTGTGCAATGTACACTTGTTGCAGGCCTGCGGCGTGTGACAAGGCCATGCGATGGAACTCTACTGTGTAATCAAGTCCCCAACGGTGGTTTTGGCCCCCTCGGACGTTGCGTTATGGGCCCGAAGATCCCGTTGTCGTCGGAATGGACTGACTGACGGCAGCAGCAGAGGGCGGTGGTGATGGTGATGCGATTGGCAATTGAGTTGGTTGCGGAGAATTGTAAGTTGTCATGCTGGCCTCTGGTGGATACCCGAGACCCGGCAGCGTGGTTACTCTCCCGAGCGTTGCAGACCCCCTCCCCCCTCCCCTCCCCAAGCCGCTGCTTGGAGCAGACCACCACCGCACGGCCTACACCACAACCAGGCATAGCCTGTTGTGGTAGTCCGTCAAGTCGCCTGTCGAGCACGCGTTCTAGTGCTGCATCCTTTGGATGAAAGCGGTGACTGTGGAGAGGAAACCACCTTGGCCCGCGAGCCTGCCATCACGGCTTTCCCCCCCTTCTCTTTTCCAGCCCACCAGCACCATTCGATGCATCGAAGCATCGATGGTGTGGACTGGCTTGATGAGATCCGACAATGCACGACCCGGGCGTCTGGGGCCCGAAGCCAACAGCAGGACGGCGGTTAAACCTGGTTGGCCGAGATGGCCAATGGGCTTGGGATGGTTGGAACTGAGATGATGCTTGGTGTTCAGGGCCGTCAAGGCAACGTAATCACAGCACAGGCACAACACAGCAATTCCATGGGAACAACCTTGAGCAGGGACGGCGAGGGCGGCTCGCTTTGGTCTTCGGACATGGGAAGCTCGCCGCCAAGACCAGACCAGGCCAGACGTGTGCTGCGTAACGTTACGAAGCTTGTTAGCAGGTGTCAAGCCGATGGATATTGGGGTGCTGAGCCGTACTCCCGCCTCCCAAGCAATTAAAAGTACCTGGCGCAGAGAGCCACTCCCAATCCGGGACAAGCGCCACGGTCTGGCCAATGTCTTGGTCCTTCATGGCCGCCCAGACTGAGCGAGGCGTCGACTGGTCTCAAGCCCTACATAGTGTGCAGGTCTAGCTGGCGCGAGCAATCATCTAGAATACTAGAACACAATAAAGCGCAGGGGAGGAGAGTTTCGAAGAACAATGGGACACCCCACGTGTGCCTATGGCTTCCGAGACGCCCGCCGCCCTGGCCCTGGGGCTGGGGACAAGAGCAGGAGGGGAGAGAGAGAGAGAGAGAGAGAGAGAGAGAGAAGACAGCTCTCACATGCCATGCACCTGCCCAGCTGCCCTACCTGGGCGACTGGGGCAGAGGCGGAGGTCGTGTCCAATCCCGCCCGCACGCCGTGCGACCTCATGTTGTTGACTACTCCGTAGACGGCGCCTGCATCGCCTTGGAGGTCGGGATCAGAGACAACATGACGAATCTGCCTCTGCCCGCTCCCGTGGCAGGTGCTAGTGCGGGTGCGGGCTTGAGGGGTGGCCTGGACTGGCAGACTGGCAGCTGGGCAGGCCTGTGGGTGGGTGGCAGAAGAAGCTGCTGATTGCAGGTGCAGGTCCATGTTTCCAGGCTGGGCCCAAGGCCCGGGGCACCTTCCGTCCAGATCCCATCCCTGCAGCTGCGGATCAGCATCTGCCCAGGCCCGCGGGTGCATGGAAACAAACTTCCTGACTTCCAGGCCCCCCTCCCTCCCTGCCTCGTTCCCGCACCAGCTGAGCCCATGTCCATCGCGCATGGCCGGCTGGCCGGCCGGGGGCCAGGCACCTGGGCAGCACTCAGCACGACCACACGCCCACAAGGGCTTACAGCTCAGAGCGCAGAGCGCCAACATGGGTCTAGGACTCTAGGGGTAGGTGGGCTTGAAGAGCTGGCAGAGCTGGGCAGAGCTGGCTGGAGAGCTGGCTGGCTGGCTGGCTGGCTGGCTGGCAGGTACCTCGTTTCCCGGCCAAGGGCACACCTGCGAGGCACACGCCAGACAGGTACCGTGTGCCGGCCGTCTTCCAATCACCTCGAGGTTGTGGGCTAGCCTCCCATGTGCGGCATTCTCGCTCCCTGCGCCGTCCTGCAAGTCTGGCGTGAGAGTGACGATGTCGTCCCCTCCCCGAGTCCCCAAGTGCTTGCAACACAAGGGCACAGGGCACAGGGCACAACATGTATGCATGCAACGCCAGCAGCACTCGCCCACTGGCCGGCCTGTCTCTCCGCGCTCTCCCCTTCTGTCTCGCCATCTCCGCCTTCATTTGTCTCGGTTCGCTGTCATCAACCGCAGCGCCGGACCCTCGCAATGCCCCGATGTTGACTCGTTCGCCCGCCCGCCCGCCCCCTCAGACATGTGCTTGTATGTTCGTCCCCATCCTGTGGCAGCTATCGAACCCAGTTTCCCGTGGCATTGCACAGCACAGCACAGCACAGCACAGCATGGCACAGCAGCAGACAGCCCCCTTTCGAGGTGGCCCGTTCTCACCGGCCTCCTCGTTTGATACCCAGCAGCTGCTACCCTCCCTCTCTCCATGGTTCTCTCTCTGTCTCTCTGTCTCTCTTACACACACACTTCTGCAACTAGTGCAGGCATACCTCCGTAGATAGCTGTCCAAGCTTGCCATTAAAGCCCTTGGGACTTGCTCGCCAATATCTCCGGGTCAAAGCCATCAACAGCTGCTCGAGTTATCATAGGCCGGGCTGGGCTGCATCCCCTGGGGCCACTGGCTGCATGTAATTTTGTCTGCAGGGTTCCTGTTTAACGTTTTCCTTGGTGCGGCTGCTAGTCGATCCACCTCGACCTGCGCTTGCTTGTCTTGTGTGCCTCCCCCGCTAGACCCCCCGGGGGGGCTGGATGCATGTGTGCAGTGCATCACTCCATCTTCATTCATCCATCCATCCCTTCCTCCCTCCATCCAGCCTCTAACCGCTCTCGCCAATCTCCTCCCTCATTCGTCTTCCTCACATATTTCCCGCCCCATTCTCTTTGTTGCCCGTATCAAACGCCAGGATAATTCAAAACTTTTCCCTGCGACTCTACATTCTCGACTTTCTCTCACAACAAGCACGTCAGAGCGCGCCATATCCCAACACACATCGCCCTTGTACCAAGCGCCCTGCCCCTGCCCGTCTGCTCAGACCTTCGAGTTGGCGACATCAATGCGAAGAAACCTTGCCTTGCCACACGGTCCACGGCGAAGCTATTGTTGCATTGCAAGTTGCAGCCACAGGAAAACCGACTCCTGGAGATTTCTGCCTGTCGGCAATTGAGGACGACGACCTCCCGCTGGGGCGCTTGAATTGGATTGGCCGGAGGACGGCCCTGCCTTTGTTCGTCTGGTCTGCGCCGGTCTGCTGCGTTGCCCAGAGCTGTTTCGTCACGCCTTAGCTTGCAATCGTAGCCCGTCGGCCTGGAATTGGGATTCGGTCCACCCGCCCAGCACCCCGCCGAGACCGTCTATTTCTACTCTCTATCCCTGAGAAGGTTGCGGATCCTGTCACCGAGTAGGAGGACCAGTGGTCTCACTATCTTTCGTCTCCACTACTGTCCGGCCAGCATCTTCCCGCCGTCGTGGCTGTTTCTGGACCCGGACGATATGAAGTAAACCCCACAGCCGACTACGTGGACTCCTTCCAGTGACACCATCATACCATCTCTGCGACCAAGGACACCCAACCTGCACGTTAACCGACATGGCTTCTAATATGGGAGGCACCCCGGCTGAGAGCCGGGAGGAAAGAGTGAAGAGCGCTGGGAAGAAACTACTAATGAGGATGAAGACAGTCTTGAGAAAGACAGAATCTTCCAAAAGGATATCGACTGTACCGACAACTGCTGCAGTTGTATCTCCTGAGCCTGTGGCTGGCCCGTCTACCACGCCTGCAACTCTACCAGCTCCATCGTATGTCACTCAACGTGATCTCGTTATCCACTTGATGCCGCCTCCGTATCTTTCTGTCTCCCTGCATAGTCTAGATGTCATCTCTGAATAGGCCCCCAGACTGACTCCCAGCAGCCAACCCGCCAATGTGCCTGAAAGTGCTCCTGCGCAACTCGATGACGCTCAGGTCATCTTCGAAGGAGAACGCATTCCACGGGCACAGATATACAGCCAGCGAGCTCAACAGCTCGCAGAACGCTTCGGCCTTGACATGGACCCTCATACGTGGTACCAAATGGATGGCCATGTCCTTCGTGTCAACAGGCCCATCCGTATGCGTGTACACCGGACTTGTCACCAATGCGGTAACGGACTGAACCAGTCCGGCAAGTGCGACGGCTGCAAACACAGTGCTTGCGGCCAGTGTACCTATTACCCTCCCAAGCGATCCGAGGCAGAGAAGCTGGCCAGCCGAGAGAAGAAGGACCAAATCCTCAGGGAACGCACGGCGAATGCAATGATCGTACCGGACTGGAACTTCAACTCCCACGACAAGGTCGTTCTGAGGAGGCCTGGAAAGCCGGGAGGTCAAGAATTGGTGTACAAGAAGGTTCGGCAGCGCGTCAGGAGGACCTGTTGCCAGTGCCTCGAGTTCGACGGATTGGAGACTTCCTTCCAGGGTGGGAAGCTGAGCTGTCCAAAGTGCAACCATGCGCGGTGCACAGACTGCCCTCGAGACCCGTATGTACCACCCGTCTTTCCACAAGCCCTCTGACCAGATGTCAACATACTAACCCGTCAAACTTAGACCCAAGAAAGACAAGTATCCATATGGCTATCCAGGCGATGAGTTTGGCGCAAAGTCGATACCGCACTACAAATGCCACGAGTGCTACGCGAAGTTCCCCCCAGGAGCCAATGACGGCGACACGTGCCCAAGGTGCTCGCACGGAAAGTGCAACAACTGCGAACGGCTGAGACCTCAGAAGGTTGAGCCGGCACCCGACCCCGAAGTTATGAGAAGTGTCCAGGAAAAGATGGCTGAAATGAAGCTCCGCTGAAAATAGGCCACGTCTTGTGGCGAGTATTCAGTTGAGAAGATGACAAAATGACTTTGTCGGCCAAGGAATGCTCACCCTGACGCTCGTTGCAGCGCCTCTGAAGCATATACCCGGGCCAGGCAGGGCTGTCAGGTCAAGACGCCGATTGGAGGCACCGAGCGGAATAGGTACCACGGAAGCCGCCACACTCAAGACCGAACACTAGGGAGGAGGGCGAGAAGGGGGGAAAAGCGATTCATTTATTCACGATTATCATTGCATATACCCGGTTGGCATTATATGGGTACTAGGTAGCGTCTTCTTTAAACTCACGATGTTGCTCCCGACATCGACAGCTAGGGAATTCGTCTTTGGAATTTCAATGGGATCAAGATTGGCTATTCAACAGACCTGGCAGAATTCCCTGCCATGTTTGAGCAGGAGAACTAATACACTGTATGTCGACTCAGCTCAGCGGATGGGCTGGTCTCGTGAGACAGTCGGGAAGTTAGTGTCCAATGATACGAGCAGCACAAGCGATCACCCCGGAAGCCCTCCTCTTGCGCCCTGCCTCCAGCTCCTGTTTCCGGACGGCTGGCCATCTCTGGCCTGGTACGTTGCTCCCGCCCGCGTGGCTAGTATGTTGTATCACGCCACGTGGCGGGCGAGGGTGCTGGTTGCACGTCTTGTATGTGCCTGAGTCCATCGTGCGAGGTTACTCGGTGGCTTGTCTATTCTGGACCCTGATCCTTTGGTTGATGCAACCACGGTCAGCGTGAACTGGACATTTTGAGACTGGTGTCGACCGAGGTCTTGCTGAAGTATTATCCTATCGACTCTGTAGCTCGGTAAAGATCGAGGCCTTGCTTTTGTCCTTCAAATCATCCCCTGAACTTCACAAGCACCCAAAATTAGAAAATGGAACCAACGGCCACTTGGTCACACAAGAGATGCCACGGCGCAGCGAGTCAGAAAGAATCATCCAGGCGGGAAAAGCCATCGCCTTGGGTAGTTATATTGGTCTTGGTGATGCCGTCGTGGGGTTTGCTCCTTCACAAGAGTCCATGTACTTGACAAGAAGGAACTCCAAGCTACATTGAGCGTACTGTCCTCTGTTGTTCCGTAGACACTTGCTGGAGCCCTCTGGGGCGGGTTGGGAACGCTTCGACTGAATTATTGAGCTCTTAGGTGAATGGGGAGCGCTGCTAGGTTTCACAAGGGTGAATTGACTTCCCCGTATGCCTGGCACATTGGGTCCCGGGGGTTGGGTGTGTTGCACAGAGACAGAGAATCAGAGGCTGTCAGAAGTTATCTGAGGGGAGATGTCTCTTCGCGGCCAGATACATAGATAGTGGAGCTACTCGAGCCGTTATGGATGCGCCGAATACAAGTAACGAGCCAGTGACCATTTAAGTGATTGAACTATCTGTTCCCTTTTATCAAACTGATTCAAGCCTCTAATTCGAACATGGGTCTCAAACAGGAGAGCGCCCGTCAACGACGCCAACGATCCCCAAGGCCGCCCATGGGCAAACAAATGCAACAAATGTCCCTCGCTTCCAAAGCGCCCTACTCCAAACCTTCCTCCTCGATAACGCCCTCCCCAAAGACAAGCGGCTGCCCCGGCGCGACCGCGGCCCCCACGGTCGTGCGGCGGTTGGCCTTCCTCCCGAAGTCCTTGGACGCGGCGTTCTGCATGCGGTTGTTCAGGTATGCCGTCGCCTCGCTGAAGACGCCCGTTGCGAAGGCAGTGTCGGCGGCCTGGGCACCCTGCGTGACGCCGATGAGCTCATTGGTGACGTAGAGCCTGCCGCCGACGTCCCGCTCCGCCCAGACCGTGTCCCAGGACGATATCGTCCACACGCACTTCTGCTTGGCGCCCGTCGCCTTGGCGGCCGCCGTGCGGAAGGCGCTGTCCTTGACGAAGATGGCCCCCTGAGGCTGCGGGCCGAGTGCCGCCTTGTCGGCCACGAGCGACGCCTCGTACTCGATGCCGCGGAAGCTGAGCGTGTACGTGGCTGCAGGCATTATGTTGGCCGGGTCGGCCGGGTTGGGGACTGGGGTTGCCGCCGTCACTGTGATCTCGGTCACCTCCATTATGCCGTGGCTCTTCTCCCTGTGGCGGATCGCGTCGCCCAGGCGGATCATCTCGGCACCCAGGAAGACACCACCATACATTTTCTTGTTTTGGGGTTGCTTCGGGCCTGGGGTGAGGCGGTTGAACGTGGACCAGGAGCCGTCGATTTCCAGAGCAGCCATCTTGGACGCCTCAAGGCCGATGAACTCGGGCCGCTGGGCGTTCATCTTCAGGAGGGCTTCCCAGTTGATCTGGGGGAAGGTCTTGTTCTGCAGTTCGGGAATCGAAATGGCCGGCACGCTGAAGGTGAGGAATGGCCGCATTTCGTGCTGCTGCTTCGGCACGTCGGCGAGATTGAGGACGGAGTGCGCAAGGGGTGTCACAACGTAGCCGGGTACCTGGCCTGCGCCAACATGTCTGATGATACCAATCCTCCATGCCGGCCCCTGTTGAAACCAGACCATTTCGCCGCGGCGGAACAGGGTTGGCTCATTGTTCACTGTTGGGTGCGGTGCGGCAGGTGTGGCAACGGGCTGCACAGAAGCGGTGGGTGTGGGTATTGGTGCTGGTGCCGGTGCCGGTGCCGGTGCCGGTGCCGTTGCCGTTGCTGTTGCTGGTGCTGGTGCCGGCACTGGCGCAGTTGCTGGCGTGGATGCTGTTGTTTTGGGGGTGCCAGACTTCTTGGCCGGCTTTGAAGCCGCGGGTTCTTTCAGCACCTTGTTCGTGACCTCAGGAGTGGGGGTCTGGGAGGCTGAAGTGGCCGCCGCGGATTTCTTCCTGGCGGCGGCAGATTTGGTGGTTGTGGCGGCCGCCTTCTTGGGTTTTGTGTCGGCAGCGGGCGCTGCCAGAGCTGCTGCCTTCTTCTCGAACTTGGCCGCGAGAGACTGGGGCCATTTCCTGCCTGTCGCAACATGGCATGGCTGGCACGGACATTCCTTGTGGTCTTGGGAATCACTCAGAAGCCACAGGACATGTGGAATGAATTCGTGGGGGTGCTTGTAAAGGAACTCGTCTGAGCAGTCCTGCGGGTGGCCGTAGACGCATGCCTGTCTCTTGGGCCCCGCCGAGTTGAGCCATCTCAGGCAGTAATGTTCCGGGAACACCAGCTGATATTGCGCGTCTGAGCATCTCCATTAGCTGATGGTCAAGCCTGATTGAGGCTCGGTGAGTCAGGCCGACGACGACCTACCCTTTGGCCACGCCAGCTCCTCCGAGAGGCCATTTCCAATAATCACCTTCCACTGTATCATCTTCCTCCGGGTCTCAGCATCCGTGATCTGGTCCCACTCCTCTGGAATAGGCTCCCCAATCTGGTTCGAAGCCGTCTTGCCCTTAGAGGTGATCTCTTGGGTCGAATATAGCCGCCCATCTGAGCGGCCAACGTGGACTTGACGGGCCGGCGCCCTTGGGGCAGCCCCAGCCCCAGCTCCCGCCCCAGCCGCTGCCATCCGGGACCTATGACCTTGGGGGGGGGAAGGGAGGATGCTCACGACTGGCAGTCCAGCTTCCTCGCAAGGCAGACCGAGTGAGTGAGATGGGCACAGTGACCAGGGGATATACCTGGATCTCGCTCTCCGATACTGTTCCAAACGAGGTTGGTCCTCCGGCCAAGGCACAGGCCAAGCTTAGTCAGCAGCACATCCATTGTTCCGTTTGACAGTAGGAACAGAAGTTTCGAGCGGAATCCTGCGCAGGCTCTGGAACCGGAAGTGGCACGTCTCTGTGGCTGTTCAGTCACGGACAACATGCGCCCTGAAGTCCACTCATCAGGTGCTTTTAGGTGTAGTCATTGAGTCCATTGTGGTATTCTACACGAGAGTTGAAAGTGCCACGTCCATCTCCATCGCACCTTGTACCCTGTACAGTCATACAAGCAACGTACTCGGGCTTTGCGATGCCCTGAGGTCCTGCTCTGTCACAGCAGTAATAGCTTTCTTCCATCCAGAAAGCGTAAAATAGCCAACCCCAACGTCTTGCGCCTCTGCAAAGGGACCAAGACACTGGCCAACTATCCGGTACCGATTCCCAGTCCGTTCGCTCTATTCCAGATCATGTGTGTGTGTGTGTGTGTGTGTGTGTCTGTGCGAGAAGTCAAGAATTCTATCATGAGCCAAAAAGGTATATATCCATCCCGCATCCCCGTCCGTCTCGTTTCGTAAAAGCACTATGGCGGAGTGCATAGAATCGTAGGGTGGAACCAATCCGCCAAAGACAGAACCAGCCTCGGGTGCAGTCGTTAAAAGTGAACAGAAGAAGCAGAAGCAGAAGCAGAAGCATTATTTAGGTCCCAGCCCAAGGAACCTGGCGATTAAAACCCCTTAACCCAAAGACCTATGCCTGCGCGAAGATAGCCAAGTTCCAATAAGCACAGCCGCCTAGGCCGCCACCTGTAAATGCAACCCAACGCCACGTAATGATTTGTATGAAAGAATATGTCCAGGATGCCGCCCTGCAGAACACAACTCTTGCTATGTCTCTGAAAGCTCCGTGATTCTGATGGTCGAGTAGCTAGTCGCACTGTGTCGGATGAGGCGACGAGATCGACGTGGCGATTCCTCCTATGGAGCCTTCCCTCCTTTTCTCGTCTCGGGGTTGCCCTCGAACAAGGCGCTCCAACCGGCCAGGGACCACGAGTCAGATGCTGAATGTACCACGACAAGCCAGGCTGCGACGATGTTGACCAGGTGGTGAATCATGTAGCCGTACGAGACACCGTAAACAGCTGCGCAAACTGCCACGCCAAAGATCAGGACGCTGGTGATATGTCTCAGGCGACCAGTCACCCTTGGCACCATCTTCCCCGCTGTGAAAGTTTCGACAAGGACAATGAATGGCATAATCGACATGACGTTGTGGTGGGAGGAGAAGGGCGTGAACCAGTGCACTGTCAGGTTGCGTATCCAGACGACCAATATAGGTATGTTGATAGGGAGCACCCAGAGCATCAGGGAGAAAATCGCATGGGCGTAGTTGTAGAAGCTGCGGTTGGCGTTGGATGGCATTTCACAGGCGATGCGGTGGGCCCGCACTGCGGTGATGAGCTGTACCACACACGCGACCAGGTATGCGAACTGGTAGGGTATAAAGGTCGTGACCAAGAATAGCAGGATAGCCGTCGTGATGAGCCGTCTCCGTGGAGAGGAGGGCATGAAGCCGTGCGGCATGGCCCGGCGCCTGTCATCGTAGCGCACCCACGCTGGGCGGGAGCTCATCCAGCCGTATACGGTGCTCAGTATCGATGTGATAGCTAGCACTGCGTAATTGAGAACTGCGCATACGCCGATGCAGACAATGCCAATGAGAGGTATCATGAACCAGAAGAACGGGTCTTGTGTCCCAGCTAAGAGGTCGTTCTGCTGGAAGTCGACGCCGACCGTCACATTTTTGAACGGCCAGTAGCTTGCCGTTCCGTGGGTTCCAGATGTGTCCATAGAGAGGGATAACAGTGTCAGTGACGCAAGGATCAACGGTATAGACCGTCGAAGACACAAGTCCAAGCTTTCATTGAAAGGGATGAAGACGCCCTGACTGTCGTATACCCGGAATTGCTTGCGAATGACCAAAGCAACGATCAGCAGCGGGAAGGCCGCAAATGCGGTCCGATAGCGCATATAGAGTTTCCCCATACTGCCCAAAGCATCCACGGTCAGGCGGACGTTGATGCTTGAGTCACACGTCGGGTCGGTCCAGAACTGGAAGCTTAGTCCTTCCTCAGTCGTTTTCCTCTTCATCGGCGGAGGATTAAATGGTGCAACTCCGTGCATGCTAATGCTAGCGTGCCTAGCATTGACGAAGAACTTGGACTCGTACGGTTCTGTAAGATATTGGCGAACCAACGGCGCGAAGAGCTCCTTACTCTTCCCACAAGACTGCCCGCTGAGTTCCAAACTGTACGCGAGTAGGCTGGACTGGATTGACGGTATCTTGATCTCTGTCACGATTGGCCTATGGGCAGGCAATCGAAAATCCATGCCGAAGGCGAGCATCCGACGCAGGCTGATGTGACGGGTTCGATGAGAATCGGCGATGTCGCTGAACTCTGCGAGCACGAACCCAGATGAAGTGATTCCCTTGTCTACAATGGCAACGAATTGATGATCCGTGATGTCATCAAGCTCGTACTGCAGGAACGAGAATGGTGTCATGGGCCTGGAGCCGGCAGGAGGAAATGGCTGCTGGTTGAATCTGGTTGATGCGGGCAGTTGTACAACGTCGGAAGCGGTATTCTTGCATGCCAATCGAGTCGAGCTCCGGCTCTCCCCTGATGACAGATCCATCTTCCACGGCAGCATCATCCCCGCCTGACCAGGCTGCAGCGTGTGAACACTGCAGAGCAGGACCTCCAGCTTCCCCGATTCCCCGGCGCTGTCGAGCCGCTGATCGGTTAGGAGTGTAAACCGGCTCGGCGACGAACCTAGCGGTGGGATCGGGACCAGGTGCGCTTGCGGTTTACCCTGCTGTCCCAAACCTCTCAGTGCCAATCGGTCTCCCTGCGGTACAATATCGTGCGAATCATCCTCGAGGGTGAGCAACGTGCTATGTTCTTTGTACAAGACGGATTTCTCTGCGTTCTCCTCGAGGCCGGTGAGGAAGTGCTTCTTGAAAACACTCATGCGCTGGGCCCGGGGCTTCGTTTGCGAAGGACGGTGCGCATCGACCACATCGTACAATGCCCGTATTACTACTTTTCGATGCTGGTCGCACCAGAGGATTGCCTGGTGATCCATACTGGTCCACACGGTGGGAATCGTGGAGGTGAAGACGGTGAAGCCATGTGTCTCCGGCACAATGGATTCCAGGCTGGCGTAGTCGGAGGGCACCACGGTGTCCAGGCTTCCGCCGGCAATAGAGATCAGGGTGACATGCCACAGCGGGTTATTGTTGGCCCATTTCTGGGCATATGCCTTCCTCCAGTAGTCGTTTATCTCATCATACACCTTGACAATCTCACTGTCGAAGGAGACGGGCGGTCTCGAGTGCGGCGCAGACATGGTGATGATTGTGTTGATAGAGTGCGCCTGGTAATTAGGCATTATGAGCATGGTGCGAGCCACGATGCCGCCCATGGAGTGGCCCACGATAATGACTGAGGTCGGATCGGGCAAGTCTGAGTCGCGACTTGTCATGCGCGGGTCTAGATATAAAGACAGTATGTAGCGGATGGCCTCATTCAGGTATTCGGCCTGGTCGACCAGCGTCTGGCCGTGGAAAGCGGTGAAGTCCTCGTTGAAATCAACGGTGAAGAAGTCGAGACCGCGCACGCCATTTCGGAGGGCAGAGGGGTCATGCTGGAGCGTGTCGTGGAAGTAGTTCGCAGCTTCGGCAGCGAGCGGGCGCACCTGCTTGTAGCTCCCTGCGTTCCCGGGTATGAAAAGAACGGGGGTGCCTCGCAACTGGGATGTTTGTCAGTCCACGGGTGCCGTCGCGCGCAGATCAGTGCGAGAGCCATTGAGGCTGACAAGACAGACCTTGACCTCCTCGTCCACCTCGAGTTCCCTGTAGAAATAGAGCGAGTACTTGCTGCCGAACCGGGTGTGCTCGGTGTCGAAGTCGTTTAGTTTGACGTATGCCGGCCGCATATAGGACATGATGCAGCCCTTGGCATCGAGACATCGCGTTGCACTCGAGTTAAGTATTGCAGCGAGGAAACCAAGACCGATTATCGATACTAGGAAGGTCAGAAGACCGAGTGCCCACGGGCTTCGGGATCGCAGACGGCGGGGGCCTTTCGAGTCGGGCGACTTGTCGACACCTTCCGAGTCTTCGTCGCTCTTCGGGGCCATGACTGGCACGGGGGACGGGTCGATAGGCAGTCCGAGAGGCGTCTTGTCCATGGCGGCACCGTTCTGGGCGGAAGTGGGCTTCCAGGAGGAGAAATTGCCGGAGCGGCGGCTGCGGGCGGAGTGGGATCGGAGGTCGAAGCTGGTGCGCCTGCTGTCCGAGCCCCGGGGCGCCTGCTGACCGGGAGCCCTGCCGTGTGTATGGGCGGAGGTAGCCTGGGCAGAGGGCGTAGCATCGAGACCGGAACCGAGGGCGAGGGGGAGGCCGAGGGAGGTGTTGGAGCTGGGGTTGGCGGCGGCGGCATTGACAGGCAGATGATGTTGCGATTGCAAATCGTCACCGTCGTCCGAGCCAGAAGACCGCCTCTGCATTCCCACGACGGTCGATGGCGCTTCTGCCGTCGTCTCGGCCGTGTCTGGAGCGTGATCGTGGGAGCGGGAGGGGAGGGGTGGTGGTGAGGGCCGCGGAGAGGTTCGGTCGAGGGGGCAGAGACGCGGGCTGGAAGGAGAGACAGAAGGAAGTTTCACACGCTAGCAGCAGACGGAAAACCAGGTCCCCAATGGGCAGGGGCTGTTGGGGTGGCTGGCTGGACGGAGACGGAGACGGCCTGGTCGGGAGCACCAACGGCGCCTGGACTCTGCAGGCTTGGCTGCCCCGTGCGCCCTTGGGATGGGAGATGCGTGGGGGGTTGTGCTGGCGGGCGAGCAGCGCTGACTGAGACGGGGGCCCAGTGAGAGAACCATGAGAACCAAGAGACGTCGAGGGGCCACGGGGAGATTCATGGGTCCCTCTCTGATCTTGGATAAATTGTCTCATGCGCCCGGGGAGGAGGGCTGGCCAGGCTGGGAGATGAGGAAATCAGAGCATCTGGACCTGCAAGACCACGGCTCCCTGTTTATACAATGCATGTATTGGAAAGTGTTATTTAACGGGACCGCGGGCTGACGGGCAGAGACAAGAGTAGTGTACCGACGGGTGTGGGGCCGACGAGCTGCTGGCTCCAACGTCCCAGAAAAACCAAGGTTTCTTCAGGAGCCAGTAGCCAGAGCAGGAGGGTGGTTGCAACCCATGGGCTAGCAACCTACCTACTAGTACTCCGTACACCAGATCAGATACCCAGGTACCTAGGCAGGCCCACCACCTGCCCAGGTCCCAGATCGGCCATCGCGTCCTGCTGGCCGTTGAACAAGGTTGTAGTCCAGCACGTACATTATGGACGAGATTACAAGTCCATGATGTATTACGGGCACCGGAGACTACACAGTAGACCTTGGCGCAGCAGAGATCGGATCTGCCAGTCGAGGCCCTGCCTCCAGCGCCCTCGAGCTGCATTTATTAGCTGTGTGCAGTGGTGCCTGTGTCCCACCACAGTATCCATCTCCAGGTCTGCCTGCCTGCCTGCCTGCCTGCCTGCCTGCCCGCCTGCTGCTCGGTGAGAGACGCATCGAGACGACGCGGCCTCCTTCTAGCGTTCCAATCGGTGCAGCGCCGTCTCATCAAGGCTGGAACACAATCCAAGCTCGCCTTCCATTCCTCCGCATTCGTCGCAGATGGTCTTAGAGCTAAGCTCTAGGCAGGGACTGCGGGATTGTCAGTGCTGACGAGATGCCACCGTGGGATAAAGCACACGGCGCTTCACCCGTGGTGCATTGCCCAGGCGACAAACGTCATTCGCTGCCCAGCATACCCATGCTTATCAGCAAGACAGAACAGCACCAGCACGGCCAGCAGCTCATTATCTCCAGCAGCCTAGCTCGCTTGCAAGGCCAGGCCAAGCCAGGCCGCCTCGTTGGAGGATGGGGAATGGCAGATGCGAGATGTTGGCATGGGAATTGGTTTCGAAACAGGGTCGGCGGCCGCGGCCGTCAGACCGACCGAGTCCCATCCCTGTAGCCCCTGCCCCCTACCAGCTCTCGCTCCCGTTTCCCATTTGATTGAGTATAACAAAGACCACTGGATCCGATACTCCAAGAGCGAAGGTGGGACAGACAGACATTGTCAACACGCAGTCAGGCAGTGTATACAGACGCACACAGGTAACAACGCTCCGTCCATTGCAGTAGCGTATGTTGCAGTTCCCACACAAGGGGATAGATACAAGGTAGCCCCGGGCCCGGGACTAATTTAATAGAACAAGGTGGGTTGCACTGCAGCTTGCAGAATCTGTCGTACGGCGTTTGAGGACTTGGCTGGGCAGCTGGGGAGACTGCAGCTGGCAGACCGGCCCAATCGTGCTCTGATCCAAGGTTCGTTACGAGCTGCAGCAGGGGAGAATGCCGGACGCGTACGCGCAAAGCTGCTGCACGGCGTCAGGCGCATGCATCTTCCTTCATGAATCGTTGTTGCCATTTCGATACGAGATGCCACAGACAGTCAGACAGTCTGTCAACGCACATGTGATCTGCCAGGTTTTTGTCCATGATAAGACCATAGCTTCCAGATTGCAGATTGCAGATTGCAGATTGCCGATTGCAGCGTGCAAGATGCAGCAGACAGCTTTGGGTGATGGCTCATTTTGAAGCAGCATCCGTAGTGGTCTTGCTATCCGCAGGAGCGGCAGGGAGCTAAGGGTGCTCGCGGATTATATAAGCAGAGACGCGACCAAACGCGACCAAACGCGACCTTGTCGTTGGGCTCATCGGGAGCCTTTCATGGTGCAGCCTGGATGGATTTCATCAAGGCAACCTGACCGTTGTGGACACCGTGATGCATGCTTTCTGATTTCTTATCGACATGTCCTCCTCATGCATTTGAGACTTTCTGCTGCGCAACATTGTGGTCCTGCGCCGGGATGATCAAGGCAACCCGCTACATACTGGGCCGTCATCCTCGGAAGCCTGTTGGCTGAGCAGGCCGCCTCTTGCGGAACAATGGCAACCATCAGGGCCATCGAGGCCAGCTCTGTTAGTGTCGTGGTCTGTCGCACCGGAACCATCTGCTGACATCCCCTCTTCCCTATCTAAGGTCCACCAAATCCAGTCTGGACAGGTCATTGTCGACTTGTGTTCAGTCGTAAAAGAGTTGGTTGAGAATGGCCTCGACGCCGGCGCAACGAGCATCGGTAGGTCTTCTGAGCCGTTTCGTGTGCCTTGTGTGATACTAAGTGCAACACGTAAACAGATGTCCGGTTTAAGAACCAGGGCCTCGACTTGATTGAAGTCCAGGACAATGGCACAGGCATTTCGTCTGAGAACCACCAGTCTCTGGCTCTGAAACACTACACGTCAAAGCTGTCGACCTATTCGGATCTGAGCACGCTAGACACGTTTGGGTTTCGTGGCGAGGCTCTCTCTTCGCTCTGTGCCTTGTCCAAATTCACCGTCGTCACTTGTCTTCAGTCCGATGCGCCAAAGGGGTCTAAGCTGGAATTTGAAACTTCGGGCAGGCTCAAGTCTACCAATATTGTTGCTGCCCAGAAGGGCACGACGGTCTCTGTCGAGAATTTGTTCAAGACCCTGCCGGTACGGCGCAGAGAGCTGGAACGGAATATCAAGCGAGAATGGGGCAAGGTCATCAATCTGCTCAACCAATATGCCTGTATTCAAACTGGGGTCAAGTTCGCAGTCTCTCAACAGCCCAACAAGGGGAAACGGATCGTCCTTTTCTCTACAAAGGCAAACAAGACCACCAGAGAAAACATAATAAACGTCTTTGGGGCCAAGACCATGGCTGCCTTGGTTGTCCTGGACTTGAAGCTCAACTTGGAGCCCACGGCCAGCCTGACCCAGAAGCGGAGTACACCAAAGGTCGGCGACCATCACGAGGTTCTTGTCCGAGGCCATGTGTCACGGCCGCTCCACGGCGAAGGGAGGCAGACTCCGGACCGACAGATGTTTTACGTCAACAGTCGACCTTGCGGACTACCACAGTTCGCCAAAGTCTTCAACGAAGTGTACAGGTCGTATAACTCGTCACAGTCGCCCTTCATCTTCGCCGACATACAGTTGGACACACATCTCTACGATGTCAACGTCAGCCCCGACAAGAGGACCATCCTCTTGCATGATCAGGGCCGAATGCTCGACCATCTTAGAGAGTCGCTGATTGAGCTTTTTGAGAAGCAGGAGTATAAAATGCCGGTGTCACAGATCGCGACGTCTAGACTGCCGCCCTTCAAGAAGTTAACCGTGTCTCGCCAGGATCCAAATAGCCCCGAACGAGACGCAGCCGACAGATGTGACACTGCGGGCGATGAGGGCGACTCTCCTCTTGCTCAGCAGGAGGAGGAGGCCCCGGGAATATCAGACGAGGAAGAAGACACCTCAGGAGCCCGTCGTATGAAGAACCTGGCTTCAGCTAAGGCTCTCTCGAGGGACGCACAACTAAACCCGATGACGCGGTGGATGGACAGGAAGCTGGCTTCACAGGAAGAAGCCAGCTCAGGAACAGCCTTGGCCGCCAAAGTTAAACCAAATGAGACAGTCCTCGAGGGAACAAGCAATACGAATTCGAGAGACGGGTCAAATGACGCCCCGGCGACTTCAGAGAAACCTGCCGAAGTGATACAATTGGAGCCGACAGACGAGCAAGTCCCTCCAGCCGACATCGTTGAAGGTGAGGATGAGACGTTCCTGAGCCGGTTAGCCCAGATGAAGCGTTCTTTTCTACCGGAGTCTTTACGAGACGAGTTACCCTATGACCAGGCCCCTGACGAGCCACTAATTCCAGCCATTGTGAAGCCAAACAGGCTCGCAGAAAATGCGCCACTTACTGTGTCCGCCGCCCCGAGGCCGCCGAAGCGACCGTCACAGGAGGTCGCGACAATCACAATCGGCGACCAATTGGTGACGGGCGTCATCGGATCTTCTGCCAAAAAGCCCAGGTTAGATGAAGCAGTGGTACAACACGATGTCCAACCCAAGCCTGTGAAGGCCCCCCAAGCACCGGCACCCTTGCCTTCTTTCGGTGGACGCCTGACACAGATGTTTTCTGCCGCTTCTGCTTCACAGAATGTATTTAGGGGCAGTCGAAGCTTACACCCCGAAGGATCAAATACCTCAGAGGTGGACGAGGTTGATGAGATAGGCGAAGATGAGGATGAAGGCGAGAGCGAAGAGAATAGTGCTTCTGAAGTAGAGGCTGCACCTGATCGAGGAACTGGTGAAGACAATGACAGCGAGGCGTCAGCGTCCTCTGCTTTGTTCGTGGAACAGGACGAGGATGGGGATGGGGATGAGGATGAGTCTTTGCCATCGCCAGCTCATGAAGCAGACGAAGAAGCGAGTGATGAAGGTGACGGAGAGTATCTCGACGAGGATGAGGTCAAAGCCAGGGGAGAACCAGAACAAAAAAAAGCCCTCGCTGCCGCTGTGGAGGTCAATCCTAAGCCTAGCGAAGAAAACCAGAAGAGGACTCAGGCATTTCTCAAAGGCGGTGGAAAGAACAAATACTCCACACAGGCGCTCCTTCAACGGCTCTATGTTGACGAGGACTGGCTCCATAAGCGTCTAGACTCATGGGATTCTCCGGCGCATGACGACGCGTCCGCAAGCCAAGTCGAAACCTTTGAGGGTGTGGAACCTGGCCTTGAAGCCGGGACGCAGGTGGCAGAAGACAAGCTCTCACTCGCCATCCACAAAGGTGACTTCTCCAAGATGAAGATCGTAGGACAGTTCAACCTGGGCTTTATCCTCGCCGTGCGACCCGCCACCTCCTCGGCGGCACCCAGCACAACCATAGGGGCCGCCCGGCCGGATATCCAAGGGGACGACGACGAGCTTTTCATCATCGACCAGCACGCATCGGATGAGAAGTTCAACTTCGAGCGCCTACAGGCCACGACGACCGTCCAGTCGCAGAGGCTCGTGCGGCCCAAGTCCCTCGAGCTGACGGCCGTCGAGGAGGAGATCGTCCTCGAGAACCGCGCCGCCCTGGAGGCGAACGGATTCCAGGTTGAAACTGACACATCGGGCGACGAGCCCGTCGGGTCGCGGTGCCGGCTCCTCAGCCTTCCGCTCAGTAGGGAGACGACCTTCTCGCTGGCCGACCTCGAGGAGCTGATCTCGCTGCTCGGGGAGAGCCCGGCGACCACGTCGTCGCCTCCTCCTGCAGATGACAGCGACGGCGACGGCGACACATCTACTGGCGATACCGATCACCGCGTCGGCGCAACCGCATCGAGAAGATACATTCCCCGGCCATCAAAGGTGAGGAAGATGTTCGCGATGCGCGCGTGCCGAAGCAGCATCATGATCGGCAAGGCGCTGTCTCACCGCCAGATGGAGAAGGTTGTCCGGCACATGGGAGACATGGAGAAGCCCTGGAATTGTCCGCACGGGCGGCCTACGATGCGGCACCTATGTGCCTTGGGGGCGGCATTGGATCAGAAAGGATGGGCTGAGGGCCGGAGGACCGATTGGGCTGATTATGTGAGCAGAATGAGGAGGCAGTGAGCTTGGTGCTTCTAGAGCAAGGCGTAGCAGGCGCAGATGATTATTCCTTCACGACGGACTAGGCTCGGGAGTCGCATCTTAGTTATTCAAGATGTACAGACGGACCACGGCCGCATGTTTCTTTCTCCTTATGATGCCGTGATGATATTTGCATTGTTGAAGCGAGCTAGCCACACGATTTTAATAGCCATATGTTTTGATGCAAAATGTACAACCCGTAACCATCGTGAGACAGAACTGTGCCGAAATGGGGCCGCCAGGCTGGGTCTTTCAAAGTTTGCCGTTGCGGATTCGTCGGCAGCCAATCACTCGATGCGCGCCGCCTCTCTTGGGCTATGACATCGACGGCATGTCAAAATTGAGCTGGCTTACTTGATCACCATTGATGCCAAAAAATTGAAGCCTAGTAGCTGACAGTCAGTGAGGGACCTTCAAGTAGTGCGGCGGCAGCAGCGGAAGTCACTTATGAACTGACCAGTCTTCAACGTTGAGTGTGCTTGGCACTGGCGCTCCCTGCGCGCTCCCTGTGCTCCAGCTATCTGGGCTCTGGCCGTCGGGCAGGGTTGAGTCGAAGCCAGTGTTCCACATAGTATTTTGCGTCTGTTGTTGTTGGCCAGGCCCGCTCTGCTGGCCTGGGAACCCAGCGAGGCCAGGCTGCAGGAAGCTTGAGTTGTGCTGTTGTACGGGGCTGTTGCCCTTGCTCGTGCTGTTAGGCATGCCGTGCTGCTGTTGGTGGCCGCCGAATTGCATGGGCGGTGCTTGCTGTGCCTGTCTGCCCTGTTGCATCTGTGGTGCCATCAAGTTGGGGTCGAGATTCTGATGTGTCTGGGTCGGAGAAAGGTGGGGGAACAGAGGCATGCTTGCACTCTCGGGAAACAGCTGGTCTGGCTGGAAGTTCTCCCATACGGCTTGCGACAGGTTCGGTGAGTTTCGCGTCACAAGATAGAGGTCTGGAGGGGTCGTCGGTACAGAGAAAGATGGATTAAACGGTGTCGCAGGTCTGGTCTGTGGCCGTGAAGCCGTTCCACCCATGAACGCGTCCATGTTGCTCTGCCTGGTGCCGCCAGGGGATGTGATCTGGGGAGGTCCCATCGGGTGGCTGTGCTCGTTCTTTGTGGTTTGACTCGGTGTCTGAGGCCTAGAGCGCTCGTATGACTCCTGAGGTGTCGGCGTGGAGACACTGAAGTCGATGGCCATGTCGTCGTACTTGCGCTTTGCCGACTCCCTCATTTGTTGTTGGTGATGTTGCTGCTGATCTTGAGCGTGTTGCTCTAGTTGCTGCATGCTCCTCTGAAATTTGCTATGTCGCTTTCCAGCGGCCTTCTGCAGTCTCTCCTCAAGAGTCCTATTCCCGAGAATGGCTTCAAAAAGCGTAGACACCATTTTGCCAACCAACCATACCCGTGAAACGTCCTTCAGGGCCACCATACACGTCCTGATCCGGTCCTGCGTGACCTGCTGAATCGAGGGGATAGGCGACCGCATCTGGTACACATGCATGATGAGCGCCGAAAACAAGCTGTAAACGATAAACGCCGGGCAGTAACGAAGCTCGTCATGGGCCGAAAGATTTTCTATGATCGACGTGATCATGGCCGCCGCCTGAAAAGCAATATTCCTGGACGGATATGCCGCATCCTCCGGAAACCGCGAGGAGCCTCCGCCCGGGGGCATATGTGCCCTATGTAATAAACAGAGCGTCGTATAGTAATTCGAATGTAGCAAGGCAGACCAAAAATGGTGTCGCGGCATTTCCCAGTAAACCACCTTTGGGCAATTTTGGAGCCAGTCGGCCAGCGCCATGTCGCTGTGCGTGAGATCGATGGGGTTTCGTTGACGTCCCTTGGCCGCCACAGAGTACTGCTGTGACAGCACAAGTCCCATGATCTCGCAGAGCTTGACATACTGTAGGAAGAAATGGACGTGGATCGGATCCGGAGGATACTCGCTCGGTCGGCCGTCCTCGTCCTCGACAAAATCGTCTTCTGTCAACATTTCCACGTCTGAGTCGTCCAGGTTGATGTGAACAGGTCGCCCGAGGGCCACAGCGACGGACCTATCTCGGGTGAAGAGCGTCCACCAAATTCTTTTCCAGAGTCTCTTATCAGCTCGGCTCAGCTGCGAACCTTCAACACTGCGGTGCATGCCGGACCCCTGTGCCACGATTGTGGCGACACGACTCCAGTAGAAGACGTTCTTGGTGACGTCCTCGGGTCCTTCCCAATACCAACCCATCAGCAGCAACGATTGAACTATAGTCATCCTGTCATCTTCATAACTGGCGTCGTAGAGTGCCTTGGCCCTTTTGTAGAAAGTCAGTGCGGCAGGTGTTGTGGACCCATTTGCGTCCATGAGCTGCGGGTTGTTGCAGACACGGGATCCGGCAAGCAGGATGGCCTGGAGGAGCAACAGCGACGGCGGATTCTTGGGGTCCCCGTACTGTCTCATGAACCTGGTGCGGTTGATAACAGGCACGATCGGGTGTATCCATTTGAAATACGAGTCGATCAGCTCGTCGCAGAGGGAGCGGGGCGGGAGCAAGAAGGCACCACGCTGGTGAAGGATATCGATCTCGACGTTGTCCAGCTCGGTCAGCCTCGCCCTGGAACCTCGGACGTTCTCGGGCAGGGGATAATGGACGACATCCGCGGCTCCTTGTCGGTCGTTGACGAGCAGGGTCAGGTTGGAGGACTCTCCTAGGTAGGCAACACGGCCGGCTTCGGTGATGGGGGCACGGATGAACTTTGGTTTCATGACTAGGTTTACATAAGTATTGTTGTCGATCTCCTCCTTGTGGGTCTGTGCCGCCGTCATGGTGGTCGTTGGTGTACCTTCTGAAGTGTGATATACGGCGGGTGGCCTGGTGTTGAACGTGGCTGTTCCTGTGCCAGGGCGGGGAGACTGTTCCTCTGGGCCATCGCCTCGTTCACTAGATGAGACTGATCAGCAACCGAGCTCTTGAGAAATCGGAAAGGGGGGCAACAGAGTGGAATTGGTCGAGCGATATGTACCTATCCGAGTCTCTGGTGGTGGAAGCGGTCTGGGTCTTTTTCCTCTTGGGCGTCGGGATCTTGCACTCGATCTGGAAGGCGACGCAGTTGGTGCAGGGCACGCCCAGAGAGGCGGCATCGCAGCGAACTTTCCTCCTGTTCAACGAGAGTCTGTCAGCCAAGTCATCTCAACCCCCACAACCGCCGGAGACACTCGATGCTGTCGTGCTCGGCTTGTGCTGGGAGCGGGGTTGACGGGCATTCCATCGCGAAGCTATTTCGAGCCCGGGATCTGGACCTCGGCTGTCCGGGGCTCTGGATGGCTTGGTCCAGAGGATGTCTGTCGACGATGGGGTTGACGTACGCATGGCAGGTCTATATTGGCGAGAAGGACGGTTAGCGAGACAGCCTGATGGCAAGATTATAATGAAGGAAGGCGGCAAATCGATTGGTTGTTCGGTGTCGCGTGGGCGAGGTGGCCGGCGGAGGTGGGATAACAGACAGAGTTACCGAGGCATGCAGAGCAGCCCACCTGAGCCGAGGAGCTGCAATGTAATCGGCGGGCGGGCGAACGAGTGGGTGGAGGGGGAGGGAGAGGAGGGATCTCCCAAACATGACAAAATTAGAACCAACGACTCACCTCACAAGCACGAGATGCTCGTTGCCTTTGGTCAAAGCACGGCGAGTCAGCTCAAGTCCTTATCGTCAACCCAAAGCTCGAGCTCGAGTCCAACCTCGTCTCGGCACGTCGTCAACGGGCTCCTCACCTCCTGAAGCTCAGCGCATTCGCGGCGGCGGCGGCGGCGGCACCGCCCTTCCCTCCTCCTCCTCCTCCTCCTCCTGCGGATGCTGTCGGCGTGGCACCGCTGCTACTTCTTCCGTCTTGATTCGCAGGTGGTGACTGATCCTGGGACTGGGACTGGGATTGTGATTGCTGTTGGTGGTGATTGTTGGGCTGTGTCTGCGCCTGCGCCTGCGCCTGCTGCTGCTGCTGCTGCAGCTCGAGAGATGGCTGGTCCATGTTCCAGGGCGTCGTCGGGACTGATGTCTCACGGCAACGACGACGCGTTCAATGTGAGGGAGCCGGGTCAGACAAGTCGTTGGCCAAGGTCCATTCTCAGGCGCGACAAGTTGTGCCCAGGCTGGGAGTGGGCAGAATTGAGTCGGGCGGAATGGTTCCAACACTCGGATGGGCGGTCGGGCGCACCGGGCAGGTCGTTTTGGGAGCAGCGCAGAGCGGTACGTCGACGGTTGGAATCGGCAGCGGGCGTGAGTTGGCGGCCAGGCGGCCAGGCGGATGCAATTGTCTGGTCGCGCTGGATACAGGACAAGGGCAGTGCTGTAGCGGCGCCGATAGACAGCGCCTCTGTGCGTGCAACTGGTCCTGGGCTGGGCAGATCGAACGTTTCAAGAGTCGGGATTTTTAGATGAACCGGGCCTCCGCAATTCCCAGGCGTGCACGAGTGCTGTATGCTGTAGGTGCGTGGGTGCTGGCGCGAGTAGGTACTCCGTACTGCACCTGCAACTGCACCTGCACCAGTAGTCACCTAGTACTGTACCAGGCCCCCCAGCACAGGGCAGGCCGTAGCTCCTCCAATCGCGGCTAGCGCTTTTGTCAACCAGCAGGCAAAAGCAGCAAGCCATAATAGTACTCCGTACATGACTTACATAGGTTTTGAGGTAGGTATACTCGCGCCTCAAGACCTGGGTGATAGCGTCTGCTCCCAGGCTGGCCAACAACAGAGGGGATTGGATGCCTCTTTTGCCGTGCGGCAGTGCCACAATACACAAGAACGGCAAGAACAGAAAGAACAGCAACAGTTGGAACCAAGTGATCGGTGCATCATGCATGATGGCCTTGATTCGCCTCGACACAGGCCTGGGTTGGGCCCGCCGAGCAGCCTCTCCATCTTATTTATCGACGCCGTCCCCTAGCTCCCCTCGCATGACCTCGCACGCGTGGGCATCGCTCTGGGTGCATGTGGTCCACTCCGGCATTGCCCGTCATGGCCCGTCATTGTACCCCAAAGCGGCGTCACTCTGCACACCTACACCCGCACATCCTCGGGTGCATTGTGTGCCTGAGGTGTGCCTGCCGATCCATCATTCACCAACAACAGACGGCATCCGTCGTGTGAATCCGGGTCCTTCGAGGTCGACAAGGGCGTCCGACGGCCTCTGCCAGGTCATGCATGTCGCAACATTCGTACTGCACGGACCGAGTAAGATTATACTTCCCCCAACCCAACCAACACAATACCTACCTACTACTACTAGGTACCTAGGTAGGTAGGTAGGCAGGTACCTACATGGCACTAGTATCCCGCAATACTGGTGAGCCACACACTCCTGCGGGAGCTTGGAGCCAAGTTTGCTTGCTGCAGGCCGAGTCCAGGCCCAAGCCAAAGTCTGGGGAATCCTAGGAAAATCCGGGGGAAACAAAAGATACGTACCGCCCAGGTGCCCACAGGCTGACAATCATTTACGCGGTACTGTGTGCATGAGCACCAACGCCGTCACGATGCCACGACGAGTCTGAAGCGCCTTCCCAAAGCCTGACTGACACACACGGATCCGAGCCGCGCAAAGCAGACCCGGGAAAACCACAGTAGTGAAACAATCCTCTGTTTAAAAAAGCACTGCTACTGCAGCGCCCGAGCTGTCCCAAACAGGTAGACGAGCAAAGGCGGTGTCTACAAGCACAGCCCAACGAACACGGGCATTGAGGGCTCAGGAAACGGCGCAAGGCCTACCAAATGCGGCAATCTCCCCAGGCCGGCGCACGAGAATTGCTGCTTTTCCCCCAGGTTGCGGTAGACCACGACCTTGTATGCAATGCAGTGCAAGCTTCTCCAGCATCCAGCAGGCCCTCTCTCAAGCTTCTCCAGAAAGGAACAGAGGCCCGCACACCTCCCCGCAGAACGCTGCGGCAGGGGCGAGTACGAACCAGACCCAAGGCATCCCCCAAGCTCGCCCTAGCTCCGTCGCCAGCCACGTTGCGCGTGCCCAAGCGCGGGGAGCAACCCGACACTTCCGTCTGGGGGCCCGGCGCCGCGAGGCTGACGGAAGCAGTCTGTCCTGGGGCCCAGCTCCGAAGCTCCGCTTCACATGCGTCGCCTTCCCCAGGCTGCGGCGGCTGCTGGAGCTCACATCCTGGCCTGCTGGAGATGCCGAGGTCCAGCTCGCGCGAGGCTGATGGGTGTGGGTGTGCTCGTCTTCAGTCCACGTCAACACGGAGGCTTGACAGTCCTCGGCCCAAGCCCTGGGCATCCTACATTTCCCGGTCGAGTCGGCTACTTGGGCGCAGATCTGCTCGCAGGCGGAACTGGACACAGACCTGCTTGCCAATCCGCCGCTAGGAAGTTCCTTAATGGTGCTGCAGCAGCAGACATGTCCGCACAACTGGGTCAGCTGCACGCATTGGTGACATCGGCATTCTTTTTAAGGTTCTCATCCATGTCAGTATGGATTTGTGTTGGCCTTACCATTTTAGGGCGGCAACGATAATTCAAAGGGCACAGCTGAGACGCGGCAGATCTGCAAATAATACTACGCGAACTCTACTATCCCCTGCAACATTACCAACTAACACTCTCCGTAAGAAAGACAAGGGAACGACCTGCCGGTAATAAATTATGACGCCGTGGGACAGGGGCAGACAGCAGCTCGTTGTGAGATGTGGGCACTCTGTAAGTATCAATTCTTACCCGGTGTTAGCTTTGTATCACAATTAATGGTCTCATTTCTCTTCATGTGTAGGAACTAAGACTCGTTTCTATCCGCATTAAACGTTTCCGTATGTCTATAGTACAAGGGATTTCATCCACCGCCTCTCTTCTAGTTCGCCCGGAGCGTCCTCCTCGTCACAAAGGGAACGGACCGCTTGTTGCCTCCCATGTTCTTGTCCACCGAGACCACCTCGGCCGCAGCAGAAGACACAGGCGCTTCGACATTATTGCAGAGGCCTTCGGTCTGCGCCACCGGCAGGAAGACACGCGGCAGGCCGCCCGCTGGCATCTGCACGTTGAGGCGCCCATCCTTGTCCACCGTGAAGGACTCGCAGTTCAGCACGTCAATCAGTTCCTCGCCGACCTCGTAGTCGGTCACGGCCGAGCCCAGGGCGTAGCTGACGTTGTTCACAGCCGCGCTCCCTCCGTTCGTATACATGCTGATCATCTGGCCCTTGCGGAAGGCGATGACGCTGCTGCTGTTCCCGGTGCTGTCGCCGTCGTAGAAGAGCGCCGTCGTGCGCTCCTCCGTCAGGAACTTGGAGTTGCCTTGGGCCGCGTGCGCGCGAATCTTGTTGGTCTGCTGGATCCAGCCGTAAAGCTCAGCGTAGATGTCGTAGCCGGTGCCCAGCCAGAGTGCCTCGCGGTTGGTCGGCACGTTGCCGCCCGCGTAGTGTTTCTCCTGGCCGTAGTAGACGATTGGAATTCCGTCGCGAAGCATCGAGATCGAGATGGCGTTCTTTGCCAGCGCCACGTCCCCGTTGCGATAAGCAAAACGGACCTGGTCGTGGTTCTCCAGGAACGAGCCAAACAGGGAGGGGTCGATCTCAGTCATGGCCGCGAGCTTGTTGGTGCCCGTGTAGAGGGCCTCAAAGTCGGCATCGGTCGCCTGGAACGCCTCCACGTACCAGTTCCAGCTGCTGAAGTCCATGTATCCATCGAGGTACTTTTGATAGGGGGCCAGTGTCTCAGGGGCGCTGTGGTTGATCTCGGCAAGGAGAAACACGCCGGCAGCATCCTTGACGCCACCCTCAGTCCAGAACTCAGGCTCAATTTCAAGGGCCGTGTCGACGCGGAACCCGTCGATGGAGTACTTCGAGACGAGGTCCTTGATCCATTCCCTATAGATCTTGCGGACATCGTCGTCCTCGGTGCGAAGGTCGGGAAGGCCTTCGAGCCAGCAAAGCTGCTCAGACTTGCGGTTGTTCCACTGGATACTGCACTTGTCGTGAAAGTATTTAGCATCGTTGAAAGGTTTGAAGTTGCTGTAGTTCCCCGCCGACGTGGGCAGACCGATATGATTTGGGGCAATGTCAACCATCAAGTACATCCCGCGAGCATGCAGGGAGTCGGCAAGCTCCTTCAGATCGTCCTCTGTGCCGAAGTGCTCGTTGAGCGAGTAGAGGTCCTCAGTCCAAAAGCCATGGTAGGCATCCCCAGACAAGCCGAAGTTTCCCTCGACATTCTTAACAACGGGCGAGATCCAAACGGCAGTGGCGCCAAGGTTCTGAATATAGTCGAGCTTGTTGGTGATACCCTTCCAAGTTCCACCACAGGCAGTGCCCAAGGAGGCGTCGCAGAGTGGTGCCGAACCATCTGTCCTGGCGAACCGATCTGTAATGATTTGGTAGATGCTTTGGTTTCTCCAACCGGCCGCATCCAAGGCTGTGGCACCGTGGACAGCCCCGAGGGCAAGTAAGGAGAGTGTTTGTGAGAGGGAAACCATTGTGAAGTGGGATTAGGGTATTATGCTGCAAACATATAGACAAGGGAGAACACTGTATAACTGGAAGCAGAACGCTGCAAAAAGGAGGGTCGATTAACGATTGGAATGCCTGGACAGGGGGGAAAATAAAGAGTGACTATGGTCCAAGGCTGGAAGATCGAGTGGGTGCCTTTGCTTTCACCGTGGCATCTGCAAAGAGACAGAAGCTGGAGGAAATCGTTGAGGAAGTCTCCGGACAGCAGAAATGCGCCTTCATATTGACGCCAGCGTCGGCCACGATCCGAGGCCTTCACCTGAGGTCCAAGTGGTGACCCATCACTCGCCTTGCCGCCGTGTTCGTGGTGTTGCCCAATCGAGTGTTAATGGCCGATTGGGCCCACCCCCTATCCCTTGAACTGCGCCGCAATTGAGATTCGACCTGCCCGCTGTGTCTGCATCTGGATAGAACGAATGCCCTGGGTCTCGGATTCGGTCCAGAATCGTGCATAGCACGGGAAACGGATCCAGTATCGAACAAGCATACTACCCTTGAAACCGATGAACAATTACAAGATACGGTTCGCGTGCAGCGAAATCGTTAAGCGATGGGCCGATGTTGCTGAACAAGTCTTCCTGCCGCGACCCATACTCTTCAAGGCCTAGTGGACTTCAGTATTTCCACTATTATTCTGTGCGGCTACGCACGGTATCACGATACCAGGGGGCTAGCATTTGTCGCAGGTGCTCCAAGTTCAATATTGAATTTATTCCCCACCTCAAGTCGAGGCACGGCGCCTGTCTACTATTTCAGATGCGTACCATGCCCGCCAGAGTGGCACCGGGAGATTGAGGGTGGTGCCCGCTTTCGTTGGCTGACGCGATGCCCTCGTGTTCGTGCTGCCGATAGTTACAGGCGGTGCGGACCTTTTGCGCTGCTGCGCTGCGACGCTAGAAATACCGTGATCCCAGGGCGGATATCCTCAGGAGCTTGCGCTGCAGAAGGAATCCTCGGCCAATATACTTGTCCCGTCGCATGCTACACCCTGGTGGGGCGGCTTATGGCCGCGTTTCTTTGACTCAGACGGCCTGCCCCTTTCTTCAACACGAGTTCAGTCGCTGACCAGAATCGTGTGTCTTGGCCGTAGCTGTGAAGCGATTCGTACTTGCAGCTTCGGAAGCCTGCAAGTGCACTGGATTTTGGTTCTCGCATCTCGAAGGCCATGTTGTCGCGGCGGACGCTTGCAGAGCGCTGTGGGGAAGCTGGCCTAAACTGTGATAGCTCAAGAGGCCGAAGTCGTGCTTATCGCCCTTGATACCCCACGAGCGATCAGTCACGCAGACCCGTTCCGGAAGCAGCCCGATGAGCTAGTCAGCCCGGCGAGCAAGGGGTCTCAGAGAATATCATGGCTCTTCCGTGACCCCTGGCACGGTTCTCCGAGCTGCCGTCGCGTTGCCCGTCCCATTCGCCTTTGTCTTATTGCCAGAAGCAGCCTTGCCGTTCGTGGTTGTGTTACCCGACACTCCGGGAACATCCATCTCAACACCACGGTTGAACCACGCCGACACTCCCTCTAATGCTGCCACAAACACGCTCAAGAGACTAGCGATGACGAAGTGGGAGATTGTACTTCCGATCTCCAACCACGAGCCTTCGTCCTTGACCACCCAGAAGAAGTACAAGGTCAATATATCACTGATAGCCATCACCACCATGAACAGCGCTGAAGGTGCCACCCCGATCCTCTTGTTCAGTATGCCGAGATTGGCAGACACCAGCGCGAAGGGTATCATGAGCTTCAAGATTAACAGTACGCCTTGTGAGAACGGTTCGAAGATGGGAATGAGTCTCGTCACACTTTCAAGGCTGAATGACGATATAGACGCAACGTTGCCGGTGGAGAAAAAGGCAGATTGCAGGAAGACGAAGAAGAACAGTGCGACTCGGGCGTCAGACAGTGACAGCGGACGGTAGGGATTTGGCAGCCTGTCTGGCACTTGCTTCGTCTCCGTCGACGCATTGCTTGATTTGCTGTCAACCGCGACCTCGACTCGGGCAATCGAGTTAGTGTAAACCTCATATTCTAGCCTCACCCAGGTCAGAAGAGTGACCCAGAATGCGACGTAGAACAGGCCCTCATAGGAGATCGTGAGGATAACAAAGGTCGGCGCGCAGGTAAGAAAAACGACAACGAGTCGATGCAAGTAATTGTTGTTCGACTCGAACCGGTACGCCAGAGGCATCATCAGCGAGGTAACTAGATGACAGGGGCGAGGTTAGCCTATGGTGCTGCGGCTCGGCCGGTTGTCTTCGAAACCTACTTAGAACAAGCCAGCCGACGACTTGGTTGCCACGGGGCAGCCCCTGTTTTGCTTGCAGAGAGAGCACACTCGACCGAGTAACGACCACAGCTAAGGCAACCAAGCCTACTTGGACCCCAATGAGAGCCCGCGAGATTTCCTTCCTCGGTTGCTTTGTTTTCGCCACTGTTGTTGAGAAATCCGACAGCACCCTTTCTTCAAATGCAAGATATAGAAGACCAACTGCGATCATGAGCACACCGCCCAAGACTATGGTATTGAGGCTCTCCTGTTTCATGGCCGGAGGAAGGAGCGTGAAGCTGCTCATCGAGAGGCATGACACGCACCAGATTATTGAAAGAGACAGGCGACTCCGTACAAATGAGACGCCGGATGCAAGTGGCCAGAAGGCTGCAACAACAAAAAGCACGGTCAAAACCTCGCGGTGGATGTAGCCCACAGCCAACGAGAGGATGATGGCAACATAAGTGACACCCCCGAAGATAAGGGACACTGGGCGAGTATTCCCAAAGATAATTTTGGCTCCTCGGATGAGACTCTCGCGACGAGCGTAGGCTTCTTCCCAAAAGAAAACGGGAAAGAGGGCATACGCGTAGTAGGTGACCGGCGACTTGGATGCAATAAAAGACGCCGCCATCAGTACATAGATCGACGAGGATATAGCCGTAGAGATGGTGTCCCTTGACGGCTCGACTGCTCCCTGGAGGACATGGAGGTTGACAACAGTGGCGAGTGCATATACCATCCATCCAACGTATCCAATGGTAATCAGAGCTCGCAGGAAAAGCCAGTCATAGGTTTGGAGGTACCTTAGTCCCTGAAGCCCAAACTGTATCAGAGCCTCGGTTTCCTCGATCGCTTCCTCGTACTTCCCGTCTTTGATGAGATTCCGAATGGCAGCAACACGTTCATCGGAAGTTTGGCCTTGCCCTCCGAGGGGCTGGTAAGGCCGGTACCTCAGCTGTGACGCTTTTTTCTTCTCCTCTTTGACCCTGTACATCTCAAGGATGCCCTGCGCGTTGACCAAGAGTGCCTCGGCTTTCTCACTGATGTCTGCGGCAAGGTATGGCAAGGGTAGCTCTCCAACCGAGTTTGCAGGGTACGGAACCCCAGCGAGATATGCCATCAGCGCGGCAACGTCCGCCTGGGAGACATCGTGTCTCCTAATCTCGTCAAGGTCCCAGTCGGAGGAGTATTCGTCGTGGCCCGGCGCGACAGCTCCGGGATGGATCTCGGGCTTGGCGACTCCAGAGCCCCATGCGATCAGGGGCGTCCGTGTATTATTCGGATGGCCGTCTCCATGGCTACCCCAGTCACTCATACCATGATCCGCAGTGAACACATACGCAGTCCTGTCATCATTGTAGAACTTTTCCATCACCTCCGTGATCTCCCTGACTCCCTGGTCGACGACCTTTATGTTATGCAGGTACTCTTTGGAATATGGCCGGTAGGAGTGGCCTGTCATGTCCAGCCCGAGCAGGTGTAGAAAGAAGACTATCTTCTCTTCTTTGAGGGCGGCCTTCAGAGTCTTATTCTGGGCTGCCTCTTCGAAGAGTGCCTTGACCCGGTCGAACACCCAGAGATCGAGATGGAGCGCATCCTGTGAATAGTCCTCGGCCTCGGCACCGTATGTGTAGGCATCGACGCGCCCTGGGACAGCACCATGCTCGAACATTGGTAGAATGTCCGGGCTTCCCCAGCTCCAGGTGTGCTGACTGCGGTTGAAGACGCTGTCAAAGTCGACCGGATTCAACTTCCAGCCGGTTGTTACAGCCGAGACATCCTCGTACAGGCCAGCAATAAGCGCCACGTGTCCGGGCCTTGACTCGGTGGGAACGCGGGTGTGGGAAACGCCGAAGGTGCCGTGTTCCTGAATGCGCGACCTCAGAAACGGAGCCAGAGGCCGTGGCTCGAGGTCTGCGTCGGACTCGGGATAGGGCTCAGGATGCGACTGCAAGGCCTTGTCGGCGCGCAGACCGTCACCTGGGTTGAGAGGCGCGTCAGCCGTGATCAAACGCGTTGAGTCAGACCCTGAAGGGGGAGAGCGAGAGGAGCATACCGACAAAGAGGACCAGTCGATCCGCGGGCGCCTTGCTGGGGGCAGGACGCTCGAGCGCGAACAAGCGCATGCCGGAAACGACGGGGCTGACAAAGTAGATGTCAAATATGGAGTATATATATATCAAGTGGAAGATGACGGCCAGGGCCAGAAATCTGAACCTGGGAAAGCGCGCCATGGTGCGCTCTGTCGTGTGTAGCTCAGCTACACCCGTCGTGTCGGCAGGGGACGGTGTCGAGGGCGCCAGCCAGGCCTGGGAGCTGGGGAGCTTGGGAGCTCAGGAGCTTGGAGTCGTGGTGTAAGCTGGCGCGGGCCCCCGGAGCGGCAGGTGGCTCGTGGAGCTGTGGAGGGTCTAGCAATCGGATCCTCGCTCTTCCATGAGTTTCTTGCAACTAAGCAAAGACACAACTACTGCACGAAGGCCGGCAGAAACAAAGCTCCAGACCGCGTTGGGCTTCGAGCACAGGAGGGAGATGATGTGGTCGGCTCGGGGATTTCAAATGAGCGCGATGTTGTATGGAGTCCGCCGCATTGGCAAATGCAACCTGGGCAGCCACCACAGGTTCTTACGTAGGAAGCGAGACCAAGTGAGAGGTACCTAGGTACAATGCAGGGGCTGGGGACCTGGATGGCTGATGGCCCAAAAAGCTGGTGGTGTTGTTCTGCTAGGTACCTTGCTGGCCGCCCACTCAAGAAAATACACCTCACAGGGATGGATGCGCATGCGAAGGCTCCTCACGCGTGTTTTACTTGTCGGATTCTCGATTCAGGAGGCTCCCATCCTGCCATCTCACCCTCGGGATTCCGATTGTCACTAGTGGCACCAACACGTTCCAGGGGGACACGGGAGCATACCAGCGCACACTTCCAAGGTCATCAGATGAGACAGCTTTCAAGCCCACGACACTACCTACTTCAAAGTACCCACCTAGGTACCTAGGTACCTGGGTACTGTGGTAAGCAGGTAGGCAGGTAGGTAATATGGGCAGTACCCGCCTGCATGGCCCCGGGAGTGCCGGGCGCAAATCGCCCCGGTCCCCAGGGCTGCTCTCGGCTTCTGCCAAGCTCAGGGGCGGCCGCCGTTGGGGGAGCCTACGCTAGAATGTCCCGAGACGGAGCCGCATGTCCCAGACGCCGAAGCTTCAACGTCGCAACATCATTCTTGAGCTGCGCCCGAACCCGCCCAAGATGCTCTCGTTCATACTCATACAAAATCGCCAGTCAGTCGCTCCACCCCCAAGTTGCGGCGGACAATGAGGCCCAAGAAAGCTGACCTCTCGAAATGTCAGGGGCAAAACCCGGCTCGCCAAGTGGTATGCGCCGTACAGCGACGACGAGAAGATCAAGCTCAAGGGCGAGGTAACCAACCATCCACCGCGTCGCGCGCCCTCTTCCGTCTCTGACAACTGTTTTCCCCCCAGGTTCACCGCCTCGTGGCACCCCGAGACCAAAAGTACCAGTCCAACTTCGTCGAGTTCCGCAACAACAAGATCGTCTACCGCCGGTACGCAGGCCTCTTCTTCTGCGCCTGCGTCGACACCAACGACAACGAGCTCGCCTTCCTCGAGGCCATCCACTTCTTCGTCGAGGTTCTTGACGCCTTCTTCGGCAACGTCTGCGAGCTGGACCTGGTCTTCAACTTCTACAAGGTCTACGCCATTCTCGACGAGGTCTTCCTGGCCGGCGAGATCGAGGAGACCAGCAAGCAGGTCGTTTTGACGAGACTGGAGCATCTGGACAAGCTCGAGTAGCTGCAGACTATTTGAGCCAAGACAGATGCAAGACCAACAAACCGAATGGAGAGGCACTGCGGCAGTACCAGCGGCGCACACTAATCTGGGCTGACATTTGTACTCTGGCTTTGGGCGAGGCGTACGGAGTTTATTCGGCAGGCATGACACTGAACCCATCTACAGACCAATACGATTCTGCTATTCATCGAAGAGTTTGATTATTTTGCATGCCCACATGCGTTTTACAGTAGCAATGCCCTTTCGTTATCCGCACTGGTGTGGCAATGGCAACTAATCGCAAGTCCGGCGTTACACTCGCAGCCCTTCATAACCTGTCCCCACACCCTCAAAGAATCACATTGAGAAGGGCATATGTGCCGTGCACTTGTAGCGGAGTACTGGGCAGAGCGAGCTGCCTTTGCACCGGGCTCCAACAAAAGGCCGTTGCCGCAACTATAGTTGGAACAATAGCTGCACGATGCGAAATTGCGGCGTATCAGTTGAACCACAGAGGAAAACGGATGCACCCGCATTCCCCCGTGCAGGTATGGCCTTATGTACTTCCAACGATAACCCGATTCCTGCCCGACTTTCTCCAAAGGTTGTCGATCTGCTACCGCTTGTATGGGGTAAATAGCAGTGTCTCTGTCGAGTGCTCACTTGCCGATGCTTGACCATTTCTTCGACTGCCTGAAGAGTGAGGGATATCCACCGATCCTTTCAAAGTCCGCCGACGAGCAAGTAATTTGGCTAAGATGCGTCCGTGATGAGAAGGCATTTGGGACGAAACTTTCCGCCCCAAACAAGATCTGAATAGCCAATTGGCCAACGGATAGCGTTCTTGTTTCCTTGCAAGCATCGGCACCACCAGTCATGACAAGGTGTCTCCCAAATCTTCCTAACTGCTGGAATTCACGACCTCCAGGCCCATTTCATCGTCCAGACTAGGTGAGACACGGTGGTTCACTTTCAACTGTGCGCGGAACCCGTCCAAATTCAATCCTTCTCCACTACCATGTGGCAATTTGACAACGATTTTGCCGTTATTCGCACAGGTGATTCTGTCCTTGTCGTCTTTCCGAAGGACGTAGTGGCTGCCCTCCTCAAGCGTCGGCCGCGCGAGGTCTGTCGTCCACCGATGTCTGCATTCGGTGATTGTGGAAGTACTCCTTTCTGTCTGAGACTGTCTCCGTGAGACATCCTGGCGCCGGAGGCAATCTGACTCTGGGAGGAAGGGCCTGGCGATTATCTCCGTTATTGGAAACATTCATTTCCATTCGTGCATCTTCCTCTGCCTCGCTTGAAAGTGTGATCGCGGCAAGTTCGTGACCGCCCAGTCCATCTAGGAATTCATCGACGTCAAAGCTCGCCATTTCGGAGACCCAGCAAGGGCCAGCGTCCGGATACAAACGCTGTATCGTAGCCTTCAGACTTTTTGACGGCTGGTACACGGCAGGCACTGATTGCCCGCTTTCCGTAGAAGAGCCCATGTCCGCCATTTTGACATCATTGTATCCATCGTCCCAGTAGGAGAGACGGCCGTCGCTACTATTGCGACGGCGTCTTCGTGGCAGTAGCTCGGTAGAAGCTTCTCGCTCGCTCCGGCCAGACCGAGAACCACTTCGAGACTCTTCACGCCAACGTCGGACCCTCTTGCTCGATCTTCGTCCATGTCTCTCGCGAGGTGGTGAGTAGTGACTCCTCTTATGGCCTTTCATTCGGTCATTCGACAGGGGAGAAGAGCCTTCATCATGATCGTCGCGTTCCAACAGAGCGCGTCGGGCAGGATCCATACGATGGTCATCGCAATCTTCAATTGGGCCTATGGCTCGGCAATTTCCATGAGAGAAAGTGCTATCCGTGCTTCTGGACGGAGTCTTCTTCGCCTTACGAGGCCGAATAGCTAGCGGGCGATAATGGTCAGTTTCACCAAGCGGCGAAGACGGTTGCATGACCGGGACCCCGGCTCTGATGCGCTGCTGGGTCACCGAATCTGGATTCTCGTTGTGGGGACAGAGAGTCGTCAAGTGCTCTTCTTTGGCACCACAGCAGTAGCACTGGTAACCACCAGTCGGTCTCGGATCGAAGCTTGGATCAAGGTTCGTCGGGCATTGCTCCTTGTAATGACCTGCCAGTGGTAGGATTAATGAAAAGGACATTGACTCTGAGAATTTTCTGTCTCACCCTTCTCACCGCATCGATCGCAGACATAATTCTTGTGTGGTCTTCCGCTGGGCACACGGATAGGTGCTACGTTTGCTGTCTTCATCCGCTTCAAACGATCGTTGGGCTCGCGAATCTCGGCTCCTCGCATACGCCGGGTGTCTTTGTTGGCCCCAGTAGGCAGGACAACTGGATGTTTGGCGGGGTTCGAAGCATTGCGTAGGTGGTCTGGCGGCTTCCAGCCCAGGAATTCCACGTCACTGTCATCATCACCTGATGAGACGTCAATGACCTTGTCCTCTCTCACAGTGATAACACCACCGGTTCCATGGTCTGTTCCAAAGTCTCTGGGCTGTATTGTCTGGTTGCCGCCCAAAACTTGAAGGAGTTCTTCCTGTGCCACTAACAGTCGACGGGCGCAAAGGGGATCATTCTGAATCTGGCTCGAAACCCAAGCGGTGAATGCATCGCGGATTCTTTGGTCTTCATAGCCATGAAAACGCAGTGAAGCATACCATGACTCAATTTGCGGTCGGAAAGCAGCAGAATCGGACAGGTCCCACACATTGAGGTGTTCCTGTAGCCATATGAGGTAGATACTGACCAAGTCCGCATGGCCTTGGATGCGTTTATCGAGTTCTTGCAGACCGATGGCACGCAGCGCATCTGATGTAAGATCGACTGGACCCCCACTCATCTTGCTCTGTTGCAGAGTGCTTTGCTTTGGTTTTCTCAAGACTCAGCTCGTTCAATGTTCGATCAAGTTCAAGTTGCGCAACGTTGGGAGGGGCGGTCTGTTGACGTAGCAGCCAGACCGCATCAGACCAGGTCATTGACCGTGATGGAGGTGGAAAGTGACCCAGGGCGTTGTCGGTGCGAAATCAAATGCGCTTCCCTCTTTGCAGGTTTTGGATAGGTGTTATTTCTAGGTACTAGGTACCTAGGTAGGTATCTAGTACCCACGTAGGCAGTGAAGTGGGTGCGAAGGAGTTAGGAAGGTATGTCGGGTGGAATGGGACGAAGCTTCCAAAAGAACCCAACTTCGACAGCAGACAATGTTTTCCAAAGGCAGCAGCTCTCAGGTGTCCAGGACCTTCGAACCTGGCTCTGCTGAGATAGCCTTAGGGCCCTCTAACTTGTCTACAGAAGAAAACGGGTGCATCCGCCCCCTGCAGACGGATTTTTGCCCTTATATGAGTGATTCCTGACCCTGGATTCAACTCTCTGCTAGGAGAACACGTGCCAGTCAGCATCAGGAGCATCAGGCACTGGCTGAGACTTCGCATTCAATCTCCAACGTGGATTCGTCAGGAGAGCACCAAGTCCGATTCATGCCTCGAAGGCAGTCTGCAAAAGCCATGAAATAGGTCTTTTAACATGATGGCATCAAGAGTTGCTTTCTTAAAACGCTTACCACTGTTATCTCCTCACCTCCGAGAAAGACAGAGGCCAGCCACATTGGCGGCTATCAGTTTACCTCTTCAGGGCTGCAAATCTCTTCGACAACTCGTCCACGTCCGGTATTCCACTACTAATGTCCTCCTTCTTTGCTGCTGGTTTTGGTGCGGCCTTCGCAGCCTCCATCTTCTTGTTCGGCGTGAGCTCCATTCTGTTCAGCGTCACCTTCGGCCGTGGGTTCTCCGTGGACGGGCTCGAAGGTGCTACCCTCAATGGACTGTTCGGACCGAAACTCTTGGGCGGTGTTGCCTTGCTGAGCTCCTCTGCAGGGTTCTCGGAAGATGCATCCTCTGCTATCAGCGGCGCCTCTAGGTTCTTCTGCTGTCCTCCTCCACTCGGATCGTCGTCGTCATCGTCCAGGAAATTCGGTGGAGCCTCTCCTAGGTCCTTCTTTGGCCAATTAACCCCATATGCCTTGGCAATCTCCTCCAGGTACCCTTGGACCAGCTCCGGCCTCGGTGGTGTCACGCTCAGCTTCTTGACCACCTTCTCGTTCACCTTGCCGTCCTTATTTTCCATGGCGTCAAGCACAAATTGTTTCCCGTACTTTTCAGCCAAAAGTGCTCGCACTGTGTGCAACTCCTTGATCTCTGTCTTGGGCGCAGCGTAGAGGACGCTCTTGATCGCCTCCTCCAGTCCTGGATCGCAAGTGGGCGCCTCCAACAGCCCGGCACGCGCCAGCAGCAGCTCGCAGTACAGTTCGAGTATTTCGTGAAGCTCCGTGGTGATATCGCTCCGGATGATGTTCTCGACGCGGATCTGGGCAGAGTCAATCTTGCCAACCTCGAGGAGCTTGGCCATGTCCCTCCTTTGGGTCTTGGTCACGGCTTCATCGCGCTTCTGGACCATGCGGAGGCGTGCTATGGACAGCTTAAGCTGTACCTTTATTTTTGTCTACGTAGTGAAGGTTAGATCCTGCGATGGGACCTTTCGGTCGGGGGGAGCGGTTGGCTGACCACAAGAGATGACGTTGCTGGAGCCATCGTGGCGGGCTGAATGGACACTTGAGACAGGTGGGCGTATGCTCTGCTACTGGAGGCGGAGTCTGGTTTCCGCCAGGACTAAGTATATGGTTGCAAAGAGAGATATGGCACAGCGCGGGACTCCACGTCGTAATCAGAGCGTGCCGGGTGAAAGCTGCGTGAGCCTGACGATGGGTGGATGCTCCCAGAAAGTTGCCTCGCCATTGCGGCAAGGCCTCTCTCTGTAGCTTGTAAGCGGGGTTACGCGTTACAGGCTGCAGAGAAGCTGCGTACCTGGCGGTACCTACCTAGGTTCTCCTGGGGAGCTTGGTGCTCCCCAGGAGCTCCATGTCCCGCGCTCCTGGTGGGGCAGCTTTGTATTGCGCGGTGTACCGAAGTGCGTTGGAGCCAGGTACCTACGTAACGACGTTTATTCCTCCCTCTCCTCCCGTAGCATCACATAAAGAGCGTGCCTGAGGTTCAACTCTCAGCTCCAAAGGAATAATTATGTCTCAGCCACGGGATATGAAAGCGCCCTCTATCCCAAACCTGCTGTCATTGCGCGGTTCTAATCGTGGACTGCGGGGCCGCAATCGAGGTCGGGGAGGCCATTCCGGCACGGGAGCTTCCAGTCAAGCCCAGCAAGATGCAACCGTTCAGGGGACCGACACAGACGCAGCCGTGATGCGCCTAAGTGCCGTGGAATTGGGATACTTGGACGACAGATTCGCGCAATACTTTGTGCAAGGGCAACAGCCACACAGGAGGCTACCTATCATCAACAGGGGCACATACACAAGAACTACCGCCTTGGACAGGCTCATTGATTCCTTCCTCGGCCCCGATCCTGGTGCAGACGAGCCGCTCCCCAGGAGACAAATCGTTTCTTTAGGCGCGGGCACTGATACGAGATGTTTCCGCCTGTTCTCTTCGCAAAATCACCGACGAGGCCTCATCTATCATGAGGTTGATTTCCCCCCTATCAGCTCACGCAAAAGGATGGTGGTCCAGGCAACACCGGCCCTGAGAAGTGTTCTGCCGGATCCGGTGCCCAGCGACGATGGGCCGGCAGCTGCATCCTGGCGGAGCACCCCTGAGGGCGATGGAAACCAGTACTGGTGCCATGGGCTGGATCTGCGAGATCTCTCCAGGAAGTCAGAGCAAGGCGATCTACTGCTCAGCAGGCTCGAAGGGCTACGAACCGATGTCCCAACGCTGCTGATCTCAGAGTGCTGTCTCTGCTACCTCGAAACGGCCGAGGCCCAGAACGTGATCAAGTGCTTCGTTGACAGAATCCCAGACCTGGGTCTCGTCGTCTACGAGCCTGTGAAGCCGGACGATGCGTTTGGCCGGCAGATGGCTTCGAACCTGGCGGCGAGGAAGATCAGGATGCCAACATTGGAGGTGTACAGGCAGCCCAAGGACCAGGAGGGGCGACTCATGGAGGCCGGTTTCACGCAAGTCAGGCAAAAGACAGTGGACAGCATCTGGGGCCAGTGGGTATCAGAAGATGAGAAGGAGAGGGTGGACGGGCTGGAAGGCCTGGATGAGGTGGAGGAATGGCAGTTGCTGGCGGGGCACTACATCGTCGTTTGGGGTTGGAAAGGCCCACGGCTGGAGGCCATGAGAGGGATGGATATCTCCTAAGTGTGGACAGGAAAACCATCAACAAATGATGACCACTTCGCCTGAAGTATTTGGATTGGCTGATCCTGCCCTGTAGCGCAACATCCATAAGAAAGGAAGCCTACATGCTTGGAAAGCTAGTCGTATAAACAAAAAGATGCCAAAACTTATACCAGCAGTGCCAAGGCTCAAGTCATGGTCCGGGTCCGTGCACCAACACCATCCCAGCGCACCCCAACCCCGAGGGACCATCAATCTGACCTGGCCCTTCTCATTCAGTCGGCAGTTGCGCGCAAACCTTCGAGCCACACCATTTCGATCATTCTTTGCCACAGCCACAAGTGCTGTCATTTGGCCCATCATGGCGGACAAAGATGGCAAGCAGTATAAGTACCGGCAGGAGATACAGCAGATGATGTACGTCTCGGGCGAGACAGGGGAGCCCTCGATTGAGACCATGGGCATCATCGAGGAGATTGTCCGCCAGCAGGTCATTGAGATCCTGCGCGCCTGCACGGAGCTCGCCGCACGCCGTGGCTCGCGGTCAATCACCATCAACGACCTGATCTTCCAGATCCGCGACGATGCGCCCAAGGTGTCGCGGCTGCGCACATTCCTGTCATGGAAAGACGTGCGCAAGAACGTCAAGGACTCGGAGGACAAGGGGGGCGAGGCCGACATAGGTGCCGCTGAGGACCCGGCGATGGGCGCCGGCGTGATGCCGGGTGCGGGCCCCGTGGACGAGGCGGCCAAGAAGAACAAGAAGGCCAAGGTGGGGCTGCCGTGGGAGCCGAGCAGCTTCTACAGCCAGGAGGTGCCCGAGAGGGAGGACGAGGAGGACGAAGAGGAGGAGGAGATGAACTACATCACCCTGCAGCGGCTGCGCAAGGCTGACGAGCGGACCAAGGCCATGACCAAGGAGGAGTACGTGACATGGTCCGAGTACCGGCAGGCTTCATTCACGTATCGCAAGGGCAAGCGGTTCAGAGAGTGGGCCGGGTTCGGCATCGTGACGGACAGCAAGCCGTCGGACGATATCGTGGACATACTCGGTTTCCTGACCTTCGAGATGGTGCAGACGCTTACGGAGGAGGCGCTCCGGATAAAGGAGCAGGAGGACCTGTGGCGGGAGAGGACGGGCGGCGAGAACGCCAGCGGCACGAAGAAGAGGAAGCTGCACCAGGGCTTGTTCGACCCGCCGAGCGAAGGCAGAACGCCGGTGGAGCCGAGGCATATTCAAGAGGCGTTCCGGCGGCTACAGGCCAGGCCGAAGAAGTCACGCGCCATGCTGAACGGCACCAGGATCGCGAAGTCGTCAGGCTTGAAGCTATTCTGAGGAGGGTCTTGGTCATGGTTCTGGAGTCCGGTCTGGCAGTCTTGCAAGCGTGGGCGTTCTCGGAGGCTAACTTGGGTATTGGCTAATGTTATTTTGTTTGAGGGACAGCCTTGGATAGGGACTGCCTCGAGATGACTATGCGTCGGATTTTATGATGATTCGAGATAGCGCCATGTCACGGTCTATTTCCCGGTCTCGAAATGCAGACATACTTGTCTCTCGCCGGGCCTTTTCACCACAGACTCTGGGGGGGGGGGGGTAGAGACGGGGAGTTCTCGAACTACCCGACACCGTCAGCAATGCTACAGCGACCATTGTGCGTTGGAGTTTGGGTCTGCTCGGCGTTTTGGGAAGTGTAATAAATTGGGGATCTGGTCAAGCACAGCACGCAAGACCCCTGCAGCCTTGCCTGGGCCCCGCCCCTCCGTACGGTGGGCTCGGATGCATCGACAGTCACAAGGACGGACTGACACGCCGCCACCCGACGGTTTGAGCCGCATCTGCACAGGACATGGTTTAGCTGGACCGCATTTTCGCATGGCATGCATCTCTGGCCTGCCTGTCAACTGCCTGTCTCGTACTGATCGCACCTGCATGCTGCCAACACGCGCCTGCGAATGAGCGAGTACCTGGTCATCCTTCGCATCTTCCAATTTCCAGTGCGTCTTTAATACCCACACAGCCCAGTAATCCCGGGCCTGGAGAGATTGATCGTGGTGCTACAGTAACGCCCTGAGAATCGCCAGTAGCCCACCGTGACGCCGGTCCAGCCGCACGTCATTCAACAGACGTGTCCCGTGCCGCCTGTCCAAAGAGCTGACTGACTGTGGTGTAGTGGTGCAGGCAGCACAACCAGGCAGCTCACCTCATCGCCTCTCTCAGGACTCGGCATCCTGTCACCCACAGGCGAAGGAAGAAGCCAAGCAGGGAAGTAGGCATAATTGCTGGAGTACCGGGGGCCACTGGGGCCCACTCACCATTGGCCAGGGTCCCCTGGGGATCCTGCAACCTCACGGCGCAGTGGGGCTGTACATCAATGTAAATCACCACCTGCTGCCTGACGTTGGCCCCCCCCTGCCCGTCTCCCGGTCGGCTCGGAATCCTCTCCGCCAACGTTCATTCTAATAAAGGAACCGCCCCTTGCCCAGGCACGGCACTCTTGTGCATCTTACGCTTCCTCTTCTTCTTACTCGCCCTCGCCGTTGGTCTTGATTCCTCTCCTTCCCCAAACCCAGCCTTACTCAGCTTTACCCGGTCCCGCCCCGTTCTGAAAGACCGAAACACCACGCAAGATGATGCACCACGCCGCCACCTTCAGCGGCTCGGTGGCCAAAAGAGCCCTCTCGATGCGTGAGGCATACATTGGTGATGGCACAGGGAAATTCAACGAACTCCCAGGCTGGGCGTGGCTCGTATTCTTCGCCGACTTCCTGGTCTTCTTCCCTATATTCATCTACATCGGCTACACTCTGAGCCACATTTACCCGACCCTCGCCATGATCGAAGACCCCGAACCGCCACCATATGAGCCCGTCGACCTGAACGACTCCGACTCCATCGCCGAGGACAACGCACCGCTCAACGACCGGCCCGTCAAGCCTGACCAGGAGCCTGTTCTGGTCACCTCTTCTCTCCGCCGTATCGACCGTCTCCTCTCATCCACCGCTGGCTGGACTGCCAACTTCCGAGGCCTCCCCTGCGCCATCGTCCTGTCCCTCGCCGCAGGTGCCTCTGGTGCCATCTTCAGCGGAGTTCCCTTCGTGCCCCGTTCTGTCGGCGTCCTGCTGGCTAGCCTTGTGACCGTTCAGCTTTCCACGGCATGGACGCATATCGTCATATCAGCGCCTTCTAGCCTGCGCTTCTACCAGCGCCTCCCGCCCTTTGGGAAAACCTTCCAGGCCACCGCCGTCCCTATCGTCGCCCACTGGGCCGCTACCCAGCTGACCGCCTACTTGCCCATCGCGCTCTCCTACCTCCTGGGCCTGGCCAAATGGGATGTTCGCAACCCAACCCAGGTCCCCCAATACGAGGGTGACGCCATCTGGAAGTCGTTCATTGTCGTGCTCGTCGTGGTCGCCGCCGTGGTGTTCCTGGTCATTCCCGCCCAGGTTGTCCTCGTGCGCGTGCAGGCCAGCTTGCTGCCACCAGACGAGAACCCCATTCTGGCCTTCGACCGCTCGTTCGCCGGCGCTGTCGAGCCCCCGGTCGTTGGTGGCAAGGGTTATGTGACGTACATGGACGCCTGGCGGACCTTCTCACGTCAAAGCTGGATTCGTCTCTACAAGCTTATTGGCAAGATCCTCGCTGTCGAATTTGCTGTCTACGTTCTTTTCGTCGCCATTGTTGTGCCCGAGTTCATCCTCATGGTTAAAGCCAGCAAGCCCACTGACTCGAATTAGAGAGTGGTTGCACCAGCATGATTTTGAAAGAGGGTGAGCGTCTGTGCAAAGGATGCTATACAACGAAGATCACAACCACGAGTCTCGTCACGCTTGGGGATTATTTCCTAAGCCTGCGGATTCGGTCCTCATTACACTTGATCTTTCTCTTGCACAGGAGGCGATGCGTATTTTGGTTGCGGCGTTCTGGACGAGTTTCGGTTGGGCCATGTTATTTGCACTTAGTGCCAACTCACCAATATCACCTGAGGCAGACCTGATCCCCAAGGAAGTGCTCAAATGAGCAGACATCTAAAATACATAAATGCAAAACGTCACACGCGGAATTGTTGAAGAAAATCGCGTGCCCTCCTGCCCTCGATGTGTATCATGATCTTGTGCGTTTCGACCTGTCGTGATATTACACGTGAGCACGTGAAAATACATACATAGTAGACGCTAAACGATGGATTTCGCTCCTCGCGATGCAGACCCAACGGCAAATAATACTTGGCTGTCGACGCGTCCCCTACATTGTCCTGTTACTCCCCATTTCATACAACCGCCACGTCCAGGACAGACAGACAGGCAGACAGACCAGAACAAACGCAAGATTGGCCTCTTAGGTGTGAATCCCTTACCCTGCAGTGCCCGGGTTATTCCAAGCGAACCACTTCAGTCCCAAACAGAACAGCACGGCGAAACTCCACGTCTGATCTTCTTCCTCTATGAATGGCTGACTTGTGTAAGGTGTTATACTGGACAAAGGGAAAAGGCAACAAGCATTCTGGAGAGGGGTATAGTTCTCTGTTTGTATCCTCCTGGCTGACTCGTGGGCTGGGGGAGATACCTGTATCCCGCCCAGGCTCTTCGTTGATGTCGTTTCTTCTAAATCTTCGTTCTTGTACCAGCAACGACAAAATCCGTCCCCGCCAAGAAAAAGAAAACAAATCCTTAACCCTTCTGGAAGAACCAGCTCGACCGCTTGTTGGCGTTGTCCTGGAGGTTCTGGATGGTAGGGTTGGCAGCAGGGGCGTCTCCGCCGCCGCCACGCAGTGGCTTGGCGATTCTGCTCCCGGCGCCGGCGAAGCTGAATCCTCCCGCGCCGGTGGGTGAGTTCAGGCCGCGGGTGCTGCCTGCCTTGGCTGCCTCCAGGCGCTCCTTGACGGAGGCAAGCTGGACCTCAAACCTGCAGAATCAATGATCAGTAAGGCTCTTCGGGGTACATGGGCGCCTCCTACATACTTGTGGTTGGCCTGTGCCATCTTCTCCTGACTATCCTGAAGGAGGCTCTCCAGACTCTGGATGCGCTCATTCCTGGCGATCAGTTTCCTCTCCGCGATGGCGACTTCCTTCTTCAGGCTCGAGTTCTGCTCGACAAGCTGCCGCTGCACCTGCGTAAGCTGCTCCAAGTTGCGCTCCAGGAACGCCATCTTCTTCTGCTGCGCGCGGTTATTGGACGACCGCAGCACATTGTTGTACTGCTCCCGTGTCTCGTCCAGGGAAATCTCGAGCTCGACGACACGCTCGCACCTGTTCTGAAGGTCGCGCATCAGCGACTTTTTCATAACGTCGAACTCGGCCATCTGCTGCGCAACGGTCTTTCCGTTGTCCATCGGCGCCGCGGTGCCGGCCTTGACCTGCCGCTGAAGATCCTCAATAAGAACCCTCAAGCGCTCATTCTCGTTGGCAGTCTTGCTAATCTCGCCCTTGAGCTCATCAACGAGCTCCATCTGAGTACCCTGCTTGGAAGCGTAAGCCTGCTCAAGCCTGGCCTTGACCTCCTCAGCATCGGTCTCGCCGAGGTTCCGAGCCAGCAAGTCCTCATATTCTTGCTGAAGACTGTCAAGGCGGGCCTCGAGCTCGGCACGACGCTTAGCATCGGAGCTGCTTGGCGACGAGCTATAGAGCGAAAGCTCGGCTTGCCGCACGATGCCTTGCGTAGCGACAAGCTTTTCTCGGAGAGCCTTGAGGTCCTCTGCGGGGATTGTGTCGCCCCCGTTGCTGATCTCTTGGAACCGATCGAGTTGCTTGATTGCCTCGGCGATCGACTGCTCGTTGTCGCTGAAGACATCGCTGCCAAGATCGAAGCCAGCCATCATCTGGGCCATCTTCTCTGCCTTCTTCTTCTCCTTCTCGTCGAGAACGGCGCCGCTCTCCTTTGCACCCATCTTGGCGTCCATCAGCTGCTGTTTCACTTCGTCAAGCTCGGCAGTGAGCTCAGAGTTGGCTTCCTTGAGGGCGTCCATGGTGATCTGAGCCTCCTTGCCTTCGAAACTGAGCCTCTCCAGCTGCATCTTAACTTCATTCACCTCGCTGTTCAGCTTGTCGTTGTCCTTGCTGACCTTGCTGTCATGCTCCTTGAGAAGTCCCAGTTCCTCCTTGGCCTCGCGTAGTGCCTTCTCGGCCGTGACAGCTTGTGATTCCTTTTCGGAGAGCTGGTCTTGAAGCTCATTCTCCCGGCGCAGGAACTCCTCTCGCTCGTCCTTATCCATGGGTATCGAAGGTGTTCCAGCCCGTTCCGACGCGGCAGGCGTTTCCGCACGACTCTCTGGCAGAAGTCTAGACGGCGTGGAGGGTCTGGCAGGCAACGACTTGGTTGTGCCATCCGCGGACAACGAGGGCACCCATTTCTCTTTGGGAACCTGTTCACCTGCTCGCCATTGCTGGACTTCGCCTTCCAGGCTCACAATGTAATTCTCGAACGTCGTGATCTGAGTCTTGGCCTTTCCAAGGAGTTGCTTCAGTTCCAAGGGGCTCAGCTCAGCATTTACCTTGGCCTTGTTCTTGATCGACTTGGCTCGCATACCGAAGCGCAGGGTGCTGAGGGTCTCGGCATCGTTGTAACTACTAGGCGAACAGTTGATGATCAGAGTTGTCCGACTATTACCACCCAGAGATTCCTGCAAGATCCGGGTGAGCTTGGAGTCACGGTATGGCACGTGCGATGATTTGCCGTCCGTGAGGGAGTTGATGACCATTCCTAGCGCACTCAAACTCTTGTTGATCTTCTTTGCCTCTTCCAGCGTCTGCCCGCTGGCTCCAGTCTTGCCGACCTTCTCGCTACCAGCCAAGTCCACCAAGAAGAGCTGGCCACTCTTTGCCGATCCGGTCTCGACGTTTTTCTGCGTGACCGTGATGACGAAGATGGAGTGCGACCTGGATGATTCCTGGTTCATGTTGGTTGCAGCGACTGCTCGTGCGTTGCCACCCCTTCGCATGACCTCAAAAACTTCCTGTACACTCGAAACATAAATTTCTAGAAGACCCTTGACGTAGACGCCCCTGTTTTTCTCCTCGTGCACCGGGAGGTTGTCGTTTTGAGGCGCCATCAGATCACGGATCCGCTCCATGTAGATTTCCATGTAGCTAACCCTGACTGTGTATTCTATCGTGCTGGGGCTGGACATGATGCTCGCGAAGATCTGCTCGACGATACGTGGAATTACACCTCGGCCTTCTTCGTCGTCGATGCTCGAACCCATCATGGTATAGGACTTTCCAGCACCGGTCTGACCATAAGCGAAGACTGTTCCATTGTAACCGTTTAGGAGATCGTCGACAGTTGGGCGGATCGAGTAGTCGAAGATGTCAGATTGCTTGCATTGCATGTTAAAGACTCGGTCAAAGGTGAAGGAGCCCTGGGCCTCCCTGGACTAATGAGAGCACACGGTGGTTAGCCATCCAGAGGTTCGTGACGCGGATTTTGAGTGACGTGAGAGTGAGGATCACACTCTCGAGTAACATACATCAACCGTGAGACTGTCATCGCCCTCGAACTTGACAATGGGCTGGCCGCCCGACTCGTTCTCGACCCGGTTCTGGGGCCGGAACCGGGCCACGACCTTGATGGTGTTCCCACTCGACATTGTGGCGCTTGAGATGATGCGCTCGAAATGGCTATGATCTATCTCATCAACCAAGACGTGCGGCAGGCCGCAGGTGGGAGCAGAGGGTGTGCGGGAGCGGGAGTGGGAGTAGAAGTGGCCAAGTTGGCGGCCCTGCCGTCGGTCGGTGAGAGTCCCTCAATCGAGCAATAATAGTGGGGGAGTCTGCAAGGTTTGGAAGGCGGGCAAAAGCGACAGGTCGGTGAGTGCTGCTTTGTCAAGCCCCGATACCCAATAACGGCTGTGACAATCAGGCCAGGCCAACAGTCCAAGTAACAGCGGCAGTAGCAGCCTCGTCAAGACAAGTGACGTTGCGTGTCAGTCCAGGGGGACAACAACCAAAAAAAAACAAGGGGCAGCCTTTGGGGAATCTGTTGTTTGTTGGAGGAGCAGCCCCCCCATTCCCCCTCCACTGGCCAGTGACACGCGCTTAGCGTGCATGAGCTGCAGGTGGTTGGTACGAATTTTAGTCGTTCATGCGCTGCTCCCTCGTACTGGTACTTCGTCCCTGTTCTTCTGCCAACATCTGCATTGCCGTTGTCGATGCAGGCCGGGCTGACAGGCTTGTGTGCATTTGGGCCCGATGGTCGCAGACGCCTGTCCCGTCTCCTAGACAATACCTCTGTGCTTCTTTAGCAAGGCAGTCTGTACGTGCAAGCTGCAAGAACCAGGGATGACTGAATAACGGACACAGTTGCTTTTCCGGCTCGAATCAGTGTACGGGGGTACTGTGCGGCATGTAGTCTACATGTGCAGCAGTGCTTGTTCTCCAAGGGCCCAGTCGCACGCATTGAGACTTTGTGGCTTGACTGTCTCCTCACACACCATCATCCCTGTTGCCATGCAAGCCATGCAAACATAGAGTGAGTTGAGACCTGGGCAGCTCAGGTTCCCGCCACTAGCAACAGTATCTATCTCAAGCGACCCAACGATGAATCCTAATTACTGCTAATAAACGATTTGGAGATTGGCCTCCCATAAAATAGCCTCCTGTGGGTAAACAGACCTCTTGTAGACAGACGGACAGACAGACCTACAGACAGACCTACGGGCAGACCTCCTAGGGGTCGAACTGGGCGGTCGAACCACCACCAACTCCGTCACCATTCAAGGCTCCAGCAACGAAAGCTTAGTGGAAAAATACGATTATCCAGATTGATTCCTACATCCCAAGAGAGCGGGATATGCATGTACATCCTCCCCTTAGTCATCATTTGCCGAAGCACCCTCCGGCTCCCAAAGGGCCAGTGGGTACTACTTGCTCGAGCGCCCTTGCAGCTGGTATGAAGTTGTAGAAGACCGGAATACGCCGAACCCGCCTTAATCATGAGGAAATTCACGGCTCCTGATGCGCGTGACAGCAACTCAAAACGCCTACGCCAAGATGGTGTCCTATGTTCCCAACACCCGTGGTTGATACTGTCTGGTTGTATGCAATTCCCTCGCCGCACCGGTCTACTCCTCCCAGCTCTTCTCGACTGTTTCACGGACACGTTTGGTATATTCCTTGCGATTGTCCTTGTACAGGTTGGATGCCTCGACATTCGCCGGCGATCCAGTGTTTGGGTCATTGAGAAGACTGTGAAACAGGCTGTCAGCCACGATCCGCGCTGGAGGCGGGGCTCCTTGTTCTCGTCCCACCCCGTCTCGAGCCGACCTACCTCTGAATGCTCGTCAGCACCGCAGCGACATCGTACGTCGGGCTCCACCGATTTTGCAGGATATCCAGGCACAGCTCCCCTGTGGCGTATACATTGGGGTGGAACATCTGGCTGATGAATTTGACCGAAGGTGGCTTGTTGGGATACTGCTCCTCGAAGTGCATGACGAGTCGAAAGGTGCCATCCTCAAATGGGGTGTCCGCCGGGCCGATGATGACTGCGTTCCATGTCATGACATTATCAGGCACTGGAGACGCTGAGACGCCCGCTGGAGGATCGGTTTGCATGCGCTGTGGATAGGCATGTTGTCAGTGATCGTGATGCGGCCCTGAGCGGTGGGTGGCGGATGGCGGAGGGGGGGCAGTCTGCTACCGACCTTGAAGTCACGCATCAAACGACGCCTGGCTGCCGTCGACATTGCAGTAGATGACAGCTGTTTCGCTGGGTGGTGACGGATGGCAAGGCGCGGACGAGCAGGTGTAGAGGTTGAGGTTTTGTCAATGCGCGTTGGTAATCCTCAGGTGGAGGTGATGAGTGGTTGGGTAGCGTAGATGGTCTGCGGCGTGAGGTGATGAGTTGGGGGCGATCTCACCGTGCTTGCCGATATCGATAGGTCAAGTCAATCAGTGGTGGGAGATTCTCAGTACGGAGTACCCAGGTACTCAGGTACCTTGGTACCTTTTGGCCCGGCCAAGTGGGCGCCCACTTAATCAGTCGCTGCTACTGCTTCCGCTTCTGGCCTGATAAAGCAGCCCTTGGTCCTCGTCCTCTTGGGACCTTTGTTACCCCAGACCGAGTCATCCCGCCGGTGCTTTCTGGAACCCGGGTCAGTAATTTCTGGCGGCCCCGGTGTGGCTATTCTCCTGGGGCAAAGGAATGAATGTGATGGGCACCTCGGAATAGTGGCGGCGGCTAGTGGAGGCCCAAGGAGCGTGGCCTGCTGTTCCCCGCGCATACCCGTTGACCCTTTCCCCAAAGGCGGGAGGACGCTCACATGCCGAGGATGATCTCATGCCCCTGCTCCCCCCCCCCAGCTTCCGGGGACTGACTGTTGGATGCACTCTTTAAATATTTCTGGCCCTTCCATTTCTGTTTGTCTAGTTGGGATTTCTTGTGCCTTTGCAGCGTCATCTCATACTTTTGATCATCCCAACCAGCCATCATGCCTCTGCGTTGCATCCGGCCGGGTATCAGGAGCGGCGCTGTCACATGCCCGCCTGTTTCCACACGCTCCTTCTCCGCGAGGACAGCTCTTCAACAAGAAATAAGAGACGCATATATCCTGAGCGCCTCCAGGACACCGACTGCTAAAGTACTTCCCCTCTTTTATAATTCGAGCAATGACAAACAACCGAATTAATCAATCATCATAGTTCAATGGCTCCTTCCTTACCGTCCCGGCACCGAAGCTCGGCGCAGTGGCCATCAAGTCCGCGATCGAGAAATCCGGTGTGCCGATTTCCAAGATCACAGACGTCTACATGGGCAATGTGCTACAAGCATCAGTTGGCCAGAGCCCAGCAAGGCAGGCAGCCGTCTTTGCGGGCCTTCCGCCAACTGTCGAGGCCATCACCATCAACAAGGTCTGCGCGTCGGGCTTGAAGTCAGTCGTTTTCGCGGCGCAGAACATCCAGCTCGGCCTTGCAGAGGCACAGGTTGCCGGTGGTATGGAGAATATGTCACAAGTACCCTACTACGTGCCGCGTGCAAGCTCCTTACCAGCCTTTGGTCACGTGAAGATGGAGGACGGCCTGATCAAGGATGGTCTCACCGACGTGTACGACCAAATACATATGGGCAACTGCGCCGAGAACACGGCCAAGAAGTACGAGCTCACCCGGGAGGCACAGGACCAATACGCCATTCAATCATACGAACGGGCACAAGCAGCATGGAAGGCCAAGGCATTTGCCGATGAGATTGCACCTGTGACCGTGAAAGGGAGGAAGGGCGAGACTGTGATCGATACAGACGAAGGCTTCATGGACGTCAAGCTGGAAAAGATCCCAACCCTGAAGCCTGCCTTCGTCAGAGACGGGACCGGCACGGTCACAGCTGCCAACTCCTCCACGCTTAATGACGGTGCTAGTGCCCTGGTATTGGGTAGCAAGGCTATCGCACGAGAATTCGGATCCAGCTCAAGAGTACTGGCGAGGATATGCGGGTCTGCCGATGCAGCGACGGATCCTATTGACTTCCCAATTGCACCGGCCAAGGCTGTCCCCCTCGCCCTTGAGAGGGCTGGTATAACGAAGGATCAGGTAGCCATCTGGGAGTTCAACGAGGCCTTTGCCGCTGTCATCAAGGCCAATGAAAAGGTAACCTCAATCTGCCAATCACACCCCCCCCCCCCTCGTTCACTCTTTCCCCGGAGCAAGGACCAAGTGGCCTTTTTCGAGCAAAAATGAACCGACACTCGTGCTAATCCAACACCAGATTCTTGGGCTTGAGGGAGCGAAGGTCAACCCACTAGGCGGTGCCATCTCCTTGGGCCATGCATTGGGAAGTTCTGGGTCAAGAATTCTTACGACCCTACTTCACCAGCTCAAGCCTGGGGAGTATGGCGTTGCAGCGATATGCAACGGAGGTGGTGCAGCCACAGCAGTTGTTGTCCAGCGTGTCGAGTCCGTGTAAGAGGACACAACAGTCGGGGCGGCTATCACGATATTTGCTGGGCTGTGGGTGTAAGAGAATAAGCTATAGTACTGAAATGTGTTACTCCAACATTTTCGTTGCAGCGGCCGGTAAACGGCTAGTCTCGTGTCTTCTTTTACTCTCAGCGAGCTGTTTGCCTCGGCTAGCATGATTTTCGCTGCAAGCTGGCTCGAGCAACTGGCCTTTCACATATACTATCACCATTCCACCGCCACACCTTCAAAAACAGTAGAGAGTCATGCTGAACTCCAAGCCAAACTAGTTTCTAGGTGTCTGTGTGACTACTCTTTGGTGCGAGGGGGTTTCCTCTACAGGACGCTGTTCCAAATGACGGAGTCCCATAGGAGACTGGGGAAGAAATGTCGTGACAGCGCCCGACACTGGCAACGAATGGAATACGGGCAGATATCATCTTCCTTCTTGAACCTTGTCATCACCCAGTGAGGTTGAAAAAAGCAAATGGAAGTCGGTATCAGTCGAGGACTTCCAGTGCCTGTTGTTTGTACCAGGAACGACAAATTAACAATTGCTGAATTCACTAGCCAGTCTACCGTCCGATTAGGCTCAGTAGAAAAGGGCAATCTTGCAGCTTCGACCCATCATATTAGTCGATGTTTCAAGGCAAGCAAGCATTAATAAAGTGCCAATGAGAACCCTCGCTGCTTAGGTAAGCTCTGTCCCAACCCATCTCACTCAACTGCGCGCGGTCACATAAGGCCCATAACTGACCTGTGTTCTCCCTTAGGCGCAACGTCTCAATTGATCTTCTTTTTCCATCGCCAGTAGCAAGACCCAATTGCGACAATGCCTCGTTTGGCCACACAGTTTCTATCCACGATTAGGGAACATGTGGTTGCGCTGGATGGCGACAGCCTCGACGCTTGGCTGCAGGTCGAGCCCGGTGCAACAAGCCACGCCTATCTGCAGCTCCGAGACGAAATGAGGCAGGGTCTGGGTATGAACAACCAACTCGAGAGGCTGGTGGAGAAGTCCCTGCCCGAGATAGACGACCCGCCAGACGGCACCGGATCGCCATGGCCCAGCTTCGTCACCTTCGTCAAGGATTATCTGCTTTATTGGAGGGACGCGGATTTCGATGACTTGATGAGCGTCCAGGAGTCACTGTCAGGTCTATTAACGTGTGTGCCCTGCATATGCCCTCCGCCGCTTCTCAAGCACAGCTGACACTTCATAGATCTTGCGCCACTGCATTATCCCATCCGCAATATGGAAGCATCATGTTCCAGACCAGCATATCGCTTTCTGAGGCACTCTCTAAGGTCGTCATGATGCTCCACCGTCGTCCTGATTTGATGCAAGGGCGAAGGTCTGTCGCTGGGGGCGAAGACAGCAAATCCATGGTCGAACAGTCTGCCGACATCATCCAGAAGATATTCACATCCTGCCTCACGGACCGATCGAGTACCAGATTTGCAAGACCGGAGGGCAAAAAGGTTGGCGTCTACATTTTCGCCAATCTTGTCCTGAAACTGCTCTTTACTGTGAGTTGGCATACGAGAAAAGCCCCTAGACTGGCTGCATCACTAACACCACGATCATCAAAGTGTGGGAAATCTCGCCTTGCAGCACAGCTGCTACTCAACGTATCCGCGAGTGGACCGCCGCTGCAATTATACCCCGCTGCACAGCGAGTAACGTTCCTATATTACCTTGGGAGGTTCAATTTCGACTGCGACAACTTCGTGCGCGCGTCGTTGTGCCTCGAGGAAGCCTACCTGCAAACGCCACCATCTTTTCTGCGCCACCGGAGACTCATTCTCACCTACCTGATACCGGCCAATATCATGCTTGGGCGTTTCCCAAGTGAGCTTTTGCTTGCCCGACCTGAGGCAGCAACGCTTGCCGCCGTGTTTCTCCCAATTATGACAGCGATCCGTAAAGGAGACTTTGTTGCTTTTCAGCAAGCATTATCGGCCAACGAGCGCTGGCTGTATCGTAAAGGCCTCCTTTTCACGCTCCTCTTTCGCCTGCGCCCCATTGTGTGGCGCTCTTTTATCAGGCGGTGCTTTCTCCTCACTTACGAAGCACCACCACCAACGTCACGCTCGGCGCCAACTCTCAATTTAGCAGACGTCTACGTTGCCGCATCCTATGTTCAGAAGCGCCTCCAAGGCTTCATACCGGGACGGAATCAGCAACCACCTAAGCGCCAGTCACAGACGAACAATATCTTCATGATGGCTGTGACCAACAGCGCTGCCGATGCCTCATCTGTACTGGTGCCGCCGCCGGGCGGGAAGATAAGGAACCTGAAGCCCAGCGAGGGCTTATTCTGGGGTGACCTACAGGTGACGGAGCAAGAAGTGGAAGGCGTAGTCGCAACGCTGATTGCCCAGGGATTGATGAACGGGTTCCTTGCCCATTCAAGCGGCAGGTTCGCCGTGATGGGAGCAAAGAAGGGTGGTGGGCCGCTTGCAGCAGGATGGCCAACAGTCGTGAGGGTCGTGGCAGATAGGATGTCTGAGGATGGCGTCAACGTTGACGAAGTCCCTGCATGGGTGAAGATGCCACCGGGGTACGCTTGAATGAGAGGCCAAGATCAAAGGCACTCGGATACCGCAGCCAGAAGTTGAGAAAGGTGGCTGAAAAAAGACAACCTCTCTTCGTTGACGTGATCAGCCACGGGTTCACAGGAATGAATCGCCCTCAGTTGAGATGGCCGGCGATGTCTGGCTTGCGTTTGCGATGCGAAGCATCTTTCAAATTATTGCTGACCTACTCGTCCACGAAAGGATCGTTAAAGCTGACAGGTTGGGGATCAGCTGACGTCGGGCTCCAAAATCCTCCGGCTGATGGAAAAGAACTCTGATCCTGTCCGGTCATTTGAATTGGTGTGTTTCTTCACGTCTTCTTCAAATAATCGCTCTCACAATCTAGGAACCAGGTCTCCAGGATGTAGTTTCACCTCAAGCGTCACGACGTGGCTCATCTCCTTTTTCCATTCCTCTTCACATGGAACGTGAGAAGGAGTCTTGGCGATGGGTCTGTTGCGGATCACGGCCGCACCGGAACCTGACCGATTTAAACAGCTGAGGAACTGGCAGACTGGGCTGACTGGCAGAAATGGGTGCCTCTCTCAAGCGATCGCGATGTCCTCAGACACGATGAAGTCATTGCGCTCCGAACGGCGGCGAGCCGACAATCCAGTACTCCCGCAGTCAACTTCGTGAAGGGAGCAAATTAAATCGCGATCAACGACTTCAACACCACCGGTGTTGGCCACTCCATGTCGTCTCATTTTGCGCGAGGCTTGTCATTGGTGTACCTTGCAGCCGCCGGCTTGCACGTTCCTGACTTGGGTGCGGCTAGGCCCAAAAGGGCCGCCAGAGGGTGAGGCTATCTTGCAAATGGCACGGCCCCTGATTCGCTACAGCACTGATCATTTAATCTCCCATGCGTGCCTTGCGTCTGCCCGCGTGCGTCTGCTTGTGCTGAACAGTGTCAGGCTGGCGGCAGCTCGCGCCCGGATTGTCGTCTCGATTGGGTTCCAGGCAAATCGCGCACGTCGGGTCCAGAAGGTGCAACAATGAGCGCCGACTGGTCGAGGCACGGCTTGACAGGCCCACAGCAATAACCTAAAAGAAGCCAAGTGCGGAGGATACGACAGTAGTGAAGAAGGTATCCCGGTGGTACCACCCTGTCTCTTGCAGCTCTTGCAGGGGGGCGAGAGATCCTTTTTCGGTTACTTCCTTTGTGTACCTGGTCGATAAGTCGCACTTGTGGGTTATTGTCCTCCTTCCTGCCCCCGGGCCCCCCCCCCGGCTCGCCCGCCTCTTCACCAACTGCCTCGCTCATTTCGTTTCCCCAAGCTTCTTGCGCACTGCTCGGGCAATTCTTTCAGAACCCACACGCTCTTTACAAGTTTTGCTCGCTTTGCTGTTTTCTCTTGCTCTTGAGCAAAAATACACTCTTTTGGTTGACGCCGGTTGGATCGCGAACAAGTAAGTGGCTGAGTGTGGAGTGTTGACTGCTACATCTTGAGGAATGCGACTGTGTGCCTCGCGGACTGGAATAACACCACCATACGATCTGTCAAACTCAAAGCCTCACTTTTCGAACGATCTCGCCCGTCACGACGACAACTGGCTCAAGAGTCAGCTCCGGGCCCACTTGGTAGCGTCCAGCTGCTCACGATTTTTACTTTACACTCGTTTTTGCTGTCGCGCCGTCACCCATGAGCAAAGCAGTACTTACGGCCGCACTGGGCTCGGCCTTGCTATTCTTGGCCGGCCAGCCGGCATCCGCGACGGTGGCTCACCGTCGCGCTCACGAGCATTACAGCAAGAATCACACTCATAACGAACAAGATGCGCAAGAACTCGGGCTACTCGAGCCGCGTGGCAGGCTCGTCAACAGAGCAGGCCAATGCGCCTTTCCAGAAGGTGAAGCTGGCCTGGTAGCTATTACTCCGGGTTCCATGAACAAGGGCTGGGCCTTGAGCCCGGACCAGGAGTGCACTGCGGACTCGTATTGCCCTTTTGCTTGCGAGCCGGGAATGGTCATGAATCAATGGAAAAAGGGTACGACGTATGTTTACCCCGAATCCATGGACGGAGGGCTCTATTGCGACAAATCCGGAAAGATCGTCAAGCCATTCCCAGACCAGCCATACTGCGTCCAAGGCGTCGGATCTGTCAAGGCCGTCAACAAGTGCGGCAAAGTGGTCGCATTCTGCCAGACTGTGCTTCCTGGGAACGAAGCTATGTTGATCCCCACACGCGTGATGGACAGCGCAACCATTGCTGTTCCCGGACCGTCTTACTGGGACTCGACCGCCTCGCACTTTTATATCAACCCTCCTGGTCGCACGACGGAAGAAGCGTGCCTCTGGGGAACAGGCTCACAGAATATCGGAAACTGGTCCCCCTACGTTGCTGGAGCCAACCAGGACGCTACTGGTAACACATACGTCAAGCTTGGTTACAACCCTATCTACACAGAATCTTTTCACGGTGTTAAGCCCTCGTTCGGCCTGAAGGTTGAGTGTGACGGAAATTGCAATGGCCTGCCTTGCGCCATCGATCCCAGCTCTGACGGCTTTGGGTTTGTCAGAAGTGCGACCGCAGCTTCCGGCGCTGGCGGCGCGGACTTCTGTGTTGTGACCGTTCCAAAAGGCTCCACGGCAAACATTGTGGTCTTCAATACAGATGGCTCGACAGGCGATGCTTCGAGCCCTTCGTCTTCCGAGGAAGCTGCCACAACGTCCCAAGCTGCAAAAAAACCCAAGGTCGCCGCCGTAGCCACCAGTTCATCCACATCGGAAGCAGCCTCAAGCACGGCCGCGAGTAGCAGCTCATCAAGCTCGTCAAGCAGTAGCTCCTCATCCTCTGCTAGCAGCACTGCCACCAGCAGCTCCACCCCATCGTCAACGCAGACCCCAAGCACCACCTTCGCATCAGCGACGTTTGGTGGTATCTTTCAGGAAAGCGGAAGGGGGGGAAGCACGCCGACTTTGACGGCTGTCACGTCTGCTGCCGAAGCGGCAGACGCGACGAGCGAAGCCGCACCCGCGGAAACCTCATCCAAAAGCGACGCAAGGAATCCTGACCAGGGACAGGCAGCCTTTGCTGGCTTTGTCATTGCTTTCGTCGTGGCCGCGATGCTGTACTGAGAGCAACCTTATTACCTTCGACCTTCTTCATCCAAGCAACAAATCTGTTTCTTTCGTACCCTGCCAGCAGCTGTCTTTATTGTCGATACAATCACCGGAACGCAGATTCTCGAGGCAGCGCCTTTCCGGACCCGTACGCTGAAGTCTCCATCCGGCCTCAGTGCAGTTTACCGTCGCACTCATCACCACCACTGGGCGAGCAATGAAATGCTCCGCGATCTTCTTGCCTATTCATTTGACGCTGCTGGCCTTTTCCGCTTTTTTACTTTCGACAAGTGCCTATTTACCACATACAGCCTTGCAGCCCCTTCTTTCTTGTCCTACCTAAGACGGCTGAACTGCACATCCGCCCTCCACAACTGCCCTCATACCGTGGAAGCAGTGTTTATTGTTTATTGTCTTGTGTGGTGGATTCAATTTTGCTCCTTTGGAGATCTGTTTTCTTCTATGGCCCGGCACTTTGGATGTCATGTGGCGACTTTTCTTAAGTTTCTCTTCTTGGTGGAGATATTTTCCCGGCTTTATACCCATATACGCGACTGAATGTTGTTTACGATGACTGGAGCATGAATGCCATGCAATCTGGAGAGGAAGTTATTGGCCCCGGTCTCTGAAGCTCGGGGTGGTTTGGTGTCCAATGAATTCTCCTTCCTTTCTTCTTATGCCCTTTTACTATGTTATATAGCAGCAGTGCTTGATGATGAATACCTATAGCAACGTCGTTAATGACTCTAGGTATTTTAGGAATTGGATCACGAGGGCTGAGTTTTTCACCATGGCACAAACTTGTCCCAAGCGTCTTGCCAATCCCCGAACCGCAAGACAGCCATTTTTGTGTCGTGTAGCTACCTCGCTTCGTATTTCGCCTTGTCGTGGTCTTCGTGGTGTTGTTGTGATTGTCCGTCCCCCTACATGTGGAAATACAAGGATCGGTCGACAGTTTTAAGAGGGGTCATGATAAAGCGTCACATGTGTGAGGACCCTCTGCAATCTCAATCACTCTATCCAATCGAGTTGGTGTCCGCAACTCGTGCCACTTCACGTCCTATTTGTTGTGTTGAATTTGTGACACTTATAAATGCCATGAGAGGCAACATTTAGTATTCAGGCCCCCATGGGTTTCTAGAAAGCATACCCATAATAAGTCTACAGGTTCTCTCAATAGAGTTATGATGATTCTACCTAAGCGCCTGCTGCTTACCAGACACACCCCCGATGGTGTTTCTCTTGAATTGGATCCGTCCATCTGCGTGACTTTCGCGCACACATCACGGTTGTTACCCCGCGATCAGTCTGGAGCTTCGCCAACTTGCTCATCAATATCCTCATACTCATCACTTGAGGTCTTGGAAGCAGCAGCAGCAGCAGCAGCAGCAGCCCGTTGCGAAGTGTGTCGCTCATGGTTCTGCATGAGGATCTGGCCACCGCCTTTTCTTCCGAAGAAGTCCTCCGTCTTCAAGCCTCGTATCCGATCTGGGCTTATGCCAGACATAGACTGGCCTGAGGCGCGATGTTCTCTGATAGACTCCCGCATCGGGATCATGGCCGCATCTCTGCAAGCCTCTTTGATGTCGCTGCCCGACATGCCCGCCGTGACCTTGGCTATGTATTCCAGCTCGAAGGTCGGATCGCGCTTTGTGCCCTGTAGGACCAGCTGTAATATACGACGCCGTTGGTCCTTGTCTGGCAGCGGAACCGGGAACTTCTTGGGCATCCTCCGCAGAATGGCCTCGTCAATGTCGTGTATGCGATTCGTCGCGCCGAGCACACAGATCCTAGACGGAACCCCGGCTGCATTCGACGACGTTAAGCCGTCCCAGAGCGTCATAAACTCGGCCTTGACCATCCCGCTTGCCTCATGCTCGTTGCTCCGCCTCGTGCCCAGCACCGCGTCGATCTCGTCGATGAAGATGATGGCCGGCTCCAGCTTCCGCGCCAGGGAGAAGACGGCCCTGACGAGTTTGTTGGAGTCTCCATACCACTTCTCCGTGAGGGTGGAGATGTGAAGGTTGATGAAGGAGGCGCCGCTCTCGTGCGCAACGGCCTTGGCGAGCATCGTCTTGCCGCAACCCGGAGGGCCGTAGAGCAGCACCCCAGATGGTGCGGAGAGCAGCGGCGCGGCGTGCGAGTAAAGATGCGGCATCGTCAACGGGTAGATGACGGACTCTTTGAGCTCCTCGATGATCTCTTCCAGGCCGCCAATGTCGTCAAAGCCGACGGGGATGTCCTCGGGGGCGACCACCTCGAGGGCGACCATGGCCTCGTACTCGTTCAGCTGGATGTCCTCGATCCGCGGGCCCTTCCGTGAGCCGCTCGAGTCCATTTCGTCCACGCCATCCTCGTTTCTGTTCCGCCGTAATCGTGAAAGGTTCGCCTGCGCCTTTATCCTGGCCTGCTCGTGCTTTTCCTTCTCCGGGTCGGCGAGGGTGTTCGCAAAGGAGGAGAGGAGGTTTTTGACGAAGAAATAGGAGACAAAAGCCTGCGGTGGGCGTTAGTATGGGTCTGCGAAGCATGTGCGGGCATTGTTCTAGTTCAAGTTAAGCGATAGCAAGGAATGCAATCGACGTACAAGTGCACCAGCAGTGACGATGTTCAGGACGGCGTCAGACGTCCGGGCTCTGCGGTCGCCCATCACTAAACTGGACAGGATCCCGCTCATGGAAAGGATGTGAGACGGCGGGTTGCAGATTAGAGGCGAATGGATTCGAAAAAGAGGAAGCGAGAGAAAACTACCTAGATAAGTTGTGACCTGTGAAGGAGAAGTCGCCTTCTGCCGAGGTGTTTGGCCGGGCTATTGCACGCTACGGAGGCCGGGGACGGTCAAAGGCAAAAGTTACGTCGTCCAGGGTGGCGCTAACTGCACGCGAAGCCCACATGCTGCCGTGGCCGTGGGCTTCCCCACCCCCCACCTGGGCACCTGGGCACTATGTATGTACTGTGTACGCTGCCCAGCCCATGACAGCTCAGCGGAAAACAGGGGCTGCGGCGCTTGTTTACTTTCTCTAGCAAGTTCGGCTCAACAACCTGTCCATCGCTCGACTGCGACACCAAACCCACCGTCTCTGGAGCACTCGACTGGTTTCTATTCCTCCTCCTCTGTCACTTAGTAACCGATCACACACTCTCTTTCTTCTCCAAAGAATTCAACCGCCGTCTCGAATTTCCGAAGCATCAGGTCGAATCATCGAGCCACGCGTTTCTCGCTTACATGCCACGGATCCAGCAGTCCACCCTGCTTGACTTGGCCGACTCGGATTCGGACTCCGGAATCAACACGCAATCCAAAGCGCCGAAGACAGAAGACGAGATGCCTGCCGCCAAGAAGGGCCGAGGTCGCGCTTCGGCCAACAAGGTCACAAAGCCCGAGCCCGCGACCAAGACGCGTCGCGTTGGGGCGAAGGCTGCTGCTGCACTTGAGGAGGAGGCAGAGAGGCAGGCGCTTGCAGAAAAGGCCACAAACCCGCCAGCAAAGGCGACTAGAGGCCGTAAACCCAAGAAGGCTGTCGAGGATGACGATGAAGACGGCGCAGACGACGTCCTAGCAACGCCGCCGCACAGCGACGAGCCTACGAAGACCAAGGGTGGGCGCGGCCGCCCAAGGAAGGATGCCGTCGTGCCCGATTCAGTGCAGAGAAAGGCAGAACCAACAGCTTCAAAACGAGGCCGCAAGGCTGCTGCCGACAAGTCTGGACAGCAGACGTCCACCGAGATCCCGGAGACGCAGGCGGACAGTGGGATGGACATCGACGCCGCGGAGGAACAAGACCAGGTGGAGGACCTCCCAAACTTCTCGCGGTTCAGCGCTCCACCATCTGCGCAGCGAGTCAGCTCCTATCATGTCCCGTTGAGTGCGTCCAAACGGCCGGCCAGCTCTTCATTAATTGAGAGCGACCCCTCCACAAGACGACAACTCGGCGAATTGACAAAGAAGTATGAGGCCTTGGAGTTGAGATACAGAGAGCTGCGCAACGTGGCCGTTGTGGAAGCGGAGAAGAACTTTGACCAACTGAGAAGGCAGAGTGATGAGAGGACCCAAGGTATGTGACGCTGGACCCCGCGATCTTTTCCAAAGTCGGCGAACTCAATGCTGACAGTACCTACAGCCTCAAATGAGCTCGTGAAAAGCCTCAGGAGCGAACTCGCAGCGCAGAGGCAACTAGCTAAAGAAGGACAAAAGTCCCAACAGCAGTTCGAAGCTAGTCAAGCTAAGGTCGACAAGCTGCAGGCCCAGATCATGGAGATCACGACGACACTATCCGAGGCCAAGACAGAGATCAAGTCTCTCACGACGAAGCTGAATGTTGCGCGAGCTGCCGAGGCGACCGCCACTGCCACGGCCCAAGCCGCGACGGTGAGGGTCCCAGGTAGCGCCATGAAGCCCAGCGCGATGGGCGGGCGTGGTATAGACCAGGCACAGGTTCAGGCTCAGCTGCAAGCTACTCAAACTGCCAAGATGAAGGAGAACCTTTACAGCGATCTGACAGGGCTGGTTGTGACGGGCATCAGACGCGACGGGCCGGAGGATGTGTACGATTGCATCCAGACGGGTAGGAACGGTAGTAAGTGCAACCTCGACCTCCGCATGGATGTTGTAATGTTGTCAGCGGCTAACCGTTGTTACTTCAGCGCTACACTTCAAGTTGGCCATCGCGAACGAGAACTCGGATGAGAACACGGACGAGGCCGAGTTCATGTACAAGCCGCAGCTGGACGAGCGCCGTGATAGCCAGCTCATCGAGATGCTGCCCGAGTACCTCGTTGAGGAGATCTCTTTTCCGCGGGCCCACGCGGCCAAGTTCTACTCTCGCGTGCTAAAATCTTTGACAGAAAGGCTTGACTGAGGTCGCATTAGGCTTTTTCTCTGCTCTTACACTTCTGCGGCCTGTTGTCATCGAGGATGGCCTTTACGGAACCCGATTGCGTGGTGGGCGTACTGCTGAACGATAGGTGGAGGCACGCAGGAGATGGGCATATTGTGCTAGAGTCGGCTTCTGTCCCTAAGCGTTATTGCATGGCGTGGCGTTGGGAATTCGATATCCTTTTTGTACTCAATATCTGCTAATCTGCAATATTCTTGTTCCGTGCCTTTAATCAAGTGACGACTATGACATGTAAGTGGAACAAAATCCATTTCATTGGGTCATATATCGTTGACATTGTGCCCTGCTACCCAAAATCCGACCCGAGGTATTCCTATCCCAAAAATCACTATTTACACATTGGCCCATGCTCGTAAATCATCCGACATTACCTACCACCTGAAACCAAATCCACGCAAAGTTGTAAATGTCATCATGCTGACCGCCCGATGGCTGAAGCTGCCGTAGCACCCAGCCGAATCCCGATTACCGAGCCCAACCGATGCCCCGGCCTTCTTCAGCAACCTTCCCACTCACATTCCTCTTACCGAACGAGAAGTATCTCTTCGCAGCCTCGCCGCCGCCGGCTCCGCTCAGGTCCAGGTCATTCCCAGAAGAGACCTGTCTATCGCTGCCGATGATGACGGGCGGTGTGGCTGACTTGAGCTCGCCGTACGGCTTCGAGTAGAAGTCTGATTCGGGCTGGATCGAGCTGTTCCGGTTGCGCGCGGCGCCGCCCCACGTGTAGCGCTTGCTGAGGCTGGCCTTGAGCCCGCCGTAGTTCCGCCCCGGCTTCTCGTCGGCGATGTCGCCAGCCGCCTTCCTGGGTGCTTGCTTGTTGCCGCTCACGCGCTGGTCATTGAGGTCGATCTCAGACAGGGCGGACGACTTGCGGATGATGGGGCTGTCGCTGGTGGGCCTGCGGCCCTGCTTGCCGGAGACCTGGCCAAAACTGGCCAGGGAGGGGTTGGACCGCAGCGGGTTGGGGTGCTGGGACCCCAGGTCCCCGTCGTTCTCGTCCAGCTCGTCCGGCCCCGGACTCATCAGGCCCCTGTAGCCGTGTCCACCACCGTCCCCGCCGTCCTCATAGTCAGATTCGGAGTCTGAGTCGCGCGTGTCGTATGGGTCCCTAATGGACTCGTAGCCCAAGACCGTCTTCCTTTGCTCGACTGCCCTCTTCTCAGCCGCCCTCTCGGCAGCGTTGATGGCCCGGTTGCGCTCCTGCGTGCGGTTGATTAGCGACTCTGAAGCGTACCAAGACTCTGTGAACTTGGCAGGTCTCGGCAGCGCAGCAGTGTCGGGCGCGTCTGTGATGGTAGGATGATGCGAGGCCACTGTGCCGGTGCTCGGTCTGGATTGATGGCCATAGCTCCCGGGTGAGCCTGGCACGATGTCCTGAGTGGGCACCTCGGCATAGGAAGAATAAGAGCCACGCCACGGGCTTCGGTGAGGCGGCGGGGCTGGCTTGTTAGACAGGGGCGACGACGGGGCACCGGACATCCTCTTCAGGTCCTCTCCAGTGGCCGAGTTCCGAGGCGAGTTCTTGGGAGAGTTCCCAGGCGTGATCTGGTACTGCCTTGCCGGGAAGTCGGCCGAGCCGAAAGAGCTGCGCGGGGATCGAGTGGCATGGAAGGGGATAGAAGGCGGGCGGCTGAGATGGTCATTAGGGAGACCAGAATACCGGCGGCCGTCAAGAGGGGTGGACATGCGCTTCTCGTCGCCGGCGTCAAAGGTCGAGGCAGCTGTCATGGACGACTTGTTCCTCTTGTGTTGCCTGGAAGTCAGGTGGTCCTCGAGAGGGTTGCAGTCAGGAGGCATCCTGGCAATCTGCCTGAACTTGAGGGCGAGCCACAGGCCGATGCATAGCGACAGCAGGTGCATGAGGCCGCCGCTGATGAGGGAGTAGTACAGGGAGGGCACGAAGTAATCCATGAGGCTTTGCGGGCTGAGCATGGTGTCCCACTCGGTGTACGAGTTGTGGACAGACAGGGCACCAAAGGCATAGAGGGGGAGCGCGGTGAGATCAGATATGGAGGAGAATATCTGGTAGCCGGCGGAGGACCCGGGGGGCCTCGACCCAGCCGGGCGCGCAAGGTGGAATATGCCGTAGACACAGTGGATCAGAACGGCACCGGCCTGCGTTGGGGTTCGGATTGGATTAGCATGACTTGTGGGTGTCAGCCAGAGACAGGGTGAAATGCGACTCACGGTGATCCTCAAGACCCAGGCAGTCAAGAGGTTGACCTTGATGATGACGATCATGAGGAAGAGAATGCCAGCGGCGGCGATCATCTCGAGCACGCGAAATGCCAGCTGCACGATCCTCACCCACTTGATCCACCATTTTGTGGTAGGCCCGAAGGTCTGCCACTGTGGGCGGGGGCCACGGATCTCATGTGCGCTGTCAAATGTGAAGATCTGGGGTCAGCTGGGTTGCCCGCTGGGAGACACGCAGTCGATCCACCCCAACGGGGACTTACTCTGGGTGGCGGTTGAAAGACACGAGCGGGCCCTCATGCTTGGGCCTGGCCGGCTTCGGCTCCCAGCTGGACCTGGTGACAGCCTTGGGGTCGAAAGATGAGGTCGGGAAGCGTGCATCGTCGAAGCTGTCGAACCTGTTATACATGTACGGCTGGTTTACCCCACTCATATTGACTGAGCTGGCCGGCGGCGGCGGCGGCGAGAAGTGCACTCGAAAATGAGTGAGCGAGACAACCACTACACGGTAATAAGACGCAATAGCGACTGGAATGTCAGATAACTAACATTAGGCGAAGAGGATGAGGATGAGATGGCAGCACGGGATATCTACAGCAGACAGACCGTACCTGCATGCGGTGAAGTGGTGGGTGCCCCAGTGATGATCATATCATAGCGAGAGTACTTAACAAGTACATAAATCAAGAGGCTGGATATCAAGTGGGCTGGTGGGCTGGGGAGGGGCCCAGGTTCCTTGTTTACCTGCAGGGGCCCCTGGTTGATTGGCAGGGCAACGAGGCCAGGTCCAGCACGGCACGGCCCGTACACCAGCCCCCGCGTCACTGGGTTTGCTCATTGGCCTCGCTGCAAACCGTGCATGGCAGCACCTACCTGAACAAGTACCTACCTTATGTACTCAAGTACCCTAGAATATTGTGCAGTGTTCAGTTCTGAAAGAGCAGCGTTGCTCCAGGTGGCCCCATCCCCTTGCAAAGGCAGAAGTAATCTAGAAAGCGGCTGGCTCAGGATCCAGTTCAGTTGGCCGAAACCAGCGAACTATCAGCGACCATCGGGCCGATGATCAGCGTCTTCCCAGTCCGCTTTTCCCGGGCACGCCCCACGACAACCTGCACGCACATAAAATCAACATGGTCTAGGCACTTGCCTCGGCTGGATTTGAACGCCCCAGTGCCCTGAGATGATGATGCCTCTCCCCATCGCCAGGTCGGCCCCGGGCCTCGCCCTCAGCTGCAAACCGTTCATCCGCGGCAGGCCACAGCCCGTCTCGCGTCTCGTCTCGCGTCTCGTCTCGCGTCTCGTCTCGTGCCAGTACTCTACACCGGCCGGCTCCCGGCATGGCCGGCCCTTCCGGATGGCCGTCATCGGCTCCGGCCCCGCCGGCTTCTACACCGCGTACCGCGTCATGTCCCTGATTGACCGCGCAAAGGTCGACATGTACGAGGCTCTGCCCGTGCCCTTCGGCCTGGTCAGGTTCGGCGTCGCACCCGATCATCCTGAAGTCAAGGTATGGTGGCCCATATATGCCGTGCCACCAAGACCCCGGCCCTGGGCTCGCAATTCTCTTGGCTCACCACTGCACAGAACTGTCAAGACAAGTTCTCCGAGGTTGCCTCGTCTCCCGACTTCACCTTTGTCGGCAACGTGTCTGTTGGCCACCAGCCTTTCCACCCAGATGGCCAATCAGTGGCCCTGGCCACATTAATGCGCCACTACGATGCCGTGCTGTTTGCGTACGGCGCAGCAAAGGACAGGACGCTCAACATCCCAGGCGAGTCGACCCTGAACCGCATCTACTCCGCCCGTGAGTTCGTAGGCTGGTACAATGGCCTGCCCGAATTCGCAGGCCTGAACCCGGATCTCTCCCACAGCGAGGCTGTCATCATCGGTCAGGGCAATGTCGCCATCGACGTCGCCCGCGTCCTGCTCGAGGACGTGGACAAGCTGCGCAAGACCGACATGGCCGACTACGCCCTGCAGGCACTGTCCACGAGCCAGGTCAGGCGCGTCCGCATCGCTGGGAGGAGGGGACCGATGCAGGCCGCCTTCACCATCAAGGAGGTCCGAGAGCTGATGAACCTCCCGGGCGTTTCCGCCGACCCCATTGACACCTCGCTCATCCCGTCCGACCTGAAGTCCTTGCCCCGCGCGCGCAAGCGCCTGACCGAGGTCCTCCTCAAGGGCTCTAAGACGCCACACCCGTCCGCTTCCAAATCCTGGGCGTTGGACTTCTGTATGTCACCCATCGAATTCCACCCGGACCCGGCAGACGAGGCGGCCGTCGGAACGACCATCTTCGGTCGTACCTCCCTGTCACCGGACGCCTTCGACCCCAGCGCCAAGGCAGTCAGCTCTGGGGAGGCCGTGCCAGTGGGCTCCCCGCTGGTCTTCCGCTCCATAGGTTACAAGTCCGTGGCCCTTCCTGAGTTCGGCGCACTCGGCGTTGCCTTCAATGAGCGCAGCGGCGTGATCGGCAATGACCAGTTCGGGGGACGCGTCCTGCGCAGCACTGCCGACACTGGCCGCGCCGAGCTATTCCCAGGCCTGTACTGCGCGGGCTGGGTGAAGCGGGGTCCTACGGGTGTGATCGCCAGTACCATGGAGGACGCGTTCGCAACGGCCGAGGCCATCGCAGAGGACTGGAAGGCGGGCAAGGAATTTCTTGGTCACTCCGGGGTAGCGGGTGCGCGGAAGGTTGACAGTGCTGGGTGGGAGGGGGTGCAGAGTGACGCGGGCAGGAGTGTTTCTAATTCCGCTGTCGACTGGGAGGGGTGGCTGGCAATTGATAAGGCCGAGAGGGATCGAGGCCAGCTGAAGGGCAAGGAGAGGGACAAGTTCACGGCCACGAGCGACATGCTGAGTGTGCCCTTCTCATCCATGGCATGATTCTCCACCGGCCATCTCAGACAAGGCAACCAAAGAAGATTGTTCCACGACTGGTCCACGGAGTACAGGTTGATATATTGATTACACAAGTAGAAAGAAACCTTGTCTATTTCTTCAGCTTCTCCGTCAGCTCGGGCACCTTCTCGAAGAGGTCACCAACGAGCCCGACATCAGCGACCTGGAAGATGGGCGCATCGGCATCCTTGTTGATTGCAGCAATCACCTTGCTGTCCTTCATACCAGCCAGGTGCTGGATCGCCCCGGAGATGCCGACGGCCATGTACAATTGCGGCGCAACCACCTTGCCGGTCTGCCCAACCTGCAGGCTGTTGTCCGCATACCCACTGTCGACGGCTGCGCGGGACGCACCAATGGCAGCACCGAGGGTGTCGGCCAGCGGCTGCATAACCTTGTCGAATTCCTCCTTGGACTTCAGGCCCCGGCCGCCCGACACGATCTTGCCCGCGGTCGACAGATCAGGCCTGTCTGACTTGGCCAGGTCCTCAGACACCCACTCGGTGGGGCTGGCGGTCTTGGGGTCGGCGCCGTCCTCGACGGCCGCGGAGCCCTTGCCAAGCTCGGCGGGGGCGAAGGCGGTGCCGCGGATGGTGATGATCTTGACGGGGTCTGAAGACTCGACCGTCGCGATGGCGTTGCCGGCGTAGATGGGGCGCACAAAGGTGTTCTCGTTCTCTATCGAGGTGATGTCGGAGATCTGCTGGGAGTCGAGGAGGGCGGCCACGCGAGGCAGCAGGTTCTTGCCGAATGCGGTGTGGCCAGCAATGACGTGTGTGTAGCCTCCCTTCTTGATGTTCTCCACGAGCAGATCGGCAAAGTTCTCGGGGAGGCCCTGTTGTTCAGAGTGAAAGTTGGTTAGCAGTTTATCTTTGCGTTGACAAACAATTCAGAACAAGTCTCTGTGGGGACTCTTGCGATGGGAACCCTAGAGTCAAGGCCAGCACATATGTATATATGTATATATATATATATACCTTATCATAGGCGCCATTGTCCACTGCAATTATCTTTTCGACGCCGTCTGCTGTGGCGGCCTCGTCTGCCACCGGCTTGATGTTGCTCCCGGCCACGAAGCCGTGCACTGGGCCACCGACCTTCTGGGCTGCTGTGATGGCGCTTAGGGACCCATGGTTCAGTTTGCCCTCCTTCTGCTCGAGGACGGCGAGAGTCGAGGCTAACCGGCGCAGGGCGGCGGGGCTGAAGAAAGCAACGGGGGACGCGGTGGGCTGGGCAATTCTCCCCCGCAGCTGGTGCGCTGCTATTCTCCGTGCTGTGCAAAGCATATTGAAAGGTACAGGATGGCCTCCGTCACCTCGTGTGCAGCAGAGAATGGTGAGCGACGGGAAACGGGGCGAATTGGAGGAATGAGGTCGGCACAGCGAAGTCAAACCCGTCACTCGATCGGCTGGCGACGGGCCATCCAGACACTGACCTCGGCCCTCCGTGAACGGCCCTTGCAGTCTGTACTCACTGGGGTGCTACCGTAACAGGGGTGCAGGGATGCTGGGGAGCTGGCTGGATGGTTTTATTGCCTGAGGCTGCCACTTTTTGGCATGGCCCGTGCGTTTGCTGCCCGGGCTGTCGCGCCCAAATTTGATCCTGCAACGCGACAATGCTCATCCCATCCAAGAGCGCAGTCCAGCACAGGGACCCATCTTTCGCGACGGCAAGCCATCATCGTCAACACCGCGCCTGACCCCTCCCTGCCACCCAGTCTATCCGGAACGGTAGCTTGCAGCCCTGTGGATTGAATGTTCCCTCTGAACTGGCCGCCGCACGTCTTGAATTGCCTGGATTAGAGCTGCACTCAGCGCTATCGCTATCTCGACCACCACCCCGTTCCTGCATCAAAAGTCACCCGCATCCCCAGCCCTGAACCCCATTCATCACCATGGAGGAGGAGAACGTCAGCTACGGCACCCCTGCCAATGGCGCATCGCCTGGCAGCAATCCAATTCTCGCCCAACCACCTCTGGCAGATGTGAATCCTAGTGAAGGTTGGTTACAAGCTCGTGCATCATCGCGCCAGCCCAGCCATCCACCCTTGCATCAGACTAAACGTTTCTCTATACAGATGTCCAAATGGGTGAAACCGCATCCACTGAGCCACAAATCAAACAAGACAGCACCACACCCGCGCCAGGCCCCGCTTCAGACAACCCTCTCGATGCCCCCGAAGGCCCCGCCCCAGACAATGTCGCTGCCCAGGACGAGGATATGGTCGATGCCGAGGGTGAGTCCAAGGGGGATCAACCCAAGGAAGGCGAGCAAAACGGCGAGAGCACCGTCGGAAAGACGAAGGAGGCCATCGAGAATGCCGCGCGCGAACACCTCATCTCCCAGAAGCACTCCATCATCTTGCCCAGCTACAGTACCTGGTTCGACATGAACGTCATCCACACCACCGAGCGAAAAGCTCTACCCGAGTTCTTCAACAATCGCAATCGAAGCAAAACTCCATCTGTCTACAAGGACTACCGCGATTTTATGATTAACACCTATCGCCTCAACCCTGCCGAGTACCTTACAGTCACTGCTTGCAGACGGAACCTTGCTGGCGACGTGTGCGCCATCATGAGGGTTCATTCCTTCCTCGAGCAATGGGGTCTAATCAACTACCAGGTACGTCCTGAAGCTTGAACCAGAGAACCACAAAGATACTGACTGCTCAATAGGTCGACCCGGATCACAGGCCGTCCCCAACTGGCCCACCATTTACTGGTCACTTCAAAATCATCTGTGACACACCCAGAGGTCTCCAGCCGTGGCAGCCAGCAGCAGACCCCGTTGTCGCTCAAGGCAAGGCCAATGCTGATACTGAAGCCAAGGCCAAGGCTGGCCCGGTGCCCAAGAGCGAGCTGAATCTGGAGGTTGGCCGCAATATTTATGAGGCTAATGCTAAGGGTGCGAAACTCAACAAGAGCGAGGGCAAGACTAACGGTGATGGTCCTGCGACCAATGGAGTCTCAGGCACGCCGTCTGACGAGCTCACCAAGGCACCCATCGCAAAGGTTAATTGCCAGACCTGCAGCGCCGATTGCACACGGATCTATTACCACAACAATTTCGTTGATTCCGCATCAAACACCAAGAAGAGCACGGACATCTGTCCGAGCTGCTTTGTGGATGGTCGATTCCCTGGAAACCAGTTGGCTACCAACTACCAAAGGATGGAGAATCCCACTTATTCGACAACGCTCGACAGAGATGCGCCATGGACGGACTCCGAGCTGCTACGGTTGCTAGAGGGCCTGGAGAGGTTTGATGACGACTGGAATGAGATTGCAGACCACGTCGGCACCAGGACTCGTGAGGAGTGCGTCCTTCAATTCCTGCAACTCGATATCGAAGACAAGTACCTGGAGTCAGAAAATTCGCTTGCGGCGCCCATCGGAGTGTCGATGCTGGGAAGCCAAGGTGGGCAGTTGCCATTCAGCCAGGCTGATAACCCGGTCATGTCAGTTGTGGCCTTCCTGGCCAGCCTAGCAGACCCTGCCAGCGCTGCCGCGGCCGCTGGGAAGTCTGCCGAGGAATTGCGACAACACCTCCGGGGCAAGCTTGAGTCAAGTGGTGCTCTCGACGAGAGCTCCGATGCGAAGGGCAAGGGCAAAGAGAAGGAGGGCGATTCTATGGAGGTCGATATCCAGCAGGAGACCACGACGACCACGACCACGACTACGACAACCACAACGAAGACCACGGCGCTTGCAAACATCCCGCTGGCGACAATCGGGGCGCGTGCCGACGGCTTGGCCTCCCACGAGGAGCGCGAAATGACGCGAATCGTGTCGGCGGCGGTCAACATCACCCTGCAGAAGATGGAGCTCAAGATGAAGTTCTTCAACGAGATGGAGGCCATCCTCCAAGAAGAACGGCGCGAGCTGGAGCGGGGCCGGCAGCAGTTGTTCCTGGACCGCCTGGCGTTTAAGAAGCGAGTGCGCGGAGTGCAGGACGAGCTGAAAGCGGCAGCTCTCGCCGGCGGCGAGCAGGGTGCCAGGATGGCACAGGATGTGTCGAAGGACGGCGACAAGTTGAGCCTGCAGGCGACGGCGGTCGGTAGCAGCGTGCAGCCGTTGAGCAGTGGGGGCCAGATCAAGAGCTACGAGGCATAGAACGTCACGGATAGCTACGGTTGGCCCAACCGAGGTCAACGGATTTCACCCTAGGTCTGAGACGAAGATGTTCGCCTGCAGGCACGACTGTTGTTTTTACTCTATTTTCCCCCCAACCAATAGTCTGACTGGGTTTTATGGACGAATCGGAGAGGCGTCAAGTGGGTCGGCGATGCGAAGAATCGCATTCCAACGTTTTTTTTTTTCTGACCTTGAGATGGGAATGGTTATTGTAACAAAAGCTGCCTATGTTGTCCAGGATGAGAAATGGAGGGGTCAGAGAGGTCGAAGTGGTAGGCTTGGGCGAATAGAGACTCTAATTGCAATCACTGATTCGAAGACTTGGCCTGCATATGCATTTCGACTGAGGTCAGTTGAGTGGCCACTGGGGCCCCATTCGACCGTCTCGGAGACGCGGAGGGTGGTAATAGCCAGGTACGAGTTTTCTGGGACTCGTCTCTCTTGGCTGACGAGACCTGGTCCGTGTGTGCTGAACATGTTGAAAGTGTTTGCAACGAGCATGAGCGCAACCCAACCCAGGATTCTGGTATCTGTGCTGCGTTTCACTCGAAGCGAAGGCGTGACAGATATTGACTGACTTGGTGTTAGGCTCTGCATACGAATTTTGAGGATTTGAGGAGGGTCTGATTCAGGCACGCCTGTACCATGTGGACAAATGCTCTGGCATGTGAAGAATGACGTTTGTGCCAGGGAAGGCGGCTGTTCTGCTCTGCTGGATCCGATAGTAAGAATTCCCAAGGGGTCAAGTGAGTGCACCCGCCGCCTCAGTTAATCCCTCAGCATCGCGAATTCAACCAAGTTAAAGGCCTATCTATACTAACAGACTGCTACATGGCGTGCACGAGGCCAGCACAGCCAGACAGCCTAGTGAGCCATCGGACCGTTATGTGGGCATCCGTCGCGGGGGATGGTACGGGGTCTCCAGTTTTTATCCCTGCCAACCTCGGCTCGACGGAGCTGAGCGGAGCGGACGGACGGTCTGGCGCGGGGGGAACAAGTCAGTTGCTCAGTCTGGGGAAAACATGCACTGGACTTGTGGTGGCTACCTAGCAGGTACCTAGGCACCTGGGTACCAGACAACATGGGGTACCTGCTCAGTCCCGGGCCGGGCGACGGGTGGGAAGGTGCGACAGGACGGGTAGACACAGGGAATGTAGGCTTTATAACCACATGCCTCTGTCGCTCCCTCTGCCACATGTTAGCATCATCCACCCTCTACTGTATGCTGCAGCTCTACCAATCTGCTGCGGGACCCAACAACCAGGAACTGTGTGGTGACGTGAGGTCAGAACCCCTGTGCTGCATTGCGTTGCCTAGGTAGATCGAAACCATCCACATCCCTCATCCATCCATCTATAGTGTCCGGCTCTTGTTAATACCTCGGCTTCGGCGTTGCACATACCCACAACCACACACCATCGCCGGCTACTCCAGAGACGGCAATCCCTACTGCCGAAGACCACACCACGCGCCCGCCAACCAGACCAGGCCCGGTCCTTTGGAATACTTCTTGTCGCTGAGCAGTGCCAGTGTCACCTGCTCGCCTGTCCCACACCGTCTGCATCCTCGTAGAGCCCGCGCGCCTCTGTCTCTTTCACAAGCCATTGGTGATGTTGGCTGCCTTTGCAAGGACTGAGCTTCGCTCCCAACCTTTGCGAGCCCTACGTGGTAGCAGCAACACAATCTCCTTTTCCTCGAGTCGGACGGCTCCACTGGTTTGTCGCCCCACGCCTGTCCTCTTAGTTCGCGCCTCTCCGGCCTGTCCAAGACCCTTCCCACTCACCAACTCTCCTCCACCACCAGATCGCAGCAGCCATGGCGCCGGCCAGTCGACGAGCCAACAGCTCCTTGCCACAAGGTCAGTCACCCGTTGCGCCCACCATCTCAGCCTCTAAACCCAACCCCCCCCCCCCGGTCCTTTGCAGAGAGCGAATTCACACGGGCAGCCAGCAGGCCGCTGATACGATGAGCGCCCACAGGTTATGTCGAGGACAAGTCAAAGGGGCCCATGCTCCGGTTCCAGGACTCATTGCCCCGTCTCCCCGTGCCCACCCTCGAAGAGACCGCGGCCCGGTATCTCAAATCTCTCCACCCGCTGCTCAGCCCGGGCGAGTTCGAACAGAGCAAGAAGGCCGTGGCGGATTTCGTCAAGCCCGATGGCGTCGGCTCGAAGCTGCAGGCAAAGCTGCAGGCCCGTCGCGAGCATCCCAAGCACAAGAACTGGATCTACGACTGGTGGAACGACGCGGCATATCTATCGTACCGCGACCCCGTGGTCCCCTACGTCAGCTACTTCTACTCCCACCGCGATGATCGCAAGCGCCGGGACCCTGTCAAGCGCGCCGCCGCCATCAGCACTGCCGTCTTGAGCTTCAAGAAGGCCGTCGATGAGGGCACCTTGGAGCCCGAGTACATGAAGAAGTTGCCCATCTGCATGGACAGCTACCAGTGGATGTTCAACGCAAGCCGGGTGCCCGCCAAGCCGGCTGACTACCCTGTCAAGTTCGACCACAAGGCGCACAAGCACCTGGTGGCTATCCGCAAGAACAACATCTACAAGATCGTCCACGAGGTCGGCGGGAAGCAGCTCAGTGTGACTGAGCTGGAGGCGCAGTTCCGACGGGTGTACGAGCTGGCTGTGTCGCGCGGCCCAGCCGTCGGTGCCCTCACTTCCGAGAACCGCGACGTGGCTACCGACGCCAGAGCAGCACTGCTGAGCGCCGACCCCAGCAACAAGGCCGCCCTCGAGACGATCGAGTCCGCCTCGTTCGTGGTGTGTCTTGACGATGCCGCCCCTGTGACGCTTGAGGAGCGCGCACACAGCTATTGGCACGGCGACGGACAGAACCGCTGGTTTGACAAGCCCCTGCAATTCATCGTCAACGACAACGGTACCTCAGGCTTTATGGGCGAGCACAGCATGATGGACGGCACACCAACGCACCGTCTGAACGACTACGTGAACGATGTCATCTTTAACAACAAGATCGACCTCAACGCGACTGACGTGCGCTCGAACATACCCGAGCCGGCCCTGGTTAGGTTCAAGATTAACAACGACGTCCAGAAGGAGATCGACCGCGCTATCACTGACTTCAACTCGGTAATTGGGCAGCATGAGCTAGCTGTTCAGTCCTACCAAGGGTATGGCAAGGGCCTGATCAAGAAGTTCAAGTGCTCGCCCGACGCCTACGTGCAGATGATCATCCAGCTGGCTTATCACAAGATGTACGGCAAGAACCGCCCCACTTATGAAAGTGCGGCGACGAGGCGGTTCCAGCAGGGCCGAACCGAGACATGCCGTTCCGTGTCGGATGCCAGCGTCGCGTGGTGCAACGCCATGGCGGATCACGGAGTTGACGACAAGACCAAGGTCGGCCTGTTCCGCGAGGCGGTCGCTGCCCATATCGAGTACATTAGCGCCGCTAGCGACGGAAAGGGCGTGGATCGCCATCTCTTCGGGCTGAAGAAGCTGCTCGCCCCCGGGGAGGAGCTTCCCGAGATCTATAAGGACCCTGCCTACGCTTACAGCAGCTCATGGTACCTGTCGACATCGCAGCTGAGTTCCGAGTTCTTCAACGGGTATGGGTGGAGCCAGGTCATTGATGCCGGCTTTGGTATCGCCTACATGATCAATGAGAATAGGTATGTTCTACGCTACGATAGAGAAGAATGGGGCTTCTGTAGAGTCGAAACGTTGGCTAACCACGTGAATAGCATCAACTTCAACATCGTCTCCAAGGGCATTGGAAGCCAGAAGATGAGCTTCTACCTCAACGAGGCGGCCGGCGATATGCGCGACCTGTTGATGCCAACCCTCGAGGCGCCCAAGTCCAAGCTGTGAGGGTATGGCTGGACACATTCACATCATAGAAGGACGTCAGGTTGAAGGGGGGGCCGGTATTTCCGCAGCCGTGGAACAGGATTGGGACGCGTGGGTGCTGATCTAACTAGAAGTGGTCTATTTGATTTGGGCTCAAAAGTCATCATGTTCCAACATGTTTCTAAACTACTGCTCATATAGACAGCATAGGCACCTCTCAGGAGCCCGTCGGGTGCTGACGGTTTCCGTCACAGCCCAGCTTGAGTGGAGGTAGGCTTGTACACTAGGCTTTGTTTGACGCGCGTAGATGTGCGCGTGGGCAATGTTAGACTCTTGAACGATTCATAGCCACCAAAATGTATCTGAAGGGTCGTAGAGCAAAAGTCGTGTATGACCGACGGGTAGTCGAATAAAGTCTAAGTTTGATATCTGATCTTGACCAGATTTGAAGAGGCAAGGCTTCTGATTTTCTTCACGACGGTGTAGAAGCGTCTCATCCAAAGCACATCAACGACGATTCTCATGGCAAAACTCTTCTGGACAGATGTTGCGCGAAAATTGCGACGTGTTTTTGATGCGTTCCTACCACTTCCCGAAAATGCTTGAAACCTCAGCTTGAGACGCTCCTTTGACGAGACCAGTCCATAGACAGAGCAGACAGTGCTCAAATACTAGGAGACTTTGCGTCGTCGGACTCGTGTCCCAGTACAAACAAAGTTCCCTTAAGTGCTTCCGGCTCGCCGCCACTCCGCGAGCCGATCGATAGATACCTGCTAAACCAGAGGCACCACGCCATACATTTAACCAGCGTGAGACACGATCTCGTCCACCAATGTCTTCTTCTCAGCGTCGTAGTAGGAGCTGATCTGTCCCGGCAGGGGGACTTCTATATAATCATCGTCTGGACCGGAGATGACGTTGAGGTTGATGCCCGCAGACTTGGAGTGTATGATCTTGGCGGCCGTGCTCTCCTTGCTGAAATAGACCTGGGCACCGTCGACCGAGTCCATCATGACAGTGGGGATTGTGCCCATTACTTGCAACGCAAAGTTTTGCGACTTGACCACGTCAACGGAGGATACAAGCGTGTCCACGATCAGGTTCAGCCTGTTCGTGTTGTCGATGGTCACCGCGTTGGCCTTGCCCTTGACGATGATCGTCGAGTTGTTGCATCTGCTGATCAGAATCGAGTGCGACAGCGAAGCCTCGATCTCGATGGGGTTTGCTTCCTTCTCGAAGTTCTCGATCGTCCACTTGTTGCCCTCGAAGGTCTTGACGGGCGGCTTCTTGGCCCTCATGCTTTCTGGCTTTGGCTTCTTCCCGGGCGCGGGGCTCTTGCCCCTGGAGGTGTCGGCGACAGTGCTGCTTGCGCGCAGCGACGGGTTCTTGTGCGTCATCTCGGAGCGGTCGACCTTGCGCAGGCCCGCGGTGACGGCCTCGCCCTTGTTGAGCTCCGAAAATACGGCATCAAGGCCGCTTGCTGCTGTTTTGGGAGCCTCCTTCTGTTCTTTGATCTGAAGGACCGGTGGTGGCCCCGGTGGCGGAGGTGGTGGAGGACCACCGGCAGCTGGAGGCGGAGGTGCCGGCGCAGAAGCTGGGGCGGCAGAGGCGGAAGCAGCCTTGACAACCTCCTGGATCGGCTGGCCCTGGGCATTCCAGGGGATGCCGGAGGGGAAGTACTGCTTGATATATTCGCTAAGGTCCTTGAAGATCTGGTGGAAAGATTGTATCCACTCGACCTGCTGTGGGTTCTTGTCCTTGTTGTCCTTAATCACTCGGTTGCCATAATACTGTGCGGAGCCCAGCGTGTTGTCAACGTGCTTGTGCGGCTTGCCCTCGTCGGTGACCCAGGCCAGCACCATGATACCCTCAGCCACCGCGCTGAGCTCGTTGGAGACGGGGGACCCCCTGTTGGATTCCTTGATGTTCATAACAGCCATCAGAGACTCATTGATGGGCTTGAGCAGCTTTTGGTATGCCTCCATGTCATCGCTGTTGCTCATGTTGGGCTTCTTGGCCTTTGTGGTGATGAGCAGGAACTTGCGCTCCTCCCTGAAGCCATGGATGACCTTGGCAGCTTGCTCAGCGATGACACCACCAATAGCCTCGCTGAGTTTTGAGTATTTTTCGACGGATGTCTTGAGAAAGGCATCGAAGTCCTCGATGGAGTCGGGCAGGTCCTCGTCGGCGGGTGCAGCTGCGACGGGCGCAGGCGCGGAGGGGGCGCGGGAGGGCGCATCAGAGATGGCCTTGGTGGAGCCATCGGGAGATGCGAGTGTCTCCTTGAGGGCGGGCACAGCCTGGGGGATCTCGATGGTGGAGGAAGCAATGTCCTCGAGGCGCGAGGTGGCGGCCTCGAGCCTGTGCAGCAGGTTAGTGACGCGTTGGTTTGTGTCGGAGGAGACGACGACTGGTGCCATGGCGAGGGGAGTGTTGGCAGGTTTGCGTGTGTGGGAGCGGATTGTGGGTGTGAGAGAGGGCTCGGCTGGTTTGGTGTTACGAAATTGGAATTGGAGGAGCGTACCGCTTGATCAAGGTGGTGAGGTTGTGCATGTTGTTAACCTGAGCCATTGGTGTTGGAGACTCCGGGCAGTGGCAACCCGTGGCCTTATTACTATACTAGTAGGTGGACGAGGTGGCTAGTGGGTATCTTTTGGCTGGGGAGAGGCGGTCGCGAGTACTTGCGGGACCTTAGATATACTCGAGCATGTAGGCCGGGTCGGTAGCTTCTAATCAGGCGAGTGAGATGTTCAGATGTAAAACAAGCTGCATTACATTGCGTTACAGTTAGCCAGGGCGTGTATCTGCGGCACTCAGGGGTGGAGGGGGATCTGAGGTTGAGCTGGAGACTGGAGCTGTTGCGGGTGGGTGTGGTGTGGAACCTACCTTTATACAGTACGCTTGTCTAATGGTTTGGAACAGGCAGAGAGACCGAGGGTCTACACGTGTAGACAGACAGACAGACAGACAGACAACCACAAGTAACCACGTACGGCCGCAGGAATGTGTGGCAGAGCCAGTCGCAGTAGTCAGGCAGGCAACGAAGTTTCAAAAGAGAGCAAAAGTGGGAGCCTGCGATATGCAATGACGCCAGCACATGAGCAATCAAGATGTGGTTGGAGACTGTCGCGGGCCAAGCAACCGCACGACGGAAGACATTCAATGCAAGCCAGTGCGGACAGAAGACGGGCTGCAGGGAGCTTGCGTCCGTGCTACGTCCCTGCCCCTGAGCTTCCTACAATCGCCTGAGTGGCTTGCAGGTGCACGTACCAGGACACCCCTGCTCCCGTTACGTAATTCGCACTAGCTCAATGCAGCCCAATCAGACCCCACCATTTCCGAAGGCCAAAGCCAATCAATCCACTATCACTTCTCGGCAGGATTCTCGTCTGAAATTTTCACCACCAATGTGTGATGATTCCCTCTTATTTCTTGCAGATCAATAAGGGCGTCTAGCTCAAATGGTAGAGCGCGCGCTTAGCATCCCACCTCTTGGAATTGCGCGAGGTACACGGTTCGATCCCGTGGTCGTCCATTTTGCTTTTGCCCGGCATCAAAGCCAGCGTCAGAATATCAGAAGCGGTCTGAAGTATATACGGGGATGGTTCTAATCCGTCGACAATAGATCATGCTACTGATGGGACTGTGGCAAGCCTGTGAATTACACACAGTGGTCTATTTTTCCATTTGGCTCAGAAGGGAGCATGCAGCACTGATGTAGAAAGGATTGGACAGCACTGTCAATCTACACCGAGACAGCATAGTCGATTGTTCTGTGAGACAGGCTGGTGTCAACGTGTAAGCGTTTATCCGGGGGTGAACACGAACGTGGAATACTGTTCCACGGGAGGGTATCCCACAGGCCGTTGTCCACCGCGTAGGGCTTTATTTTTCGTGTTCACCCACGTGGCAGAGACTCTGCGACTTCCCAAGGGCTATAGACTTGATCATCCAGCACCTCAGCAGTGCATTACTTCGTGGTTGTCCAACCCACGTTAGTCCTGGCGACCGGCAAGAAGCAGTGCCTGGAAGATTTGTGGAATTGAGGCTGGCATTGTCTCTGATATTACAACGGCCCACTCAGGTGAGAACGAGGACTGTCTTGTCTATATCATCGATTAACTAGTGCTGAGCCTCGAGAGCACTCGTCCGCGTTCAGTTGCTATTGCCATTAATGGCATTAGCTGAGGACCTTCTCCTTGATGTGTCACGGTACGGAATATATGTTGATGCTTGTTGATTATTTGGTGAGTAAGTCACTGTACAAATGCCATCGGGACGACCCTGGGCTAGCTCGATCACGTCATTCGGGCTCCAAAATGCCAAACCCGCCTTGCCGCTCAGCAGGAGGCCGAGCTTCGCCCGGTATCGGCTCCCAGAAGAGCCTCCACGGGACGGCAGCGTCGCAGTGCCGCACCGCCCGCAGAGAATGTACCGGTACCTCGCCCGACAGCCTACCAAGTACCGGGTAGATACCCCGGATTTCAGACCTTTGGGGGGGACCAAGCTCTCGCGCATTCATTTCTGACCGTTTTCTCACCTTTCCCTCCTCACGCCGAACCGACGATAGAATTAGACCGACCATATTGGATTGTCTGTCGGATTGGACCTCTGCCGACTGACCATAGACGCAATCGTGCCGCATAGGAGGAAAGGGCGCAGACGAACAACAACCTTCCAAGTTTTGAACCAGGCCGGCTCATAATCGATCCACCCCGCAGTCGAGTCTGCGTGCCCATGACTCTTCGCCCGTGCTCACCCAGCCGTTGAGTCACCATCACCACATCGTCAGCAACTCACGCAGCATGGCAGCCTCATCTTCAGCCAGCGGCAGCGTCGCCAAGAAGGTTTTCCAAAAGGTTGACCTGGACGGCAACAACCTGCCCCCCTCGCCCGCTCCTTCCAGCCCCGCCAACGGCCGCCGCCGCTACGCCCTTGCCACCGAGCTCGTCTACACCGACAACAAGGACCAGTATGGCGCATCCAGCTTTCCCATCTACCGCTCTGCCACCTTCAAGCAGTCCGGCGCCAACCCCAACGGCGAGTATGACTACACCCGCTCCGGCAACCCCACCCGCACTCACCTCGAGCGCCACCTGGCCAAGATCATGAATGCCGCCCGAGCCCTGGCCGTCGGCTCTGGCATGGGCGCCCTCGATGTCATCACGCGTCTTCTGAGGCCCGGCGACGAGGTCATCACTGGAGACGACCTCTACGGCGGCACCAACCGCCTGCTCACCTACCTGTCCTCAAACATGGGCATCGTCGTCCACCACGTCGACACCACAAACGTCGACAGGGTCAAGGAAGTCCTGTCCAACAAGACAGCCATGGTCCTGCTCGAGACCCCGACCAACCCTCTCATCAAAATCGTCGACATTCCCACCATCGCCAAAATGACACACGACTTCAACAGCAAGGCCCTGGTCGTGGCTGACAACACCATGCTGTCACCCATGCTCTGCAACCCCTTGGAACTGGGCGTCGATGTTGTCTACGAGTCCGGAACCAAGTACCTCTCGGGTCACCACGACATCATGGCTGGCGTGATTGCCTGCAACGACTCAGCCCTCGGGGACAAGATGTACTTTATGATCAACTCCACCGGCTGCGGCCTCTCCCCAGACGATTCGTCGCTGCTGATGAGGGGCATCAAGACTCTGGCTATCCGCATGGAGAAGCAGCAGTCCAACGCACAGGCCATAGCAGAGTTCCTCGAGTCACACGGCTTCAAGGTACGGTACCCGGGCCTTAAGTCTCACCCGCAGTACGACCTCCACTGGACCATGTCACGCGGTGCTGGGGCTGTCCTGTCCTTCGAGACCGGCGACGTTACGATATCTGAGAGAATCGTCGAGGCTGCCAGGCTATGGGGAATCAGTGTGAGCTTCGGCTGCGTCAACAGCCTGATCAGCATGCCCTGCCGGATGAGCCATGCCAGCATCGACCCCAAGACTCGGGCCGAGAGGCAGATGCCCGAGGATATAATCCGGCTTTGTGTCGGTATTGAGGACGTCAACGACCTGATTGACGATCTCTCGCGCGCGGTACGACCTCCAAAGTATACCCATCTTGAAGCTCAATGCACATCCTAACATCTCGTAATAGCTGGTTCAAGCTGGTGCCGTTAACATCACACTGGATGGTTTCCACGCGGCTAATAACACGGACATTTAACCTCTGTCTGCATTAGGTTGAGCGGTGTAGAGGATATTCGTGGGATTGGCGTCAAGGCGCATCGTGCAAAGCATCTCGATACTCCAAAAGTTGGTCTTGTCGGTGCACAGGCAATTGTTTACTACACAAGAAAGCATTTCATTTCTCCAAAAGAAGCACATCAAACTATCGAGACACACAGTGAAATGGACTACAGAAGCTGAAACGGCCATGATGGACGTTCAGAATATACCAAGCTCGCACCATAAAACAACACCTCACATCTTCAGGTGGCGTTTTCCCGCGGCCTGCATAATCGTCAACGAACTTGTTCCGTTAAAGTGTGGAAGGAGCGGTTGTACCTGGTGGCTCTGAGTCCAGTCGGGAAAAGGTAACTCGCCCCTTCGGTGTTCACTTTCCCAACGCTGGAGCATCGGTGATGTTTGTTGGCCTGTTTTCGACGACGACTTGGAGGACTGACTGTTTTCGAAACAGTCAGCGCCTATGCGGCTCCGGGGGGGGGGGGGGGCGAGGGGTTGACTATACCTGGGCTTGGGTTCACAGGACTTGACCTGGCGTGTTTTGGTGTCGTTAGACATCTCCAGGCAATGATCAACAAGATCAATACGTCTTGCGGATTGGGGTTGAAGACTTGAGGTTGTGTGTGAGACAAAGGAGCCACAACTTAAGGTTGTCTCAGCTATGGGTCTCTCACTTGTAGAGCAGATGGGTTTCAGAGAAAAGGAAACGCACTTTGGGGACCTGATCGAGAGAGCGACTTCATTCCCATCGTCAGTGGTTAACGGCCCTGCCTTTTATGCATCCAGGCCATCATGAGCATTGCAGTCAGGCCGGTTGCTCTGCTGACTCTTTTGGCCCTCGGTCAAGACGTTCTACGCCAGAACGGAGCTGTAAAAGGCTTATCGCATATTTCGATCCTCACCGAGCCCACGCGGCCGGCTGGTACTGGCGTGTCGACGGGGGCGAACCCTCGAAGGGGCAGCAAAGACCGGAATATGATATTGGATGCCACCCGTGTAACCACCACGCATCAAGCAGCAGGCGATAGCCACTCTGCTGACCTTGCATGCGCACAAAAGGAGAAGAGAAAAGTCCGTGTTGGCTCCAAGAGGGTGACAAGCGAGTACCATAATGTTTACAGCGCGGACCGCCGCACAGATTGGTATCTCTATGTCTCCCATTATGAGAGTCCGATGATGGCATCTTCCATATCGAGCCGGAACACATTGTGTAACCACACCTGTCGACGCACTAGCCCTCTTTCAAGTACAACACTGGTCCACGTTCCAAGAGCCCGTTCTGGAAGCCCCAAGGGCTGTCAATACCCCCGTCGACAGCGCAAAATGTCCAATTGTGTGCCCCATCCCACCCCCTCCGCCATTCTTCCCTCCTTTCTTCACGGCGGACCCGGTGGACACCATTGGCTCGAAAGGGGCGGCAGGCGAGCATGGAGGGGCGCCCGAAATGCCGACAGATCACTGCATACCTAATCTTGCCGCGCTGGTCCATCCTTCCCAGATGGGGGCCCCATATGCACAGGTGTCGCCCAAGGGGCTACTGTCGGCTTTGACGACTATTTCTGTGTGTCCGTTTGCAATTACACAATTCCTTCCTCGCCCCCACCATCTTCTAATGCGGGCCCCTTAATACATCTGAGACCTCGCCCATCGAGCCGCCTCGAGGTTGCTTGCTAGTGTTGAAGAAAACGAGGAGTTCAAAGTCAAAAAGGAATGGCCCCGTGGGGAAACCACACTCACCGGTGGAGTTGGAACTGAGACTTGTTCATGTAGGCGGCTGAAAAGGGAGCACAGGGACGGCACAGCTTCAACTGGCCGCAGCGCGAAGGGAGCTTTGTTCCAGGAGTGTATGCACACACAAGTCACGGAGAATCAATACATGTGCGCGCATCGACGTGAACATGGTCACACACGAAATATGACAGCCTCCGTCGATGGGAGTCATGCAGTTTGAACTTTTGTGTCAAGTTGCCTACTCACAGACCAGGACAAGGGGAATGGGCGAAGAGCAAATAGAAACCTTCCAAATTCATTTCGAATAGAAGACCACCAGGCAGGGACGCAGGCCGGCTGCAACTATCCGCCTTGCGCCAATCTATCGTTAGGGGGGAACAGTCGCGCCGTTTGGAACGAGTCTGACCGAGAGCGTAGACCACCAGCCGCTGCCCGTCTTGTCCAGGACTGCCAGTCAGGCCGGCATATGAGTGAATATTTGAGGGAGTGAGCTGGGAGCAAGAGCCGTATGTGGCTTCTCTAGTCGGCCACCCTCCGCTCCAGGATCGACACCCATCGGCTGAGGAAATCAGGAACTAGAATTGTTCACGAGGTAGCGAAGTGTGGTTCTACAGAGACAGCGATACCATCAGCTGATCCGAATTCGCGTCGCAAGTGTGTGGGACTTCCAAACCATTCTCCTGCGGACCGCCCTGACCGTGTCTGCGGCTGGTGATCAAGGATGATTCGCAGTCTGGCAGAAGCCCTGGCAGGAGTAGGCGATAGCAGCGTCTTGGGCAGAACATGAATCCTAAACCACGGCAGCAGGTCTAGACCCTGCCGCGCCTCTGCCCTGTTTTAGATTCTCCACCGAGTCCTCGCGAGGTACTTCCGTCTTTCCTCCCGTCCACCCGCCCGCCGTTCAGTCTCGAGTCTCAGCTCACATAAAGAGGACCCGATAAGCCCAGACTGGGAGCCGTCCACCCTGGGCAACCGAGCGGAATAGATGGCTATGCGAGGCAAGCGACGGGCGGAAGGGAAGGGGACGGCCCTCACCGCTCCTCCCTCCCTCATCACCTGCCTCTCTCACAGCTCGTGCGCATACCGCGGATTTGTACTGTGGTCTTGGGGCTGGCTTGTGAAGTGTCATGTCGTACCGCGTGGTATGCACTCCGAAGTGATGCATGAGAGAGGAAAGCAAACAAAAGTCCGCGCTCAAGGTCACGAAGTGGCCGTTAGCCAGATTCATCTCTAGGCCCGACGCCTCGGACTGCCCCAGACCGTCGTCAATGCCTCCATCACGGGCTGGTGGTGGGCTGACGGGTACTGCACCCTTTGCATAATGCCACCGCCCGCGAGCTTGCCGAATCTTGTTGCTGGTTCTTCTCAGCCTCACCACTGGACACGGCACGAAGTTGACTCGCTTGTTCCGACAGATGTTGGAGTAGCGCCGCGCTCCAAAGTGGTGCGGAAATGGGGCCTATCGGGTAGCCGCTTGAGAATCTAGGTAATTTCCATAGATAATTGTCCAAGAAGCAGCCCGATCACTAGGTTTGTGATACAACTAGCATCCGTTTGCAACGAGTCTTTTCATTTCGATAATATGTTTGATGATGAAAGGAGCCGTACTTATACAGAAGACCCTTCCTTGGGGGATATTTCTCCAAAACAATGCGCCCGAGAGCACAAGCAGTGCAAACCTCCATGTAATATGCAAGACGCTCGACAAAGAAAATGTGTGACGTAGCCATCTCTCAAATCTCAAAGCGGTCGGGCAGCACGATCGGCGCGACCAGCGTCCAGACATACATGGCATAGCAGATCCAAGAACTGATGATCTTGACCCAGCTAGCCCAGTAGGTACGACCGACAGTGGCGAAATCGTCCTCCTTTTGGTCATCATAGCCTTGCGTGATCAGCGTGGCAACCCATGCTGTCGCAAGGAAGAATATGATGTGGAACATGGCGTAGTTGTACTGAGTGCTGCCACGCTCGTCATCGTGCGCCGAGTTCTCACCGCTGGAGCCGTCGTCCTCATCATCTGACAGCAATGCGTCGGCTGGCAGACTTCCCTCCTCCACAGCCCTTCGTAGAGCCTCAGCACGCATCTCCCTGCGCCCACTGGGTTGGGTGGTGACAAGGTCATGCTCATCTTCGTCAGGCAAGCGGATTGCGCCCCTGTTGTTACCCAAGCCGAGGCTCTGAGTAGCTGCCCTGGTGGTCGTGTAAGCAACGGTGAGCATCGTGACAACAGCCCCGAGTACTACTGTTGTAGTCCGCGTGCCCTGGGAGAAAGCAAAGGGGTTGCAATGCTTGGAACCATCGTCATCGGGCTCCATAGAGACTGCCGACATGGTCAGGTAGGAGCAGTAGATGGCAACCATGGCCGACTGCGCCAGGCCGGCCTTGGGGTTCACCTCCTGCACAGCTGGGTGCACAGAAATTGCCGAGATGGCGATCCACAGCAGCAGATTCACGGTGATGACAGCCTGGTTCATCGAGCAGCCACTGCTCGCGAAGAATATGTACTGGACGATGGACATGGCGAGAGAGCCAATGTACATGCCCAGGGTGGACCCGATGAGGACAAATCTCCAGGCGCCGGAGTCCGTATTTTCGATCTGCTCAAGACAGTACTCGGCCCAGGTATGAGCTAGGTCCACCAGCAGTATCAAGCCGAGGATGAGGAACAGCATGGCGGCAAAGAAGGAAATATAGTTGCCCCAGAACTGAAAGAATGGGTCTGGGATCAGGAAGGAGAGGACGATGAAGGCCAACCAGGCAATGACCTTAGGGCCCCAGTAACCATTCTGGAGCGCGGCCCTGGGATTTTTCGACGAGGTGACACCAACCATCAGACCAGCGAAAATAAGGTGGAACAGGCCCAGGGCAAAGTTTATCCTGTGCACTGCAAGCCAGCCGTAGCACTGGCCGGATGGGCATGTGATCTGGACGTAGTCGAGTGTGAGTTTCTGGAGGTTTTTGATGGCCCATGGCGTAAGCATGATCCACGAGAGGATGGAGTTGACTAGGAGTATCAAGGCATAAGCGATCCGAGTCGCGACACTTGTGGTGTTGTGTTAGCTGGTGGCCCCAGTAGGTGCAGCGAGGGCGATGCTTCGGGGCGAGGGGGCTTCACCTGTTGCCGCACTTGCCACAGGCGCTGCACACCATGGAGCAGGTTGCGGCGCCACAGCAACTGGCACCGAAGGACACCAGCTAGAAAGCACAAGGAAGAAGTGTCAGCTACATTGTCTCCGAGAGCCACGCGCGAGGAGAGCTAATGGGTCAAAACGTACGGTGCTTGCGCTTGGCAGGGCCAGCAGCGGAAGAGAGAGTAAGGCACCCATCCTGGGAGTCTGGGCCCGAACCACAACACCAGCAGTGCTGATTGATGTCTGACGGGTCGAAACGGGCTGGATGTTTCTCAGTTGTATCTGCAGGAGTCAGGGGGGGCCGTTGGGCGCTGCTCAGGGCGCGGGATGTCGATGGTGTTGCTGGCGGGTGAATGATGCTTGTGAGAGGCAGAGGTTGGGAATCTTGGTTTGAGGTTGGGGTCGAAATGTCAATAGCCGACCGACATGGCGGGCAGGCAGGCAAGCCAACCAGCAAGGAAGCTTGGTCCCAAGGCCTGGGCTGTTTGTCATTGCCCAGGATGCCCAGCAAAATCACGTGGGCCGGACCAGGCTTCTGTCTCACCGGGTACGTAACTGCTCACGAACCACGAGCCACGCCGGCCCAATGTTACGTACGCACGTTCGACGCTGCCCATTGCCATTGTTCCTTTCTTTAGCAGCCCCACCCCCATCCCATTCTCCAAGGACCCCTTGTCGTGTGCACCACCGCCCTGCCAGGCCACCCTGCCATCTAACAAAGAGCGGGTTCCTGAGATGTGCTTGACGGGTGGGCCGGACCTGCATACGTAGGCAGTCAAGTCCTGTACGGTATGAATTAATCGACTGGCTGATTGGATGGGACAGTGGGCAGTGATCTGTGTCACTGTTACTCGGAGCGTCATCATCATGGCTTCTGCACCTGCTCCCTTGTTTCATGCCAGATCTGATGATATCAAACGGTGGCATAGAAGAGGAGGAGCCAATGTGGCCTGGTGCTGTGCATCAGAGATCAGGGTGTCAGAATATCCTCATCTTCCTGGGGGGGGGGCGCCTAGGGTGGGACCGGGCCCACGGCTACCCGGCAAGCCTAACTCTTGAATTAACGGCCGCTTGCCCACTCGTCTCTCTGGGTGGGAGCTCTCAGAGGCTCGGCTGTCAGCTCGCAATCCTGGGAGCTGCATTTCTTATCAGTCATGGCCTATCGAAATGCAGTGCCATGGCTCTGGAACCGGGGCCACTTTAACAGACAGCAACACGTAGTCTACCTAATCTGCCACTTCTCGCTCACGACATTCTTCCGTGATAAACCCGTCGCCCTTCAATTCCATTCCAGAACGCTCCTTCTTTGTTTGCGTGTTTCTCTTCCCTTCTCTTCCTGTGTGTCACACTCACTCACCCCCCCCCTTTTTCTTTTTGAATTGTCCCGGAACACACGACACTCGGGTTCTCGCGTCACTACCGCTTTGATGGTTGGAAACCGCCCCTCCTAACACATCCAGCACCATGGCCAACATGAAGGACCGTCAGCAGCTGCACCGCGCTCGCATCATCTCGAGCGTCGCAGCTACCTTTGTGTCACTGGCCTGCGGAAGTAACGTGAGTGCACCCAAGTCCCCAGTCGCACTGCAGCGCTCCCCGGGCTCTCGTATAATCGCGACCCCTCGGGTCAAGGCCAACACGCAGGCAAGCGCAAGCTCGAGCAACCGGTCGCTGACGGCTCCGCCGCACCTGTTGTACAGTATGTCTACTCGGCATGGGCCCCCCAGTTCGCCGACCGCCTCAAGTACTCGACGACACAGAGCAACCTCATCGGCCTCGCCGGCAACCTCGGCATGTACGCCTTCGGAATGCCTGTCGGAATCCTCGTCGATGCGAAGGGTCCTCGCCCGGCCGCCCTCCTGGGATCCATAATGCTGGCCCTCGGTTACTTCCCGCTACACCTCGCCTACGACAGAGCCTCCGGCTCCGTCGCCATGATGTGCCTGTACTCATTCCTGTCCGGCCTGGGGGGGTGCACAGCCTTCGCCGCCGCCGTCAAGACGTCTGCCCTCAACTGGCCGCATCACAGGGGCACGGCGACGGCCTTTCCCCTGGCTGCGTTCGGTCTGAGCGCATTCTTCTTCTCGCTCATAGGCGGCTTCCTCTTCCCCGGAGACACGGGCGATTTCTTGTTGCTTCTGGCTTATGGCACGGCCGGCATGACCTTCCTTGGTTTCTGGTTCCTTCGTGTTGTCCCACACCATGGCAGCTACCAGTCCGTGGCTGCCGACGAGGATGAGGGCAAGGTTCGGTCAGACGCTCCCTTTGTCGAGCCTGGTAAGCCCCCCTCCTCTTTCCCCTCAACTACTTCGCCCACCTTACACATGAACCAAGCGGATCAAGAATCCGGCACGGCGGACCCAAGGCCCAAGCACCCCTACGATTTGACCAGTGGTCGGACCGGAGACGGCGAAGGCGAAGGCTCGGGCGAATCGTCCACGCTCACGACGGCAGCTTCTTCTACAATCGTCGCCGAGACGGACGATTCAGACGAAACCTCATCACTTGTCTCTTCCAAGGACTCCTCGGTGGCAGGTGAAGTTTATGTGCAGAATGTTGATATGGACCGGTCTCATTTGGTAGATATTCGTGGCTGGCAGATCATGCGCAGCCTCGAGTTTTGGCAGTTCTTTGCCATCATGGGCATCCTGGCAGGCATCGGTTTGATGACCATCAAGTAAGTATAATTTGCGCCAGGGGTGGATCTCGTACGCGCGAGACTTACACATGTGAAAACAGCAACATCGGGCACAGCGTGCAGGCACTGTGGTCGCACTACGATGATTCTGTGAGCAACGACAGCCTGCTCAAAAGGCAGCAGCTTCACGTATCTATCTTGTCCGTCTGCAGTTTCTCGGGTCGCCTGCTGAGCGGTATGTCCATCTGTCCCGCGTGTTGCCAAGCGCCTTCACTTCTCCGGTGGTCTGACTAGCTTCACCAGGTGTCGGCTCCGACTTCCTCGTCAAAGTGCTCCATGCAAGCCGCGTCTGGTGTCTCGTTGTCGCGGGGTTCATCTTCACCGTCGCCCAGGTGTGCGCTTTGGAAACGGTCAACCCGAACCTGCTAGGCTTCGTTTCCGGTCTTTCGGGCCTTGGCTACGGATTCCTGTTTGGCGTGTTCCCCTCCATCGTTGCCGAGAGTTTTGGCATACACGGACTGTCTCAGAACTGGGGCCTTATGACTATGAGCCCGGTCGTTTCCGGAAATATATTCAACCTGTTCTACGGAGTGGTGTTCGACCACCACAGCGTGGTCGGCCCCAACGGTGAGCGCTCCTGCGTCGAGGGGCTGCAGTGCTACCGCGCCGCTTATCTGGTCACACTGGGGTCATGCATCGTTGGATTCGTCCTCACCCTGTTTGTTATTCGGCAACAGTCCGCTCAGAAACAGAGGGACATCAAAAGCAAGGATGGCCTTGAGGACTAAGACTCTTGCCTAGTTAAGTTTCTTTGGGGTTCCGAGTGAAGGGTTGGCGTACGGTCTTGCTGTGTTGGCGATATGAGATGCCTGTTAGACGACTTAGACAGATAGGGGTTCAGGCGTTCATGGTAAGTTTTGGGTATTAGACCTGGGCTGTGCTTTATTTTTGGATTGTTCTGGATCATAGACGGAAGCGAAGGCCTGTCGATCAGCTTGGGTCCACACAGTGACAGAGGCTGTTGGGAACATCAGCTATTCTATCACTACTGCGACTTACCAAGAGCCACCCAAAATAGATCATAAGTCATATGCTTATACGAACAAGCACTTGGTTCCATGATTCTTATCTCACAGTCAGAGTGATCGTGTCTGTAGTGGTATGGTTGAGGCTCTATCTGACATCTTGTTCTCAGGTATTAGAAGGGTTCGAGAGGCCCATATAGTAGGAAGTCTGATTATATATTGCTCAGAAACGAGGATTTTTTCCGGTCCCGGTCTAACGCCACATCCTCTTCCAAACCCAAAGCGCCGCCCATACTACCTCTTCCAGAAAAACGCCCAATGCATTCTAATAAGGCTTCTAATGTCTATATTGCTCTTAACCGGAACTTTTAGTCCGAAGAAGCAAACTTGCTCATGGCCCTCAGCCTGCCGCCATAAATGTAGAGCAGGAAGATACCGAGGATGCCAATAGTACTCAGTCCACCGAGCAAACTCGTGCCTCGCGCGACACCCAGGTTCCCGTACAGCGGCCCAGCGAAGAGGATGCTTCCACAGGCAAGAGCGCTACGGAAGAAGTCGTTACCGGCAAAGAGGCTCGCTGCGTACTGTGGGTAGCTGATGGGGACGTAGACGAAAATGCACTGCATCACGACGAAGACCGTTGCTCCGTAGAGAGTGATGCCTATCGTGGGGGCGATCCAGGGGTACTGAGGAGCGGCGGTCCACGCGAAGATGAACAAACCGATGGTGGGACCAAACGCGGCGGCGAGGGCGGGGACGAGGCGGCTTTCCTGGACGGGCCAGCCCTTGGCCTTAATCCTGGGGTTCATGTCTAAGAGTGACGTTAGTCTTGCTACAAGGTCTCAAATTATTGTGTTCTGGAATTCCAAAACATCAAAGACGGGGGCCCGCAACATACAGAAGTAGATGTAGCTGATGTAGATGGCAATACCGATGAGACAAGCGACGAGAATACACAAGAACACGAGGCCGATCTGCCCAGCCGTCATATGGTAGTATACGGGGTATACGAGAGGAAAAACCTCGAAGAAGCTGTAATAGATGCCGTAAATGATGGCCGTGTAGATCTGCACAAACAGGATGGCCGGGTCCTTGATCGTGATCTCGAGCGGCTTGATGAGCGCGTCCACCAGCACAGCCGACGTCTTGAGGTTGCGCTGGTCGATCTCGCTCTGGCTCATGAAGCGGTCATTGCCCGTCAGCTTCCGTAGACGGCGAGCGCGTCGCAGCAAGATGTTTGGCGTGCTCGTCTCCGGGAGGAAGAAGAACATGGCCAAGAACATCGGTGATGCGGCCCAGATCACCTCGAGGAGGGAACAACGCCATCCCATGATTGGTACTGAGTATCCAGAGAGCAGCGGGCCAAGCGCAGGACCGCAGTACGCGGCGCTCACCCATGCGATCATGGCGTATGGTAGTGACAGGAGCGAGTACATATCTCCAACGGAGGCACCGCCGGATGCCAGACACGGAGACCCAAAGAAACCCTGTAGGAACCGAAGAACCATCAGGCCCGGGTAATTCTGGACCAGGGCTGTCGGGATGGAGATGATGGTGTACAGAAACATGGTGATGATGTAAATTGGGTTGCGGCCAATCGCCGGGAGCTCAGACAGCGGACTGAAGATCAGAGGCCCTGTCCCGTAGCCGAGCACGAATAGTGAGAGACCCAGGGCGGCCTCGGTCTGGCCCACACCAAACTCCTCCTTGATTCCTTCTTCTGACGTAGTGTAAATCGCCGAAGACATATACACTACAAAGGTATAGAGGCAGATTATAGTCGTGACCAAGGCACGGCGCGTGTTAGACCAGTTCTGAGGGTTCTCAGGGTCGTCGGAATAGTACCAATCAACAAGAATCGCACCGTCCTTTGTCTTGCGGGGAACAATGGGAATAGACCTGGTTTTCTCGAGCTCGTGTCTCTCGTCCACTTCGAGTCGATCCGCAGTGTAAGGCGTGGTCTCCTCTCGGCTCTTGGTCCGCCGGAGGCCTAGATTTGACCTCTCGCCCGGCTTCTGGTAGGGCTGTACATCTCCTGCTTGCTTTTCTTCGTCATCAGATACGGATGAGTCTGAAGAAGAAGTTGGCACACTGTCGAAGGTGGCTGGCTGGCTTGGCTCCTCGTTGTTCATAAGCTGCACCCATGGGTCCGGCAGTTGAAAGTCTGGTCTTTCTTCAGGATAAAGGAAGTGCCTGTTGCGGGTGACCAGACGGATGATTCCACCAAAGGCAGAGTCCCGTACTGTCGACATATCGTGTGTCTTCCAGCAAAACCTGTGTGGACAGGAGTAGTATATGGCAAGGTAGATGCCTCGCTGGTGGTGCTCTGAGCTTCGATTGTGCGACGAATGAGGGTACTTCAAGTCCTCAAATAAATGGGTAGTTGCTTGTTGTTATTGTTGGACACCTGTAGAGTGTTGGAATATTATCTCGAAGTAAGATGAAGAAGCCGTCATACTTATACATAGCACGTCGCCAGGCTGGAGCAGGACGGTGTTGCATTTGACGGGGATAATGGCGCCAAACATGGTGTTGATGTTACAAAGCTGTTGCTCCATAATGGGTTTTGATATTGCTGACGGAATTAAACATATTTGCAACATCTTTGCGACGTCTACGGACCAACTTTGCAGTGAGATTACCAAGCGCATATGGACTAGCTGGAGAAAACGCCCTAATCGCCAGTGCTACCAGTGATGTAGTGTAGATTTTGAAAGATAGTCGCAATCTATCGGGGATTACCCCTGGCTGGTAGGCTGTAGCCGAAAAAGATACTCATGTCCCTTCGTGTGGGATCTGATTATCTGGACCCCGGTATTGTATGAGATCTGCTGCGGGGGGCAGTACAACGTCTATCTGCTTCAGGAGGCATTGACCTCGAGGTACCGGGGCGATTAGTAAACCTTGTGTTAGTAGCCATCCAATGTCAGTGTCGTTCTTGGCAAGCCTCCGGATGCAAGCGGCGTTTAGGCGCATTTATCAGCAACAAGTAGCTCCCATCTGTTTGGATGCGAGTCTCATTGGCTGGCTTCGCCGATGCGTCATAATGTAGATTGGAAATCGGACTTTGTGATCGGCCTGTAGAGACCCGTAGAAACGTCTGCTAGCTCTTGAGATGCGCTAGATCCAATCTAGATTCGGATCTATTCAAGCTTGGTATGGTACCCGTCTCGCATTGGTATCCTTGCACTGGATGAATGTGAGTAATTGGGCCGGAGATAATGCCCATTGTTCAAGGTCCCTACGCTCAGACTATTGTCGGGCTGATGTGAGTAGCACAGTATTTTTTTTTGGGGGGGGGGATACAAAGGCGCGCTTCACTTCATCGAAAAAGTTCTCGCTCCGGCGAGTCTCGCTCCGGCGAGTCACAGCACAATAGCATGGCATCGTCTGGGGAAAAGATCAGGCAGCAGCCTCTATGATAATTCCATGATGCCCACTGTTTGCTGGTAATAGGGCTCGAGAAGCGAATGCTCCAATACGCAGAAGTGCCCGTTAATGCTGACTGCTTGCGGTCGACGGCGTGGAAACATGAAAATACTGCCAAATCCACCTCAGCCCTGGATTAGGACATTGTGTTACTGGCCGTTTCGGCAAGGCATGTCTACTATTCACTCCAATTCGATATTTTACAAAGCCTCAATCCATACAGACGCTTATATATTCATGAACCGAACCTCAGAGATTCAACCAGTAGTCGTATTCACCTGTCCAAGCTGTGTAATGGCTACCAGCTTCTGAGACTAGGTCGGAATAAAACTGTCGTCATCAATCTTCTGCGCCACGGGAGTGTATCTCCACTTGCTGAAATACGCCGGTGTCTTGCCCCTGCCACCGTTATTGGTAGCATATGCGCCAACAACAGTACCTGATTAGGTTTGTCAGTATAGTTCAATTCAAAACGGATATGCAATTGAGAAAAGCTCACCCGTGAATGGCCCGGTGCCGCCAGAAACGATCAAGGCACTCGCGGACCCAATTTCCCGATACTCTCCCGGGCGTAAGGCCGGCGCCGCGCCAAAGACGTACAACGAGTCGCTGACAGCAGAGACCGACAAACGAATAGTGTCCGATCGCCATGCCTTCGGAACTGGCACGGTCACTGTCTCAGGGACCGTAATGTTGGGCTTCCCTGACGCCTCAACCTGTAACCTGAAGAAGGCCTGAGTCGAGTTGGTGCCGTTGCTGCGTGGTAGGGTGACCACGCCCAGGTCAATGTGCTGAAACTGTGTCAGGAACACGGAGATGCCTGCCTCCTCGTCTTCGACATGGGGTTTGAACGAAAGGTCGACAGTGTAATTGAACAGAGTCGCGCTTTGTTTGCGGGCGATGAATCCAAGGCCGTCCTCAGCTGGCTTGAAGTCCGGTGTGCCCGAGAGGTTCACGGGCGACGGGGATATCTGAAGCGTGCCGGGATGGCCCTTTGGCGATACCGCAAATAGAGAGGCCTTAGGTGGACGCCAGAAGAAGAAATGCCTGGGCAGGTCCGAGCCTGGGGCAAAGTCGACGACATCCGGATCATTCACCCAGTGGCCGTCCCCTGGAATGTGTTTATTCGTTGGCGGCAGAGGCCCAACCATGGTACCAAACACGGGGTCCAGAACCGGCCACTCACCTTCTTCCCAGTCGACCGCGAACAACACCATCTCGCGGCCCATTGGATAAATCTCCCATTCTGGACCGGATCTAGTGGCTAGGGCAACGCCCCACCAGTTACCGGAGGCGTCCTGGAATAGGTCTGCGTGTCCAACAGTTTGAAAGTAATTGTTGGTGGTTTTGGCCGTGAGAATAGGGTTCTGTGGTGCTCCCACGAAGGGGCCCTCGAACACTTCAGATCGAGCAATTGTGACGGAGTGGTTGGTCTCTGTTCCGCCTTCACCGATCAGTAAATAGTAGTATTCGTCTTTGTGATAGAAGTGAGGTCCTTCTGGGTTGCGATCACCCGTTCCGTTCCAGATCCTGGACGGCTCGGTCGCGGCTCCGGTCTCAAGATCGATCTCGCTGACGTATATACCCGCTGCCACGGACATCCAGACCTTCCCATTGTCCCAGAAGATATCCGGGTCAATGTCATTTGCAGGATTTTCCTACAGAATATGGAGTCAGCCATCAAAGAACTCAAGGAATAGCTTCATAATAATGGAGCAAAAAAGCAGGCTATGAGGTAGCCATAGTACATCTTGAAAACCTATAGCCCCTGAAGCTTTCTTTATATGTATAGGCTAAGCATAGGGCATTTTTGCTCTCGAAAGGGTAGAAATCATGCTCAGAAGCTGCTTACAATACGTAGAGGTCCAGTCCAGGAAGCATCGTCATATGGGTCTGTCGTGGTGAACAGCCTACCGGTCACCTTAGTCCTGCAACGAATCCAACAGTGCTGCATTATACAACATTTCAAAACATGAAAGACGGGGACCAAAGACAGGTGAGGAGTGATGCTTACAAGATTATGGGACCCCAACCTTCGTACCAGGACACGTAAGATGTGATCAGATAGAAGGTCCCTTCATGATACCGGATAGTTGACGCCCATATGCCCTCGTTTTGCTGCGAGTTTCTAGACAGCTCCGGCAGTTGCTCGGGTCGAGTCAGGCCGTTGCTTGCAAGCTTCCAATTGACCAAGTCTTTGCTAGCATAAACCGGGACACCAGGGAACGCTAGGAACGAAGACACAGTGCAAAAGAAAGTGTTGTCCCACTCCTTCACGAATGTACAGGAAGGGTCCGAGTTCCATCCCGGAAGAATGGGGTTGTGAAAGGTTTTGTTCGACGAACCCGCCTCTTGAGACTGGCCTTGGCTCGCCAGTGCGAGAATGGACAGCCAGGTGAGGCCGAAGAATCTCATATACATTGAATCCCTGTAGTTGAAAGAAACGGCCTCGTACTAGCTTTTGCCTGGGCAATCGAAGCTGATCATTGTGGCGGCATCTGCATACTATATATACGCGTATTTATATGACCAATGCCCTCGCACCGTGCCATTGGAATACGAAGATGTGGTTTCCCACTACTGAACCCTCTTCATTCCCTTCGGACCTTTTCATAATTTCAGGCGAGCCTAACAAGGTCGTACTCATTTCTTCCGCCAATGTCACGCAACGATGATCTCTTTACAGCATGGTGCGGGGATGAATTCATATCCGGGTTAGAAGCGCCGCGACCTCCCCGCAATCTCGTCGGCTTGCGCCCCGATGTTGCCGTCGCCTAGTTACCAAGACCACATGGCTTGTACAGCAGACCGAGCTGATAGCCCTGTCGTTATGAGGAGTTAATTCGTTGGGAAGGGAGAACATTTGGGAATACTGCAATATGTTGTTCCATTGACCTCAGACATGTTTTCTCACATTGGGGCTGTGCTTGTGTGAGTGGACTCGAACGGCTTCTCGGCCAGGTCCCATGAAGCAAAACATGGTGCCAACGCACCCTGGCAGCAAGTTCGCCGCATGAGGAGTCTATAGAGTTGCAAGACAGCCTTCTGCCGCGCCGGTGTTCTCCTTGCTCCCGCAGTAGCATTCTACAGTAGTCTCGAATGCATGCGATGCTATCTCAACTTATTCAAATCAAGCAAACGGTTGCGCCACGACTTTTTGGCTGAAGCCTGTATCTTGATCAGCCAACCCATCCCGAGAGGAAGCCTTGGCTGCTGTGATCGCCCCAGCCTCGACCTCCGCACGCAAAGCATTGATCGTTCCCTCCTCTAGGCCGTTTTCCTTGCAGATGTCCAATATGCGCCAGGCCTCGGGGTCCCGTTCGCCGACCAGCCTCTTGATAAGCTTGACGGACAGGTCCATGACTTCCGCCTTTCGCTGCCCCTTTGAGAGGTCCTTCCCGGCGTTGAAGTGTGGCGCAACTTTGAAGAAATAATCTTTAGCCCTGTGGCTCGGCCCGTTGAATTCGACATTGATTCTGTACATGTGCTTCGTGATTACCAAGTTTGGCTTGATATTGAAGTGGTACATCTCTCCTGCAAAGAACTGCACGAGCTCCGGCCTAGTGCACTTCCACAGCAGGTTTCTGAAAGTGTCCAAGTTCGGCCCATCGGGGACGAACTCGCGAATACGTCGGTAGAGACCAAGAGCCTTGGCGAACGAGTCATCAGGCTGTTCTGCGTCGGCCTTGACAATCTCATTAAGCACACAGTTGAAGACGGTGATGGGCACGCTGTGTTTTTCTCGAAGCCGGGACAAGGCGTGAACAGCCTGATCGATGAGAGAGGAATCACGGGTCAAGGCGAAAGCGAGAGAGCCGGTGCTCGTGTTAGTGACCTCAACGCCAGCAGCCTGCATGATGCAGTATACCTCGAGTGCTTTCTCAACATTCTCCTGGGCGGCATACGCGTCGACCAAGGCTTCGTAGTGATGCCGGTTCAGCCTCGTGCCCCTCGATGCCAGATACTCGATGACCGGAGTGCAAAGCTCCGTATCTCCGTAGACTGCAGCCATGTTGAGAACGCTCAGCGCCACACCATCTGAGGGGTTCACAATACCGGACTGGACAGCACGGTTCCATATATATCTCGTTGCCGAGATGTTCTGACCTTTGCTGCACACTTCCAGCAGAAAATACCAAATGTTGACCGGAACCTCATGGCCTCTGTCAAGTCTGTGGCGAACTATCCGTAGGGCGTCGTCGAGGAACTCCATCTTTCCAAAAACATAGATGAAGATGTCGAACACCCAGCCCTCGACCTTTATGCCCTTCTCATACATTTCATGGAGCTTCTCCAGCGCGAGCTCATACTGCTCGTCCCGGAGTAGCCCGATGGCAATGTGCTGGTGACCTTCGGGGCTCACCTCTAACCATCTTTCTTTCATCTCCTTGATAATAGTGCTGCGGAGAAGGTAGTCAGGGTGTATCGCCAAAGCCTACAACACGAGCTTCGGGTTAGCAGGTCGCAACAGCTGTCTCGGGCTGGGTGGGTCATACCTGCAGGGCGGCATGGTATGCCGTAGCCGACCAGGGCAACTTGCTGTGCTTCATCTCCCGGAGAAGTCCATTCACAGCGTCCGCAGACCCATCTGTGGCGGCATGCGCCATGAGGCAGGTCTCGTAGAGGAAGGTGTCCGGCGCCTCCCCAGACGCAAGCAGATGTCTGACAAGCGCTGCCGTGGTCCGTCTGTACTTTGGGTTCCCCAGCGTTCTCAACTTTCGCAGGGTTTGGTAGATCTGCTCGGTAGTCGCGCGGGGGAGGTCTTCGGCGAGCCGCTTGCCCGAGAACAGCCGCTGGACCATGTCATTTGGACCGTCCAGACTTTCCGAGGCATTTTTGAAGATCCCAGGATTGCTGGAATGTACCGTAAGCTTGGTTTCGAGTGTTGTATCGTTGGATGTTTTGTCCGTATGGAGCTTGCTCTCCTCTGTTGGACTCGTGGTTGTTCTTCCTAGGGACTGCTCCTTCGGGGCCTCCTGCGCAAGCCAGTCAGGAGCAGTCTGGCGCTTGAAGGCCTTCTTCTCGTCAATTGCATGGGAAAGCGAGGCGAAAGGGTCCTCCATCGACCTCGCGCCGCTCTCACGCAGGCGACCGGTGGTGTGGAGGCATCGCGGCGAGGAGGCGACTTGGAGTGGGCGAGGACGGCGCTGTGCGGTGGTCATGCACTTGGTCACGGTGGCATCAATTGAGGGACAGAGGCATCGCCACAGCCCATCAATCGTGATGCGCGCGCCAGACATTGCCTTGCCGCAACGGGTGCGGGAGATGTGCCAAAATCCTGCAGAGGTTGCGATGCGAGGTTGCGATGCGAGGGGACGAAGCTCCAAACTCGGAGTAGCTATCGCTGATAAGAGCTCCTAAAGACTATCACGTGCCAAGTTCGATGTCCAGGAGAATCATCATTCTCATACCCGAGACAGCGCATTAATTGAGTCACTATGGTGCCTTGTAGAGTGCTTGGGTCCTGCAGTTGCACAGCCAAATTCGTCTCTCGAGGGCACTCGCCGTTTTCCTGGCCGTGCCGGTGTTTGCTTGGGCTGGACTGCCCTCTGGCCCAGCGCCCGCCTCTGTCTCTACCTCGATCGCCTGCACCGGTCGCAAGGGTGCTCTGCAATAGATTGACCGACCCCGGTCGCTCAAAAGTGCGTGAGGCATGTCTTCGGTGGGATTGGGTATCATTGTGTGTCTGTCATTCTTGAACGTCTCACACCATGGTGCTGCCTTTATCCTCTCCCCCTTCCGCGCCCGCGACCCTGGCCTCTCCCACGGCCGCCCCGATCTCCGCCCCTTCCGCCGTGGTCGCCGCGGTTCTGGCCGCCTCGTCCGCCCCTGAATCCACCCTGGTGGTTTGCTTGTTGCTCCTTCACAATGTCGATGATCTCGTCGGGTACGCGTAGGTATTTGATCTGCGCCGAGGTTGGGTATTGTCAGTTTCTCGTCACACCATTGAGGAGCGCAAACGCGTGATCCCACGTACGTTATTTCCCTTCACATATGCCTCCGGTAATCGTGTGAATCTGTCGCCTTCCTGGAGCCAGGAGTACCTTTGTCAGCCCTTCCGCGCAGGCAGTCTAGTACGAGATGGGGTGTGGCGCTGCAGCAAGGACGTACAGGGCTCGTTTGGACCACCTCCTTCAGCGTCAGGTTCATCCACGTGTCGCAGTTGACAAGGTGGCCGTTGAGGGTCTCGCCGTTCTTCAGCTCGACGAGCATAGGGTGGCCTTGGGCGGCGTTAAGGAGGCCGAGGGGTAGCTGCGAAAGACTCGAATGTCAGCAAGCGCGCATGCGAGAAGACAGAGCAGGGGCAGCTGACCATGTTGGTGATATTATGGGGTAATTAGGGGGGTTCGGTCGCTACCACACGAGAAGGGTGGAAAGGTTGCGAAGATGCGATTTATGCTAGAGATCAGTTGCAGCGGCAACAGATGCGCCCAGCCCAGGTAGCAGCGTCACTCGAGCTCCAGCTAAAATCACCGCACGGGCCACCCAAGCCTGAGTCTCACATGCATACCTACCTGGGTAACTTAGGTACTATTTACTTAAGTATGCCGCAGACAAGCTTTCCTTGCCGCCAGACTCAAGAACAAAGTCGTATTCCAGAAGGAATCCTACCAACTAGGTCGCGAAGGACATGGAGAAAATAGCTTGAAGAGTGCGAAGGCCCTGAAACCCTGGGGAACCCCTCTGAATGAGGAAACACTGAGGCCTTGCTCAGAAACAAGCCTGACCATCTACCAAACAAGCCCCTTGAGAAAAGCCTTCCACCATGGAGAAATCACCAATCGCATTCAGGTGCACTGCCCTATTTCTGCAATTTCGAATATCCCCTACACGCACACACAACCTCTTGAACGCGAAGCGGCTCCCCCAGGGCGCCGCGCAGTTGCCCCGGCTCATACAGCCTGTTGCAGGCCCAGCACCATGTAGAATTGCCCATTAAATATTCCTAGGAGGTACTTTCACGGCTCTTGCGGTAGCTAGCCTAGTCACATCCAGCGCAAGTTAGTAGTTGCTTCAGGGAAGCGTGTAACCCGAGGCGCGACTTGCCTCCTGCTCGACCTGCAATCCTTCGATGGTGGGTGCAAGCTCGCTGAGGATCTCATATGCCTTCTTGTGGTACTCCATCTGTGCGGCAATGAGCTCAGCAAGGTTGCGGAGCGGCTCAGGTGTGTCAAGGACCTGCAATCATGATCAGCCATGCGGACCAACTGTGCGTGTTGCCCGCTCCAGTGCGACTTACGTTCTTCATAACACCGACAGCCTCCTCGGTCTGCGTGACGAACTCGTCCTCGGCCTTCTCGATCTCCTCCTGCGCCTCGGGGCTGATCTCGGCTTCCTCGTGGGAATCAGCCCTGGGGCTCTGAGCTGCAGCGACGGCCGGCACGGGGATCTTCCACGTGTTCCCCTTGGCCTTGGCCTTGGCCGCATCCAGAGTCAGACGCGACTTCTCGACCCCCTTGCGCGCGCGCGTCGCGAACATGATGTTGGTGTTCAAGGTGGTGTTCCATCCCGCCAGGAACCGGCTCTGGATCTGGGCATCCTGGGCAAGTCTGGCCTCACCGACTCGCTCCTCGGCCAGGGCAAACTTCTCGAGGGCGGCTGCAAGGGGGTCATCACCAGTGCCGGTGTGCTGCTGGTGCAGGAGCTGGCTGCTAGCCAGGGAGGCGCGGGCAATGGCGTGGGCGAACGTCTTGGGCTGGGGTTTCGCGGAAGGAGGGGCGGTCAGGGCGGCCTGGGCCTCGGCGGGCGACGAGGCCGAAGACAGGAGGGAGACCTTTTCGCTGACAGTGCGACCAAGGTCGTTGAAGGTCTCGCTGATGTTGGCGGGGTAGTCGTAGGCCTCCTTCGAGTACTGGTTGCTGATAAGGGATGATTGTCAGCACGACACCGAGTAGGTGGCTGCAGGCCCAGAGCCCGAGGTCTACTGCACTCACGTCACAGCCAGCATCTTCTGGTGGACCTGCTTCAGGGCGTCGACACGCTTCTCGAGGTCGATGTAGTCGGGTGGGAGCTGGGTCTACCACGTGGGTGATCGTCAGCATGTGAATCAGGGACCGTAATGCTGTCAACTACACCAACCTTATCATCTGTCTGACCCAGCATCTCCTTGGTCGACTGGAAGGTACGGGAGGCGAATGGGGTGAACTGCGACCCAAACGAGCCAACGGTATTCCCAAAACCGCTGTCAAGGAGGTCGTCGTCAGCTGTCAGAGCTCCTATCGCAGGGCGGCGCGAGACCCCAAGATGCTAGCTTACCTGAAGGTCTGCCCCAAGTTGAGGTTCTTGAAGTTATCCATGGTGGTTGAGAGTTGTGAATCGATGAGGACGTCTAAGTTTCTGCTCGCGGGCTTCTTCCGAGTAATGAATGAATGAATGGCTGCGTTGATTCGCGATCAGGGAGGCCGGTTGCAGGTAGAAACGGATCCTAACTGCAGTCAATCAATGTTGCTAGGGAGAAGCCAGGGCCAGGGGGGGTTCGGGTTGACTTGTGGGCGGGGTGAGGTTCCAAGGTAAGCTGGCATTTTCCATCGAGACGAGCTACCGCAAGGCAACCGTCACGCCAGCAAACAACGGCACCTGGTCACACTGCAGTGCATCAATTCAAGATTGGGGTACAAGCACTGCTGTTGGGAGTATTTGTCGATCTGGTCAGACAAATCGCTTTTCATTGTGCATTTTATGGTTCATGTTTCAGCATCATGTCTTCGTCTTCATCTTCGTCGGTTTGAATCAAATTCATAGCCCTCGACCAGGAGCCGGTCTGATGCCGTGCTCCGACCTAAACGACCGTTCCTTCTGAAATGCCTTCCTAGACTCCAACTCCTTCGCTATTTGTTGCTGCGAGACCAGCCCTCCCTCCCCGTGTCCTTGCCTCGCCCCTGAGGGCTAACCCTGACTCTTCTTGGTCACCTTCGTTGCAGCTCTTGCATACAGACATATACCTTACCTTCGCTTCGTAATAATAATTTAACAGGGAATGCAACAGTCACGTCGTCGCATCCACATTTCGTACCATGGACACCCATCGTACATACCTTAATACCTCTTATCGGGGGTAGACCTCCTTTCAGGACTCGAGCTTTTACTCCTGCTTTCGAAGCTCTCCACCATATCAAGCACACGCGTCCTAGGCCTCTCGATCCGTACTGTCTCCGCCGTCCTCAAGACTGGAGATATGCTTCTCCGCCTGGAGTCCTCAGAGGTCTCGCTCCCTGGTGGCTGAGGTACTTTGAGCAATACAGGCGGTATCTCGGGCTGTTTTCCCTGCTGTACCCTCTCGCGCCTTGCCCTGCTTGCTTCCTCGGTCTGGCTGGCCACGCTGGAGACGTCTTCGGCGGCTTCCTCTTGACCATCATCCTGCGCTGTCACCGTTCCCTCATCTTTGCCAGCTGCGGCAGTCTCTGGTGTGGTGGGGTCATCCTTTGCCGGGTCTACCAGGACCACCGACTCCTCCAAGGACACAAGATCCGCGTTGTCGGCGTTAACGACGCGCAGCCTGTCCTTTGGGACGCTGAACATCACCTGCACCAGTCTCTGCTCCACCGCTTTCTCGATATCCCAGTCGTCTTCCTCCCAGCCCTCGCCAGTGCGCTGGCCACCGCCGCTCGCAGACGCTCCAGCCTCGTCCCATGCCGACCTCCCCTGCCTCCGTTTTTGTAAAAGCCCAACGCCACCCAGCCCGAGGTTGCCCAGGCCTAGCACGTCGTAGTCGCTGCTCCGCCCGTGGGTCGGGCTTCCTGTCCGACTCGAACTTCCATTCGAACTCCCGCTGCCAGCGCCAGCGCTGAACACCCTCTTGAGGCTCCCGAACCAGCTCCTGCGCGGCGGCTTGCTCTTGCTTGGGCTCCCCGGAGCAAGTGGGTCGTCATCTGACATGTGGCCGAGGTCCTCAATATCTGAGATCGGCCGCGGCCGGCCCAGAAGTAGTCCAGGCCCCTCAGACTGGAGGGCCGTGATTGACTTGGCCGTCGTGAAGCTTTCTTGAGTTGTGTTGCTATTGCTACTGCCACTCTTATCAGAGTGCGACGTGCCCGTCCTCTCCTGCTCGCCCCGAGATTTACTGACAGTCAACGTTCCAGATCCAGCGCCGGTACCTGCCACACGCAGCGAGTCGGACCGATTTACTATGAAGCTGAACGTGCTGCGGTTTGATTCGGATAAGTTGCTGTCTGTTCGAGCACCACCTGCGGTCTCATCCTCAGACAGGCGCACCGACGGCCGTCTAGTTGGAGAGATCTTGCCTGAGTTGCGGAACGTGGTGCTGTGAGGCTGAATACGGGCTGTGATCAGAGCGTCAGATGCGTCAATGTCGCTGATCCAATCTTGCACTTCTGGGTGCTGAGGCCGCGGCCGGGGCGTGCTCTCCGTCGGACTGGCTGGCCCTGAGCCTGCCATCGTGTTGCCGGGCGCCACGAATACAATCGGACTGGCCAAGCTGGGCCCCGCCCTTGTTGGTGTGGACGGGACGGGTGTAGTGAAAGGGTCATCATCGTTCTCCTCATCCCGATCTGGGGCGATGGCATCGGCCGCAGCTATCTCGTCTTCCTCATCCTCCAAGATTGGGTGGATTCCACCTGGGCTCATAACATCGTCTCCGGCAATGCCGGTGGGCTGATATAGACCTCTAGCGACCCTTGGTACTGGCCTGCGCCTGATGTCTCTTCTGTAGGCCCCCGGGGACTCGACAGCCATCGGGTCATCGGAAGCTGACCTCGCCCCTTCAGGGGCCCGCAGGTTCTCGTACCCATGTGCATTCCCCTGGTCACGCAGATATGGGTCGTGCCCGCCCGTGTACCACCGAGCTGCAGATCGCGGGCCCCAAGGATACACATTCTCACGTTCGAGCATCTCATCAGAGGTGATAAAGGCCGTGCCGGTGGTCAAATTCCGGATATGCTCATCTCGCGCCTGGTGGCGAAGGCGCTGCCTTCGTCTCCAGCAGAAGAAGCATACAGCCAACACGAGGAGCAGAACTGGGATACCGAGCCCCAGCCCTAAACCGAGACCCAATTTGTACGGCGAGGTTGGCGGTGCGGTCCCGCCAGGTGAGGGTGCCGACGCAGAAATCGGGTTCGTGTATGAATCGCTCCAGGTGAGGCTTGTCATGTTGAAGAACATCTGAAGCTGTCCGCCCGCCACACCGATGGAGTCCCGCTTGCCCAGCCCTGAACCGGATGAACCGGATGAGATGGCGTAACCACCAGATACCATCATGACATTACCGGGCAACAAGGCAGCGCCGTGGCCATATATGCCTTCCCTGTCAGCCAACGGCTGTTCATCAGGCACAGACCACGTCCACTCCCCAAACTCACTACCGCTCATCTGCAGGACAGCCAACTGCGGCTGCGCGGCCTGGCTCGTATCCCCCACCCACCCGCCAAGAACGACGAGGGCGGACCCGGCCTCATTGAGTACGGCGGTATGGCCCGACCGAGGCTGCACCTCGGTGACGGCGCCGTCGTTCTTGGCGAGCTCTGCAGTCTCGCCTGAGGCGGAGCCCGATGGCCCAGAGATGGCGATGAAGCTCCAGGTCTCCTCCGGCAGGCTCCACACCGCAGCCGTCGACATGTTCACGAAGGCGGTCTGCGTGTGGCCGCCCAGGACTACGCTGTTGATGCTCTGCGTGACGATCCCGGATATGTTTGACGTCGCTGGCGGGAGGGAGGTCAAGCTGAAGCCTGCTTCAGCAATGGGCTGGGACTTGAGGGACAGCTGGGCCGCGGTGTAGGCTGGCGTGGAAGAGGAGCCGGTGGAGGCCGTTAGGCGGACCATGGAGTTAGAGTAGGTGGCGGCTGATGTCCACTCATCGCCGAGGGTCTCATTGGGGCACTGGCCGCCGTATGCGTACACCAGAGGCTGAGACAGGCTGGGGGATATCGTTTGTGAGAAGGAGAAACCACCTCCCAAGAAGTAAGGCCCGGTGGCAGCGCCGTCGTTGGTGATGGGGTGCTCCACCCACGAAGCCTGGTGAGAGGTGGTGGTATTGTAGACCCATACCGACGACCCAGTATGCGAACTGCAATCGCCAGCGTAGGCAAGGATGGACCCGTCCGAAGTGAGCGTGGGCGTGAATGTCGTGGTGTTGGTGCTCGACATGAGAAAAGGCAGTCCTGGCGTCAAGGTCTCGGCGCTGCTGCTGGCGGACGAAGCAACCAGGGAGGATGATATGTCCACGGCGAGGAGATCGACTGACCCGTCAGCGTTGGGGGTGAAGATATAAGCCGTGCTGTTGGCGTTGCCAGTCTCCCGGCCGTATGCGACGCCGGATGTGGACCCGGGGACGAGGATATTAGTTGGAATGTACGGGAGGAGGGTTGTCTCTGAGGCGGAGACCCGGGCAGCGTGCATCATGACCATCAGCAGGCCAACCATGAGCATGGCGGTTCTGGGTGTGGAATGCGCCGGCGGCGGACCGCATTCGCGTCGTTGGACTCGGGTCGCAAGTGACGACGCCGTGCAAGCAGACACGGGGCCGGCCAGAGGACCCGGCATGGTGGGTGTATGTGGTGCGTGCTTTGTGGTCGCCGGGGGAGTGCCACTCGCAGCGTGCAGATCTCGTGTTGATCAAATCAATTCATTGTTCGCCTGTGGAAGCCAGACCCGCAGTATGGATATGGGGCCACCCAGCCTCCCAATATCAAGCAGGACAGAGCAGATCTTCAGAAACAACGATGGGCTGGCATTAGAGATGATTGTCACGGGACCCAGCAACGAGAAGCAACAGGAAGACACGAGCGAACTGGGCAGGGCACGGGAGGGGGTGGACTGGGGTTGGGAGGGAGATATTGCTGGTTTTACGACTGGTCAAGACACACGGGGAGAACAAGAGGCACGGAACAATGGAGGGGTCGAGGTCCGAGGGGCTGGTAAGTTTCCAATTTCATCTGGTCGGTGCAGTGTCATCGCCGGGCAAGTCAACAGGTTTGATGGCACATGATGGGGAGGGATCCGGGATGCGGGAGTGCGGGCTGGGCCTGACCCACCGGCCAATAGTGGTTGTGGTTGGCGTAATCGGTGGCTGGAGAGTGCATCCCGCATTTCAATAATCAGCTACCTACTTAGTAAGTAGGTACCTAGTAGTGCACCCACCGTGTTGATACGGTGCTGGGCGCAACGTTGGCACGGCGACGGTGGGGCCCAGACGCGTTCATTGGCCAATCCAACATGCGACCCCTTCCATTTCACATGCTTACGGACAACCAGTCAACTCCATAATATCTACCTACCTAGGTAGGTACCTAGTAGTAAGTATCCCCAAAAGACAAACACACAAACACACTGACTGGGCCGTGTCAAAGTCACATTTCCCAGACCAAGCCCTCCACCACCTCCACCAAGAAAACCCTCGGACCAAGTTTACAATGCTCCACTCATGAGAACGTCGCCGCCGGTGTTGACAGCGCCGCCGTTGTCTGCCGCGAACCGCACACCTGTGCCTCCACCTGCGCCTGCGCCTGCGCCTGCACCAGTACCTGCGGCCGGTCTGTCACGAACATGATCGTTGCCTGCTTGGGGAGGTTGGCCGGCTTGGGGAGGTTGGCCAGCTTGGGCGGCTCTCAACAGCGCGTCCTGCCTCGCCGCTTCGGCTCTCAGATGGGTGATGGTAGCCTGGTCCCTGGCGCTCTGGTCCTGGAGTTGAGCGGCTGTGGCCTGTGTACGCTGCGCGGCATTGTTCTGGGCCGTCCACCTCCTCTGATACTCGCTCACCCGCTGCACCGTCCTGGGTGCCACCGTGCCGACTACCGTGGGCCTGCTGTGCCGGTCCAGTCTCTCGCTCCACTCGGTCCCGGGCTGGGATGCGAAGGCCGGCAGCACGAAGATGGTGCTACGGCCCTGCCCCTGGAGCCGGTAGAATCGTGACTTCATGTCCACTGCCACCACCCCGCGTGCGAGCCGGTCGCGAGCCCGGTCCGGCTGCCAGCAGCTGTCGCCGCCTAGCCCCTGGTCCTGCGCCCACTCGTCCTCCCGCTCCGCGAGCGCCGCCTCCTCGCGGTCAAACGTGTCGTGCAAGTGCGCAAACACGTCGTCGCCCGCATTGACCAGCACCCAGCGGTCCTGCGGGTACGCGATCTCCCTCCCGGAACGCCCGTCCGGCCCGAGCACCGACAGGTGCTGAAGCGGTACTACCGCCTCGCCCGCCAGCGCGTCCGTCAGCTTCGCGTTGGTCATGTCCATCTCGTGGTTGCGCAGCGCCAGGCTCTGCACGTACAGCAGTAGCTGGCCCAGCAGCGAGTTCTGCGCCGCCGTGAGCTCCGCCGAGTTGGCGCCCCTGCCCTCCTCGGGGATGAGGCTGAGGATGCCTCCCTGGTCGCTGAACTCGTGGTCCAGGTGCTCCAGGCACGCATTTGCGTGCATGGCCAACAGGTGGTGGCTGGCGTACGGCATCAGGGAAACGTTGTCCTTGTACGGGTGGCCTCTGTCTTCCCTGATTTCCCGCGGGTCGACCTGTGTGAGCGGGCATTGGAATTCGGGGCCTGTCACCTCGTGTTGGGACTTGACCTCGTTGGACAAGATGTTGAGTGGCTTGTGGTGGTTAGCGTCGTCGTTATTGTACGGCGTGGTCAGGTCTGCAAGCCAGTCGAAGGCGTCATTAAGCTCTAGGCGCCCGTGTACGCTGCGTTGGACTTGGGCCCCATCAACCTGCCTGCTGCCAAATATAGGATTTCCATCCACTACGCCGGTCTTCACGCTGGGGCTCAGATGAGCAATGAGGATAGCGAGGGATTGTGCGTGCTGCTTCAGCGCTAGGAGGGTCGGCGGGCAGCCCTTTGTGCCCAAGTAGTTACAACCCAGGTGCTGGAGTGTCGGATCGCCGCCGTGAATCCGAGACCATTCTGACTCGTATGCAATCGCATAATCATTGGCAGGGTAATGTCCAGGCTGGTCGGCATGCGGATCGTTCTGAGCGGGTGGGTTGTCGTCGGCCATGGTGACGGTGCTCCTCTGCTTACAGACTTGATTCTGGAACTTCTAGATAAGCGAGTTTGTCCACAGTGGCAGGGGCTTTCTCAGAGACTGACAGACAGGAAGATCAGTGAGGGTGTCGCAGAGAAGATGCTCAGTGCAACTCGAATAGAAAAGCAGGGCCACAACTGAGGTCAAGTCTCTTTTGTCTCGGAAGTCTTCACGCGGCTGTTTGCTAGGCCCTCCGTTTTCATTGTCAGCTTACCCATTCCACCGCCGGAACGGGTACCGCCCGTGCTTCCTTGACAAAGGCATGAATGCCCGACTTTGCCTTCTGCACAATTGCGTTCTCTTCATTGGCCGGACCCGGACCTTGGAATCTGCTGGAACCGACGATACTTGATCAATGTCTTATTACAAGCACATCTCCGGCGAGAGGGCGTAGTAGGAGTCCTCAGAGTACCCAGGTCCGGACTCACAGGAGGTGATATGGTGGTTTACATGAGCACGCTGGCTGAGAAACACAACCTGTGGCTGGATGGGGGTCGTTCCAGTCCGCGATGATCGCTTGCCCACAAACGGCAGTAAGGCGTCCCAGTGTCCACAGCCTTGTCTGTCGCTGAAGTACTTACATCTCCCCAACGATCACGGCGGTCCACATATTTCATGCTGAGTTGAGTCTCGATGGGTCCACGATGACTTCAACAGTGGGTCCGAATGGTGTTATACGAGTGGTCAGATGCAAGCTACCATATGCAAGGCTCGCGAACGGCTGACAAAGGCTAGATTGCACAATTTCATAGATGCGCAAGGGAAGACCTGGTTATAGGGATACTTGTTGTCTTAATACCCAAATCTTTCTTCGAAATCGTTACCGTCTTTTGAAGCGAGATGAGGCACCATTGCATGGACTAGGCGGTTTGTGAGGTTGATACAAGCCCATGAGACACAGAGATTTCGCGGTCTCCTGAGCCGAGAGATTGCGTGCACATAGCCAGGCAGGGCCAGTCTATCTCCCTGCAGAAAGCAGTCCATGGTCGATATAGCCAGTTTAGCCGGTCGTAAAGTACATTTCCAGTCAACCAGCCCGTGCATCCACATGCTTACCAGGTGAGGTGGTTACCAGCAGTAACGCCAGCGGAATTCTTAGTTGTATCAGCCTGGAAGCTCCACATGTGAAGCCACCTCAGTACCTTGGAGAGCAGCTGAACCATGGTCGAGGGCACGACGGATCAAGCATACTGTCAAAGTGATGGGATTAGTCTGCTACCAAAACACACGGTGCACGTCGTCCGGAAGCTAGATCTGGTACAGAAAGCTGCGTAACTTAAGTTTGGGAGAAAGCAGAAGGGGATGTCGGTTTACTTCGCGCGGATTTACCATGTTCACTTATACATTTGTATGCGCCTGACTGTCTCCAGGCAATGGGAAGTAGAAATAGCATGAAATTCGTAACCAACAGTGCTAGCTCCCCGTCACTAGGGAGAGTCCTAGAGGTGGTGCAACCAGCTCTGACTGTTAGTCAAAGAGAAAGCACTGTCGACACATTCTCACCAAGTTTGGATGGTGGGACAGATGTGAACTGATAACTTGATAAGATTTACATTGTTCATCACTGAAGTCTTGTCGAGAAGTTCGCAAGCTCAGTAACCACGAACCACGCGGCCTAGGTGCATATGAAGTCGAGGGGACAAGAATTGAAACCAACAAAAAGCTTGTGGGGTGTGGTAAGATACAGGCTCTGACCGGAGGATCCTGCAAGAACTGCATGACCCCATATGGACGGACAGGCGGAGTCTACAGGATATGAGCTGAAGATGGGCAGAGTTAGAGAATCGATCAGAAAAGGGTACTGTGCTTGAAAATGAACGTGTCCTAGGGATTCTTATGGGCATGCTGGAACAGATCGATCCCACAGACACGGGCAGGAGAATAAGCCACCCCAGGCCAGTATTACGAGCAATTGCCTATAACTCTGGAAATTTGTGGATATTGCCCTTGCTGTATTCTACTAAGACCCAATCTCACAGGGGCGCCTCAGGAATGGACTTGGGCGATGTGGCTTGATGAGATACAGCGACGCAGCTGAAACCAAACATTGCGAGGCCCCGCGGTGACTGCAAGAAGCATGTTCGCAATCAGCTGTCGAATGCGGGCAAGCGGGTTGAGATTGGAGGGGTCGACTGCCAATGGTTCCGCTGAAGTCAAAGCAAGAGGGTGGTAGTTTTCGGTGGGGCCTGGACCAGTCGTGGCTGAGCTGCCTTGGTCGGTGCAGCAGATATCGTGTATGGGTATAGCCACCGACGGCGTTGTCCGGCAGCTGAAGAATTCTTCCAAGAAGCCTCCGAGCGGCGGCGGCCTGTGGGTTGAGTTTCATGGCCGGCGAATTGGGCCTGGCTGCCCATTTGCAGTTCCTGATCCCGCAGCCACAACACAAGTGCAGTATTGGTTCATGTTACAGAATACAGTGTGGCAGGATCAGGTTTCAGAAGAGGGTGGACTGAGTGAGCAAACTGCCTCCCAGCCACGAAGCCGTAGTGGTTTTGCTGCTGTGCAGATTGGGCCAGCTACGCAGCACGCGCAGTTATTATTATTTTATTTTCTTTTGAGCCCGGGTGTTGGGTGGGAGCTAAAGACCCGACAAATTGGACCATAGAGGGTCACATGTGAGGGGATGTACCCACTTGACGTACTGGGCCAATGCTGATTTTCAGTAATTATCAATGCCAACCTGCACATTGCACTTGGAGACGTTTGCGCTTGGAGTGCGCCGCATACATCATTGATCGCGTTGGCGTCCACTGGCGCTGTCTTGTGTGATGTGGTGCGCTCGCACCAAGACACAAGACACAAGCCCCAAGACAGACCGGCTGTGGTGAGCTGGTGAGATGTGTAAATGTCCAGCCGGAAGCGGCAGCGGTTGCTAAGTTGGGCCCGTCATCCTGTCATCCTGTCATTGACTCGTTCCGGTCGGGACGGTGGTATTCGCAGCGGGACGTTGGCCCCGCAACTGTCCCTTTTGTGATATTTTCTCATGATTCCTGCCCTTCGACAGCGTCCACAGAGGTGCCGTGGAGGCGGCGCCACAGAGGCACACCGTAGGAGGTACGGAGTATCAGGTCGAAAATGACAGGTGTCTGGCAGGGGCAACACGAGATGGGGAGTGGGAATGGGGAGGGACCAGAGAACTCTTGGCTTGGCACGGCCTGGAGGGCAACGACAGGAACAACGGATGGCTGCGAGTGATGTGAGCGTGGTTCGATGTGTGCTAGACCAATTCCTGGCCCAGCATCTATCTGCCCTGCTATACCACAGTAGTCGGGCAGTCTGGCGGCTGAGGTCGGCCTGAGCTGGGCGACGGGGGACGCAGGAAGCTGCACGATGGTGTCATGTGTTTTACCCTGCAGAGGTGCTTGGCCCCTCGATCGAGGCAAGGGGACTGACTACTGTGTAACTGGGCGAGCCTGGCGAGGAAGACCCTGGGAGTTGGCAGGGAGGCCCACCCACGCCCACCCACGCCCACCCAAGCTCGCAGGGTCGCCAGGTGCCGCCAAGGGCCCCCCCAGAGCCGAGATGCTAATCGATTTCATCAACTTGTCGCCCATCAATCTGGGAAGGCACATGCGGGCGGCTGCGTGGTTGCCAGGACCTGGTCTGCCAACCTTGGCTTCTTACCTCTGCCCTGCTTTCCTGCCCCGGCCCGCTACCTGGCCACCTGGCTACCTGGCCACCTGGCTACCTGGCCACCCAGGTACCTTGCCTACCTTGGGCGATAGATAACAATAGACGAGGAAGACCACGCTGCGCTGCAACATGCCGCCTGGTCACGGCTGTTTCTGAGCCCAGCTTGGCAGGGATCAGCACAGCACAGCAGGAACCACGACTTGCCTCCATTCTGCTAGGCGACGTACGTCGTCATAGCCAATCCCAGTCTCGATTGGCCAACCACTTGAATTCCAGTGCCCATGCCCTTCTTTTTATTGCGACAGTGTCATGCCAGGCTAGACTACTACATGTACTCGCTGCAAAGGCCTCCCGCTCCGGTCTCGTTCGGACGAGGACTTCTCTCCTCCCCTTTACCTAGCCGCCCCTGCCCACATGCCACTACTCAGAATCTCTCGAGCTTAATTCCCAAGCCTTGCTGCACCGTGATATAGCTTGCTGGCAGCTTGATTTGGGGGGTGAGGCCTGACAAAACCCACCCGCGGCCGCCCCGACCTCGTCCGTTTGACCTTTTCACCTGCAGCTGGTCCGCTCCGACGGCCTCCCGTCATCTCTTCCAATACAAGCCCGGCTTCTGACACACGGCCGATACAAAACCCGCCTCTTTTCGCGGTCTTGAACCGGCCTCTGCCTGGCCTCAACCCATCCTGTCACACTCACACGTGTCTGCGGCTTCTTGTCTGCCCGCTCTTTTAACTATCTAGGCATCTTCTGCGCCCTGCAGCATTCCAGGCTCTTCAGCCTCGAGGTAATCACGCATGCATCTTCTTGACAAGTTCAGACAAACCAACACGAACTTCAATCTCAAGACTAACACCATGGCAGAACGCGGCCTCTCTGTGACGGACATTGACGACGCCTTGGACGAGTTCGCCGCCATGAGCAACCAGGGCGAGGCTCTCGAGGGCAACGAGCCGGTGTCCCTCTCCGGCATGGTTGCCACCTTGGTACCCGTCGCAATCACCGCTGGCGTCTATTTTCTCATCTTCATCATTCTACGCCGAAGCCAGAGGCGCTTTTATGCTCCTCGCTCTTATATCGGCAGTCTCCGCGAGAATGAGCGCACGCCAGCCTTGCCAGGCGGCTACCTTAATTGGATCGGCCGCTTCTGGAAGATACCCGACAGTCTGGCTCTCCAGACTCAGTCCCTGGACTCCTACCTGTATCTGCGATTTATCCGCGTACGTGCCCCAACCGCATCGAGTGCACAACACCAAGCGTGCGCTTTGTACTGACGCTGCCGGCAGATGACGGTTATTATCTGTTTCGTGGGAGTGTGTATTACTTGGCCTGTCCTCTTCCCCGTCAACATTACCGGAGGCGGTGGCCAAGAGCAGCTCGACATTCTGTCCTACGCGAACATCAACCCGGAAACCCAGGGCAACCGCTACTATGCCCACGCTTTTGTTGCCTGGGTATACTACGGTTTCGTCATGTACTTGATTTTCCGGGAGTGTGTATACTACATCAACCTGCGCCAGGCTTTCCTCATCAGCCCTTTCTACTCCAACCGAGTATCCTCGAGGACAGTCTTGTTCACCTCGGTCCCTGACAAGTATCTGGAGGAGAGGGCATTGCGCAAGATCTTTGGCAACTCGGTCAAGCACATCTGGATCAACCACGACATCAAAGAAGTCGAGAAGCTGGTTGAAGAACGGGATAAGGTGGCTTACAAGCTGGAGAAGGCCGAGGTTAAGCTCATCAAGCTCGCCAACAAGGAGCGACTCAAGACTTCCAAGGGCGCACCGGCCGAGAACCACCACCCTCCCCTGGATGCCGAGTCTGGGAGCGTTGCGAGTAGATGGGTCCCACAAAAGAAGCGGCCTACGCATCGCACCGGCCCTTTGGGTTTGATCGGTAAGAAGGTGGACAGCATTGATTGGTGCCGCTCAGAACTTGCCAGGCTCGTCCCCGAGACAGAAGCAGCACAGGCCAGGTATCTTTCCGGCGGCAACAAGAAGATTCCTGCCGTCTTCATTGAGTTCAAGAGCCAGGCCGAAGCTGAGACGGCTTACCAAGTCCTGGCACACCACACAGGCCTCACCATGGCCCCATCCTACATCGGTATTACTCCGAAGGATGTTGTATGGAGCTCTTTATCCATTTCTTGGTGGCAGAAATTAGTTCGGCGGTACGCTGTCATTGGCTTCATCACCGCACTGATTATATTCTGGGCCATTCCCGTGGGCGTCGTCGGTGTCATCAGCAACGTCAAGTACCTCGAGAGACAGTCTTGGTTGACGTGGCTTCAAAAAATCCCGAACGTTATCATGGGAGTGGTCACCGGCCTCCTCCCTTCAGTCGCTCTCGCAATTCTGATGTCCCTGGTGCCCGTCATCATGAGGCTTTGTGCGAAGCTGTCGGGAGAACCCTCTTACTCTCGGATCGAGCTTTTCACGCAAAACTCGTACTTCGCATTCCAGGTCATCCAGGTCTTTTTGATAACTACAGTCACCTCATCTGCGTCGGCAGTGGTGGACCAGATCCGCCAAAACCCGACGGCGGTCACGTCGATTCTGGCGAATAGTCTTCCCAAGGCGTCCAACTTCTACATCTCCTACTTCATTGTTCAAGGCCTCACCATCGCCTCGGGCGTCATCTCCCAAGTTGTCGGCTTCATCATCTTCAACATTCTCTACAAATATCTTGCCGGCACCCCTCGCGCCCTCTATAACAAGTGGGCGAATCTTAGTGCAATTTCATGGGGAAGCACCTTGCCCGTATATACTAACATCACAGTGATTGCGATCACCTACGCAGCAATCGCACCTCTTATGCTAGGATGGGCGACTATCGGGATGTCCTTGTTCTATTTCGCTTGGCGATACAATGTTCTGTTCGTTACGGACACCCAGATCGACACTCGCGGCCTCATCTACCCTCGAGCCTTGAAGCAGCTATTCACCGGCATCTACTTGAGTGAGCTCTGCTTGATCGGTCTTTTCGGTGCCTCGGTAGCCATCGGGCCCTTGGTGCTCATGGTTGCCTTCCTCGTCTTCACTGTGCTCTTCAACCTCAGTCTCAACAATGCTCTGGACCCGCTTCTGTACAATCTTCCGCAGAGTCTGATGGCCGAGGAGGAGCAACGACGTGCAGGCCTGGAAGCGACGATCAGTGACGAGAAAGCCGTAGCCAACGGCACGGGGTATGCAACAGTGAGTATATTCATGACGCACAATCCATTGATTAAAAAGTGCTCCTTGACTGACAAGCAACAGGAATCTCCGGGCGGTCAGGCAAAGAAGGGCAATTTCATCATCAAGTTCCTCAAGCCCTGGATCTACGCCGACTATTTCACACTGCGTTCATACCTGCCCGAGCGCGAAGTTGACTTCAAGGTGACGGAGAAGTTGGAGGCCGAGGCGTACTTGCCCAATGTTGTTACATCACAGCCACCGCTGCTCTGGATCCCTCGTGACCAGGCTGGCGTTTCAGCGCAAGAGGTCGCGCACACGGGCAAGGTGATTCCGATTACAGACGAGGGCTGTGAGCTTAACGACAAGAACAAGCTTGTGTGGGACCAAGATGGCGCGAGGCCTCCTGTGTGGGAGGAGAAAGTCATCTATTAATCATGCCTCTCCGGCAATAGTGTCAGGCCCGTTTCCTGGACGCGAGCAAGATTGGCTGTGGGAAAGGAGCCCGGGGGGGGTTGGCTGGTGTTCCGGATGGTGGCAGGATGGAGTTGAAACGATGGATGAGATGAACGACTCAAAAGGAAAAGCGCAATGTATCTTGACTGGCGCCTGGCTCTTGGTTTCGATTCGCGATATACCCGGTTTCTATCTCAACCGATGTGGCTATTCTGGATTCGTTAGACCACAGGAGCAATGAGTTTATGCTACCACTTCATCCTTTAATATCAATATTTTGATGTTCGCAAATTGATAGCCAACCTGCCCTGTCCCTTCACCGTAACCCTCCATGCTTTATGAGGATGTGCCATTAGACTTGTATCCCTGATCCCCGGCTGTTGAATCAAAAGGGGTACGAGGCCGCCACTGGGAGTTGAAATGGCTGTCTGTGGCCAAGTAGAGACCGATACTTTGATCATTCCATCTGCTCTCCAGTCTTGTTGGCTTGGGGGCGACTGCTGGGCAGGGATGCCGTCAACGATGGTCCGTGCGTCTACTTATTAGCAACCCCTAAACTTGGAGCCCAGCACCTCCACTCACGCATACATACGGCACACCCACCACCTTGTTCTGCCAGTGTGAAAACACCGTCAGACGCTTCCGAGTTCCTCCCGACTTGGAACGACAGCCGCACTTCTGTAGACAGGCGGCCCTGAAAAAGGAACCCAGCGATGGCTGCTCCTATGCCCTGAACGAATAACCGCCCGAGACTGACGAGATCCTGCTTGCTGAATCCCGCCGGATCCGAGTTCCCCATCCAACCATCCAATATAAGTGCTCGTCATTATAAATAGAGAGAGCTCTCCGCCCCATACTTTCATCATGTTCGCCTCACAGACGAGGAGAAGCCGCACCAACATCGTCGTCGTGGCGGTGCTCGTCGTCGTTTGCTTTTACTTGGTCCTGCAACTATCCAGCTCAACCGTACGGCCCTTCACGTGGTCCTCACCAGAGAAGATGCCATCGTACAAGAACTACACCTCGTCATTCTCATTTGATCTGGACAAGTCTATACACCCCGACTGGATGGCCCACGTGCCAGACCAGACCAGTCTGGCCAGCCTGTCAATTCCTGGGACACACGACACAGAGACCTTCGACCTGGTGAACAACACCAAGATGCAATGCCAGAACCATGACCTGAGAACACAGCTCAGGGCCGGGCTGCGGTATTTCGACATCAGAGGTCGTATTATAATCGACGATGCTGCCGAAGGGAAGGCCGGGATCCCAGAGATTGGCATATTCCACGCGCAGGTCTACACCGGCTACACGCTGGAGGACGTGCTCCTGACGCTTTTTGAATTCCTGGTCCAGCACCCGACGGAGGGGATCATAATGAGACTGAAAGAGGAAGGGCCACCAGTGCGCAGGAAGCCCGTGGGGACAATTTACGAGGGAGAAGAGGAGGAAGAGGGGGCAGACGACGCCGCCAACAAGACAACATTCGAGGAGGCCTTCAACCACTACCGTCTCCAGAGTCCCCGCACCGCGCCGGGCAGTACCAAGCATCTGCTCACCCCGTGGCCGAGCCCGTCGGCCCCGGCGGGCTCTCCACTCCTGCCGACGATGGCACAGCTGCGAGGCAAGGTCATTGTCCTGTACGAGTTCCCAACCGCCCCCGGCACCGCCTACGGCGTGCCGTGGACATCACCACACATCAGCCTCGAGGACCTGTGGATCATAGTGGATCTAGAGCACCTCGAGGACAAGTGGGAGGCGATCCGGGCGAGCCTGGAGGCCGCCGGTGCCAGCCCGCCGGGTTCCGACGTGCTGTTCCTGAGCCACCTTAGCGCGAGCGTTGGGGTCACGCCCATCGAGGCTGCGGCGGGCCCGCTGGAGGCGGTCAATGGGTCCATGATTGAGGGCATGAATGACCGAACGGGCCGGCTGCTTGAGAAGATTGTAAAGGCTGGTCAGAAGGGCAAGACTGGAGTCATCATGGGGGACTTTCCTGGACAGAGGCTGGTAGATGCCATTCTGGCGAGGAACGCTTGGTTGACAGGTTGATGGTAGTTGACATGACGGGATCAGCAGTATTTCATGGTTCACCACTGACTGGCATACATACATACAGAACATTTCCATTGGTTGGATACAAGCGTTTTAATAATGCATAGAAGTCAAACGACTCGAGAACGGAGATTGGCATCAAGACTTGTTCGTCCAAAGCAGCATTCTTCTCCCGAAGCTGTTCTACACGATGATGCACCACAAGACTTGCACGTAAGCCGGCAGACAGGCCAGCCACGGTAATGTGAGTTGACAGACAGCAGAGTGAGACAAGTAGACATCAAAAATACTTACCCAGCTCACTGTTATTGGACAGTCGAGTGCCCCAGATCAGGGGCCAAGCAAGGGGGAGTGGTTTTTTTTTTCCCGCCCTTAGAGAAGGACGTGTCAGCTGTCAAGTGCCTACGCAATCACTATGCTTCTACACGCGCGGACTGAATCCCGCTCTTGGAGTTCAGGGTATCTCGTTAGATCGGAGACTCCGAATACTGTAGTATAAGGGTTGTCAGGTTGACAGACTAGCAACCACGAGCAGACGGGCATGGAGGATGCGCTGCGCTGACGCAGAGAGAGTCATTCTTTATCCTGGCGGGACTCTATCCAGAAGTTCTACAGCTGGTGTATGCAAAAACCTAGCTTCGTTGCCGACTGTTGATTGGTCTTTGACTGACGGCGCCCTCCTGCCCAGGCTTTTACCACAGCGGCGCCCCAAGAGGTCGGGCCGAATTGCAGTTCAACAAACAAACATATTACCGCCACGGCACTCTCGCCATAACATCGGCTGGGCTGAGGTCAGTCAACACTAGGCCTGGAGCGCACTTGCTGGAACAGACATGGTCACGATGGCATCTATTGTCAGGTTGTCTGCTTAAAGGGTGGAAATTGCTGTCTCGGCCCCGAGATCCTTGGGTCGCGGCTCTGGAATAGGGCTGGCTCCAGGCGCTGATCCTCCACTCCATCACCCAAGAGCCCAATTTCTCGGTTCTCAAGTCCGAGGTAAGCGAGCACATGTACGGTCAACAAGGAGGGCAATCGTGAATCTCGATCGTGGTGTCACCATTGCCATATCTCTACTTGTGTAGTCCCCAGGAGGGGGATCTAGCATGTTATTATTGTTGCATGTGAAGCCACCCAAACAGCGCCCTCCCGCCCAATATGCACTGCATCTGCACAAGCACACACAACCCGACCCAATCACGGCTGCTGATCGCGCAGATCTGCGCAAGGAATGCCAACCACACGCAGCGCCCTAAAACAATTTGAAACGAGTCGCTTTTCCGCAGTTTTGTTCGGCGCCGGCAGACGTCCTGACGTCTTGTCCCTGACTGGGCGAGGGGACAATCCCATCCGGACGCAGCACATTCAGCTGGCGAGAAACAACCAGCCTTTGCCAAAACAAGCAAGACGAAGACGCGGCCCAGCCTTGAAGCTCCATCCCGGCTCGGGTTCGGGCCCCGTCCCCCATGATCTCATGGCGCGTGCCGCAATAAAATCTCCCTGCCTTGTTCAAAAAGCTTCCCGCACTAGCGCGCTTATCTCCGACCGCGCGAAAGTGGGATCAACAACGCCTCGTGTCTGCCCGACCGGTCGTGAGCCGAAGACTCTGAGCTTCCTGCCAGCCTGCTTCGCGCCCAATCGCGAGTGGTTGGGATCGCCTGTTTCCGCAAACGTAAATTTTGTATCGGTGCCTGGGGCAGCAGCCCCACCACCAATGCATCTTGTGTTCACCTCCTTGGGGTTGTGGCAGGCTGTTCCTGGACAGGCTGCTGATCATCCTTCTTGGACCTGTTAGTTCAGGGGTGCGGATGTTGTCTTCGTGTTCGATTGCGCGTCTCCCCAACATCTTTGGTATATGACAGCCTCCAAGAGCCCGGCCAACAGTGTTTGTGCCCCTGCCAGGCTCGTCGAGACTGGACAGGTGCATGTTCGAATTCTTCAATTCATGTCGCTCCATTTATATGCATAATCAGATTGTGTGCACAGTATTTTTGTGTGGTTTGATTCACGCTTGGGTCCTATGTACAATCCCTTCGAATTAAAGCCCTCTCTGACCAGTTCCAGCCCTAGGCCGTGATGCTTGGAAAGGTGCACCTCTTGTTCGTCGTGGGAATCGGTCCGATCTGAGCGCGATTTACTATACACATATTCGGCTTTTCGTTCTCGTTGAATGACCGACCAGACTGTCGAATTCAGTCCTTGGCCGGAGATAGTAGTAGACACTAGAAGTAGTAAAAATGGCAGCTGCCGTTTCGTGCCTTGCCAGGCAGACCGAGCGAGCAGACTGCATGCAACACCCCGTTTTATGACGCAGCCAAACCCAGTGACAACCTTATCCCGTGTATCCGCGCGCCTCCCACAAATATTTCCAAGAAAGTGAACGCCGCCCTGGTATTTCCAAAATGTACAACGCCATTGATGGGACTCGAAGTCGATTTAATCGGCCGCCAAAAAAAAATCATTTGCGTCGTGAGACGTCGCAACAGCCCAAGGGAAGGTGGCCGGATGAAATAGATCACCGTGATCAGTCGTCTTCGGGATCGGGATTCGTGACGCGGAATGCCCTCGGGGGCTGATGTACTCTTCGCGAGTAATCCTGGTCGTCTCGGATCGTGTTGAAGCTGTCGTGACTTGCGGTACGGTATAACCCGACTTTAGGATCGAGCCGGGGATCCAGGGGCTTCATGCTTAGTCTCCTGCTCTGGGACATGTAGCTGCTCTCCTCGTCCATGGGCATGCCGTAGCCCACGCTGGACATGGTGCCAGTCTTTGACATAATACCGGCGGAACTGCCCCTGCGGTGGGCCATAGAGGCAGCATTCATAGGCTCCTCCTCCTCGCGCATCTTTCTCTTGTGTCGGCGGAACATGAGAGCCCCGGCGACAAAGGCTGCTACTGCGGCAATGATTCCAACCGTCAAGCCAGCCACTGCTCCTTTGCCTAGGCCTGAGCTGCTCGATTGTGCCGATGGCGTTGACACAGTCGTGACTGTCTGAATGATGACGCTGCCCTCGCTCGTCACCGTCTGAACCGCTGTGATGGTTGTCGGGGTTCCTGCGGTGGTTTTCTCGCTAGTTGTTTTCGGTGTCGTTGACTGCCAGTCCGATTAGCCGATCCGTTCACATGACAGTTGTACAAACCAGGCAAATTGATGAAAGTGCAAAAAAACATCCTATATGAAAATACCAGTGGACCAAGCGAGCGCCCCATGTCACCCCTCCAAAAAAAAAAAGGAAATAGACATAGTCCATACAGTAGTCTCGGATTCGGTAGTAGACGTAGATGTGGAAGTTGTAGAAGACTTGACACTGGTAAGCGAAGTGGAAGGCAGAGGTGTGTCGGAGGTGGTAGTTACTGAGGCCTGCACAACGGTCTCAGTCTCAGTCTCCGTGTGGATCTCAGTAGCGGTTGTCATCGCCAGTGCCTGAATCCCAGAGTCGTTAAGCGACTGTATAGACCAGACCAGACCCGACCCGACCCTCAGAAAAAGAGAAAAGAATGTGGCGTAGAAAACAGACTCTAGGGCATTTCACTGATGACGGGTTTCCGTGACAGAACATGAGGGACAACTTACAGAAGTAGTTTTGGATGTCGATGACGTGGTCTTCGAGCTGCCTCCAGCTGTGCCGGACGGTGAGGGACCCAGAGCAATGTAGCCATATGTGCCATCGCCACCACAGTAGTCAGAGGGATATCCCGGGCAGGACGATTCACTTGACTCCCTTGTTAGCATGATTTCCGGGAGAGGCTAATGGTGTCCACAGATGTGCTCACCAGTTGCTTGTCGAGGTCTGGTCGTCGGAGCTGGGGACGACATTCGAGCACCAACAGTCGCTGCTTTGCAACACGGCAAAAGCGTAGCCCCCGTCTTTACACGTCCCGTAGCACAAGCCTTGTGACTGATATATCGAAGAATCGGAAGATCCTTCGGCTGTGTTTGAGGAGGCACAGTATTCGAATTGGTAAGTCGGGTCTGCAGAGGCAAAGCCCAAAAACACCGTGGCCAAGGCGAGTATGGCCCGGGAGCAAGAGTGTCCGTACATGGCGGCGAAAGACAGCTTGAAAGCTTAACACTGGACGTTTCCAACAAGTAGCCTACTTGTTCGGTGGGTCAGCACGAGGCATCATGTCATTGTGTTAAGATACGGCCCCATCCGGAGTGTCGTGGTTTGAGAGGCGTCGACGATGTGCGGCGGTCGAAGTGGTGGGGTGGAGCAGCAAGCAATCGACTTACCTTTCCTCTGGGATTCGGGATGTTGATCAGATCAACAGTCGGAGATCAATTGAGGCCCATTCAGCAGCATAAATATGTTCAAAAGCGTGTGGGATAATTCTCCGTTGCTGCCATCCCCAGAGGCTCCTCCCAGTAAATTGATGGGCGGTGGTGGAGCGTCGATCCGAGTCAAGGGCAGTAGCGTGGCTTGTGCAAAACACAGGCGGCGGCACAAGGTCGTGGGTCGGGGCACAGAAAGTGCAGGGCACACGTATCCGATGCCCAAGTAACAGCCGCGGAGAGAGACCACAGCGTCCCCGTGGAGCTCAGGTTCCTCGAGAAGGCGACGAGCAGAGAAGCCCCGGTGGCACGCCTACAGCTCGGGCAGGGCGACCAAACAACTGCTACAGCTTCGGGTGCTGTGGGCAAAGGGCCGGGAAGGCGTCGTCGGTTCGGTCCACGGGTACTCCCCCTGCGAAGGAGTTGGCAGCAGCACGGCGTGTATGACAGGAGGGGAAGGGGGATGTGTGGGTATGGCGGGAGGCGTAGCAACAGGAGGAGGAGGGGAGGAGGGGAGGAGGAGGAAGAAGAATTAAGATGGAAGGGCCGGAGATGGAATGGACGGATGGAATCAGGAAAAGTCGACAAGAGATTGCCCTAGTGCTCGGTAGTGGGAGCCAGGGTCTGGCGTAGAGCAGTGCAAAGCCAAGCGAAGCGAGAGACAAGGCAGGAAGGCAAGACAGGCATGCCCGGGTGAGACTTGGAAGTGGAGAGGGTGAATGGAGTGAGTGAATGGAGGCACGGAGGTCGAAGTGACTAGATCTAACGAATGGACGAGCAGGGCGAGGGAGACGGTGCTAGAACCGGGCGCAATGGCTGCAGAATTGGAAATGGAGACCCAAACGGACGACACGTTGTGGGGAGGTGAGGAGAGGAAGAAGCAGCAAGCGGGCAGGTCTGGCAGCTGCGAAGGCACAGCAGGCACAGAGCACGGTAGACTGAGCAGAGCTACGGTGCGGCGCGGTACGGTACCTAGCCGACACGGGCACGAACTTTTTGTCATGAGCTAAAGTACACACAGTCACAGCACAGCAGAGCACAGCACAGCACAGCACACAATCAACAGCATCATCACAGGCTCAAAGGGGGGGGGGTCCAATTACTACACCACCCAGGTTATCTCTTCTCCTCTCTCCTACACTGGGTTTGTTTATGCTACCGGGGACCCGACTGGCTTGTGGGTGGGTGTTGGCTAGCGCGGCATCACCCTTCACTGTTCAGAGACAGTTCGACCTTCCGACAGCCACCAGCTCAGTGCAGGGGTTGCATTTGCAGGTGGGCGGGTACCTGGGTACCTTGGCCGCGTACCTGGAGTGGCAGGGGTGCCAGGGTTTTGGTTCTGGCCGTGGAAGGCAGAGGCTGCTGCTGATGAGTCTATAATAATATCTCTGGACAGGAGCAGGGGGCCGCCCTCTTATTATTACCACAAAGGACCTCGCTCCTTCCCGAGCCCCCCACCGCTGGCCCCACCGTTTTGCCTTCAGCTGTCTCCTCTCTCTCTGTTTTTTCTTGTCTTCTCTTTCGAGCCGCTGGCCGTGCCGTACCCTGCCTCGGTGGGGGAGAAGAACCTTGGAAAGACGCAAGCACGACAGCATGGCAGCAGGGGGGAGGGTGCGAGGGAAGGCAATAGGTGACAGCTCCAAGGCATGGACGTGGGGCCTGTCTATAGCATCTTTTTTTTATGATACTCTGGCTCCCCCCCCTTCCCTTCTCAGTCTACCTTGCCAATGGTGCTTCTCTTTGTCTTCCTCTAGTTTTCCCCATGCAGGTTTCGCAGTAACGTCGTCGAGGCTCAGCAACCCCTACTCCCGGTACGATTGGCCCTCTGGAGCAAATTGCGTCGATGGATGCTACCCCACAATGGCAGCGGCAACTGCATGTGCTACGGAGCCTCGTCGGTAATGAGAGAGGCGGGCAGCTGGTGGGCAGGGACATGGAATGAAGGAGACGGGCGCACAGATCAGATCGCCGCCCGTCGAGATTGCTCACTGCGGTTTGATTGCCACGGATCCCTGCCCGCCAGCCCCCCCGGTCATGTCGTCACTACACCGGCGGGCGAGCAGTGTGGGCCGAACTGGCTCCGCCTGAGCTGGCCCGGTGGGCTTGCCCGTGGGCTTGCCCGTGGGCGAGTGAGATTGGCGCCTTCGTATGTGAGTCGCGTCGCCTCCAGATAGCCTCACAAATACCCGAGTGCCACAAGCCCCGGCCCACCATGCCCACCACGCCGGTTAGAGCCAAGCGCCAGAGGCACCCAGAAGCCCACTGCTACCTCCCTATCAACATGACAGCAACTCTGTGTCGTAGGCTGCCCGCCAGATCACCCAATTTTGGCAATTGTTGTATACACTGAACTGGGTAGTCCTGCTCCCCTATCTATCCGCAGACATCCGGCGAAATGAAGGAGACCCTCTGAGTTTGATCTCGGGAGTCACGGCGACATGGGCGCTGACAAGGGCATGTCGAGCGTGCTCACTCATCATCGCAGAACTGCAGTGTAGTGTGGTAATCTGAGCCCACACAGAGCACACACAGCACCACACGGCCACAGGGCCACATGACACAACACGATACGGCACGACACCATCACAACAGGGCACACCACGCACTGCCTGACACACGAGACAGCACAGCACAGCACAGCACAGCACACAACAGCACACAACAGCGAACGCACACCCCTTCCAGCTCTGTGCGAGGAGGTCACCGTTGTTTTGTGCTCCCCCTTGTCGCCGTCGCCGGTTTGTGTTCTTATCTCTTAATTGCTCAAATCGAGGGGGACGAAGCGCGACTCCGGCCGGGGTTGTCTTCGTGTTGATGACTCGCTGCCGTGATGAGACCGGGGCGGTCAGCTTCATGGCCAGCCAATTGCCAGGTTTCGGAGGCTCGAACTTGAATTGACTTTTTTTTTTGGCCACACATGCACACACACACACCGTCGACAACAAAACCGCCCACTTGACAAAAGCCAGGGGGGCTCAAGGGCGGCTTGGACTAGACGAGTACAGTTCCATCCGGTTCTATTTCCATGACGGCGGGACTGACCGTACTGGCGGGCTCGTAGTGCACAGAGAGCCCGAGTCTGCTCCCCGGGAGCGTCACACGCGCGTTCGACATGGCACCATGGCACCATCATGGGCTTGCCGCAACTGCCGTGCGGCCCACTCGCCACTCTCGATCAATTAGCAAAGATCCACCCCAGTGGCCCGGGGCACTGAATGCGGCCGACCGTATACCGTACAGCCGTACGAGCTCGGCCCTGATCCTTTGCTCAGCACCGAGGCAGGTGGGCTGCTCACACGTGTAGGCTCTCTGGCCGCCGTGTGTGGGCTCACAGGCTACGTACGAGCGCAGATGCATACCTGCATCCGCGAGATCGTGCGCGTCGCAGAGCCGCAGGAGCCGGCTGGTTGCGGCCTGGTTTGCTGGCCTACGACGCGTCGAGGCCGTGCATCTAACCAACACGTCTATGGTGTATGGTTCAGTCCGTCCCGATGGGTGCTCTTGTTCCTTTCTTTGTTGAGGCGGTCAGTGCCAGCTGCCAGTCTCCATGCGGTAGGCCACAACGTGGGGTGGAGGCTGGGGACCCCAAAGATCAGCTGCCCTTCACAAGGAGCCTCCTTGCCGCGCCTGCTGTCGCCAGACGTCACCTCCTCCCGGTTCGCAGCAGACCGGCCGATTCCATTGCCCCGGGGCATTGCCAGTGGCGGGACGTGAGCACGAGCCTGCTGTTAGAAGATGTTTCCAGACTTTCCAATAGCAATTGGGATTGATATCGCAGACCGACATGCTTGGCCAGGCCCCGTCATGGCAAGGCTATCCTAGCCGTCTTCTCCAAGTACCGTTCGTGGAGGGTAACGTCGTTGAAAAGAAAAAAGAAATCTGCCCTCGGAGGCACCCCCATTATGACATGTGACACGCTGCCGGCCTCCTTTTCTTTCTGACCGGTCGATATCTGGGAGGCCGTGCCGGACACTACTTGCAAAGTGTGAAGCTCTTCCCTGCAAGACCTCTCCCTAGTACGCCGTGTCTGGTAACGCATTGGGCGGAGACCGACTCGTCTCCTCTCGGTCTTTGCTTTCGAGGCATAAGGTTGGACAGCAGCAGCGCTGAAACGTACTCGAACCAAACAATTGCACTTTGCCACCTCAATATAACAACCGGCCTTACTATTCGGTGAGGCATTGGCCATCTGCAGCATATATGCAAAACCACTCTGATGGCACGCATGTGCGACCAAGACGTCGAGGACGACCCCTCCGAGCTGGTTAGCAATTGCCCCTCAATGACGCGAGCATCGCCAGACTACGACCACCCTGCGTGTTTCGTACACAGTTGGCTACAGCAAGAATTACAAAAAAGAACGCTTCCACAGACTGACAACCAGCCTGCACCAGGCTGAATTGGGACGGGTTGCATGATGCACTGCATCAAGGTGTCACCACTTGAGCAAAGTTTGGAACTAAACGGTCGTGCTAGGAATCCCCAGTAGCAAAGAGGGAGGCTGGAAAACTGGCACAATTCTTCTCACCGAGTGAGGGAGACGAGGTTCCCGCGAGACAATCCCCACGCACCTCGCCAGGGCCCAAGAGATCTCCCCGGCATTAGCGCTCTCGTGTACGAAGTCCACAACCACACCATCCGCTGAGTGTAGATCAAGTGCCCACCCCCACCAGTCAAACCACAGCAGAGGCCTTTTTTTCCCGCCCACTTGGCGGATACGAAAACCACACGTACCAAGCATAGAGCTCGAAGCTTCCCACACACACACACACCACACCACACCCACAATCGCCAGTCCCACCTGGGATCTTGGACCCTACGTGAGCCTCCCAGATGGCAAGGGACCTTTGCGCGAATGCGGGGGTCCACACCACCTCTGAGCAGCCGCCCAGCAACAGTTCGCCTCAAGCGTTTCCTGGCAAGGCGCCAGTAGAAACACAAAGAAACCCCAACAGGCGAGCCAACCCCGGCGAGGCCGCGACGTGCAGGACGCGAAGCTTCAACGTGTCATGGAAGCAAGCAAAGCAAGCAAGGGAAGCAAGCAAGCTCTCGTCGACCTCCTCCGACAGGTATCGGGCGCGGTCAATGTTGCTGCTGCTCCAGCTGGGCAGGGGTGACCTTCACCTTGGATGACCCAGAATGTAGCAGACTGGGGGCCTAGAATCCAAGCATCCCGCATCATCATGGGCAGATTCAAGCTCAAGAGCTGTGACAGGAAAGAGAGAGGACAAAAACCCTACGAGGCCTCAGAAACCTTAACTGAAGATCGTGCAGCACGGCACAAATGTTTCCGGGGCTAAAAAGGTGCCGCCACAACCGGGCCCGAACGAATGGAACTGAGCAGCAAGGTGGGTAGGCAGGCTTGTCCACCGAGCCGGTTTGGCTCGGCGGGCGCGGCGGGGGCCTTGGTCTCGGGGGAGGACCCGGTCCGTAGTGTAAATCTTCCTCGCTCCGGGATATTGGTTGAACGAAGGAAATCCAAAACACAGACCGACCAGCAAACCTGCGGTGGACCCTGGAAATGTAGACCTCACAATAAGTGCGACGTGATCCATCTGCTTGGTCAGCATCCCTTGGAACACAATTTCTTGGACGTGCTTATTTGGCCCCAGATCTTCTTGGACGAAACATTGATCACAGCGCGCCAATGGCTAGTACCGAGAAACTTCCTTGTTCTAAGTCTGATGCGCATAGCCATTCGTGCGAGTTTGAGAGATTCCCATCTGTTTCCACCGGGACGTGGGCGTGCTATCCGGGTTTATGCACCAAGTTGCTACTGCCAGGACTTGGGTGAGTTGTCAACCTATATTACTCTATAACACATCTCGAACCAACCTCCTCCGAGACACCAGCGCGACCAGCTATCAGGAAGCTCTTCGTAATACGCCCCCGGCTCGCTGGCTAAGGTGCGTGATGTGCCGACCCGCCGCCGCCCTGGCAGCCGTATCGTGTCACCAACCCGAAACCCACGGGCCGACCAGCGTCGAGGATATATGTTTCCTTTTCCGTGGCTGTTCTGTTCGGAAGAAGCTTCGGCAGAGGTATCCAGCGATTCTGACGCGGCGTTTCACCACTCGCGATCTGTTCACCCGGCCTAGATTGTCCATCGAACCAACACGCAGGCGCCGCGGAGGCCGCGCTGAGGCCGGTAAGTCCTTGGGTTTCGAGCAGACTGAATACGGAGTTTGGAACTGTCGCGATGCACCACCCTGTCACCATTATGCCGTCAACCTGAGGCAGTATGTCGCACAGGGAGGGATCCTGTGACGAGGTATACGGATGAAGACAGCTCACCCAGGCGAGAGCAATGTAGAGCATGCCCTTTGCTGAACTATCGTCCGTTCGCCCGGCTCGAGCCCTGCCTCTCTACCGCAATCTTGCTAGCCATAACATGACGTGGGAAATACGGGGCACTCTTGTTGATTATGTGAATACCGACATTTTAGTATTTGGTGAAGGGCCTGGGCGCCTGACTGACTTGCAGGGCGAAGCTGAAGGGACTGCTCGGCAAGGACCAACATTGAGAGTCTTGCAAGCCAGTGGATGGGCTATACCACTGTAAGATTACTGGAACCTAAGCCAGCCACATTGATCACTCTAACAAGAACGTGATTTGATGTCCATAGTAGAACTTGACCTCATCTTGAGGTTCCATCAAAATGCTGATTACCACGAACTGACTGGCTGGTCTGTCACGTTTTACACATGCTTGAACAGGGTTTCTATCCACCCCTCCCCGGGTGGGGGCCGCTGCCAGATCTGTTCAAGCCTCCTCATCGCCTCGCAAAACCGATATGACCCGCCTCTGACCTATGTACAAGGTTGCTCCTGGGCCTTAATGCAGAAAGGCGTGGGCTCAAAAGCCTCTCACAAGATGGGTTGACGCAGAGACCCAAAACGTGCCTAGTGACGCGAATTATTCCGCAACATTTCATACAGCGCCTCCTGATCGTTTATGCTGGAGTAGGTGTTACCAGTAAGGTTAGATCTGTGCTGACCGTACCCCGACCCGTAGTTGGAGGTCGCGTTGTCTGTAGATCCGAACCCATACCAATCCTGCTGCTGCTGCTGCTGCTGGCTGGTAGTTGGATGAGTTTGAGAAGAATAAGAGTTGTAGGTCTGCTGAGATTGTTGCTGTGGCTGTTGCTGCCGAGGCTGTTGGGCATAGGAGGCAGATGTGTTGCCACTCGCCCTCGCTTGCGTAGGAGCCGTTGACTGGTGTCGTGAATTGAACGACTGCATGTTCGTGGACTGCTGCTGGGTCGAAGACACAGGTACATTGTAGGCTGGAGTCGACGAAGCCGGGGTTTTGTTCGAGCTGTAAGAATTACTTCGCCTTCCATTACCGCTAGTCCAATTCTTCGAGCTGGGAGCCGCGGCCTTCGCGTGCGAGGGCGCTGCGTTTTGTGACACGGGATTTGCGAGTGAGGTCGTGCTCGCTGCCTTCGACCGAGAGTCATAGGTACCGTAACCTGAGTACGATGTGGCCGAGCCGTTGGATCCAGCCTGTTGCGAATATGGTTCGTACGCCACTCTCGAGCTTGTCGTGGTTGCTTGTGTTGGTGTATTACTATAGCGAGAGTATTGCTCGTAACTTGGCACGCTTTCCGAGGCTGTGGTAGAAGGAGCGTTGTAAAGAGAGGACGCAGCAGCTACCGGAGGAGGCTGTGGTGCGGCAGACTGCTGAAAGGGTGATGCGGTCTGGCGGCTTTGGGCCCTCTGGCTCTGTCTCGATTTTGTCCTTGCCACCTGTGCCGCTTGCGTTGGATTCGCAAACGGCGACGTTGTTCTTGCAGTTGGCGATGCATGGGGTCGTTTTTGGAGAGCGGCCTGAGTCAGTGTCGTCGCTGCCTGAAGCGCATCCTGCGCGGCGGTGTCGTAGGTAGTTGGTGCCAAAGATTGTTTGTTTCTATATTGCCTGGTCGAAGCACTTTGACTGGTCGCCGGAGACTCTGAATACGCCTGAACGCTATTTGACGGTATGTTGGTCGACTGCCATGAAGCGGCTGGGGCTGGATCTGTAGGGTTGCCATAGACGGCTTCGTGTTGACCAGAGCCAGATGGCAAGCTGCGCCGTGTACCATTGCGTGACAATGTTTGGTGGTTTAGCTGCGACGGAATTTGACTAGGCTGTATAGGCACTGGCTCTGGGTCTTGCGCTTGGTGTTGGGATGCTGATGCACCACCATCAGCATATGCCACATCTGATGCTTGATGTGGCGGCTGGGGGTAGGTAACCCCATTCGTTGCGGCCCTTGGCTGGAAGTAATCAGCATTGGACATGTCCTCAGGTATCCCCACACCTTGTGGATAGGAAAGTCCACTTGGAGCTGGCTGGTATAAATCCTGCGCTACGTCGTGGCCTACCCCAGCGAAGCCTGTTGTGTCGGGTTGGTGCGGCATAACTTCATGAGGTGGCTGGGAAGTATCGAAACCTGGTGAACCTAAGTCCGAGGCCTCTTCCTCAGGCGCCGTGTCTGGCACTGGCTCTGGACCCGGTAGAGAGTCTACTATAGGATCTTGCACAGAAGCGGCTTCGGGTAACTCAGGCTCGTCCACAGCCACTTCCGCGGGCTTGGTCCCAACTGACTTGCGGCTCTGTTGGGGTGGGTAGTAACACGCAATACCTGCTCCAACGCACTCCTGACATTCCGGTTTGTCTTTTGTGCACTATAGAGAGTCAGCATCAATGTACAGCAGGAACATCTGGGCCCGCGGCCTGGGTGGTTCCCTACTTACCTTGATCTTCTTTGCTCGGCACGCTTGACAGCTGCCTCTGGTTTTCTTCACTCTTGGCGTCCCGTCCCCAGGGGGCTTCTTGCGAGTTGTCTTCTTCTTCCTCGTCGAGGCATTTGGATTGTCGCTATTCGAATGATCTGGGGAATGGGGGTGGTTGTCTTTGCTGGGGTGAACGATCCTGAGTCGTTCTGCACCATACTTGACGAGCATGGCGAGAGATTCCAACTGGAGGTCCGGAGACTGGTTGGCGAAGATATTGAATTGCTCTGCGGAGAGCGTATCTGGGTCTATGCCGTTATCTTGGAGCTTCTTGCTTGCCTCTTCCTGTCGACGAGCAGTCTCAAGTGGTGACAGATTCAGTAATGCGCTGTTTTGAACGCTGTCGCCTTGGGGTTGTGCAGCAGAATTTTGAGCCTTCTTCGATTTTGAGGCTTGCGGTTTCTTCGGCTTGGGTGCTGATGCAACAACGTCCTGCTCGGCGTTGCTTGCGGTCTTCTTGCTCTTCTTCTTTGGACCACCCTCCGGAGCCTCGACACCATCGGCTTGACCCTTTCTCTTCTTCTTGCGGTCTCCATTCTTCCTCTTGGCAGCCTCTGTCCTAGGGAGGAGCGGCGGGGGCTTGAAGAGCTCCGCAAGCTCTGCCACCGTTTTGTGCAGCGGCGTATGCTCGAGCTTGACAGTGATCGCACGACGACTCTTCGCAAATGCTATTGTGACCGAGCCACGACAGTCAAACGCAGGGCGTGCTGTATCTCTGGTCAGCCAACAGTTCACCAACGAAGTCAAGGTCTTGGATGTTGCAGCATTCTCTCACACAAGTTTACAGCATCCTGTCCGTCCTTGCCACTAGACTCGGCTATCCGCAGTCTCGCGGAGTGCTTTGAGTTTTGGCGCATCCATGCCTGAGTCGAGTGTTTGCACAGATATGTGAATGTCCACCCTGACGAGTTCCGGGAGACGGAGCGGACAGTCCATGAGCTACCGTCCACACTGCCCAGGGAGGCGATGATGTGCTTGGCGACCAGCTTTTGCACAGCCGGGTCATCGGTCGGTTGATTCAGTAACGTATCGATAGCTCGGATCTCGCGTGTCGCTGGGGCAGGAGCGTCGCCATTCATGGGGGCGGGCGGTGCGGCGCCTGGTGTCCCTCCAGCAGACTGATCGGGATTCTGAGATTCGGCGAGTTCGTTTTCATTTTCCTGGACATTGAAGACAACGGTGGACCTGAATTCGAAGGTTGCTGAGATGTGCTCGGCCTTTGTGTCTGCTACCTTTGCGTTGCGGAGTTGGGCGAGGGAAAGGGCGAGGTCTTCCGTCGAGGCGCAGGCATGGTCGGGCTCGGGCGCGTCGAGGAGGAAGGCGTCCATGGTTGCGACTGCGGGGGAAAGTGAGGCTCAAGTTCGTGGGACCATTGGTGGCCTCGTCCCGCGTCCTCGCCGAATGCCCGGTGGCAGTTGAGGTTTGCGCAGACCGTCGCCGCGGTCAGCGGGCCAGGGTGAGGTTGGGCAAGGCGTGTCGCACCCGCGGGAGAGTAAGGTTGAATTTCAGAGTTGAGCGAAGGAGAGAGATGTGCCGCGTTTCCATGCGCGCGGAGGTCACTGCGACTGTGTGTGTGCCACTGCTCCGCTCACTGTTGGTAGCGTAAGGCTGGAGAATTGTAGTTGGTCAACTAGCGCGCACCGGCACAAGTCCAGGCAAACCCCTGCAGGCGCGCCTTGGACCCTTGAATCAGCCATGTACGTACATGACCGCCCCTCCGGGATCCTGATTACTTAGACGGAGTACCGCCCCGGCGCTTCTATGAAGTCAAGATTTCGGTGGTCTTTGATAACGGAGATAACTTTGGGCTCCTGGTCTCATCCAAGCCACAGGAAGATTTTCCCCTTCATTTCTGAGGACATGTCTGCTTAAGCTGATCGATCCATCAGCGCAAGTACCTAGTCAAATCAGGTACTCAAACAACAGCGCGAATCTGTTCTCTCCTACGTACCTGCTGTCACAACATCGGTACATGGGGAAGAACGACTCAACACAGGCCTTTAGCCCAACATCCGATTCTAGAAGCTGCATTTTGAAACCCAGCCCCGAATGGAATCCAAGCACTAGCTCAAGATGTCTTACAGGACTAGGACTGCACATGGGCCCCCGAGGTAAGAAATTCGAGGCCCTGGCTCAGATGGTAATATGTGCATCCTTCTTTATTAGTGTATCCCGCATTGATGTGCGGCAGCTATGAGCTCCCGTGCTATTCCTCCAGGAAAAAGCAAATTCCCTCGAAGATCGTAGTACGCCAAAAAGGGAATGACATGCCGGCCGTCGCAATGACATGGGCGGCACTGCTGTAAGTGGAAGCTGTCACATGGCACACAGTTCGACGCTGCGACAATAGGGCCAGTCTCACGCTGGATAGAACACCATTCCCACTAGAAGATGTCCCATTGTGAGGCGAGTATGGCAGCCACAGTCAAGTCCTTTCCCATCTCTAAGCTTGCCCCTCGACCCACTCCTCAATGACCTCCAGCAGATCGGCTTTCTTCTTTCCCGTTGTGGCATCCAGGTCCTTTTCCGCACAAATTGCCTTGAGTTCAGCCACCGTCTTCTTCCGCAGCGTGTCGCCATCAATCGCTGCCTTCAACTCTGCAAGTGTTGTGCCACTAGAAGGAGCGGCAGCCTTCTTTGGAGCGGCCTTGCTCCTCTTCTTGGGCCGTTCGTCCTCATCCGCCTCCTCCTCGGCGTCTCGCTTGATAGCCAACTGCTTCTGGACTGCAGCAGCTTCCGACTTGACCATCTCCTTAAACTCAACCTGGTACTGTCCAACTCGCTTGTTAATCTGCTTGAACTTGGGTACCGTGAGGTCAGACTTGCCCTCTTCCTCCACTGTCTCGTCGAGCGCTATGTGCTGCAGCACCTTGTAGTGCCACTGCAGAGATGGATTTGGGTTTTTCGACGGGTCGTACATGCCCTTTGGCAACTGGAGGTTTTCCACAATGATTCTCATCTTGTCGACCAGGTCGTTGGATGCTCTGACCACCGGCTGGCTCTTCAGAGACGTGAGGTCCCGCACGTCATCCACGAACGGGAGAGGGTACAACCAGAGTCCTGCCGGGAGGAATTGTGTTCCAGAATCCCCATCCGACGGGTTCCTAGACGGGAGGATGGCCACGATCTGTGGCACGGCATTCTTTCGTGCGATGTACCAAGCGATGGCCATTTTGTCGCTGTTGAGCAACTTCTGCCAGAGCGCAGAGAACACCCTCGTTGAGCCGACAACATCTGCCTCAGTGGGAAAGATGTATGCAGATTTCTTGACTGCAGCCCATGGGGGCAGCATCGAGCGTGGTTTGAAGCCGATGATGCGCAAGCACTTTCCCTCGAACTGCTTGATCTGTTCTAGCTCATCGGGCTTGAAGTAGACATAATCACCGCCGCTGCCAAACTTGTATGCTTTCTTCAGCTCATTCTTCTCCACAGTACGCATAGAGCCTTCCTCCGTCTTGATGACCTGGCCTTGGACGATCTGCTTTTCGTCGCCGTTCATCCACAGGTAGCAGCTGCGTTGAATCGCCTGCCGGTGGAGGAGTAGGTAGCCATTAACGGAAATGTCAAGTCCCGGGGCCAGGTGAAGGGGCATCTTGGAAAAGTAGGCACGTTTGGGGGTCTGTTTGGCGTTTACGTTGGAAATAAGAGAGTTCAGGAGTGAGATCCCATCCCCGGTCTTCAAAGTCTTGATCTCATCTGGGTTGTCGGGATCTGTTGTGGCGAAAGGATCACGATAGATGATATCCTGGGCCTGTTAGCATAGATGCCCGGGTTGTTCACTGTCGGTCCAGGCCCCTGGACTCACAGTGTAAAACTTGTTCAAGTCGAAGTTCTGCCCTTGCCGAGTGACTGGAAACAATTCGACAGTGACACCAAGATCGAAGAGATCTTTAGCACGGACGACCGCCCTCTCGCGCTCACGCTTGTCTCCCGCGTGCGGATCATCATTGTCTGTGATGATGAACAACCTCCGCGAACCAAAATTGGGCGCGTTTGTCATGAGGGTTGTGTTGGCACAATTCAGCATGTGAAAAATAGAGACTGCGGCCCCCTTGGCAGGCTTGAGGATCCCATTGGGGTCTTTGCCGGTCTCGGCCATATTCTTGAGGGCCCTCACGTCAGCTGCAGAGGGCACATCGAGGTCGATGTGGAGATAGCAATTCCTGTAAGGGTCAAGCGAGGCGCCGACCATGTCACGGACTTTGGTCTTCTCTGTCCCAAAAAACAAGATGCCCATCATGTCTTTTGGCTGCGAGATGATACGCTGCTGCATGACTTGGGAGGCGGTCTTCAACGCTGCCATGACGATGCTGTCTGTGTCATCCTTCTTGGAGCCAGACCCAGGCGGCTTCGCCAACGTCGACTCGCTCACTTCAATGGCGAATATCACAGCGTCCTTTTGCGCCTTGTAGTTCTGCGAAACAATTTAGTGCTGAAAGTGTGACGTTGAAATCCCAGGGTGCACTGACACTCTCGTCAAGCTCATCATCACCGTCGTCTTCCTCTGCCCGCCGCTCATTTTCCTCGGGATCCCAGGCCATGGTTTCTCACTGTTGCTGGGTGTTATCAGGGCATTGCTCAATTGGAGTGGAAGTCCGAAATAAGCTGCTGGCTGGGACGTCCCCCGAGTGAAATAAATCAAGGCATGTATTGTAGTTGTTCACCCTTGTTCCAGTCCCAGGCACCCACCGCGTCTGGCACGCGTAGCTAGGCAGACACCTCCGACAGGGGGGTTAATAGAAGTACTTTGGTACCTACAGTAAGGCCGTTCGCAAGGGAGCTGCAACCAATGACAGGGCTGGCGATTCGGGCAGCTGCAGGGCACCTAACTGGCTGCACAACAACAATGGTAGAAGCTCCCTAAAGCTCGCTCCCGCTGGCAAGTCCCCCAGGCTTAGTTAGAGTCGCAGCAGCCATGGGTCCCTTGGCAGCCAGGGGTGTTTGAGCTCGCCTCCACTGTGGGGTCCTAGATGACATACCCGTCATCAATTGCTGGGCTAGAGCTCAGGATCAGCAAGGACCTCGGGCGATTTGGAGATCGCGGGTTTCCGTACATCTTTCAGCATACGTTGCAACCGCCCTTCCGCTGCCATCTATGTCTGGATAGCATCAAAACTCGTCGCCCTGAGCTTCCTTCTCTGCACTTTTCAAAACGTTTATCGGCATCTGGCAATCCGACCAAAGCTGCCGCCACCATGGCTTTACGACAGTCCGTGGCCGGGCTCTCTAAGATCTCGCGACAGACAGCATCACCGCTATTATTGCCAAGGAGCGCCGCACAATCCGCAAGATGTCTGGCCTCGGTGCATAATCCCCCAGTGACGCAGAGCTCTGCCGGATCGAAAGGACCGACAGCCATGGTCTTCATGAACATGGGCGGCCCATCCACCACAGACGAAGTCGGGGACTTCTTGAGCCGGTTGTTTGTGCGTGCACCGACAGAGGTTCACAGTCTACATTGGACGCCAACAGCTGACCAGGTGAACGTCTTAAACAGGCAGATGGAGACTTGATCCCTCTAGGGAGGCTGCAGAACTACCTGGGCCCCCTCATCTCAAATCGCCGTACACCCAAGATCCAGAAACAATATGCTGCCATTGGCGGCGGCTCCCCGATCCGAAAGTGGTCCGAGTACCAGAACGCCGAGATGTGCAAGATCCTCGACGAGATATCTCCTGAGACGGCACCTCACAAGCCATACACGGCCTTCCGCTATGCCAACCCGCTGACGGAGGAGATGTACAACAGGTTGCTAGAAGACGGCTTCGGCAACGGAAAAGGAGGTCGTGCTGTCGCCTTCACACAGTACCCGCAGTATTCGTGCTCCACAACAGGAAGCTCAATAAACGAGCTTTGGAAGTGGCGGAACAGACTCGAAAAGGGCAGCCACGGTGCCATACAGTGGAGCGTCATTGACAGGTGGCCCGTACACCCGGGTCTGGTGGAAGCGTTTGCGCAGAACATCGAAGCAAAGCTTCAGGAATATCCTGAGGAGAGACGTGATAAGGTCGTATTGCTGTACTCTGCACATAGCTTGCCCATGTCCGTTGTTAACAGAGGTGAGCACTGTGTTCGTACACCACGCTTGGGACTTGAGCTGATGTGAACCATTCACAGGCGACCCATACCCTGCCGAAGTAGCAGCAACCGTCTACGCGGTTCAACAGAGACTCGGTTTCAGGAATCCCTACCGGCTCTGCTGGCAGTCTCAGGTCGGCCCTTCGGCCTGGCTAGGTCCTCAGACCGCTACCTCTGTCGAAGAGTTTGTGCACAAGGGTCAGACGGATCTCGTCCTAATTCCGATTGCCTTCACCTCTGACCACATTGAGACGCTGTACGAGCTGGACCAGGAAGTAATCGGCGACTCGGGCCACCCGGAGACCGTCAAGCGTGCTGAGAGTCTGAACGGCAATCCGACGTTCATCAAGGGCCTGGCAGATATCGCTAAGAAGCACCTTGACAGTGGTATCACCTGCTCCGCCCAGATGGGCTTGAGGTGCCCGGGATGCAAGAGTGAGAGGTGCTTGGAGAGCAAGAAATTCTTTGCCGGAGATGGCAGGGTGCCGGCATAGACACGGGGCACAGCATCAAAGAAGCCGACGTTCCTTGTATAATAGCCTCTTGTTATTTTGGATGGAGTTCTGGCCGGGATGGTGCCAAATTAGCAGAATAGTGTCGACCAGGAAGGGTGTTACACGGTGGAAGCTCAGGCTACAGGGCCCTGTTTCAAAAGGCATCCCCCAGCTGTTCTTGTGTCCTGATTTAGAGGCCGCGTGCTGTTCCCGCTGTCCACCGACACGAACTTGTTTACAGCACACAGTATTCATTCAGCCAAACACACAGATCCAGGCTATAAGATCACTTGCGATAACCCGCGAGGCCACACGGGCCGTCTGCTTACTGCAAGGTTGCGGACCTGGGTTTGCAGTATTTGTGACTAGGATCAGTCGCCATTTTCTTTGACCATCCGAATTTCAAAGACATGCAAGGGACAACGCGTGGCCACAGCCCCCTTCTCCAACGCTGGAAGTTTGCTTCCACAATTTTAGGTTTGGTTGCGATTCCGCCAGTGGAGATGTTACAGTATGTGTTCCCCATTGGTGCTCTCAGCCGGCTGTTCCAGTAAGTGTAAATGTAATTGATGGCATTTTCCAGTTGTTATTAGGTTACAGTTACGACCTTGCTTCTGCACGACAAACTCAGATGGCAGTCAGGCCTCCACTGCCCGCAGCTCAGTCTGTGAGGTCCAAAGTAAATTACGGTTAGATCGCCTTTTGACGACAACTATGGGAATCTAGAACCGCATCAGGCCTATCAACCTTCGAACGAGAAAAACTTAGTGGGCGACACACACATGGGACGTTTCAATATCATGCGGCTCTGGGGGCAGGATCTCCTTGCCCGGGGAGAGAGGGCCGACATCAATGGACGGGCCGCCGCGAGACCGAGCTAAGCAGCTCTGCGCTTGCAGCAATCCAGGACGGAGGATTGACAGCACCGTCAAGACCGAGGTGTGCCCCAGGGTGCTACCCGCCAAACCATGTGGGCTGATTAAGCCTGGCAGGGCAGAGTGACTAAAACATTCACCATGTCCTGCCCGGCTGCATAATGATTCATTGTGCGTCTTGCAGGCTTGCGTTCCCCGAACAGCCTAGCGCACCGCGTGGTCGGGATTGGTTCGAGGCTTCTGCAAGCTCAGGGGACGAGCGCGGGTTTTGGGGGGGTCAGGGGGCGCGGTGATAGGGGGCACGATGCGAGTTGGGGGAGAGTGTGGCTGTCATCCAGTAGGTGAGCTTGGTGAGGACCGACTTCCGACGGTGCGGATGCGCTGGAGATTTGCGGTCTTCCTGTTCGGGCTTAGAAATCAAAGATCGCTTATTATGCGAGACAACGAAACAAGTGCGTCATCAGTTGTCGCAATCGCAGCTCGACAGGACATGACCACCTCTGGCATGTCCTTTGCAGCTAACGACCTGCTCAGATAGTGTTAGGCCAGCCCGGTAGATCAGGTCTAGGAGAGTTAGCTAGGCATTTAGCTGGTAAACGGTCTTCGAAACGGTGATTACCACCGCCCCGGTGCTGCGCCCAAAGCTGCTTCCAAGGTCGTCGTTATTATTAGGGACCTTGATGAAAGGCGGTTTGACAAAACGGGCGGCAGGTCTGGGCCCCGGCAACTGACATTCACTCCCCCCCCCCCCCGTCTTGAAACCTCCGTCTTAGCGCACGCATGCTACGCTGCAAAGCAAGAAAGGAGGACCGCGTTGTCCACGTTTCCCATGCCACTGGGCCCATCGGATTTGCTCCAGACAGCCCCAGCTCAAGGAATGCTGGCCGTTCCCCCGTAGGAATCCCCACGCTTATCAGATAAAGCAGTGGGAGCTTGTCTTGCTTCAAAACAGTCCAGGCTGTCCAGCAATCACTCCGGCATTTTGACGTTGACTCGCTCACCTCTCTTTTCCCGGGCTCAACGTCTATTTGTGCTGGCCGAGTGCCCTCCCTTCACACCTGTTCATGTTTCCCAGCTTGGATGCACACCAGTCGCAGGTAATGGAGAGCATCGCGGACTGCCGGCCCCACGTTGTCATCTCATCCTCCGTATAATCCGAACTCCGCCACCCCGTCATAGAGACGAGCGGACTTCGTGTTCGCGTCCGACGACTGAGCCACAGCGCAGACTGCGGCTTCACCGTGACCTGAATCGGTGGTTTTGCGCAGCCGCCAGAACCGCGCACTGCATAACCCAGGAATCTCTCGGTGTTGACAACCACCAGCTGGACCATTCGCTCTTCAGCTCCAGGTCACACAGCCGTGGCCACAAACGACAATGGCCGACCCAGTGCGCCGAGGCTCGTTGGCGGACGACGCGTACTCCCTCTCGACGACGCCGGACGACGAGGAGAGGCTGGTAGCGCCCGACGAGAGCACGAGCCTGCTGGCTGCCGGCATCGCAAGCTCTTACGCGGGATCGGAGCACGAGGTGCAACCCGCCGACAAGGACAGCTGGGACGGATATGAGGAGTTCAAAGGCCTTCCCTGGTACAAGCGGCCTTCTGTACGTCCCCTCCCCGGCTGGCATGAGCCTTGCGGAGCTGTCGTGCTAACAACCGTCTGTCCAAGGTCTACTGGCTGCTTCCTCCATATGCCCTCTTCACCTTGGCCTTTGGTGGGTCCGTAGTGCCAAAGCTCAACCTGTAAGCCGGCCCCTACCTACTCTTGCCTGCTCTCTTCGCATGCGTTCTAACAACCAGCAGTATAGTCGCTCTCGTTTGTCAGCGCTACTTTTCCGAGCAGTCTGTGGATGATCCCACCTTCATCGTCGCCCCCGTCGTGCTCGGCGGTGACAACCCCCAGTGTAACATAGCCGAGGTTCAGCAAAATGTTGCGACATTCATGCTGGTCCTCAACGTCATAGTCGGAGTCTTGAGCGCCTACACCACGCCCAAGATTGGTTCCTTGTCCGACCGATTCGGGCGCAAGAAGTTGCTGGCCTTGACTTCTTTCGGCGGTGTCCTCGGCGAGCTTGTGACGATATTTGCAGCCAGGTTTCCGGACGTCATCCATTACAGGTGGCTCATACTAGGAGTCGTTTTCGACGGACTCGCTGGCTCCTTCACGGCCGGCTCTGTACTTAGTCACTCATACACCAGTGACTGTACACCTCCATCAAAGCGTGGTGTGACCATCGGATACATCCACGCATGCCTTTTTAGCGGCCTGGCCTTCGGACCCCTCCTTGCGGGTTACTTCGTGAAATGGACTGGATCTTTACTCTCTGTTTTCTATGTCACCCTCGGATGCCACCTGATCTTCATCGCATGTGTTATCTTCATCCTGCCAGAGTCGGTATCGAAACGACGCCAACTGCTGGCACGCGAGAAGCATCGGGCAGACCAAGTGACACGCGCCCAGCGCACACGAGAATGGGCATCGCAGTACTTGGCGACAGCTGAGGGCGCGACCTCTTGGTTGTGGTCGTGGCTTGCATCGCCCAAGTATGCAAATGCCGCTGCCTCGATCCGGGCAGCGAATCCCTTGGAGCCTCTCAAAGTCCTGGCCCCAAGGGGTCACGCCAACAAGCGCGTCAAACGGAACCTGATTCTCCTCGCTGCCATCGACACCGTCATCCTCGGCGCGGCCATGAGCTCAGGGCAGGTGACCCTGCTGTATAGCGAATTCATCTTCCACTGGGGCAACTTCGAGACGTCACGATTCATCTCCCTCGTCTCTCTTGTCCGAGTCGTCGTGCTGCTGACCTTGTTACCCATCATCAACTACATCTTCCGGATACGCCCGGCACAGAAGCGCCGTAGGGAATCAGGTGCCATCGCAGAACGAAGTGCTGGTGCAGATGGCCTGGATGTGTGGCTCCTGCGCCTGGCTATTGTCTCCGATGTCATCGGTATCACTGGGTATGTATTTGTGCGCACTGAAGCCCTCTTCGTACTGAGCGGTGTAATCACCGCTTTTGGTGGGGTGGGCTCCGCGACCATCCAGGCCGCCTTGTCAAAGCATGTCCCTGCGGAGACGATCGGACAACTCCTCGGCGCCATCGGCTTGCTTCATGCACTGGCCAGAATCGTCGGCCCGATTATATTCAACGGGCTGTATGCGGCGACAGTAAAGACCTTCCCGCAGGCTGTATTTGTCCTTATTAGCGGCATCTTTACCGTGGTATTGATTTTGTCCATGTTTGTGAAGCCTCATGGTAAGTCCGTCCATCTCTGGTTTCCCTGGGCCAGTGCTAACAGCTAGGTGACAGTCTACATGACGAAGGCCGATGAGGCCGAAGAAGAGGGGCCAGTACGGCCTAGTGTCCACCGACAAGACACTCTGACCGAAGACGAGTTCGTGCCTCAGCTCTAGAGAGCTGGCTGCACGTGTCTCAAGGCTCCTCCCGCGTGCGAAGGCCGCCCTAGGACCTTGTCATTTATTCGAATGTATATGATATACGCACTTTCCATTTGTAACTGCATTGTGTCTGTTTTATACCACCAATTTCAACGGCCTGTGTTCTGGGATAGAGATAGACAAGCAGCCATGTGTGCTGAAGGATACCAGCGTTATGGTATTTAAGTATGATATAAGTGCTCGAATATACAGTATGAACATGCTAGATTCGAGGAACCAGGCGAAATACAAACCTGGCTCGCGAAGTTGCCAGGGAGTTGCCCCGGAAAAGCTGACGTGCTGTAATCCGGAACATTTAGCACTGATACCCACTGTTTGCCAGGTTGGGACAGTGGTACTAACGCCGGGCATGTCAAGTGCTTTGGCGTTGGCCACCACCCAAGCCTCCGACCTCCCAGCCTAGCCACAGTGAGCAGTGAGCGACTCCAGCCAGGTCGCAAACCCACTCCTCGCCACGATCTATGTGAGAACCTGTCCTTTTCCACTTTTTGTTTGTGAAGCCAAGGATGTTCAAGCACCTGTGGAAAAGTCCTGTCAGCACAGTCCTTTACCACACAACGAGAGCAAAGATGAGCTCAGGTCCGCCGGGCGGGAAGATATCCTTCGGGCCGTTCGAGGTGACCTCTCAGGTGAGTCTCGATGACGTGACACGGGGAGACAGCATCTCACCTAGAATACAGACAGACCATTGCTGACACAGAACACCCAAGGTCTTCCTCACAACACCGCATTCCTTCGCGCTGGTCAACCTCAAGCCGCTGCTCCCTGGCCACGTCCTCGTGTGCCCGTCGCGGCCGCACAGGCGCCTGACGGACCTCTCCCTGCCCGAGGTGACGGACCTGTTCGCCACCGTGCAGAGGGTCCAGCACATGCTGGCCCGCCACTATTTTACGGCACCCGGCAGGCAGGAGGGGCAGCGGCAGCGGCAGGGGCCGGGCGGCTCGTTCAACATCGCCGTGCAGGATGGCCCAGAGGCCGGGCAGACGGTCGCCCACGTTCACGTCCACGTCATCCCGCGCGTCCGCGGGCTGAGCTCCAAGCCCGAGGACACGGCGGGGGACGAGCTCTACGAGCAGATGGCGCGCGAGGAGGGCAACGTCGGCGGGGCGCTGTGGGACCGCCAGCAGCAGGAGCGGCAGTCCAACGGGGCCAGGCCTGTGGCAGGCGGCGCGTTTGACCGGATTGAGGATTCGCAGCGGAAGGCTAGGAGCATGGAGGAGATGGTCGCAGAGGCGGAGGTGTTCCGGAGGGCCCTCAGGGAGATGGAGGAGGAGGACGGGTCTAGACCAGCCGATGATGAGGCGTCATGACAATCCTGTATGTCCCACTGGTCGTCGGGTTGATCGTGTTGTGAAGGCTGTCACAGCATTGGAGTTGAGGTCAAATGCGTGCAGCTAGCCGGCCGCTGGGGGTGGCGGGTTCAGAATCACACAAGATTTGCATACACATTAGACCGCTAGAGTAGTGGCAGATGAAAAATCTTTTGCATTTATACACATGTATATGTCCCTGACCAGGTATCCCCATCCAGTGCGTGTACCAACGCCAGACTTTTGCCAGCCTTATCCAAACCAGGTGTAAGAACAGAACCGGTTTCCAGAATCAAAACAACGCTCCGGGCTCGGCAAACAGCACACTTTGAAACTCCCTTCAAACGCAAGTAGCTCAGTCCAGCCCCGGGATCTGATCCAGATTCGTCATCGAGCTGTCAAAATCCCAGCTATCCCCCATGTCCAAGTCAGCACCTTGCAGGCCCTTGAACATGAATACATCGCCACCAGCCACTCCGGCCCCAGCCCCAGCCCCGTTGGTATTGCTGTTGCTGTTGTTATTGTTTGCATTGTTATTCGTCGGGCTGGTCATGCCCCAGCCCTCAAAGTTCTGCTGCCAGTTGATGCCGTCCTTTAAGAACCATTCTTGTCCGTCGATGGCATATACCGAATTTGGCGTAGGATTACGCGTCGCAGTCCTTGAGCTCTGTGCCGATGGCCCGCTGCTGGTAATCTGCACCGGCGCGTACGATTGGTGGTAACGTGGCAGGGCCGGCGCACTAACACCTGGCATGGTCCACGAGCTGTTGAAGGCGAGGCCAGGATTGCTGGCGGGGTCGACCGAGGCAGACGTTGGCCCCTGCCGAGGCTGCACGCCGGGCGGTGCTATCGACCCAATTCCCATGGTTGACATCAGGTCTGGCGACATGGCCGCAGCCGAGTCCTGCGCCAGCTGCGATGCTTGGGTGTCAAGCCGACTTGGGCTGTTCTTGAGCTGGACTGGGGACTGGGGGAATGACGGAGGCGAAGGCGTCACGGATGGCATCATGGGCTGGTTAGGCGATGGCACATCTCCTGTACCCAAGTAGCCGTAGTTTTCATCAGTCCGGCGAAGGATGGCGGCTGCCTCCTCTGGCAGCTCGCAGTTCCATTTCCTGACGAGGACGCTGATGATGCTTAGCGATCGTCTCGCGCAGAGCCAGTCCTCGGCTATCTCTTCCAGATGCTTCACGCCATGGATGATGTCTCTCCTTGCAGTCTTCTCGGGTAAGTTGAGCAGATGGATGGTGCAGGCAGAGTGGACCATGTACACCGCGATGTTGCATATCTGCCGGAGGTTGTACAGTTTCTTGTATAACCTCATGAGCTTCGAGATGAAACCGGCATTGGCCGTGCAAATACGGCGAGGAGACACGTGCGGTGGTAATGGAGACGTGGCAGGGTTGTACTTTAAGAACGGCCGGAAGAGGTGGATATACTGCAGATGATAGAACATGCTGCAGTCTCAAAATCAGCAGTGGCTCCGGCGGAGGAGACGGACTAACTTACTGCATCAATATCACATTCGGTAGCTGGCCATCCTTCGGCTCGAATTCCTGTGGCAACTCCTTGCGCCAGTCTTCCAACCGCCTGTGCAGCTCACTGAGCTTCTTCAGCTCAACCGACTTCCCACTTGACCTGCCGATATGGTTGGGATGGTAGAAGAAGATTAACAGGTCACTGCTAATTTCGCATAGTTTTGAGAGCTGAAGGCCGACGGCCCGGGTTCGTGCCGGCTGGCTGAGGGTCTGATCGAATCCGCCATCCGCATATGGCGACCAAATACCGCCGTCTTCGTCAGGGAAGACGCTATATTTTGGTACATTGTAAGAGTTCTTGGGCAGCTGTGGTAGCCGGCCGAGGTAGTTGGACCAGCACTTGTCGAACAGGAAACAGCCCCAGAATGTTATCCTACGGGCATCGATCTCTTCAGCGCTGATCTGACCATTTTCCGAAGCGATTGCCCCAGCGTCGAGGTTGAGACCAATATCCTGGGCCATGCGGAAACTCATTCCGCTGTAGACCCAGCCCTTGGCCTCGCGCCCGCAGCCCGCTTCGCGTACAGACATCAAGGCCAAGGCCTGGACTGTGACCAGCTTGGGCTTCTCGTATTCATCATTGTCTATGATGACTTTCTTGGCCGCGGCAAAGAAGTGGTCACCTTTGGACCGACTATCTCCGGGCACAGCAAAGGCGCCTGGCACATCTGTGAAGTGGCAGCCCAGTGCCAGCATGGCATTTACCAAGAGGGGCGAGCAGTATATCGTGCCTTTTGGTAAAGCTCGTGGCTTGCCCTTTAGGAAGTCTCGCCAGAACAATTTGCGTGAGATTGTCGTGAAGTATGGGTAATGCCAGTTCCAGTACATGTTCATCAGGTGGATGACCAAATTCCTGTCTTTTGTCACGTCGGACCAGCTCGTGACGGGGTCCTCGTTGGTCTGGAGGCTGACAGACTCGGGCTCAGCGGGCGTGTCATGGGGGTCGCCCTGGTAGATGAGGTGCGACGTGCCGCCGATGAAGCGGATTGTGCCGTTCTCTATTCGAAGCTCGCCCATTTTCCTGGCCAGGTCTCGCTCGCCTTCCACGGGCTGGTCGGTGGTGTACTGGTCATCAAACTGAGCGTCGTCATTGTTCTTGTTGGCAAAGTCTTCCTGCAGGATAGTTTCAGCCACGGTGTCCAGGCTGTCGCACGTGCGGATCCTCCTCGTGATCTCGGGCACATCCTCCTCGGCAGCGTTGAGGATAGCCTCTATGAGAATCTGGAGGGTTGAGTTCCTGGCCTTGGCGCTGTCGATCTTCTCGCGATAGACGCCTTTCCTCCTGTGGTCCGAGTTTGGGTCATAGACACATTCGGTCTCATAAACACTGGCGCAGGCGGCACAGGAGGGCAGTGCGCCGTCGCATTTTGACTTCCTCTTCCGACATGCGATACAGGCCGTGCTGACACAGCGGCGCTTCTGGTTAGCGGGGTCATTCCGGCTCCTCGACTTCTTCTTGGTGGGCGGAGGTGGGGCGGCCTCCGGGGCTGGGGCCGCGGGTTGTGGCTGAAGGGCCAGGCGAGGGTTTTGAGGTTCCATGGCGGATGCTCAGAGCCCAGAGCCCGGGTCAAGACACAAGAGGCGGCCAGAGAGACGTGAGAGACGGTTGTGGGGTCGTGACTCGAGGGCGGAGACGGGCTGGGCTGGCGACGGCGGGTGGTAGAGGACGGTGGCACGGCGCGGCACCGGCATCAGTCAGCATCCGACCCACCCGGATCGAATCAGGTGAGACTGTCGTGAGATGACCGGAGCACCGAGAGGACCAGCCGGACGGAACGTGCGATCTGAGTTGCGGAGCGAGAGGGGTGAAAAAGAAAAAAAAAGAGGGGCTATCTGCAAGCACTATATCTGTATCTCGCGTTGCCCAAGTCCAGAAGAAAGCGTGGGAGCGCCAGGCTGATGGGCGATAAGGAAGAAAAGGCTGTGATTGACCGGTTCAGGCGCGGGCGAGGGCCTGGGCGAGTGCCAGTGCGGGCGTGCCGGGGCGGTGGTGAGCTGCGACGGGCGCTACAGATGCCCGGTTGTCCTCTGGCGTCCAGTCCCAGTCCCGGCACATCGGGAGTCGACCAGGACGAACGAGGCCTGACTTTGATGCTGGGGAGGACGGGCGGGCGGCGAGACGTGAGCGCCACACAAGCGACAGCGATATGAGTGAGGGTGGGCAGCAAGCAGGTGCGACGTCCAGTCTAGGCAAGTGAGTCTCCAGTCTCCTGTCTCCAGCAAAGCGTCAGGCAGGCAAGGCCGCTTTGCTTTTCTCCCGCGAGCATGTGCTTCTCTGACTGCTTGTGGTTGTTGATAAGAGGCGCTTGACACGCGAGATAAGGCCACAACTTGAAGACCCCGAGTGGGCTTGCATGAATCGATCCGCCCTGCCACACCTCTTGTGGGGCCCCGGTCCCGGCTTGGTTGATCCCGCCCGCACTTTGTGGGTGCCCGCTGTGAAATCCAAACTCCGTTAGTGGTCAAGCTGGTGTGGGGGTTCCCATTCTGTCATGGTCCTCGCTTCTCAGGGTTCAACCCGATGGGTGCCACCCTGCCCTTGATGCAAGTCTACTCGTTGATCACGGCGAATACCTCTGCGTATTCGTTACCATGGGCGGATGATCAAGGGACTCGAGGCTCACCGCACAATAGTATTCACTGGCAATGATGGTCGAAGTTGAGACATCATTGTAGCAACCTTGCGAGCTTCAAAAGACAAGGAAAGACAGACCAGTGAGTTGCTATCATTTATTAGTGCCTGTATGTACTATGAGAGGTCACAGCATTATTGTCATTTCCAATGGCCTAGACTTGGGTCGGCCGTGGAGCAGCCTTGTTATTCTGGTTCGAGGCATTTGCTTGGCAATAGGAAGTTATCTGCCAGCGGCACGTCGCGGAAATAGTTAACTACCTCAAGCCACCACGCAGACTTGACTTGAAATGAGAGGTCCGTGTTTAAATTTGTTACAACAACTTGATCGATACAAGCTCAAGAGAGAGAGAAAAAAACCCACGCGCTCCGCTGTGCCAAGGCACGTGGAAGGCCAGCTTGCAGATGCAATCGAACGAGTGCATCCTGGCCCTTTTGTGGCAGCAAGCTCGCATAGACAGGCTGAGAGGCAATTTGGAGGATCCTCAAGGATGACGAGTGTGGTAAATACATAGCACATTACAACATCAAAGGGCAGCCACGTACTTAGGTACTTATTGTCTTCTCCGGGTTGGTGCACGGCTTAAAATAGATGGTTGCGGGGACTAGTATTGGGCAGTCACAAACTAGTAGATTACCAGGATTGAGTGCTTTGCCACTATCTATGCAGTATCTGAGTATACTGTATCCAGGTATACTATCAGAAACAATTGAGCCTCCAAGTGAATCTAGGTAGTTGCATGGCAAATGCATGCGCAATGCGCACCCGAAGTCCCCAACCTTCCAGACAATGTGAAATTATTACGACGGGGCATCACTCCATAGTTCAACCGTCATGATGTGTTTTAAGGCTCTGATTACGCAAAACAGCGTGTCTGGCACCGACCCGTTGGTTGATTCAAGTGAGAAGCGCACTTCAATATGTACTCCAAAACGCTGGGTGGCAGCGGTCGGGAGCGCCATATTCAAAGCTATTGACGCCGTTGTATGATCATAACAACACATGTGATATTAAAAGAGCAGGGAGATCTATCATTTATCAGGTATTCTAGGTACGCCCGATCGTGTGCGTGATGAAAGAAGGAGACCGACCAAAATTCTGTATCGGCCAGCGCACGGGTACGCATCCTGAAATCAGTCAAGAAAACACACGTTATTGCCAAAGAGCGTGCAAAGGAGACAACAAGTGGAAAACATGAGAAATTGATACCACTTCCATCCAAGGAAAATGTCCATCCAGTAGAGAAAACATTCATTCAGCAGGAAAATATCACCAAAATCAAGGAAACGCCGCTCGGTAGATCACGCCCCAGGATAGTTGCATACTCATGAGTCCCAGATTGGGCCAAAGGCGGGTATACCCCTTGACTCGAGGTCATACACCAGCTTCGAAGTGACAGGACCATTGCTAATGATACAGACGCACTCGGCGTCGCTCGCCTTGTAGAGCTTGTATGCCTCGAGTGCCATGTTGGGGCGCCCTTGCTCACGCGTGTTCCAGACCACTGCCTCGGGGTCAGTGTCGTAGATGGCATCGATGATCTTGCGGCCGAAAGTCTTTTCTGGAGCGGGAGTGGACCAAAAGATCCTGCAGGGGACTTTCTTCGCTGTTGCCTGTGTTAGCATTTTTTCGCGAAACGATGCCTTGATTTAGAGAACATACCCATGATTACTGGCAAGCAAGGCCCAATGCCTGACCCAGTGGCAACCAGCACGATCTTGTTGAAAAGGGGCGCCATGCGGAGGACTCCAGAGGCCGGAACGCCCCGAGTCCAAATCCTCGTGGGCGGATTCTCGATCGTGCGGCCGGTCCAGTCACCAGCCCGCGAGACAACGATGCTGAATCCTGGCTTTTTCGGATCAGTCACCGTGGCAAACGCGTGCCACTCCCTCATCGGGTTGTCAGTGATGCGGACAGCCCTGCCAGGAGGCGGCGTGCAGAAGTCGAAATACAGCCGGACCGCGTGCTTCGACAGGGGCTCGACGACGACGTTGACCTTGCGCAGTCGAAGCCAAGGCAGCGCGATGGAGAGCGTCGTCAGGGTGACTAGCCAGATCGCAGGGCTGCGGAGCAACTCTCCGCCCAGCGAGACGCCCGCGGGAGTGAGAGAGGCGGTCGAGACGACGATGTGCGCCCAGACGAGCGCGAGGGTGGTCCACCCTGCGAACCGGTGAGTCCACTCGAATTGGTCGTGGAACTTGGGGCGGATCGTCGGATACGCCATGACGAGGATGACGTTGAGCAGGAGCAGTATGGTGAAGGTCAGTCCGACTGTCGCGCTGTTGATGTGGTACTTCTCATTGCCCTGGACGAAATAGATGGTCGACTGTACGGCGAAGATGACCCACCACAGCGTGGCTGTCACCGCGGCGCCCGAGTGGATGCCGCCCATGTGGTAGCAGCGGGCGAGGTGGCGGCGGATCCAGAGCGGTGCAGATGTAGGACAGCGAGTTGCGAGCCAGAAGACAAAGTTGACGACGTATTCTTGGCGGAAGAGCACCGACGCGAGGAGATTGGCTGCGACTGCAGTGGCCAGGTTGTTGACCGGAAGGCCGTCGCTCGGCGCGTTGACGAGCATGACGATGAAGGCGATAAGGTTGATGCTGAAAATAACGAGGAATAGCTTCCTGTAAGCGGATAGGGCCTTGTGGCGGAACCATCTCTGTCCGTGGAAGCCGTTCTTGGTTGGTAGCTCGATCTCCTTCTCGTTGACGCTCTCCATTTCCGTGATCGAGCCGCGCTCGAGGCTCTTCTCCACGGTTTCCGGCTTGTACAACCCAACAGTTGTCTCTTGCGAGTACACCGTGGGTGGTGGCGTCGGGATGTCCTGGGGCGGCTTGATGATCTCGGTCTCGTTTGCAGCACCGAGTTCCTTGAGGGTTCTCTTGTCGATCTTGCCACCGGGGGTCATTGGCATAGTCGTCATATGAACAAGCTTAGAAGGCAGGGCATAGTGGTTAAGGCGCGTCGCAAGGTGGGCCTTCAGAGCAACCTCGTCCACATTGCCGGGGGCGCTGTAAAATCCCCAGAGCAGCTCGCCGATCTTGATGGCAGCCGCCTTTTCGACGCCCGGGAAGGACTCCATAGTGGCAGAGACACCGTCGAGTTCCACGCGGAACCCCTTGATCTTGACTTGGTCATCCTTGCGGCCCAGGGGTTCGAGCTCGCCGTTGCCTAGCCAGCGTCCAAGGTCACCCGTATTGAACATCATGCTGCCGTCGCTCGCGAACTTGTCTGGCTGGTATCTCTGGGCTGTAAGGTCGGGCAAGTTGACATAACCCCTGGAGACACTGAGTCCTCCGACCCACATCAAGCCAATTTCACCAATCCGCACGGGATTCAGCGAGTCGTCCAAGATGTACACGTTTGTGTTGGGAATTGGTTTGCCAATTGTGAGTTTCGTGCCGGGCTCGTGGAGTTGAGCAGTGTTCAAGATCGTAATCTCAGTAGGGCCACAGATGTTGTAGAACTTGACGTGAGGAGACCTATACCTACGCGTTAGTAAAACTGACAATGATCGAAAAACTGAAACAATTGGTTGATAAATCCAAACAAGGCGTATTGGGTGTGGAAATCATATCTCATGGCACAAAAACCGGTGCTGGGTTGCACCAAATGTGATCTGCATAATGAGCGTGCTCATAATTCCATTTCGAGACAAACTGGGTGGTGAGAAGTAGGGTGTAAATCAGCAGCAGGAAAAAAGTTGCACATACCATTCCTCAGCAAGCGAGACGGGGCAAGGTTCCCCTCCCACGACAATTGTTTTGATGTTTGGGAACTCGGATCGCTTGGGGAAGTACTTTTGGGCCCCTGTCGGCGTGCTGATGACAACGTCGACGCGGCTGAGGCATGCGTTCCAAATCTCGCGATCGCCTCCTCTACGAGAAGGTCCTCGCAGGTTCAAGGAACCTCCATTCATCAACGTCGCAATAATCTCCCAGGCACAGAGGTCGAAGCTCAGCATCAGAACGCACGCAACCTCGGTGCCAACCGTGATGCCGAGCTTGCCTGGCTCGTTGAGCAATGTATTGCAGAGGTTCATGTGGCTGCAGTCCACGCCCTTCGGCTTTCCGGTTGTGCCAGATCTAAGGACTCAAATTAATTCCAATTCTCGAATTTCATGTAATACCGGCAGTGACATACGTGTAAATAACATAGGCGCCATCTTGCGGCCGAATATTGACATTCAACCTTTGAGTGTCTCCAGTCGTCCAGATGGGGTCTACCGCGTCGAAAGCGGCAACCTTGGCAGAACTCCCAATTGGCATGCTCCTCTCAACCTTATCCTTGAAGGTAGAGAAGCAAAGCACGACACTCGCTCCCGAGTCATATATGACGCTGCGAGTATGTCAGAAATCCGTGCAACACTTGTGTTACTTTCAGGGCCAAAAGTATGCTTACTGCCTCAGACTGGCTTCTACCATTACAGCGCCATCGATCGGGACATATTGCGCCCCCGACTTTAAGACGCCAAGAATGAAGGCGCACATCTCGGCTGACCGAGAATAGACGCAGACGACCCTCTGGCCGGGGCCCACTCCATGATTTTGAACGAGATAGTTAGCTATCACGTTGGAGCGTGCGTCCAACTCAGCGTACGTCCATGTTCTCTCGGCGTCGAAGCATTCCCGGACTGCTGTAGCGTGCGGGTACGCAGAAGCAGTTGCTTGGAATGCGTCTGTGATGGTAGTATGAGGAAGGGGAACTATTGGTCCCTTTCCGTATTTGTTAAAGAGGACTTGGTCCCCTTCTGAAAGAGATGAGGTCGCGTGAAACGACATGGTGGGTAGTGTAAAGTACTAGTAGCAGTGAGGGGAGGAGTGTTGTCCGGGTAGAGAGGTCTCAAGCCTGCCTGGGGGTTGAAATAAATCTGAAGTCTCAGAGCATAAGTTCTCATAAACTCTCTGATACGTAGGAAAGAGTCGCAACGCCTTGGGATAAACACCAGGGGTTCCTTGGAATTTCCCAGTAAGCTTTTCTTTCTAGACAGCGGGCCATGTCTACGTCTTATATAGCAGTTGGCTTGCCGAATCCGTCAATGAGGCCACGGAACCCTCCTTATGGCTGGAGGTGTTCCTTCCGCGAGCCCACCAGTGACAGGAGGCGAGTGGCACTTGAGACTACAAGCTTGTGATCTGGTTAAGCTTGTTTTCGTACTTGAAGTTGCATGTTACTACATCACCTCCACGGTGGAGCTCAAATTGGCACTGTGCTACAATGACACCCGAAGCCTTGCATCGCTTGTATGGCAAGCATTGTGACGGTTGGGATGCATGGCGAGGACTAGCCACATTCCAGATGGGGTGTAGACTAGGCTTAGCACGCTGTAGCCATGGCACATTAATCCAATCCGTGCATATAACGTAATCAACAACTGCTGAGCCTCGGATTTATATACCTTACCGTAAGCTAAAGTTACCTGTTTTAAAAAGAAAAACTAAATATTATTAAAATTTAAAAAGTTTATAGGACTATTAATCTATTATTTTAAAAAATTATTTTACGCTATAACTATAGAAGAAGTTTATTAATTTACTTATTTTTAAAGATAATATTAATTTTAAGAAAGAATTACTTATATTTCTCATATAATTAATAAAATACTGGTATGTAAAACTTAGACTATTTAGGATATATCTTTCTTTTATTGTGCTACTGCCTTGAACTACTCTGAGTCTCTGACAGTTGGACAGCCATCCGGCGCGAGTTCCATAAAGTCGAGTTTCACATGTTCGGGCGCACAACAGACCACCAATCTGTATGGCCAGTCTCAAACAAGCGCAGTAGTCGCCTTTATCTCTCAGCATTTGTGCTTTTTGATCGAGTGTGTGTATGTGCAGCTCTTCATCCACTTCTGTGCATTGGGTCGAGGACACGTTCCCAATTAACCCCCACGATGACACCAATAAGGAAGGTTGAGGGAAGGTTGCAATGTCAGTCGTAGCCTTCACCTCTCTGAGTAGCTTGTCCCGGTCCATGTCGCACCGCAGCCCGATACCGAGGCCAGGCTGTCCATGCCTTGCATGAAGATCGACGTCGACAAGGCTCTGGAAGTTCACAAGAATCGATTGGAATGACTTACACGTTGCCCGGCAGCAGTGTAGTTGCCCGGCGTGGTCGGCAGCGTCGCAACGGTTCTTGTGCCATATCGTCCAAAAACGCGCATTGAAATTCATGAAAAAGTGACCGCATACAAATGAAGTGAAGGTCACCTGGCTATGTTCATCTTAGAATTAATATGTAAAATATACTTAGATCATTATAGCTTAGTTAGTCATGTTTATTAAGATAGATGTATAAATATCTAAACTATAGTATTAGTTTTAAGTTATTCTTTGATTTTTAAATATTTTTTTCTTTTTTCTTTTTTCTTTTTTTCTATAAAACGAATAAAAGACAGGTAAAATTTATATGCTAACTTACTTAGGATGCCAAGATAATTATAATGATTGATACTGTGGGGTTGGGTTATGTCTCTGAACGAATCGAGGGTCGGATAGACATCTGTTCTTCCCGGGGCAAATTCCGTTTCCAGCAAGTAAGCACAACACGGAGGCTGGAAAGTTATCTGATCAAGGTCCCCGGAGGGCAAAAGCCCCGACCTCTGGCCGCCAAGCGGGGGGCAGGAGGAGTGCATCTGGGGTGGACCCATGGCCGTCCACATGCAAGGCGGGCTCAGGAGCCGAGTGGATCGTCACCTGGGATGTCTGGCGAGGGGACCCGCGGGAAAGCAAACACAGTACATACAGTCAACCCAGTCGCAGCGGGTATTGAAACGAGAAAACATGGCTGGCATGTTCCGCAGGCGAGGTGGGGCCCCTGGACACACAGGCAGAGGAGGGGGTTGGAATTCGTATCCCTCAATGGCTGTTGTCCTGTTCTACGGTACTATGGCTGCTGGCAGCATAGGGACGATCTTTGGGCACACCGAGAGCTCATCAGCGTCTGTTGACACGGGTCGCTGTCACATGGTGTGGCATCGGCGTATGCGGGCTGGAGGTGCGTATGCAGACATGTCTATGTTGACGTCGCTGGTCAAGTCCATACTATACTCATACCCGAAGGCTATGACGCCTTGTCGCTGTCGGATCGAGGCGAAGGCGGCTGCAGGAAGGGGAGTTGGGCCTGCGGGATCCCAAGCGAGGTCGAGGCGGAAGAAGGGGAGGCCGGGCAGGAAGAAGCATGGAGGAAGACCAGAAGAAGCAACATGATGGTTGTTGGTTGCATCGATCGATCCAGACAACCACACATTGCAGGGCGGTGGTAAGTGCGGGTATTGGTAGGCCAGGCGGACGAACAAGATGGTTTAGGAACGTGTAGGCCGGGGAGCACGGTGATATGGGATGTGGGTCGGAAATTGGGCGCAGAGATCACCGATGCCCTGGCGATATGTGGAAGGAAGTCTGCGGGCGAGACGGGCGAGACGGACGGACAGACATGAGGCGTAGTTTGGTTTGGAAGGCGGGGGACGCGATTGACGAGGCAGATTGATGGTCCCTGGGACTGTCGTCACGGCACATGCGCGCCGGCTGAGTGTCTGTTGGGATGCTGCTCTGGGTCCTTCCATGGTAGCGACCGAGGGGGGCAGCAGCCAAGAGGGACGGACCCCTGAGGGCGATGGGCGATGGCATCGGGGATCCGGGAAGAGTGTGGCAGTTTGTTGTGGTCAGGGCAAAATACGGGAGAGGCGCGGTGGTGCGGTGGTTGCATATGGGTGCGCGGAACGGGAGACGGGGGACGGAAGACAGACATGCCTTCTGCCCTCCCTCTGCCCAGCCTTGTGGAGTGGAGCCCCGTTGGCGACCTGACGCGCTGGGACGCTGCGCTGCGGTGCGCTGTGCTGCAGGAGGAGAGGACCAAGTTCCTTGATTTTTGTCCCTGGCCTCGTCCCCTGGCCTCGTCCCCTGGCCTGGGCTGGCCAGCTGGGCTGGCCTGTCGGTCTTGTTGGTCAGAGGTTTGTCATTCAGCCTGGGAAAGAGCGCAGGACGGGCCACAGAAGCAACAGGACGGCGAGGCATGGCGGGCTTGGGGGTTTGACGCCAAGATGCCCAATGCAGCAACTGCGGAAGTTGAAGGGCGTGCAGGCTCGCAGGCCGACCCCTGCCGGTGCCCTGGTGCCGTCGGGTGTGATCTTCGCTGTCAGGCTCTGATACGGGTTTAACGCGCCCAGTTGTCAAATAAGCTTTTGACCAGCCCTCGCTGGCCTGGGTCCAGCCAAGCCTGCATCCTGATCATGAAGGCGACCCTGGCCTGCTTCCTCCTGCCTGATTCAACCCGCCCTATCTGATTGTGAATAACATGCCACGATGCCACAATGTGCCATAATGGGCCATCACCTATGGCCGTCATGTATGTTGACGCAACACTCCTGCCGGCACCCTCCTGCGCATATGCACTCTTCTGTTCTGTTCTGCCTACCTAGGTAAGTACTCATGCTGCTCTTGACTCTCGCCCGCCAGAGATAGTGCGCCCTGCACATCTCGCTGGCCTCGCTGGCCTCACATGTGCGCCCTGCCCTGCTACTCTGCCTCTGCCTCTGCCTCTCCCTCTGCCCCCGTTGCACTCGGACCAGTATACCTCTTTCTGTAACTGCATAACACTTCCTGCCACTTCCTGCCCACTCCTGCCCACGCCCGCCCACTTGTGCTTTGTTGAAAAGGGCAACTCTTTGCCCAGCTGGAGAAGGAAAAAACTTCCGGAATTTGAAATTTTGCCCTGACAAATCACTACCCGATGATGAACATGTCTGGCACTGTGATGCAAGATATCGTCCACCTCTCCACCGAGCACCTCAAAGTGCTGGTCGATGACGACGGCGTCGCGGTGGTGCGACTTAACCGCCCACAGAAACGCAATGCCTTCACCCAGGCTATGATCGATGCCATGGTCGCAGCCTTGGCTTACCTGGACGCAAGCAAGGACGTCCGCGCACTCGTCGTCACCGGCAGCCCTGGTGGTGGGCCCTTTTGTGGCAAGTAATTCTGACGGCAAGACCAGACAGACAAGCCAGTCATGCTGATCACCCACCCGCGACGGCAGCCGGTATGGACCTCAAAGAGCTAGTCCAGATCTCAACTGCTGAGGCACATCAGAGGGGTTTCCTCAAGGACCTCACGGACGCCTTTGCCCGCTTCTCAAAACCATCTGTTGCCGCTGTAACTGGCTTCGCTGTCAGTACCATGTTCCCTCGTTCAACCAGACTTGAGAGACTGACCGGTGAGCAGCTTGGAGGTGGTTGCGAGGTTGCCTTGGCAGTGAGTGTCCATGATGATGTTCCACTGACGCCAGAAACTGTGCTGATTGCCAACCCGGCCAGTGCGACATCATTTACGCCGAGGAAGAGGCCAAGTTCGGGCTTCCAGAGATCACCATCGGCACTATCCCCGGTGCCGGAGGGACCCAGAGGTTTGCGCGAGCCCTGGGCAAGTATAGGGTAAAGTCCCATACACCGGCCGACCTCCTTCCCTCCTCTCCTGGATTCTCAGCTGATGCGACCAACTAGGCCATGGAACTCATCCTGACGGGTGACTCGGTCCCTGCCGCCGAGCTCCAGCGCCTTGGTCTTGTCAACAAGGTGTTTCCAAAGGACCAAGTTGTGGAAGAAGCGATCAATCTTGCCAGGCGCATTGCTGCCTTGTCTGCAACTGTCGTCGCGTCTGCAAAACAGGCGGTCTTGACAGGTGAGAACGTCGACCCCGGTGCTGACGATGCCGGCACTTGCTAACCAACCCGCTCATCAATCAGCCGAGAATTCACATCTTGAGGCCGGCATGGTTCATGAGAAGGCGTTGTACTACGCAACGTTCAGCACTCACGATTGCAAAGAGGGGTTGTCTGCATTTTTGGAGAAGCGCGCCCCGCGGTTTGAACACAGGTAGGACAAGGGTCGGTATATCATTGCATGGGAACATGGGACGATCGAGTCTAGAAAATAGCGTTCGTCCGAGGACGAAGAAGCTTTCTCGGTTGGCAACGTAGCGAGAACTCTAAACCTTTTCCTGACCTCCACTGATTTCCCCGCATGCAACACGCGAGCAGCACTTGTAGTTGTAGATCCGGAGCGCAACCCCTGGCAATCTTCCCAGATTTCAACTTGACTTCATCACAATCTAGAGTTTTGCCTCCAATCAAGACAGCTCAGAGATTAAGTAAGCTGGGAAATTACGAGCCTAGTGGTGAATCCATACTCTTCGGAGGACCTTTGGGCTGACAAGGTTCGGGGTATCACCTGGGTAGCTCAACGGCTGTTTCGGCACGCTCAAGTGAATGCCGTCATAGTGAAATGAGAACATTCAAACCTCGTAGATATATGTATTCAGTTGCCTCCACAACGAATAACTCTGCGATATCGACAGGCACAGTCAACTCCTCCTACGAAAACTGCCATCATGATGCGCCAAACCGGTGCCATTCTGCTGAGTCTTCTTGGCCTCAGCTCCGAAGTGCTGGCAGCGGGTGCTTTCGCACCGGTGTCTATTCCTCGCAGCCCAGCTGAATCCGGAAAGACATGCATACTCAATCCACTTGGAAATAATGAAGACGATGTGCCTCAGATTCTCGAAGCGTTTGAGGCGTGCAATAATGGCGGAACAGTGGTCTTCCCAGAGAATTCAACTTTCTACATTGCAACTAAGCTAAACCCTGTAATCTACGACGTCACCGTTGACTGGAAAGGGACTTGGCTGGTATGTCTTGCCCATCGCTTCTCAAATCAGGATACTTTGTGTGGACTCGGACTTTCGATCGAGGTGTGCTCACGTTACACAATGTCATGTACTAGTTCTCGGACGATTTGGACTATTGGCGCTCAAACTCCTACCCGATAGCCTTTCAGAACCACGCCGCGGGATTCATCATCTCAGGCGAGAGGATTCACATCAATGGCTACGGAATTGGCAAGATCAATGGCGGTGGTAACAGTTGGTATACCGCCGAAGCAGGCGATACACAGCCGGGAAGACCAATGCCTTTCGTCTTCTGGAATGTTTCTGATGTCCTTGTTGAGCACTGTGAGTTGTTGAGTATCATATCTCCGCACAGATCTCCAAATTCTACTAAATACGTTACACAGTCTCTGTGGTTCAGAGTCCGCTTTGGTCTGTCAATATCATGAACGGGACTTCAATGTGGTTCGATGATATTTATGTGAATAACACCGCGCTTGATGCTCCATATGTATGCTTCCCTCATGCTTCTATCCCCCCATTCTCTATTCGTCAGTTCTTTTGTGGACGCCAGAACTTGGACGTATCACAACAAACCTCGAGACTTGTGACACCTACTCTGTCCTACGATAAGCCAGGATCAAAAATAGGCTCGCGGGAGTTGCCATTGGTGTGGCGTCTTTCGGAACCAAATCCTCTTAAAATTCACTAACGCAAACTTTACTCAGGGATACAATTGGGTCCAGAATAAGTTCAGCCCCAGGTTTGTGTCACACACGAGCATGTAGGGCTGACGAATACTTTACATACCGACGGTTTCGACACCATGGATGCTTACGACATCAGACTCACAAACTTTGTTTACCAAGGAGGTGACGACGCGATTGCTATCAAACCTCGGTCGTACAACATATTCATCCAAAATGTACATCTTCCAGCAAGGAACCGATCCCTACACAGCTGACATGAGACTCTCTCTATAGGTAACAGTGCATGGTGGTAATGGCGTCGCAGTCGGAAGCCTGGGCCAGTACCTCGAAGACAGCTCAGTGGTGAATGTTGTCGTCAAAGATGCTAAGATACTCACCTACAACAACGACATGCATAATTCGGCGTACATCAAGACTTGGGTGGGCGAGCTGGTTCCCCAGGAGAACGACTATGAAAGCGAATATCTGCCGAGAGGTGGAGGGTGGTAAGCAACCTCTCGCAAAGCCTACAAGCCATTTCGTCGAGGGGGCACTGAGGATTTCTTCCAAGGGGTGTTGTACAGAATATACTCTTCGAAAACTTCTACGTCGAAGGAGCCGCTGCAGGCCCTAGCATCAACCAGAACTCGGGCAACAATGGTTCGTAGTTGTCCTGTCCCCTATCGAGTTTCACACTAGCCCTCCCCGAACTATGAAACCGAAATTCTGACATGGAGTATGTGACTAGGCTCTTTCGCTGGTACCTCAAATATGCTGATCTCGAATATTGCCTATGTCAACTTCACAGGCTGGCTTGATTCCTCGAGCAGTACTCGCACCGCATCAGTTTCATGCTCCGAGAGGCATCCCTGTTACAATGTTGACATGCGAAACATCTCACTTCAGCCCACACATAACTCTACTGCGACAGGGGCAGTAGGAACTTGTTCTTACATTGAGGCTGGTGGTGTACATGGCATGGAAGGGAGTGGCTGCACGTAGTTGAGGATGATCTAGTTCTCTTTCCTGATATCACCCTGAGGTACGGATGACACAGGTCTTCGTCAGAGTAGTACACACATATTTACCCAGTCAGTTTCTAATTGTAAAATACCACCAAAAGCCCCAGTATGTAAATCCACAGAGTTGCTACGTTGCTTGGTACACCGCAAAGTCAGTATGTCAGTTTTTGTAGAAGTAACTGGTTTCTATTCTCTGCCAAGGATTCGTGTGATGCTTTATAGTCCACATCATCATCATCTTGGCCCTGCTGCAAAAGTAGATTTCTCCCTCAGTCTCTCCCCATACTTCCAGAGCAAGATTGGCCCAGGCCAGCCGATCGCAATACCGATGAATGCAAGCATAGTATTGCCCCATCCGTAGTCAAGCTTGGCATATAAGCTGGGTGCGAAGAGCGGGAACCCAAAGCCAGCAAGACTGCGCAGTACCGTCGCCGCAGCCACGGCGCTCGCAGCGTACCTCGTGTAAGAGTCGACCAGAAACCCCTGGATGGCCTGAAAACCGATAATGACTCCCATCGACAACAGAACAACCCCGATGTCAGGACCGATCCAATGAACTCGGTATTGAGCAGTCCAGCCGTAGATGATGAGGCCAAGGGGCAGCACAATAGCCCCAGGCACCATCATGGGAATTCGAAACTCCGGGCGCCCCACTGTTACATTGTAGTGCTTCTTTAGACGGGCATAGATACGGTCCTGGAAGGGGGCGCAGATTTGAGCTCCAAGGAAGAATCCGAGCCCGAGGGCAATATAGTTCAGTCCACCGATTCCAGTGCTCATCCCATATGAAGCCCACAGCCCGGGAAAAGTGCTCAGGATTAAATACATTAACCCGTAAAGAAACATCATGTAAAGAGCAAGGACCTGAATGATAGGCTGTGTAAACAGCCTGCGGCATTGAAGTCAGCCATCAAAAAATCAGAAAATGAGCTTCAGGAGAATACAGCGAGGAGAGCCCAGGTGCCTTAAGGGTCGCCAGGCGATCATAACATGATTCAAAATCTACAGCTCGTGGAAATTTTGGGGCACATGCAGGAAATGGGGTGTGTTTGTTCTTGAAGGGTTAAAATTCATAGTCAGAAGCTGCTTACATGCGGAACGGCCTGACAAAGGCTGTGGCCAATGTTCGGGCAACTGTCTTGTCCGGGTCATCGAAGTCGGTATGTAGGTCCATGTTTCCCGTCTCTTTTATGAGTTTTTCCTTGCGCCATCGCAGCAACACTGGGGTGTAGGTCTCCCGGAGAAGGAAGAGCCCTGCGCATTGAATCACGGCGTCGGCTATTGTCGTAGCATAGAAGATCCACCTCCAGGAAGTATTTTCGGAAATGAAAGCCCCCGCGATGGGGCCGATGGCAGGTCCCAGAAGAGGGGCGAGACTATAGATGCTCATCGCTCTTCCTCGCTCCTCTGCAGTAAACAAATCGGAAAGGATCCCACCGCCGATGGCGAGAGGAGCTGAACCACCAAAGCCGGCAAGAAACCGAAATACTATGAGCTGTACTTTTGTGCGGCTCAGACCACAACCGAGGTTGAAGAATAGGTAGAAGAGGTTCGCCAGTTGAAGGACGATGACGCGGCCGTACAACTCGCTCAAAGGTCCTAGAAGCAGAGGACCAATTGCATATGCTAGAGACCAAATCATCAGCTGAGACAATTGAGGTTGTCACGATCTGGGAAACCCACCAAGGACGAAGATGGAGAGTGACAATTGCTTCTCAAACTCGATGGTAATATTTAGTTCACTTCCAATAGAGTTCAAAGCTGGTGCAGTCATGGTAGACGAAACGGGACTGATCAAAGTGAATGTCGACACCACAAATACTGCGGCCCATTTCTGACGTGTCTCCCAAGTCTTGGGATTCTCCGGGTCCTCCGTATTCCATGTCACGAGGTTCGGGTCTGCTAGGTGTCGCGGCGTCGGTTGCTTTTCGAGCGGTAGGGCGGCCTCAACATCATGCCGGCTCTCAATACCGTCACGCACGTGGCTGACAGCTCTTGTAACCTCGGGGCGGCCTGAGGATCTCGATCTTCCGAGCCGGACCTCGTCCTCAGAAATGGATCCTGATGAGCTCGAAGAATCGTCGTCTGTAGGTGAGCTTGGCTTCTCCGCCTCGATTTCGTCATCCTCGCGTCTGATGTCGCCTAACGATTCGTGCTGCAGACGGTTCCAGGCTTGGTTTCCTGTGGTCATGTTTCCAAAGTCTTGCGCCTCTGTCCCGCTGTTTGCAGGCCCTGACGATGGGGCTGACGAAGGACAATCCCCAACTCCTTTGGTTTCCTTCATTGGGCTGTAGATCACTGACGATTGAAAATCCTTTTGGAAAGGGCGTCTAGTAGATTTTATACTCGAGTTCGCGTTGATGGTAACTGTAGAGAGTATGTGCACTGTGTCTGTCGAAGTGAATCAAGCGCCGAGGTCCGGGCAGACTCTTATGGATGTGAATGCCTTATATACAGAGTTGGACCGGACAAAAGCACAGCTCCCAAATCAAAAACACATAGAATTTGTAGTCTCCTCCTCACTTAAGGAAAAGGGGAAGAATGAGCGACCAACGACTGGTGTCGGCGAGGTCTCAACACAAGAGCACACCCTCGACCGGCCGACTTCCGGATCCACTATCTTCGGTGCCGACTCGCACAATTTCTTCACTAACGACTAAAGGAAACCGCATTGAAGTGGGTAAACTGGGATGCAGATCTCACCGCTAAGGCCGCCAGCAAGCACCACAGCAAATAAGAGGCTTAGTTATGTCACCCACTTTCGTATTGGTACGCTCGGCGTCGGCCTTTGCCGCGTGCCGAAAGCGCCCCGAGTTTCTAAGCATCGGACAGCATGGACTTAAGGTCGGAGACAAATACTAGTTGCCGTTGGAGTTCGCCAGTGTCTCAGAATTCCGTGTTTCTAGAGATCAATACTGTGCCCGCGATGTCGGGGTAGTCCTGTGTCTGGCACGGAGGGGCCTTGACAGATGTCTTTTAACCACCTGGGCACTCAAGTTTTGTTCCCTTACTGTTGTGACTCCAAATCATGGTGTTATCTCATTTCCTCAGTGTTAGTTTCGACTTGAGTCTGTGTAATTTTGGTCCGTAGGGAATCAAACCAACATTGCAAGCGAGTAGCCCATCTGTTAGTTGTGGACTGAATTACATATGTCAAGGTCCATTAGACCGGTTACTGAGTTTCCCAACCTAGTCAGGGCAGACGTGGAAGTTCGCCCGCAGGGGATCTCGCAATTTTGATACCTAGGTACTGACTCTATCGGGTGAAATGATCTCTGGTCTTTGAACTGCAAGTTATGCTGGCCACTGACCTACGGGGCGGCCTTTTCTGGGGCAGCCTTCTGACCTCCTATCTGATACCCCGTCATGGGAAAAGTATCCTGTAGGACAACTTCGATTAGGAAAACGTCTTGACCTCTACTGTGACAATATTCTATGGGACAAGTTCTCGACCTCCTGTGGGACAGTATTCCGGAGGATGATCCTCCGGCCTTCCATCAGACAGACCCATAACTTCCTTGTGGGACAGACTCCCACGGCACAACCGCCATTTGGAAGACCATCCAGCCTCCTATGATATGACCTTCTGTAGTTGAGAATACGGTTGAGCTGTTCGGTGATACTTGTGCGGACCAAGTTAACATCAATATTTGAATATGATGGAACAGACAATAAACCATCTTTCGCATGTGCAATGTTTTGGATCAATTGATCAGGTGTGATATAGTAGATCGAGAGTGAGCTTTCCAGCCTCCTAGGCAAGGTTCTCTCAGCGAAGACTCGCAATGTATAATGTGACACCGAGGTCAATAAGGGATGAGATTTCTGGGAGGGGGAGGGGGCGCAATCTCCTACCAGGGCATTTGTTGCAATTAATCCTCCAGTAATAGGATGAGCTACTCAGTGTCTTCTCACCGAGACAAGTTCTCAGGCAACAAATAATAGTTGTTGGCTCATTCTATGAGTGGTTATCATCATAATCGGGCTATCACAACAGCCAGCGTGCAAAGCTCTTCTCTGGACTCCGAACCCACGGTAAGTATTGCCTTCTGACGCTGAGAAACTGTCATTTGACTTTCGGAGAAAGCAGAGCAATCTGTAGTCGGAAGGGCACGCTTCAATCACGAGCAGAGCAAAAACACTATCGCACCCAAGGCCTAATGATAGCAAGAAAGAAGCGCACATTATGTTTTTAGGACCTTGTGCTAGCTCAACACAAGCAAACAGGTTTGTGTTCAAAATATTGCTTTTGGAAATCAGGGAGAAGTTTCCCACAGACCGGACTGTTAGTGTATTCGCAATTCTAGTTGAGGTGTTTGCGGGAGGATTTGCACACCTACTAGTTAGCTCTGTGAAGCCCTGTTGAGATCGTGTGCACATTTATCCTTACTCTTAGTGCAGGCGTTGATTGCAGTGATTCATCCAAGCCCCGAGACTCAGCTTGAAAGTGCCACAGAAAGGTTGCGGCACAATTGCCGACTATTGCAATGGAATGGAATCCCTTTTTATTTTCACCGGAGTCCATCAGGACTCAGGAAACGATCCTGTAATGATACCAAGGTGTACGGCCCACTCTTCAGCTCTAGAAGTGCGGCAAAGACATGATCTCATCCGTGAGGACTTGTCATTTCCAAACTGATGAACAATGACCTTAAGCAACCAACCATTTAACGCCGATCCTGCCCACCGAATTTTGGACTCGCAACCGTGGGAGCGCGAAGGAAACTGTTTCAAATGCCGAAGATATCGATCCGGGTATCACTCAGGAAGCCTACAGCTCATCCTGTCCAAATCCTAATCCAAGACCTCCTCAAGCCTCCGCCTTGGTGTCGACCTTCTTGGCTGGGGGCTCCTGGGCAGCGGCGCCATCCTCATCGCGAGAGCGCTTGCCATTGGACTCGCCAGACTTCTCGCCGTCGGCATTGTCCCTGCGGTCTCCATCACGCCTGTTGTTGCGGTCGAAATCGCGGCCTCCCCGCCCACGGCCTCCACGTCCACGCCCTCGTCCACCTCGGCCGCCTCGGTTGTTGTTCCTGCGGTCGTGATCCTTGCGGGCCTTCCAGTCGTCCCTGTCGCCCTTGAAGTGGTCTCCCTTGCGATCACGGCTAAGGTCCTGGCCCTCCCAGAAGGTTCGAGGACCTTTACTCTTGCTGGGCTCGAGCTTCCCCTCCTTGATCAGCCGGGATTTCTCATCGACGTAGTCTCGCTTAGACATGATCTTCAGGTCACGCCCCTCATACTTCGGCGGTGGGTCAAGGGCCAGGAACGCCTTGGCGTGCTCTTCGGTCTCGAACTCGGCGAAGACGGAGCCCTTGAAAAGATGGTCATCATCTCGGCGAAGTCGGATGGCATTGACTGGTCCGAACTTCGCGAAGAAAGCCTCGATGTCGAACTGGGTGGACGGCTGCTCGTCTCCGAAGCCCTTGACATAGACGGAGACAGGGAACTTGTCGCCAGGCTTGGAGGACTTGTAGGCGACCTTGCGTGCGACTGTCTCTTGGCCGTCCTCGCCGGAGATGACCAAGAACTGGCTGTCGCGCAGAGCCTTGACGACGGCCTCGTATGGCTGGAAACGACGCATACGACCGAAGGAGCAGATCGTCTTGAGAGGGACGGGGTTGTTTTCGAAACCACCAGTCAAGTTCCACATGTACTTGTCCTGGGGCAGGTTGTTGTCGCCGAAGTAGAACTCGACCTAAGTAGCTGTTAGCGAGGTCTTCATGTAGCCCTGGTATCTCGAGATTGTGTGCGTACCTGGACACGGATCATATGGGGGTCATCGGTGACAGACAGGACGGAAGGGTCGAATTTGCTCTTGTTGTCGTGGTGGTGGGCATGGGCTCCGGCCTTGTGGGCGTTGTGGTCCTTGTCCTCCTTGGCGTCACCTTCCTCCATGGCAGTGTCTCCGTTCTTCTCGGTCGCCGCAGTCTCCTCGACCTTGCCAGCCTTGACAGGTTCGTCCTGAGTGGTTTCGACCGCGGGAGCAGCGTCGGTGGCTGTCTCTGCGACGGGGGCAGACACCTCGGGCTGGGTTGTCTCAGCTTGGGTGGTTGGGTCGGCCATCTTGTCTTGCTGGAATGAAAGCTTGAATGGAAAGGTCAGAGAGACTTTGGGTCGCTCGACAACAGGGCAGTTGGAGAGAGGGCGTGGAAGGTGTTGTGCGGCGCGAAAAGTGTGACTCTCCGGCGAGGTGAGTCTTGTGCGCTGGTGGGGTGCAAGGCACACTGGTTGGCCGCGACTAGGGAAGGTACCTAGGTAGGTAGTTTTGTAATGATGCGGCGGCCGACTCAAGGCACCCTTCTGAGGAGTACGGAAGAATAGCGAAAGAGGTCAGACTGTACTGGAGGCTGGGGATGGTTGGAAAAGAAAAAAGGTCGATCTTAGGCCGGCCGCTGTGAACTTTTTCTACAGTACCTAGGTATGCCGATAAGCCTGCGATAGAGTGCAGCCAGGGTTCTGCAGGCACCCCACAGTCAATCCATGTGGAGCACAGAGCTCCTCTCTGGGTTTTAGTGTGACAAGCATTGAGCTAGAGCAGTACTAAAATTTTGGTTAGTAGTCGCGCGACGAGCCGTGCAAGGTCTCGCAGGAGACGACACGGAATTTCATTTATTGCCCACTGTCCCAGCTCACCAGCTTCGTGGACGCGGCCAACTCGACTCGAATACCTTGCCTTCTTGCACCTCGAGTCCAGTCTGTGCCGCTCGAACCCCTCTGCAGACCAGAATGAAGTTGAGAAGAACATTAAAGTTCCACAGTTTGAAACGGGGGGTAAGCATTGCACCCGTCACCATTGTCTCCTCGCGTCCGCGACGCCCTCCCACACACCGACGGCGTGACTTGTGATGGCCAATTCTTCATGTCAAACTGTTCCATCCGTTCCGGCTGACCAGTGCGCTTGCACCGAGTAGAGAGTCCGCCAAACATGGAACAAGTACAACCTCTACAACCTGTCCAAGGTTGAGCGAACGATACCCAACTACATCTCCAGGACCTTCTTCCAGCAAAAATGGAACGCAAAGGCCCTGACCCGTGCCTACCACGGCGAGCACATCAAGGAGAGCAAATGGGAGCGCATGTTCAGCCGCCGAATGCTGTCCGTCGTCAATATGGACCCTGTCTACATGGCTCACAATGACGGCTCCGAGCAAGCCGCAGGCAGAGGCTCCGGCAAGGACAAGCCCAGCTTCGAGGATGTCACGCCATGGCACGAGCGCGGCCAGGCTCTGAACAAGAGGCCTAAGCCTGGCTTTGCACCAAAGACAGACCTGGATCTGATTCCGCCCAGCGAGACCCAGCCTCCCTCGCGGAAGGAGACAAACCTGCAGCAGTTCAGCGGCCAGACCCCGTACATGAACATGGCATACGCCCCTCTGGAGAGGAGGATTGATGTGGCCATCTTCAGAGCCCTCTTTGCCAGCAGTACGCGACAGGCGCGGCAGTTTGTTATCCACGGCGCGGTCAAAGTCAACGGCCAAGTGGTAAGAGCCAGACAGCCCTCCAGGCCTCTTCGTCCAATTCCGCGGACTAACATCAATCAATGCAGATGACGCATCCAAGCTATCTCCTCAACCCCGGTGACATGTTCCAGGTTAACCCCGAGTTCGTTCTCCTCGCGACTGGCAAGAAGAAGCCGCCGCCACCACCCAAGGCCCCCAGGAAAAGCCGCAAAGCTGCTGCATCAAAGGAGGAAGCTGCTGAAGAGGAGGGCGAGGGTCAGAGTGAGGAGGCTATTGCGGAGGGTGAGGGAGAGGAAGCCGAAGCCGAAGCTAAAGCCGAGCAAGTTACTCCAGGAATCAAATTACCGAATGTCGACGCATTTGAGGCAAGGCTGGCAAAAGAGGAGGCCAAGAAGGGAGGCGAGAGTTCCACTGAGGTTCAGCCCAATGCACCAGGCAGCATCCCTCGTGTGCTGAGATTCCTGTCGAAGCAAGCCAAGGACATCCTGGAGCAACAGAAGGGCGACTTGAAAGTCAAGAAGAAGCGCAAGTTCCGCAACTTCATCAAGATGTCCCGCGCTGCACTCGCAAAAGCAGGCCGCGCGGGCGGCGAGGCGGAGGTCGCATCCGACCAGACGGTCATAGACGAGGTCAACGCCATGCTCCGCGACCTGGCCATCGCCGACCCGTCAATCGCGAAGAAGGCCGAAGATTCAGGCGCGTTCACCGCCGAGGAAGTCGCCAAGGCCACGGAAGAGACGCAAAAGGAGCAGGAGGATGACAAGAAGCAGCCCGCAAAGCGCGCAGACTACGTCATGTCCGGCGAGGAGGTCTCGCGGATGAACAAGCTGCTCAAGGAGTGGGAGGACAACCCGGAGGACCTCTCCAAGCCGTACCTCACACCCTGGGAGCCGCGGCGCTTCATGGGCGCCTTTGCCTTCATCCCGCGCTACCTCGAGGTCAACCAGAACATCTGCGCGGCTGTGTACCTGCGGCATCCCGTGGCGCGCCAGAAGTACGCCGAGGTACCGACGCCGTTCCCGCCGCACGTCATGCAGTTGGCGTTCAACTGGTATTTGAGGAGGAGATGAGCGCATAGTACGACTAGTTGCTGCAAGTGCTAGAGAGGGGGCGGGGGCGACAAGCCATTGTGGTGGATGACTCAATCAGCCTGCCTTGTATATAATGTCCAAATCGGGTATTTATGTGCCGAACGGCTAGACGTAGACGAGGCGTTCAAACATAAGGCAATTGTAACACCACTTCATAATCTCGTCAATTCTAGGCAGTCTCAGCTTGGCCGACCCTTCCACACGGGTTACCGGGTGGTACTCGCGGCACAACTGCTGCATGTTCCAGCTCATTCCGTCGATATCATGTTGTTTCGGCACACGTGGAAGCTTCTGGTCCGCAGATACATGCCGCATGAGCGCAAGACATGCATTCCAAGATTCCCATCCGTTATGTTCTGCAAAATTCTCCGCCGCCATTGAACGGTTGGCAGCGGCAGCGGCACCTCCTAGCCGTGACTACAGTGCGGTCCATGGCCATTGGAGCCCCGAAACGCTTTGCGATCAATTTGCACGTCAATAGTCATCACATGTCACGACGAGGGGCATCGCAAAAATGTTTGATGAAATCCATCATTTTATGATCAGAAACCACTAGACTAGAGAAGAGCTGCAGGGCGACGATAAGGAAAACACAGTAGTACTCGACACTAAACGGGCCGGGGGAAATAAAAAAGGAAGAAAGACGTGCTTGGGAGAATCAGGGGCATGAGGGGGTATGATAGTAGAGTAAAGCCGTCAAATGCGATCCCAGATTCCAAACAAAAACCGGTCTTTGAGATACTAGATGCATCCACAAGACATCTACGCCCACGGCTCAACCGTCCACCTAACCGGCCTCATCCTCCATGATTAGGTACCACAGCCACTGCTCTCCGTCACACGTCGTCGCACATCCCATGACCCGCTGCCAGAACTTCTGAGGGGCCATAGAGACGCCTCGCCGAGAAGAAAGAAGGAAGTTCCCCGAAGTGTTGGTCGTGGGCTACCAGCGAAAGTGGACTGGTCCCCTATGGCAAGGAGGGGTCTCAACGTCCGTCATAAATTATAGAAAGTCGTATTTCGAAATGTCGAGCCGACACGTGGTTGCGAAGAAGAAAAAGCCAGCGCTGTGTGTACGCTTGCACCAGGAAGCCGTGCGTTGCCAGACCAGCTCCTGGCTCGATGGAGTATGGAAATGTACTCTAGGCTGTTATGGGCATCGCAAATACCTGTGTCGAGATCCCCAACCCAAAAGTGTATAATGCAGAAGGGTGCGGAGACCCCGGGTAGGGTTGGAGAGACCGCTCAAATGCGACACGCCTTCTTTCTCCAAAGTATGTAGTTCTGGTCTTGGTCGGGGTGCCATTTTGCCACGAGCCAGTGGGCCGTTTTGATTAGCCGTACCGTGGAGGACTTTTCGAGGATTAGGTAGGACGTGATTAAAATGGTGACAGTGAAGACGAAATTTGAAACAAGCGGCAGGCTGGTAGTGCATGGGCATAAGGCGTATGCAGGCGTGGATCGTAGAAGAAAGGCGCTCCGGGAGTCGAGGCTTATCGGAGGGAGAATCCCTTCCTCTTGCCTTCCTTTTCGATTGGCCGTCCACTCTCGACTCTCGACTTCTTCTCCTCGAGCTCCAGCCTTTGGCGCTCCAGCTGTTCCTTCATTTCCCGGTGCCTGGCGTACAGCTCCTCCTCGCTTTGCTTCAGCTTGGACTCCTTCTCGGCGACCTTTTGCTGGAAGACCATCTTCATCTCGGCCTCCATCTTGGCGAGCTTCTGCTCGTGGAGGGAACGCTCCTCCTCCTGCTTGACAGCTGGGTTGACCTCCTTGAAGACGCTTGGGTCTTGCGAGACACCCATCTGGATGAGCTTATCTGTACGGTAGTTCTCGTAGAGGAGGTTGTTGGTGTGCTCCTTGAGCTCCTCCATGTGGGTCCGGATGAGCATCTGGCGGAGCTTGACAAAGTCGCAGTGCTCCTCGTTGTCGACCTCAATGACACCCCAAGGGTACTGACGACCGCGCACCTTGCGACCGTCGGCATTTGTGATCTCCCCGGTGGCACCGACGACGGCGAAAGGAACCTTGGACATTATCTCGTTGTTCTCGGCGATGGTCTCCTCGTCGTCGAGCTCATAACGAGGGCCTTCGAAGATCTGCACGTTGTGGTGCTTGATGTCTGCCAGGACCTGTCGGGTTGTTAGGAACTGAATTGGACAGGCGAGTCTCGGGCGGAAACTTACTCTGGCCTTAAAAGCGGTGATCTCCTCGTCCGTCAAAGTGTCGGACTTGGCAATGACGGGGATCAGGTTGACCTTGGTGTGAAGACGCTTCATCACCTCAATGTCGAGAGGCTTCAGCGAGTGCCCGGTGGGCTGGATGAAGAAGACACACGCGTGGATGCGGTTGTCCACAATGTTCATACGGTTGACCTTGTTCTCGGCATCCAGGTAAGCATCAAAGCGCTGCTCGATGTTATCCGTGATTGGCCTCCAGGACTCGTCATTGTTGACGAAGTCGCCGAAACCAGGGGTATCAACAACAGTCAGGCGCAGGCGAACACCGGCTTCCTCAATATCTGCGCTAATAGACTGAATAGTAACAGTCTTGGGGAGAATGTCGAGACTGGGCCCCTTGCGCTCCTTGGGTGGGTAGAGGGAGGTGTTGAACAGAGTGTTGACAAGGGTAGACTTTCCGAGACCAGACTCGCCTGAATTCTCCTATCAGATATGACGGGCCAAAGGGGGGTGCACAGGTAGGACGACTACTCACCAACAACCATAACGTTGAAGTTGAAACCCTTGCGGACACTCTTACGGTGCCATTGGTTGGGAAGGTTGGCAAAGCCAACGTAGCCCGTCAGCTTCCTGCGGACAATGTTCTTGTTCTCAATCACGCCAGATGAGACTGTAGGCCTGAGGTTAGGATTCTGCTCATATTCCCCTTGACCCACATCCGCAATGGGAGAGGAAGGCTTGCCGATAGGAAGCTCGGGAGGGGTGGTGACAGGGGCGCCGTTAGAAGCTGCATCAAGAATCAAGTCAGTAAATCACCTCCTTGTTTGTTCTCCTACGGAGTGAGGAAAAGCAGTTTCTGGGAGCCAGTGCAGAATCAGAGGAGCCTGACACTCAGCCAGCGGCAAGATCTCGCGCTGTAGCACGCCCAACTCCATGGCTCTCAGCGGGGCGATCTTCGGGGCAGTCTCGACATCCAACATGCTGCGATAGTTGGGGTGTGGCCGCTCGTTTTCGCGATGTGCAAGGCTGCTGGACCTGGTGGCAATTGCGGGCGGTGGAGATGCTGGTGTTCGCTCGCTGGTTGTGATGACATTGTCCAGCTGAACACTGCGGGAACGCGTTTTGTTCGGATGGATCAGGTCGAAAGGCATGATGATCTGGAAGTGCATGCGCTGTCTGCGCTGTTTCGGTCCCAGGTCCCGACCGACCGCAATGGCATTTCCGAGAAAAGCCCAATGATGTTGCACGGGTGACTGCCGGTGATGAGAATGGGCTGGGCGGTCGACAGGATCGCGGTAGACAGAGACTCGACGCGCCGGGGTCCGTGTGGTCGAAATTGAAGTTGGTCGTCGATCCGAGTCCAGGATTGATTCTTGCATTGCTCCCAAAAACTGCTGTCGCTCTTCGAGGCAGGAGTTTGTATGCGCTTACCCATTGTGAATGTAAAATTGGCTGATGTCGGAAAAGGAGGGAAGGAACGAGTGACTGTGGTAGGGGAAGCACTCTGTTAGCATTCGAGTGTCTGGAGTAGGGAGCTGGGCGCGGCCGTACGACCAAGCCGCCCAAGATCTGCCGAGCACCGAGCAAGTACGTCAATGGGCGAAACGCGCAGGACTTGCACAAGTATAAATCAACTCGAGCAAGATAATGAGGCGATGCGCCATTGTACAGGTGCGGATAAAGCAGGCGCCAGGAGTCGGGCAGGAGCAGCAGAGGCAGCCTTCTACGACGCATTGACGAGGGAGGGAGGGGAGCCAGTCAGGACGGGAGAAGTAGACGTACCAGGAAGGGACACGCAGCTCTGACGAGTTGGGCCGGGGCGAGTGATGCGCTGTGGGAAAAAAGGCCTTCGTGAAGGGGGGAGAGAGCGATGGCCGTTGGCGTCAAAAGAATACTACGAAATAGGACGGGATGAGAAGATGAAGGAGAATTGGTCGTGTCGTGAGGAAGTTCTGCACGGCACGGAGAATGGGCAGATTTGGGAGAAGGTTGAGGTGATTGCAAAGGGGCTGTAGGAAATTTGGGCAAAAGGGTACTTCCCACCGGGTGGCAGTTGGCCCGTGCGGGGAGCTGTGGAAAAGGGGGCTCGTGCTTGCTAGGTGCAGGACAGGACAGTCGAGGTCCAGGTGCTGGTGCAGGTACGAGTGGGCGGGTGGGCGGGTGGGCGACCGTGGCAGTTGTGAACGTGGTAGAGGTACGGGACGGAGCAGAGGCAGCTCGGCCAAGAGCCTGTCACAGATTCACACTGGAGACGGAGGAGCATTGAGCTGGGCTCCGGCTGATGGGCAATCTGGTGGAAGGTGGAGCTAGGACGGGGGACCCCCAGAGGGTCAACCGTTCGTTAGCCGGCTCACCTGCCAGCAGTAGGGGAGAATGCAGGGGTTGAGCCACGACCAGAGTGACGGGCAGGGGGTCCAATCTCAGATGGTGCTCTCAATTGGCTCCACGCCTATGATTAGGATGCCGTTTCGTGCAGCGCCGATCCACATCAGGCCTTCTTGATTGAAGCATTTCATCTCCAGGCCGTTTGTTCGCCTCGAACTCTGTCTGCTGTCGGCGCCGTCGGCCTGAGAGACTGGCTGACTGACTGACTGACCTGCTTGACAGGCATTTACTTCCCAGGTGCAACACAATGTGACTCGCCTGCGGCGGAGTGGACGTGCTTGTGGAATCGTCTGTTCTCAGTCGCAAAACACCAAACATTGTGTGATCCTCGCGGCGATCCTCGTGGCGCACAAACTCAACCCAACTTTGCAATGTCACGGCAAAGCTTCTCCTGGCTTACAGAGTGCCTACCGCCGTGGTTAGATCAGACGGCTGGCCAGCCCACACAGCAGAAGCGGAAGCTGCAGTGTGGCTTGTCTGATGTTGACCTCACTGCTGATCATCGCAGCCTCCCCTGGCTTGGTAAAGTCATCACTGCAAGCCAGGTAGCTTTCATGTTACTTTGCCCACATTTATCTTGGGTTTCGCCGGCCACAGAGCCCATCTGCATTAAACTTCCCGATCACAACCCGCAGCTCACGATGAGATCCAGGCACACCCTCTTGCAGCTCCTTCAAGTTACTCATCTAGGCACTCGCGGCCTGTGGGGCAATCTCTGGACTCAAGGCCTGGTACCTGAGTTCGCTCGAACGAGACATAGGGTGGGAGGTTGGGAGGCCGGGTTGGATACATCCTCAGTACAAGACTGCTGCCCGCCCAGCCACCTCGCACCTAAAGGAGGGAGGGTAGGACGTTTGATCACTAGAAGTTCCTCCCTCTCAGGTACGTGGCGCTAGGTCGTCAGGCTTGTCTAAGTAAGAGAGAGACACACACACACACACAAGAAAAAAAAAGAGAGCTAGTAGCCGTCAACACATTCCAGTACGTATGAAATGCAGGCCCCCGACCTTTTTTCGGTCTTGGCAGGGCATTTACACAAGCAGGCTGGCTTCCAAGCGTTGAGAAAAGCTTCGCGCGAGTTTTGGCTTTGCGGCGCCAGGTTGAAGCGGGCGGAAGCTTCTAGGCCTCGGTGCTCCACGAACCTGTTTCCCGCCCGGCCTCGGGTTGAGGCATGATATCACTCTCACCTCACGCGTTCGTGATGGCCTTGTTCAACCGTATTTTCAGACCCGGTCACTTCATACATTTGGCGACATGCATTCCATGTCCATGCACCTTTTGAAATTCCATATGCTCTAGACATCAATTCTGACCCGTCCTTGCTCGCTGATATGAGAATTCACGCCTGGCTTATGGGAACACTCACCTGGCCAACAATTTAATTACCTCAGTTGGCGACCTCACTTGGTACCACGCTCACGGCGCAATGAGGTTCCCGCGACAATCGATATCAAGAGCTTCTTTCCAGGCTGTCCGTGCTTGTCCATCTGTCCATCGTCGCCCGACGAGGCTGCATCAATGGGCTGCCAAAAGGGCAACGGCTTCGCGTCAACACGCCGGTCCTCAGCAGCACCAGCAACTCCGACATGGCTTCTTCTCTTCCGGCACCAGGCAACGTAAATCGAAGCGCACCTTGCCCGCCACCATTTTCATCACCAGCGTACTGATCTGGTCCCTCTATCCATCAGATGTATACCAGGAGCTCCAGCCAGCGGCCAAACGCCCAATACAGGCCACATCTGGCGACTCCACCGCCGAGAAGGGCCAGGCCAAGGATGTCAAGCAGGAGGATCAGGCGGCTCAAAGTGAAGACTATGGGGCATGGCAGAAATTCACCACGACCTTCCAGAATTTCAGCGTCATAACAGACCAGGAATGGCGTGCAGTCTCCGACAAGCTCATTGACTTGCTGCTGCCCGAGTGGTCGAAATTCATCCCGGGGTATATCAGGAAGCTGCAAGGGGAACTGTCGATGGCCCCTGGGTCTTTGGCCGATGAGATCTGGACGGAGGCTCATGACCCCGAGATCAACCCCGAGATTCGTTATTCAGCAAAGGTACGCGTGTCAAACGACCTCTGCGACGAGGAGAAGGAATACCTCGCTCGGAGGAAGAAGATCGTTACGGTGGCGCTGGCCAAGTATCTGGGCCTGGATGAGAACGAAGTGCATGAGGATGACGTGCCTACCATCGCAGTTTGTGGTTCCGGTGGCGGCCTGAGAGCCTTAGTCGCAGGCATTGGGAGCATGATCGCAACGGGGGAGGATGGCCTCTTCGATTGCGTTACCTACACCTCCGGCGTGAGTGGCTCATGCTGGCTCCAGGCCCTGTTCCACTCGACCTTCGCTCAAGGCAGTCTGCCCCTCGTCTTGGAGCACCTCAAGGCAAGACTCGGGGTTCACATCGCCTATCCGCCGGTAGCTATGTCGTCTCTGGCATCAGCGCCTACCAACAGATACCTGCTGAGCGGCCTCGTGGAGAAGCTTAGGGGAGATCCGAACGCAGACTTTGGCCTTGTCGACGTGTACGGTATCCTCCTGGCGGCGAGGCTGCTGGTCCCCCGGGGCGAGCTGGGCGTGGACGCAAGAGACTTCAAGCTGTCGAACCAGAGGCAAAATATCAAATTTGGGCAGAATCCTTTCCCAATCTACACAGCAGTCCGCCACGAGATCCCGAACGCCTCTGCTGCGGTCGACGGAACTGTTCATCCAACTGAAAAGGAGAAGGAAGAGGCTGCTAAGGAGGCATGGTTCCAATGGTTTGAGATCACCCCCTACGAGGCATTCTGTGAGGAATTCGCCGCTGGTATCCCAACATGGGCTTTGGGACGCAAGTTCGCGAACGGCCGAGACGTTCCTCCAGAGGAGGGCTTCCATCTCCCCGAAGCTCGCATGCCACTTCTGATGGGCATCTTTGGCAGCGCCTTTTGCGCGACCCTCAGTCACTACTACCGCGAGGTCCGTCCTCTGGTGCGGAGCCTGACGGGTTTCTCCACGATTGACGAAATGGTCACGGGACACAATGATGATTTGAGCAAGGTCCATCCGATCGACCCTGCCATGCTGCCAAATTTCACGTACGGGATGGAGGGGCAGCTGCCCCGCACGACGCCCACGAGCATCTATAAGAATGAATACTTACAGTTGATGGATGCCGGGATGTCGAACAACTTGCCAATCTACCCTCTCCTGCGGCCCGGTCGTAATGTCGACATCCTGATCGCATTCGATGCTTCCGCAGACGTCAAGACAGACAACTGGCTATCCGTGGCAGACGGTTATGCACGACAGCGTGGGATCAAGGGATGGCCCGTCGGTATCGGCTGGCCCAAAGATACCGAGCCAAACACGCAGGTCGCGCAAGAATTGAGCGAGGCCGAGGCCGCAACTGTAAAGGAAGCATCGGCCAGGCTGGACGAGGCCAAGGCCGAACAAACGGCACGCCGTCGCGAAGCCGGTGTCGGTCCAGAGGACGTGGAGGGCACGCATAAATTCGAAAAGGGCGATGCTGATTCCGGAGAGCTGGGTTACTGCACTGTGTGGGTTGGCACCACCCAGGAGCGCTCCACGGAGCCGCCGCCACCCTCCAAGGCGCTGGATGACAGCACGGCCTGGCATCTCCAGGAGCCTGATGCGGGCATCGCGGTCGTCTACCTGCCTTTCCTCAAGAATGATAAGGTGGAGGGTGTAGACCCTGGTTTAAGCGATTACCTCAGCACGTGGAATTTCGTGTACACGCCGGAGCAAATCGACAAGGTTGTACAGCTGGCCAAGACGAACTATGACGAGGGGAAGGAAAAGATACGCAAGACGGTAAGGGCGGTATATGAGAGGCGGAAGAAGATGAGGCTGGAGAGGGAGGGGGAAGAGAAGTCAGAGAGGAGGAGACGTAGGGTACGGCTGGGTGTTGACGGCAAACTAGGGGAGGGTGATCACTTCAGTTGAAGGAGCCAGTGTATTGTATATTTACTAAGCAGAAGCACGCCACAAAGCGCAAAAGATACCCCAGCAATGTAGGAATGACCATCGATAGAACGCAGCCGTGCTGTTGTGTCATAATGTTGTCAACAGAATACCTGATACGCTGCATCGTAGTAGCTGGGTTGCGCAGGTCATGATAAGATTAAGATTTGTAGTGGTTGGATGATTTGGGCTCTCCAGCAGTTTTGTTCTTGATCTCGGCGTTTTATTTTTTTATTTTTAAACAAAATATACAACTCCCGAGGGAGTGAGAGGCGAGGGCTCCTCAGGAGGGTCATCATCGTTGCTCTCGTACACTCGCCGAGTCTATAATGCGCCGTTGATGCCAACCCGACCTGCCCAATGTTGACTTTATTCGTTCTTCGGCTTGACCACACTAAACGGCTAGCTTATACCACCTCGCCAATGTCGACATACACCGGTTCCCACGGCTTGGCCCCCTCGACCAGCATGTCACTCGGCACCCGCACGTCCTCGCCAGGGCTGTACAGATACCACGCCTTGAGTGCGTTCATCGCAGCCTTGAGGCGGGCCTGGTGCAGGTTGGCGGCCGCCCCTTCTCCCAGCTTGTCATTCCCGCTGAAGATGCCGACCACGAACACGGGCGTCTTGGAAAGACGTCCGGTCTCTGACAGCAGCCTTGCCACGGGAGGGTCAAACTCCTCTCTCGCGCAGAGGCGGGACAGCTCTCTTGTGGGTTGCGAGAAGGAGAACAGCTTTTGCAGGTCGAAATGCCGCGAGAGTATGTGCGCCTTGATGAACGACCGCGAAGACTCTCTCCCGCAGTACGTGTAGATGGCGCCCACCACAGCGCGCACGAACGTCGCGTGGATGTTATGTGATCTTTCCACCTTCTTGTCCGGGTCGCCAAGGGTCAATTGCCGCTCCACGGAAAGATCGTACTCGGCTTCTTCACCCGGCTCGGCCTCGTTCTCGCCGTCATGTTCCGCCTCCCTCATTCCAACAAACATGTCGCCAAAGTCGTCGTCAAAGACCACGCTGCTCGAGATACCCCTCCGGAACCTCTGGTTTTTGTTTGGGCCCCAAACAGTCTCGGCTCTTGCCAAGCCCCACTTGGTGTTGAACGTCCTCTCCTTCTCCAGCGAGAACTGCAATAGGCCTGGATCAACCTCCGCGCCCGGTGCGGCAGCACTCTCAACACCCCATGACCGTGCGACATGGAAGAGGGTCTTGTCGCCACCGTAGGCCTTCATCGCCGAATGCAGGATCTGCATTGGTAGCCTGGGGAATCGGCACATCAGCAGCTCGGAGGTGTGGTAGCTTATGAGCGTCTGGCCCAGGTAGGCGAGGTTGGAGTTGTTGAACAGCGGTGCTGGGTCGGCGGAGGCGTCGACGAGGGTGCGGGCGAGGGTCTGGATCGGGATTCTGTCGGATAGGGACAGCCGAGCATGAAGAGCGGCCAGCTTGGCGGATTTTGCGGCATCCTGGGGTGGAGGAGAGGGCAGCGGTCCTATGGGTTCTTGGCCGGATATTGAGGGCCACAGCGGCGCTTCATCGGTGGCCGTTTTGGAGAATTGGTCAGAAGATATAGGCTCGCTCGGCTCCGGTTGGCCCTGCCTGATCTCGGCCTCGATGTCTCTTGCTGCAGCTGTTGACTGCCATCTTGGGGAAGAGGCAAGCTGGTTCGGTCTAGGAAATTGTGCTCGAGGGTGTGACGAGAGGCTTCGTGATGCGACCCCCGGGCGAGCTGTGAGCAGTTGCCCGGACCATTTTTCCAGCCTTAACCTCTTCATGGGGAGAAAATGTGCAGGCTGTGCTCCCAAGCCACTCAATTGGGGTACAGCACCTTGACTTAAACGCGGGACGCGGAGGGGGTTGGCGTCATGGGAGGTCGTGGGACGTGGTGGTGGTGGTTGTCGTGTGTGGATGGCGTCGCGTGGAGCAGACTGAGCAGCCGTTGCGAAAAAAATGGTGAGCTCAGACGCACTATCAAAGGCGTCTGCACATGGCGCTCGTGTGAGCTCCCGATGCACCCCTGCCACTGTTAGCTGCCCACTGCTTCGAGTTTTCGCTGACATAATTGCCTAAGGGTAGACTGCCCAGAGCTCGACCATTAACGACCTTCCCTACCTTCTGCTCTCCCGGCCGGCAGAAGCCAGTGCCCACCTTCCAGCCAATCCGCGCCCATCTGATTGACTGACCTCAACTCGAACCCTCGTCGCCCGCAGACATCACCGTCCCACACAACCTCCAGCCTTCCCATTGACGAACAGAAACAGACACCATGGTAGGGCCTGCCGTTCCCAGTCCTGTTCCGAGTGAGCATACGCTAACAGCTTCGTAGGGTGGCGGTCCCAGAGTTCCGTTAGTAGCCCGCGTCCACCCCCCACCGGCTCGACGACAACGGTCCCTGTACATGCGACATGCGAGCTGACAGCTTCACACGACAGATATCCCAAGCACGTCTGGTCGCCAGCTGGTGGCTGGTACGCCCAGCCGTCTAACTGGAAGGTCAACACTGCCGTCTTCGGTGCCGTGATTCTGGGATTCACAGCCCTCACCTGGAGACTAAGCGCGGACCGCGAATTCAGACACAAGATGCCAGAACCAGGCCGATTCTACCCCAGCCGATAGTAGGTCGCCCAACCAATACCGTCGAGCAGGCAGATTGAACGTCCACAGTACTGACCAAGGGCCAGCTGGACCAAGCAAATAAGGGAGCACGAGAAGGGCCAAAACGGAACCTCAGCTGCAGCACTGAGTGCGTCATCGGAGGTGCAAACGAAGTAGGGTTCGAGTGTACAATATTAAGAGATTCGGGCCGTCAATTGAACAGTCAAGCAAGGAATCAATTACACGTCATCAGATTAGCTTGCTGTGAGCCTTCGTTCGGGTGTTTCTGAGAGCGCGGGGCCGTGGTCTCATCAGAACTCGTTGAAGTCCAACGATTCCGAAATTGGAGTACATGGGGCATGTGCCATGTGACTAATTGTTCCAAAAATCCAGTAGTCTTCCAGATGGGTCTTGAACCGTGGCATCTTGAGGTCTCCGCAGACGTTCTCCTGTTCCATTTCTAGAGACGATGATTTCCAGAACAACCTGTTACCCTATACTTGCCCTATGGTACCCATCAAGTCCTCATACGACCTATTCCAATGCAAAAACTTGACAGTTGGCTGAGCTGTTCCAGGCCACTGCACTGGTATACTGCGGTCAGAACTTCCGTTGATTCTGCACGCTATTCTGCTCAAAGCCACTTTCAAAATCGCCACGACTAATCCTCCCATCACAGCCAAAACCTCCCTTCACCAGGTGCCGAGTAATCAAAGCCATGCGCGCTATTCTTCCAACAAAGCCGAATCTTCCAGCCTCAGGCTGCCAGCAGGAATACAGCAGGAATAGAATTCGGAGCCCAAGAACCGTAGACACCATGAGAGTCGTCGCAGATTCAGGGGTCCAAACTTGATACGTCGATTCAATCAGAGCCTGTGGCTGATACCGGATAAACAAAGTCAGCAATTGTGGGAACGTCAACCCGGATTTCCTCTCCAGGTGATAGACTGACTTCTGCAGCACCTATGGAGCCAATTCTCGCAGAGGCGATTCCCGCATTCGATACCGCAGCATACCGTAGGCTGCTCTAAGTAGTGGCATGCATGCTGGATGGGTTTTTATCTGGTATCAATATACGTATGGGTTGGCCAGTGCATTTCGTCTGCATCAATGCCAGAATTCAACATCAACGATCGGCCCTTCTGTGGCTCTTATATACACCACGACGGCACTATACCTACCGCAGAGAAGGGAGAATATCCTGCTGATATAAATGCAGTCTTCCGTTCGGTTTCTCTGGTATTGTGCCGTGAAAATATGGCCATGTAGAGTTGAAGAAGAGCTCTGGTCTCGCTGACTTAAAACGATGTTTATAATTATACCGGCATCGTAACAATGATGACTGATATGAAACGCCTGATTGTTGAAATTCTTGTGTTCTTCAATTTCTTGTCATAGGGTCAGTTGTGTGCTTTGGCGTCTCCTGCCGAGAATTGTGCGACTAAGAGAGGATTTGACTAGGAGCATGCGACCTGGTAACTACCGAGGTCCTCAGCATGACTCAACTTGAATTTCCTTCCCTCGAGATTTTAACCTCAGATGAGATGGCAGTCGAAACAACGGTCGGTTGAGTAATCTGCAACAGCCTGGCTAGTCCGTACGGTCTGGGATCGGGTATGGAGGGGAAAAGTATCCATGAACTCCTCTCCTGCCCCTTTCCGTTTGAGATCTCGATAAAGGATTGTTACAGCGGATTCACCAGTTGAAAGTAAATACGCATCGTAAACAATATAGCTACTCATGATGCTGCCTGAATGGTTGATGGTGTTGGTACTTGATTAATAGTAGATTAATGATGAATTGATATAAATACGCATTGTTTGTCATTCTCGGATGCCCATGGGTATAATTATGTATGTATTTGAAAACTTGCTGAACATTGCTCACTCGATCCTCCAAACCAGTGTTGTTGAACTATAGAGGCAGACAGATGCAGCCACTTCTCTTCTGGCTCTTACAGACCGATTCCCTGGTTTCAATGAGTGCTTGGGTTCCTCATGCCAGTCGGTGTCTTGGGGAGGAACAAAGTCCATAAGAAGTCATCGGGTTCGGCTCCCCCTCCCCCCTTCCTCAGTTTTCCCACATTCATCACATCTGGATGTTGCCTGATACATAAGAGGCAAATACTCTAGGGAGTCTGTCTTGCACACCACTTCAACGAATTTTCCTGTTGCCTGTCATGTGCAGCTCAAAGTTGACGCCCTCAAGTGCTGACTCCACTAGTCTTGAACAGAGCGAAACCAGTCGATTTCACCGGCGATCACCCATAAGCTGCCACGAAATTTGCCCAGATAGTCATTGTAAAGCTCATTCCAAGGTGATTTCTTATTCCATAAAGAGGGTCATATCGTGTAAAATGTACCTAGGTATTGGGCACAGGTTTATTGTGTTTATTGAAGCACATTCATGGGTTGCTGAATTGACTGGACCTTTCATGTCACCAAATGGGGTGCAAGGTACTCAACAGAGTTTATACTCTTAGTCTCCCCTTCACTCCCTTCCTTTATTTGTTCTGACTGGATGACTCGGGTCTTCTTGGACTTCGGAGAGTAAGGCCCTGGAAGGGTCTGCTCCAAGGGTCTGCTCCAAGGGTCTTTATTGTAAGTTCTTATGTTTTCAGCTATATGATTATTCTATTTCGCAATCGCTTTTGTTGTGTGGTCCTTTGGCGCAATGGTAGCGCGGTAAGGAATGATTCCTCTGTAAAGTGCAATGCATCAAAAGTCTAATAATCTCTAGTTACTTTCCGGTGGTAAAGGTTCACGGTTCGAGTCCGTGGAGGATCGATTTTTTTGCTGCAAACCAATTCCCTATCCTAATTCTTGACTCGCAGTGCCACAGCTTCACAGCCAGAGGTCTGTTTTCATTCAAAATTTATTTACAGATATTTTGTTTTGCTAGCACCATGGGGTGTGTGTTAGTGAAGCACTGAAAAAGCCTTTTCAAATTTATTATTGAGAAAGTTGTGTTGGATATAGCAATGTGTAAGAAAGACAATCGCCAACCTATATTGATAGTTCATGAACTCATACATGATTTAAAAATAAGGGAAGGAATTCGAATATATTTAAATGTCAAAGATTTGTGACAGCATAGCGGGCATGAAATGTTGGCCCAGGAGGCTGAGAGGGGCTGAGGATGACCTGCCAACACATGCACGGGAACTAAGACTAGCTCTCCCGTCTGACGGAGATGATGGAGACGTCCTGTGACGGTCTAGTCCGACATCTCTTTTCAGCTGCCTTCAAGACTCATGACAAGATGCTTATCAACATCTCACCGCGACAGGCCGTGGCACTCGCCGCAGTAGCTGGACCTGCTCTGTACCTACTCCTCCTGAACAGGTCGGTTATGCGCAAGATCGAGAGTTGCGCTACTCAAAGACATGAGCGAGGTCCTCAGACAGAAATTGCAACATCGCATACCTCATACCCTCCGAATAAGTCTCCAGGGGTTGTGTTACCCAGGTCACTGCCGCAGGCCGTGGCAGATGCTGAGGCAGATGGATATGTTCTATGGCACGAGCGCGTGGTGTCCAAACCAGCGGCGTTGTCTGAGCTCGGTTGGTCCAGTGGGAGCCTGGATGAGCTGCTCACTCGCTACGTCAGGGCTACAATGGTTGCGTTTACGCGGACACCTCAAGCATATCTCATCCGGAAAATGCTTCCGGCCGACGTCGGGGAGACCTTTGCGCCCAGTTACATCAACACCCTGGATTTTGCGACTGTGGACCAGCGGGTCGATGGCGTTTATACCGTACAGTACAGAGGCGGCGAACCTCATGGCGAGCGTGTAGAGATGAGACTGAGCGCACCAGAGGAGTTCCGGGGTCCGAGATCTGATGGAATCATCGTAGCAGCGATAGAGCCTGTTGGAGCCGGTGCTTCCGACGACGTCGTCTTCGTCAATGAAGCGTGGTTCTGGCGGCGCAAGAACGAGAAGCCTACGCTATTGGAGGGATCGATCAGTCGCTGGTTGCACTCGATACTTGTGGCTTGGCTTATTGGCAAAGGTATCGAGTCTATCCGAAAGCAAGAGTCATTGGCAAGAAAGTGATGGGCTACGGCCAAGGTGGAACGCGGGGAACCGATCCAAGGACCTGACTGGTCGGTTCTGCCAAATGTTGCGACGGATATACTCGTTCCGGGGTTGAGGACAGGCACCTCATCCAGTGCTGTCCGTGGCAGATTCAGCCTGAGCACTACCGGTCGATCAATATCGAGCGTTGCTCCTGCATGCATATACCTGCAAGAGTACAGCTTCTTGGTGGTTGATCACGAAGCGGGCTCTTGTCCGACAGCGCTTTCTTTGCAGATTGTAGTTTGCAAGAATTAATTGTTTTTTTCTACTCCCCACCCCCCCGGGATCACAACCCTTGTGCGTTTGAAGGCGCCGCACACCTGCATACACCCGCACCTAGTCTACTTCCTACGCTTGCGGCACCCGGACAACGCAGGGGCGCCGCTTGAGGTCGCCGACCTAACGGTAATGGAAGACTGCATGCAACAAATACGAAACTCGGGTGCTTTGTCTCCTGTCGGCTGTGTGCCTATCACCACCACGGGCCGACCTCTAGGATGTCTTACTTGCATACGATAGACAAAACCCATGTAGACAACCAACGCCGATTCCCTCGGTCTTGGATTTCGGTTCCGAAGACACACCCATGCATCTGTGTAATCTATGTAACAACTTTACTGTGCCTTCTCATTCATTCCTGCCTCTGTTGAGCACCAGTCCACCAATTATCTGTGCTATGGCCTGCTCGATGAGGCCATCCGCCCTCACCGGTGGCTTCAATTGGAATGGTATTCAGCAGTCGTCAAGGGGGCTTAGTCTGTCCATTGACAGCCTGGCAGCCCTGGAGCATACACTGAAGAGACTGGTGTTGATACTTGAACCAGCCCTTGCCGCAGTGGTTCCAGAGTGACGCGGTAGGCTTCAATGTTCCAAGATTGTTTCTGCGTCGACCTGGGTTCGAGACCCTTCGCTACGAGCAGGGTCTGAGATTTGTGAGAGCCATCCGGTTGGGCGTGACGAGACAGATTGTGTGCCTACACGGGTCAATGCATTATTCTTATTGCACTTTGCTGGCTCAAATGACGCGTTCGGGCGAAGGAGAAATCTCCATAATAGTCCAGGCTACTTCCATACTACATAAATTTGTTACCTCTAGGCTCAGATCAATCCCTTTGAGTGCCCTGCTTTTGCTGGCCCACCTCTAACCATTAACAGACACCACCGAACCAACGACCGTGGAGATCGCCTTAACGGGCCGCCCTGCCTGTCAGATTTTAGTGTGCCACACCCAACCAAACTTGAAGCTCCTCGGCTACGAAGCCATTAGATAACTCAATCACGTTTCCTGTCACAGCGCATCAAATCTGGGGAAACCGTCCAGCAGAGGCGCATCTGGCCGGGTTCGAAGATCATCTAGGTGGTATACTACCACGGGTCTCAAGATGGGACGAACCGGTCAATATCTCGAAACCCCCAGTGCTGCTATACCCCTTGATACGATGCCATGCAGAACTGACAGCTGTTTATGGGCTGTGTAAAACTGGGGGTCTGTCTGCTCTCCCGTTCTGGGTCCTCTGCGAAAACATGGGCATGAACAAAAGCTCCTGCGGCGCTGATTCCCTGAGTTCCAGAATTTTCTTATCCGTCACTTTTTGATCTCAACTCATAATCGTCATGTCGTCTGACGGGCCCTATCCACCTTTACCGGACCCTTCAACCTTGCCCCACGACTCCCTCGTCCCAAATATTGTTGTGTGCGCGGTTGTGACCTGGGCGATCGCGGCTGTCTTTGTCGCGCTGCGCTTCTACACTAGAACATGCATTCTCAGTGTAATTGGCTGGTCTGACTGGCTCATTCTGACATCATGGGTTTTCTCTTGTGGCGTAACTGCGAGCGCTATTGAGCAGAGTCAGCGAGGAATAGGAAAGCACGTCTACGACTATGACTGGATGGCGAATTTGACTCCATTCCAAAAGGTGAGCTCTCTTCCTCCCCCATTGCTGGATTGCGTCCGAATCAACTAAACAAGTCCTCCTCTAGGCAGCATGGTATGGTGTTCTTTTCTACACGCTTTCTTTAGGCTTTTCCAAGATCTCAATGGTATTGCTGTATCTCAATCTGTTTTCTTATCACTGGATCAGAGTTGCAGGGAGGCTGGTCCTCGCTACGGTCATAATAGCGACTCTATGGATGCTGTGTATTGTTTTCACAGCCTGCATTCCTCTAGAGGCGTACTGGGTGTTTCCCCTCCGCGCAAAGGCTTATTGTCAGCCACAGAGCGCGTGGTGGGCAAGCGTGTAAGTGTTTTATGTTATTTGGCAGTGTTTCCCCTAAGATGTCAGTGTGAAGCGGATCTGCTCGCAAAACTTCCCTCACCCTTCAGCAGACCTGATGATCCAATTTGAACTCGTACTAAAACTCGGCAAGGGGACTTCACATGTCAACAGACTTTATAATATTTGCGCTACCACTCCCCGTCCTGCCGACACTCCGCATGCCTAGACGGCAGAAATGGATGCTGGCTATGGTGTTTTCACTTGGGTTCTTGTCAGTAGACTCACTTGTCATGCCGGGCAAAGACCTTCTGCTAATCTGAGAGATGGCACAGCGTTTGCATAGTATCAATTGTCCGACTAATGAAACTACTTCAAACGGAAAATCACCCGTCTCTCGACTTCTCCTACGACAGCGCCGATCTTGTTTACTGGACCTCGATTGAGGTGCAAGGAGCAATTGTCTGCGCATGTGCAGTCACCCTTAAACCACTCCTGAATCAATGGATGCCCCAGTGGTTTTCTGTCTACCGACAAGACAACTCCCTCCGTCGGAATCCGGCACCCATCACGATTGGGCAGAGGGCAAGCAGGAGGAAGCTGAGCAAAATTGAGCAGCAGACAACCAGCCACGACAGCTGGACTGTCGAGAGGCCAAGCAAAGACCTCGAAGCCGGGTCTGTGGGTGGGCTTCCCGGGGGTTTCCTCAATATCGATCTCCGGATTGATAGTTTCGAGCAGGAACGCCCAGGAGATGCCACACCTTCTGTTCAACTAAGCGACCTCCCTCCTGAGAGAAGGCTTGGGGAGAACACAGCATCAGATCGTGACGACACACATTCCATGCCGCAACCGCCGCCCAATGTGCGCGCGAGCTCAGTTTCTGCGTTACGCGGCCTGGCAGTTGGGGCTTTCCTTGACGACTCTTCGCTCAGAAGACAGCATCGTTCCCCAAGGTCTGGGCATCAGCGGTCCCTGACGAGCTCAGGATTCTACGACTCGTCCTCCGAAAGACTGGATTGGGATGTGGAGAGAACAACATCTAACGGTTCGACCCCCTGGAGGGGTTAACACTGTTCTTTGTCACGGAAGGATGAACAGACCTGCAAAATGCTTTAAGATAATATAATAGTGTGCAAAATTAGTACGTGCATATGTTTTGTGTGGTAAGTCGCAGCCTGGACATCTGGCTTTGGATATAATCAATGAGCAAAAAGTTTCATCAGCTAGGACTTGCAGATCAAGGATAACAGAAAAGGAGACAACATTCAGTGATTGCCATCTCAGATCATACTCACGTATGGTACTAGTACCCGCCGTCTTCACATGGACTCCTATTCTCAAGTCTCAGGGTCCGCAGCCTGATGAAGCTACTAGGTATCGTTTTGTGTAATAGTTGTAAACAGGACTGCCCTACTAATCTTTCGAAGCAAGCTCTCCGTCAAATCCAGCTCAGCACTGAGACACGAACTCGACAATTTCCTTGTTGAAACGCTCTGGATCTTCATAGAACATCCAGTGGCCACTGTCAAAGACGGACCATTTTGCTAGTCCTGGCTTCTTATTCCCTTTACCCACCCTTGCAACCGTCTCCTTCAAACCCTCCAACGGAAAACAGCCCGTCCGGCGTCCGGCCAAGACGAGGACAGGCTTTTCGATGAGCTCGATGGCCTCGCGGTGATCGTATCTCGTATGGTCGGCCAGGAGCCTCGCGAGCCACCGCCCGTCGCAGAGAGCGCTGATGCTAGTAAAAAACACCTCGTCATCTGCGGCAACCTCAGGGCTGACGTGGTCACTCTCCTCAGGGGCGAAGCGGTATCCAAGGCACTCGCTGACCAGTCCCTTATGCGCCGCTTCTGGGGTCTCTATCCAGGCGCGCTGGGCGGCCAGCATGGTCGCCTCATCGTAGCACCCAAGATGAGCTTTGGAGGCGTCCCAGTTGTCGAACGCTGAGCGGTCCTGAAGAGGGGCCTGGTCGGCGAAGACGAAGCCTGCGAAATCGTTGTCGCCGAAGAGCTCGACATAGGTCCACAAAACGGCTGCCCCAATAGAGCAGCCAACGGGTACGATCTTGATCTTGCCACTGCCCTGGCGGAGGCACTGGACGATCGATTGCAGGTCAGCAGCCAGTCTGGCAACGTGGTAGCCCCCTTTGGTCCGCCCTGAGGCACCGTGGCCACGCATGTCTGAGGCAACTACCCAGTGCTTTTCTGAGAGCGCGGCGAAGTTGCGCGTGAAGTACTTGGAGGAACCGCTGAAGCCATGCATGAGAAGGACACAGGTCTGGCGGCGAGGGTCACTCAGCGACCCGGGGCCAGATTCAGGAATGTCCTCGAGAGGTAATGAGGTCTGAAAAGCAAGTGAAACACCATCATTTGTTCCGCAGTAGGCATATTGCATGCCTGGCTCAGCGGGGAACTTCATAGTGGTGGTGAGTTGGTGTTGTGATGTCGCGAGATGGGAGCTTCAAGGTCGGGACTGAAGCCTGTTTCAGAAAAGCTTGAAGACAAGAAGATGCTGGTTGCTTTTACGTGATGAGGTGAAACTTGGTCAGGATTAGGTGGTTCAAACAGTCGCAGGCTTCATCGACGCCGAATGGAACGGGTGAACAAGGTGTCGCAACGCCTGGCCGAAAAAGGCAGCTGCGAGCCTGAGTGGCAGAGTCGTTGAGCTGGGGTTAGGGTCAACAACAGCCTCCATTCAGCCGTCACAGTCCCCCCCTAAGCTCAAGGAAAGTTCAAGGAAAGCAAAGCCATTAGTGACCGGTCCTGTCCATTCTTTCACTGGGTTTTCTGATATGATTAGAAGGTTGTTTCAAAACGTATTCACTCCAATGTGAAGACTGGGGAAATTAGAAATGCGTATGTACGGTTGGTCAAAGCATACCTAGGTAGCATGCAGTGGCGGACACTTCAAAAATGGAGAAGAGATTCGCACCTATAAAAGCAGAGGGTGCACCCAAAGTAGGCAGATACAGCTAACAAGAGCTAAAGAAGGCCCAGGAACACCTGATTTCAGATTGAAAGTACTCTGGTTACTACTAAACTAGTTATCTTACAGAGGTGGTCTTCTAGGTTGCCTTTGAGGAGGTTATCCCATAGGGCTTGGGTTGACCCTCTGTTTTGGCGAATGTGATTCTCTGATCTTTTTACGAAAGCCTCTTCATGTATCGGATTTACGTTCCAAAGATCCAGATCAACCAGGTCGTTGTCTGTATGTACCTAGGTAACTACTAGGTATGCACGTAAGGAGCATACCAAGATTGATTAAAACTTGATTTTTCCCGTCCTTTCTCGTTTTCCTTTCTGGTTCCCCCTTTTCTTTTCGCGTGAATAAGTCATACTTACAAGTCCCTTGAAGCTGGTGTTGCCACAGATGCCATGCTTTGCCTGCTGGCAGTGTCAAATACAACACGTGCAACTTCAATTTCCAACGTCCGTGTCTGTGACAGTATGGGACGAGAAGTTTGCCAGCATAATTGAGACACTTCGCCTATGTACCCAGAACGTCTCTTCAATTCGAACAATCCATCCAGCCCTTTCAGTAGGACTCAAACAAGCGCAAGGAGGGAGCCGAACCTGTACGAACAACACATGGTGCCCACTACCCCTGACCGTGGACTCACTCAACAACAAAAGGATCATCAGGTGACACGCCTCTTACAGCGAATCTAGGCTCCTTGGTAGGAGTCTCATGCTCTACCCTTGGGGCAACGCCTGCAATTTTGGCAGACAATTTCGCAGGTGCAGTCCTGGGCGCCTTAGTGGGCGCCTGACGAGGAACGCTCGAGGGGGTCACAATCTTGCGCTTCTTGGGCGTTGTGAGCGACCGGGTTTCTTCCAACTGCTGCTCAGCCTCTTCCAGCTGCATGCTGAGCTCACGGACTTGCATTGACAGGCTCTCAACGTCCCTGTTTCTCGAGGCAAGCTCCACATCCCTGCGCGCGAGCAGACCTTCTCTCCGTAAGAGCTGCTTCTTGAGCCACGCGGCGTTTCCCCTATTACCCGTTAGACACGCATAATGAATCCTCAATTGAGATGGAGTACTCAGTAACAGGAAGGATGGGGTTCATTTTAGGTAGGAAAATTGTGCTTACTCCGAAACAAGGCGGTGCGACTTCTCCAGCTGGGTCGCCGGGTTGGCAGGAAGGAAATCTGTCCAGTGGTCACAGCAAAGTTGAACCTTCCAAAGGTTGATAACAGCGCTGATGTCCTCAAGGAGTGCACTGTGCGGTATCTCGAGAAATAGAGGGCATGCGTTGTCCTCATGAACGTGGTCAATTGATGTCTGAGTCACAACGAAATGCTTTCGGGTCTTCTCGTGGCTGCCATCGTAGAATTCGCTGAACTTGATATAGTTGATGATGTTTGGATTGTCGTGGTCGAAATCGACGGTGAAGACAACCTTGTTCACACCACTCTTGAGATTGCAGAGCGCATCACTCTTGGTGTCAACAGTGAAGGGCGAGTTGACATCGGAAAGAACGGCCATCTCGTACTTCCACTGAAGCCAACAATGCGTCATGTCGTTTTTAGAGCAGATCTCTGCAAAGACACCAGCATTCTGGTCGCTAAGGGCAAATTGAATCTTGGAATACATTTTGGTAACTGGTCAAACTCGTGTGTTAGAATCATCAAACGGGCCTCGGGTGGCAGCACTTGCCGTTTTACCACGGGGCCACTTGATTCAACTCAGACAGGGCGAAATGGAGTTCTGCGCTGTGCCTAGGTAAATTGAGGGTGCGAAAGCTTGCTAATGAGGTAATCACTTCAGTCAGCGAGATACGACCAAGGGGAAGGAGTGCAATTCGTAAGGACACATGCACCACTGGCCTCTCGAAGCATGCCTTCGACAAGTGACCGTGTGCGTGGTTATGACAACGGCACACGTGATTGGCTTGTTCCCAACGCGGTCAGAAACGCATGGGTGTGTGTTTAAATTTAATTCGACATGGACTGGAAAGCAAGCGAGGTGAACGTGTCCATGGAGGGCTTACCACGGCATTTGGTGAGGCTGACCTCGCATCACGTCACGCGTATGGGAGAACAGGAGAGGAGAGGCTGGCGGCTTGGAAACAGAGGTTGATGAGAAGTGGAAACTCAGGAAGAAGTGCAAGGCAATGAAAGAAAGCAGAGCATGATGGTGTGTAGCTGTTCAAGGTGTGCCATCGGGCGGTGTCAGTGGGGAACAGTCTCACATTTGACGGATTTTGCATTGGGTGGGGGAAGGGGAAGGAGGGAGTGCCGACGACGAATTCAAGTAGCCAAGGCTTGGAAACAAAAGGTGACATGAAGTCTAGGCCCGTGGTACATTCTGGTGCAGTTAAATTCGAGGGCTCAAATCTATCTAAGTGCGAGCATACTTCACCTCCCCTGTGGCTCTCCGCGATTACCTAGGTAAGCCCCTCCCCTCAACTGTCTTCTAGGCCACCGCAGTAGTTTACATTGTAACAGACCAAATTCTGATGGGCTTGCGTGTTGATGATTCGCGGTCCTGAATCCCGCTGGTGCGAATAGTTTCCTTTGGCAAATAATCGAATGCGTCCGACTCTGCTCGGTGGAGGATTGCTCGCTCGGCTGCCTGCGCTCCTCTCGATATCGCTTTCAATATTTGAGCAAGGACACCATTGGTCTTTCTGTCAACAACCGAGACTTTGAAGGTGCGGCCGAACCATCTTCTAATGCAACCGCACACCTTGCGCTCACCTATCCCATGGACTCCCACTAAGCCATAAAGAGGACGCGAGACGGCACGTTTTCCTTGATACGGTCTGACAGGCCTGACAGCCAGTACGCCTTGCATCCTTAGGAGTGACTTCTGACAGACTCCTAGCTAGGCCCTCGAAGCACTGAGCTCCATCCATTCTCTTCTTGAACCGGTTCATCGGTGTTCGGACGCGTTTGATGTCGTGCTATGGAGCACGATGAATGGGCCGTGAGAGAGGGAACCCTGACGAGTAACGTGGCGGTATTGCAGGGCGAGATGACATGCCTTGGCCTTGTAAAAGGGTCAGCCATCAAACAGGCCTCGGTATTTTGGGGATTGACGCACTGAGCCCTGCGGGTGAGGATGACCTTCTCATCCCATTCTCCTGTCCTCGCCATAAGGAGGTGGGAAACGCGAGACACAGCAAGACTTGGTTGGTGATGGAATCACCCGGGGTCGTGGCTCATTCGTGTATCGCTTTAGACCCTTTAGCTACGATCAAGCGATCCCCCGCAGTCTTGATGTCCGATTTCAGCTCCCGTAACGCGTTACGATCCAGCGACATCTTCATCAGCAGGGTCGAAGACATCCTGTTCGAAAGCATCTTAACCTCTTCACCCAGGTTGGACTGGCTGATGACCTTGCCGTTGCATAGTTCCACTACGAGGGCCTCGGCCAGGTTTTGACAGTTGGCCTCGAACAGGTTGTAACGTGGATGCTCGGAGATATACCTAGATGCTGATGGATGGTCAGCGGCCCACTCACTCACTGCATCGCGCAGGGTGCGAGGTCGCCCGGCCAGCAGGAGCCCCTCATTACTTCGGCGACTTACCAATCTCCAGGATCTCCTGGTGTGTTCGTGTAGTCTCCCCGATATAACTTGCTCCTGTCCAGGATTCCACCATCTCCTCGGTTACAGGAAAGCATCGTGCTGCGGGGCTGTCAGCTACCTGCCCAGTGGTCCATAACACGGCTGTGCGATTCAACAAGGACATTCAGAGAAATTGAAAGGCATACGATAGTTCTTCATTATTTTAGTGGTTGGAAGCATTTGGTCACTCATAAGGTCGTAAAGGTAACACGTTCCCTCGCCTCTGTCGACAGTGACCAGAGCCCAGTGCGAGAGGCTGTCGAGCGACAGTCCGGCGCTCTTCATCAGCAGCTTGGAAGCCAGCTTGGTGACCTGAATGCCGTTGATGTCGATGGCGGAGGTGGCGACGAGAACCGCCCTCGTCTTGCATCTCGAGGTGTACTCTAGCGGCTCCTCCAGCTCGCATGCGGTGTGGTCACCGTTGAGTTTCGAGCGGATGAGCTTGAGGAGCGCCTTCTTGTCATCCTTGACTTCGCCATGTTTCCTGCGGGGTGCAGTCAGCTGGTGGGCCCCGGGGTATGCGTGCAGTTGGCCTCTTGTCGGCGCCGTTCGAGACGATGATGTCTGCGAACAGCAGCTCCCGGGGCGAAGACTCTGGGCCCGAGGGGAGACGTCACTCACTTCAGCTTTTCATAGTATTCCTTCCCTGCAGCGATCAGTTGCGTTGCGCTGACCCCGTGAAATGGCATCCTGCAGGCCCAAAAACAGGGTTGAATGAGCGAGAGTATCAAATCACCCGAGTCTGAAAAACAGCAGCGCCCGCAGGCCTCGCAGCGGTTGAAAGCAAAGACAAAGAAAACCGTGGGGGAAAAGCTCAAAAGATCGAGGGAAGAAAACAATTCCGCTTATGTGGTCAAGTTTTCGAGGAAAGTCACGGAAAACCAAAGTCAAGGCCCCGGAATCCTGGAATCCTGGAAGAAGCACACATGGGGCCGCCCGGGAGACTCCCTGTCCAGCCGCCGTCGGTGCCCAGGAACGCCCCGCCAACCCAGCTAAGCCTTGTGCTCAGCCTCAAAAATAGCAACGGCCTCTCCGCCGTCACTCCCGCCCACCAGCCCAAAAGCGTGATTGACATGCAGACAATCGTCCCCCCACCCCGGTGACTGACGCAAAGCGCGCGGGACCTGCTCGGCTTGGGGCCTCGGGGATTCGTCCACTGGACACCAGCGCTGCCCGATTCGGAAGGCCGCCTCTGATTTGGGACATCAGGCAAAACCGCCGGGACGGGACGCCCAGACCTTGTTGCTCCAGGAATTGAGCGCTACGGCATTTGCTATTGGCTGATTACATGTGAATCGACACTTGGTTCATGTCTTTGCCCGTAGGTTCACATACATACTGATTGTATCTATATGCCGGGATAATGTCGCCTTGTAAGGTTATTGCATTTCACCCCGCCCGCACCCGTCTCACAATTACAAGAGAGCTGGGGGTCGAGAAATAACTACTGGTCCGAATAGTAAGACTGGATATCTTATGTGCCAAAACTCTTCCGTGTCATCACGTAACTGCAGTCAAGGGGCTGCCCTTTCTTCTCGTCGGTTTTGGTGACCTAGAACCCTGCTTCCTTTTGCCGGCAGCACCCACTTCCCCCTTGTCCATTTGCGCATTCCTCTTGTCGTGGGCTCTCCTCAGGTTTTCTTTGTCCATCTCTTTTCTCCAAGAACATATATCCGCAAATTCACAATATGAGCATTTGTACGCCTCTTCGATTTCGACCCCTCTCGCCGCTCTCTCCCCCCTCCACCACTCCATGTATTCATCCAAATACTGGTCCAGAACCTTTGGGTCAACCGCAACGAGGGTGGCTCCAATGCGTTCGCCTTCTTGCCCCCGCAGTCGGTATTCCACAGTCACCAAACTTCCCAGGCTCTCAGCGCCTGCGGGGAAGGTCAACCTCAGCTCGTCTCTAAGCAACGGGACCAGCTCCTGCAGCGAGCGATATCTCAGAAGATCATGCATATCCGAGTCCTGAGATGGAGCCGTGGTCGTAGACAGGACAGAGCTGGAGTCGTGAAACACGTCGTCGTGTAACTCGCCGATCTGCGCGAGAAAAGCGTCGGAGAAGGGCGAATCAACATCCAAGCCATATCTCCTGAAAACCTGCAAGTAGTTGACCTTATCTGAGGCCATATCAGATAGGAAGCGATGGTAGAGATACAGCTGCACCTTAGTAGGCCGCAGCGCCGCACCTTTTGGCAGTGTCTTCGACCCTCGGGTTTTGACGTCCGTTAGGTAAACTTTTCGCAAAGGCTTTGACCGACGCGGCTCGGGTCGATCCGACGGGAAGAAGTTAGTGATCTTATGTTGCGACTTGTCTTCGGTGCCGGTTTGGCTGCCTTGACTGCTGAGCCACTCGTCTTCGAACTCTGGGCCCGGATTCTGATAACTTAGAAAGTCTATCAGCCCATTGACGACATTTCCGTCTACTAGGCCCCAGACCTCGAGCTCTCTTGTCAGACCGGTGTCCCGGAGTGTCCTCAACCCTTGGATGATGTTCCAGACTTTCAGGCCGAAAGCATCCTCCTTGGTTGCTATCTCGACCTGCACGGTGGTGTGCACTTCATCTTCGAGTTTCTGATGCAGCTTGCTGCCTTCTTTCATAGCCACCGTCCTAGTCTTTTTGCCGCCCGGCAGGCGGGTCAACGTATATTCATACTGAAGCTCGCACCACGCACCGGCGGTCAAGTCAGAAACCGAGAGCGGCTTTCTGGGGTAAGTTCGAAATCGAAGAAGTGGCGATCTTGTATCCGGGGTCTCATCGGCCAGACTTTTGGGCTGCTCGCATGTTTCGGCTTGCTCCAAGTTGACCAAGGCTGGAGTCACTGGAATCTTATAGGTCAGTCAGGATTTTGGAACCCCGATAGCGAGGAAATGTTGCACCTACGATCCGGGTACCTGATGTCGTCAGACGGGATAACTGACGGGGTTGACTGCGGCTGGGTCTTGTGGACAAAGGCGTTGATGCTGTTGGTGCGGCCGACGCCAACCAAAGCAGCTCTCGGCTGCGAAATGCTAGGAAGGCCATTCGGCGCATCGTAGGTCGAACCAGCAGGGTTAAGTGGCGTATCGTCGATGAGGGAGACCAGCAACTGTTCTTCTTCCAGCGACAGGTCGTCGAACTCGCTGTCGCTATCTGGCGCCATGATGGCGGCTGTAGAAGTGGTTCATGCCTCTTTCTGCATCAGGGCGCATCATTGACTTGCTGCTTGCTGCGTCATGACTGTTTGCACAATGGCGGTTTGGTCGCGCGAGACGAGACGAGCGGCTGCCTCCCGTTCCCCGCCATCGCCACGCGCTACAGTAATGGTGCGGGAGCACGTGGTATCCTGGGACTGCACAGGGGTTCGAGTCTAGGTGCTCAACGCCCACGCTCAGTGCACTCACTGTGCTTGAAGCATCTCGGCAGTCACCACCTGCAGTGACTTACCGGCTTGTGTCAAGTTGCCATAATGAAGGGCAACAACTGATCAGTCAAGTACGCCAGGGCCCCTGGATTCAGACGTACTGGCAAGCAAGGTCGAGCGCCAATGTGACGTGTGTCCCTTCCCAAGGCAACCACATTTCGTACATGGGCCATCTTACCACCTCCAACCCGTGTCATTTTGTTCCGTCACACATTGTTCTCTCGACAACGCTCCAAAGCCCCTCAAAAACACACCACCTCACCTTGCAGAGCTACAGTTTCGAACCGGGCACATCATGACTTCCCTGCTATGCGGCCATACTCCTGTTCAGACCACCAAGTCATCAGACCCGGGAAATGGCGAAATGGTCGCCGCCAACCACAGCACTGAGACTCTAACACAGAGGCTAAACACCAACTTTCTGGACTTGCCGACGGAACTTCATCTTCTTATCAGCAAGGAGCTCACGTATCCCGACGCGCTCTCCCTAAAGCATACTAGCCGTCACTTCTACGACCTGGTTGACACTGGCGTTCGGCTCAAGGTGGCGTGGCTAATGGAGAGGAGAATGCTACACCTGGATTGTCCAAACGACCGGAAGTGTAATCTTCGTACCGACCTCGAGTTCTGCAGAGGCAGTGTAAAGTCAGTGTCACTTACTCTCTGGCCCCTTGTTCTTCTGCCCAAGACTACTTGCAATTACGGCACTGCAATCGCTTGTTCGAATTTCGCTGACATACAGCACCAACAGTCTCCTGATGCGAAGACGTCGGGAGCACGTCGAATGTGAGTCCCGGCCAGGTCTTGGATGCCTGGTCTATGCCACTCCACAGTGTGCCTATCGGCGGGACTGGAGGACTGTTTGGAGACGCTGGATGAGACGCCAGATCACAGTTGAGATCTGGTGGATTGTGCTGGCCGCAGTCCCACTGATAATAGGTTGGCTTTGGATGGCGGAGTTCATGAAGTGGGCAGTAGCCTGAGATGCATCGTGATGGGATCTTCCGAGCAGGGTCTTCAAGCTGAAGTTCCAACAACCTGAAGGCGATTGAATAGATAGAGAGTCATATTTTCTCAGGGCTATGAATTGTCACCGCCTATGTAGTTGGTTCCTCACTCCGCTGGTGTGCTTGGAAACGCCCCGCTGGTCCAAGTCAAGTCGACGAAGAGGTATGATATTTTCCATTCCTGCTCGACCTTACGAAACGACCAGTAGTAATATCCACCAGTGGACAACGTCTGGCCGAGGTCCTTTGCATGAAGCCCCGCCGATGACTGCCAAGCTGATCGGCCGTGCGCCACATTGCGGGATTCGAACTTGATGCTGTGGTTTGAGGATAAGTGCTAGCAATTGTCAATCACTGTTCAACGTGCCAGAGATAGCTTTCACGCACAGACATCCGGTGAAGTGCCGAGACTGGCAACAAAAGCCACTCTCCCAGCCCTGCATTCCCGTGATGATTCCCGTGAGGGAACACGACCTCTGCATCACTGGTGAAAAGATTGCCCAGAGTCTTGTGCGTGTGAGTCTCAGCCATACTAGCATCAACTCCGTAGTTGTAGTCACTGATGAGGTCCTCTATGATCGTCCGATCGTACAGGTAGGCTTGTCGTTCTTCTGCATTCGCCGGCTTCTGCTCTGTAAAGGCCGAGTTGGTATAATTCATAGGGTGATCAAGCGCAGCAAAAGCCCTTGGATGGGCTTCTGTAGAGCTACTGGAGTCAGTCATCATAGGAAAGCGATGGAATCCGTAGGATGCAGTCACTTGGAGGTCGAGTCTCGGATGAAGGGGAAAAAAGACTTGCTTATGCTGGATTCACGTCCGCTCGCGGCGAGACCTCGGCCAGCCATTTATATGGATGCTTCCAAAGTTTCCGAGGCCTCTTGGCATGCATGCACCTCCGTACCTCATACTCACCATATGGTTGCACAATTTTCACTTTGCTTATGTGAGGGGCTAGAGCTGTTGAGATTGTGTCAATGGGGTAGTCGAGTCTTGTAAGCCCGCATACCAGCAGCAAGGCGTATGGTGTGGGTTCCCCAGCGGACTTCCGCAAGAGCTTGCCTTCAATGTTGGAGTCTTACTGGATCTGACTACCCTCGACTTCCAATATTTTATCGGGTGATTGGGAACTGGCAAATGCTAATACTAGATGGAGAATTTCACTGAGTGTTCAATCATGTTCAGCTTCGGATGGGGGAAGGAACTATTCCCCTTACTTCGCCTCTCTCCCTTTGCGAATATCAAACAACTAGGTGGCAATATGAGGAGCAACCTAACTCACAAGCATTGCGCATGCCTGCATCTGAACGGCAGCTCCAGAGAAAATTACTGAAATCATGCTTTCAAACAGATTCTGCTGCATATTGTGCCTCACATTCGATGGAATCCTCTGCTATCGCATTCTCGCAGAAATGTCCCCTACCCCACACACTCTCGGTTGTCCACTACGCGGCCACAGTATCCCCCCCCCCCAGAAAAGAAACAAGTTCCTATACCTAAGTACTACAACCGTGACCTCCTACGGGGCAGCCTCTTGTAGGGTACCCTCCTATAGGCTAACCTCCTATAGGGTCACCTCCTATAGGATAATTCCCTGTAGGATACCCTCCCTTGGGAGACTCTCCTATATGATAATACTTTGTAATGATCCTCTTACAGGAGGTGGTCACATAGACAGTATTCGAGCCACAGGGACTTTGTTATGATACATTGTCATTTTTTGTGAAGGTGTGGCGGTGGTATGGTCATAGTAAATGTGATGCTGCCCATGTGCTCTTTGATGGCCGAAAATATGGGAAGGTCAGGCGTGCGGTCTTTGACAGTAACATGACAGAATCATCGTGTACACTGATAGAAAGTGCCGACACGCTTCTCGGCCTTGCGCGTAAGTGCTTACCCAGAGTAGGCGGACGACTCACAAATGCGGTCCGTACATTACCCCGGCGCCGTCCTCTTGGCAAAAGCATAGTGAGCCCATGGGGTACCTGCATCGTGAGATTGCTTGTTGCAAAACATAGCAAGGGTATACGCCTGACGCAATTGTGCTGGACAGGGTTCTCCGCCGTCTGGTGCCCACAGGTGGGCCTATTCCCTGCACCCAGCTATGCCGCCGCCCGAACCAAGCACCAAGGCACAGCACCTCGGCTCTTCAAGGGCCGGGGGCACGACGCGTGGTGTGTGCTATTATGAGGCTTGACGAGGTCCTCAGGGAGAGACAGGGCGCACCAATTTCTCCGCTCCAGAAATTGGCACTAACACCCAAGAATGTCTATGACCGCCAGGATGGCCGCCGCCCACCAATGACCGACAATAGACTCACTGGCAAGCTTGGCGTACGTCCTTGCCTGGAAAGCCATGCCTGCAGCTCGTCGCGTTACCCGCCGCGCCTCAATGAAAGCCCGAACCTGTGGAGATCACATTCTACGCGCACCAGTTGACGGTCAGGGTGCAGCCAGGGGCCTGAGTATATATGCTAGAATGCAAGAGACTAGATGATATATAAGATCCATTGAGAACGTCAAGTTGAGAGATGGCATGAGTTGTCGAGGGCAGCCCTGCTTGTTGAGCGGTCAAACGTCGAATCCGTGGCAAAATGGTGTACCTGAAGCAGGCTCTCGCCGTTGCGAGCTTCATCACTTCCTCAGTGGCTGTCGATGTCCTCGTTCAATCCTCTGGGGGCAATTTGACTGGAAAGTTCGGACACCCATACGGATACGGCTTTCTGCATGAGGTGAGTCCCTGAAACAAAGGCCGTGAGGTTTCCCTGACTGACTCTGACCCAAGGACATTAACAATTCAGGGATGGCGGCATATGTAAGCCTTCTAGATGCAGTCTTTACCCCTTCAAGTACAAACGTGGCCTGCGTCCAGTCCATGTAACAAAGACTACATGGGCTGCAGTTTTTGATACAGGCTATGACGATTTCGTGGCCTGCTTCTCGCCATACTCCTACGAAGCTGCTTCTTTGGTTCTTTGATAGCTAACTCCTGAGCAGACGCTGAATTAATCCAGAATCGCGCGTTTCAATATTCACCTGAGTTCCCAGTGTCCACGTCCCATTATTTCCCTGTCAACGGCGCCAACTTCAGCATCGAGTTCCTCGACACCCCTCTTTCACAGGCTTTGCCAGCATCACTAAGAGTCTCGGCTGGGAGTAACAGCACTGGCAAGATCGGCTTCAAGAATGATGGGTATTGGGGCATTTCCGTCAGCCAGCAAAAGTACACGGGATCCTTCTGGGTCAAGGGCGCCTATGATGGCTCCTTCACTGCATCACTGCAATCCAACCTGACCGATGAGGTCTTCGGCTCGGTCGAGATTGCGTCCAAGTCCGTCGAGGGCGAGTGGACAGAACATGGGTTCGAGATCGTCCCCGAGGTTGACGCTCCGAGCAGCAACAACACCTTCTCGGTCACTTTTGACGTGGATGCAGTTCAGGGCGATGCGCTGGACTTCAACCTCATCAGTCTCTTCCCGCCGACATACAAGGACAGGAAGAATGGGTTGAGAGTTGATATCGCACAAGCTCTCGCGGATTTGAACCCTGTAAGCACTTGAGTCCCACACCTCCCATCTTCTTGTTCTCCGCTAACCATCTTAGACGTTCCTTCGATGTAAGCATCACTTTTCACGTCTCACAAGATCTTCGTCTTTCATGTTTTAAAATGTTCTAGGATGCAACAATCAATAGCGAGGCTAACGTCACTTTAGTTCCAGGAGGCAATATGCTGGAAGGCCTCACAAATGAGACTTATTGGGATTGGAAAGACTCTCTCGGCCCTTTGAAGGACCGTCCTGGTTTCCAAGGCGTATGGGGATACCAACAGACCCACGGTCTTGGTCTCCTGGAGTACCTCGAGTGGGCAGAGGACATGGGTCTTCAGATTGGTGAGCTTTTAGATGCGTCGAATCTACTGCAGAAGTGAGAAGGTGGCTGACATGAGACTAGTGCTGGGAGTGTGGGCTGGATTGGCCCTCAATGGGGACGTAACACCTCAACAGGATCTTCAGCCTTTTATTGACGACGCTCTCGACGAGATCGAGTTCGTCCGCGGGCCAGCAGACTCTACTTGGGGCGCGCGTCGTGCTGAGCTTGGTCATCCCGAGCCTTTTGAGCTCAATTACGTGGAGGTGGGCAACGAGGACTGGCTGGCTGGGTATCCCTCCGGCTGGGACTCGTACAAGGAGTACCGGTTCCAGATGTTCTTCGACGCTATCACAGCTGCATACCCCGAGATCCAGGTCATCTCCTCTGGCGCCACTAGCGACCCAGCACCTGAGGGCGAGACCACGGGGCCAAACCTCAGCGAAGGGCTCGATTTCTCCAAGACTCCCGGTGCTATTGGCGACTACCACCCATACCGCGAGCCGGACGAGCTGGTGTTCGAATTTGACCGCTTCGACAACGATATTGGTCACATAGTGGGCGAGGTTGCAGCTACGCATGTAAACGGTGCGGCTTATCCCCGCTGGGAGGGCGAGCTGTTCAAGTATCCGTGGTGGATTGGCGCTGTGGGTGAGGCCATCTCCCTCATCGGTTACGAGCGCAACTCGGACCGTATCCCAGGCACATTCTATGCCCCCGTCTTGAAAAACGAGAACAGGTTCCAGTGGCCCATCACGCTCATCCAGTTCACCGCGGACCCGAAGCAGACGACTCGCGCCGTCACGTGGTACTGCTGGAGTCTCTTCGCCCACCACCCCATCAGTGACACGCTCCCCACGACGAGCAACTCGAGCTACGGGCCGTTGTACTGGGGCGCCGGCTTTGACGCGGCCAGAGATGGCGCATTGGTCTGGAAGGGAGCAGTCTACAACACCACAGATGGTGCAGCTGTTCCGGTGTCCGTGCAGTTCGAGGGCGTTGAGGCGGGCACCAAGGCGTCGCTGACCGTTCTGACCAACAGCGTCGGTGATCCTTTTGCCTACAATGATCCTCGCCACGGGTATTAACATTGTCAACACGACGACGCAGGAGTTGACATCAGGTCCCAACGGAGCCTTTGAGTTCAGCCTGCCGCAACTGAGTGTTGCCGTGCTCGACACAGACCTGACTGCTGTGCCGAGTGGCAGCGGCCAGTAGTTATTAATGGGTCACGTTGCCGGGGCGCAGCAAAGTAAATAGACAGACATTCGAAGTACAATAAATATTATTCTCTCATCTAAAGATATTCCTGGCAGGCGGTGGACTCTTGGCTGAGCATGCAAGTCGCGTCAGATGTTCAACATGGCGGTAAGTCGTGTTAGGGATGACCAATAGGCTTGCTAGCTAACACTACCTTCCCCATCGCCTCCCGTAGCTTCCAGCTCCCTCTAAACAACACAAACACCACGAGAATACCTTGAACTGAATTGACCGCAAGAACCCTCTATCTGGTTACTTGACTCATCCAAGAAGTACTCGTGTGACTCGTGTAAGTCCGTGGATCCATACTATCGAAGGCAGAGGGCGTCGGCATCCCAAGAAGCAATGTTTTCACCTTGCATGGTTGGATTCAAAGAGTCCATTTAATTTCAAGATAGAGTGAAGAACCAAGTACAGATGGTGTCTCAACCAACTAGGTTGCCCGTAGAGAGATGGCTTTGTGAGCGTACCTACGTAACGGCCGAATGATTTCTCTTCATTTGTTGCAAGTAGACATAAGGGAAGGTTCTCGGATCCTCGAATCAGCACAAGCTTTTGGCCAGGTCACGGAGCATCGCCAGAACTTCCACTGTTCTGTCCTGATATAACCTCATCCTGACCCTGACTGACGCGACGTGATGGACCCAGGCTCCTTTTGGTCATTTCCCCCACTCTCCCCTTGATCATCTCGACTTCCAGCTGCCAGAATGCACCTGACCCCTTACAAGGCCAAGAAAAGCAAGGCCATACTCCCCAGGCCAAAGACCACTGCCCACACCGCGGAGTGTGGCGCTGCATCCGAGCGCGATGCCGCAATAGAACCGCCCGGTCGGGCCGTGTCTATCGAGGAACTCGGTGCTGTGGCTGTGGCTGTACACATGATCTTCTTTGTCGTGTCTGTGGGTGGATATCAAGCTTCATAGGGCACTCTCCTACAGGTATACCTCCTGGAGGATAGAACTTTAAACTTCTAAGCGATAAACCCCTGGGATCATCTCCTGAGGAATAAACTCCTAAGGAACATTCTCTAAGGAATGACCTTCTGAGGTATGGCATTCTTAGCAAGACTTTTAAATAGAAGGTCTGTTGAACAACATTCTGCTGAATAACAAACCAGAGGTAGGCAAGCCACAAGAACTTTACTCTAATATCATACCCACACCTCTTCAAAGTTGTGGCGGTGCCATGGTCTTAATATCTGTAAAGTGGGCTCGAATTAATGAAAGGAGTGGTTTGATTGTTGCAGCCACTCTTCATCCAGACAAGGAATGCAACGACTGATTTTCCGGGTGATTCGGGCCGCAATGGAGCCCTGGATGCCTGCCGATTGCATGACACTGATTAAAGCATCCTGCTCTGGGCCAGGCACAATACGGAGCGTCGCCCCCCGAGGGGAATCCTTTTTTTGTGGTTATAAAGAACCATACCCGTGAGCTAAACCCTCAGGCGTGAGTTGTTTTGGGTGATATACCCAAAGCCTGATAGTTTGATTTGAGTGATTTACAGATACGCGCCCAGAACTATGCTCGTTCAGAACATCATCTACTCTGGCCTGCTGGCTATGGCCAATGCCGCCCCTCAGCCGGACCGAGTTCAACCTCGTGCTCCGACGCCGACCACGCTCCAGCCGGGACAATATTGGATCCGGGCCGTGGCGTCGCCTAATTTCCATAAATATTTACAGACAGTTCCGGCCAACCAGGCCGGCACCGCGACCCTGAACCAGTATACCACAGCAGGGCAGTACAATATTGTTGATGGCCAGCTGGTCGACTACACCGGAACTCTGTTTCTCCACGTCGAGAAGCCGGCAGACCTGGCAAGCCCACCGAGGACGTTGGCGACCACATTTAACGCGACCAAGAACGCCTTCGGAACGTTTGCCTTCCAAGGAGACGCCGTAACCTGGTCTGCCCCTGGCTTGCAGAGACAGAATCTGGCCGCCTGGCTGGTGTGCCAGAATCAAGCATTGTTTATCAATACCGGAGCTTATGCCTATCAAACTCCCGCGGGCTGTGCAGACCAAACGGTGAGTAGGAGTTGATGATCGGCCTCCACGCTACTTTCTAAGAGCCTTCCAACTGAAAGTTCTATGGTTAGATCCATTACTACAATGGTGCAACCGCCAATGACTGAGATGAGGAGACAACGGGCTGATAGATATAATCTTGGCCGAATCTTGTCGTGCGATTTTTTCTAAGTGCACCTGAGAGTGAGCATAGTTGACCAATTGATGATGCTCTCACTCCGGTAGTCTTTGATGTGATTGCGCCTTAAGTTTGTGCATTTTTGGGTCACTAGAGATTGATTGTGACTTGACTGTTCTTCCATCTAAGCTCGCTTCTGGAGCAGGCAATGCTCCCCCCATTTCCTTTGGTATTTTTCCGGAATCCAGCTCCAGCTAGGGACCCAAATCATCCTGGGGACGAGTGCAGTGTTCCCAGCATCCAGGAAAGGGATGCACTTAACTACTTCCCAATTTGCTGTGTCGGCGATGTAGTCGGGTTCGTTAGGCGGCAAGCCCAGCCCCTTCTCCGTGTTCACGGGGTAGTGAGTGTCCACCAAGAACTTGCATTGTGCGATATCGGTGTATTTGCTCGGGTCCTCCTTGTTCTGGTCGTTCATGCCGCTGGGGAATACGTAGGTGCCGGTAAAGCCTTCCAGTAGACTGCTCCTCTGGAACTCCCCTGGGAGCAGGCCACGGAACTCAGATTGTACGAACTTGGCCTGCATGTCCCTGGGCAGGAAAAATGAAGACGGAAACCGATACCACTCCTTTCCGAAGCACACAGAGTCGCCCCGGCCACCGAGCAGCTCAGCGTCTCCCCCACGAGTACCGGCACCAAGAGGGTCGTAGAGTGATAACGGTGCGCCATATGCTGAGTAAATTCCAAAAATTCGGAGGAGATACAACGATATGACCAGCAAGAACGGGACGACGACAGTTAAGACAAGTCTGACGGATGCCGGAACTTTACCAATCACTGTGTTCTTGCTGACATGGCCGGCTGCAGTGAGGATGATGTGGGCCGACACTGCTGCGTTGAGGGCCAGAAAAGGATAGGCAGGATACATGAAACGCTCTTCCTTGTGGGGCTGCAGCGTAAAAATAGTGAACCACAGGTAGAAGGGCGAGAGGAATACGACAGCCCGCAGGGATGAAGAAAAGGCCCGACCACTGGGAGCGATGATCTTCTGCAACAGGAAGAGTGGCAATGCGACCAGGGCCAGAACAAACCATAAGTTGAAGTTGAGCGCCAGATTCTTGAAGTAGAACGTCCATGGCTCAGTACCATACAATTCGGGGCCACCGCCTTTGGAGAAGACATTGTACTTGACAATGTTCCATGAGACGACGATGCCCCACACTCGGTAGAAGTAGGAGTTGACCAGCGAGTCGACGGCCTAGCCCTGTCAGTTCGTTGTCGTTTAATTGTTCCAAAGGCCACTCACCAGGACACCAACTGCAGCAAGGACACCTCTTGTGACTCGTCGTACTGCAAAGAGGAACTGGTCCAGATTGCCGAGGGCCGTTATGGCGAGAAGAGCCTCTTCGAGGAGGAACGGGACGGCGAGAGCCATGGCGAATGGCCACCCGATAATACCACCAGCCGCGAACCAAGCTATACCAGCAGCGGTCTTGAACCCTCCCGTCCAGTCCATGAAGGCTGCAGCTCCCAACATGCCCGTGTACATTGTGAAGCTTGAGGGCAGGTATGCTGTGCTTGCATGAAAGTTCCCAGGACTAAGAACCATGGCCAAAACAAAGAAGACACCGATCCGTGGATGCACGGTGAGGCTGACCACACGATATAGCAAAGTCTGACACAGCGCACAAACCAAGGCGAGCGTATAGCGGATGAAGTAGAAGCCCCCAAGCTATTCAAACAGCGTCAGCGTGGATTGCACCCACGATCGCCCAGACGTGACGGGCGGGAGAGCTTCACCTTTGTAGCTTGTGGGAGCAGGTGCCGCAGGCCTGCAACCACTGCGTGAGGGAGGACGTAGAGCCAATCCCGGATGCCGTAGGCAGGGGACCATTCCCATGTCTGCAGGCCGTAACCATGAGTTAAGTAGTGGGTGGGTTCTAAAAAGTTGAAGGTCTCATCACAGTCTTGGATTGGGTTGAACAAGGCCGAGATCAAGTTGGCAGCCAAGAACATATAAAATGCATATATGGGCTCTAGCGCGAAGAGACTCGGTTTTCTGAAGGAGCTGTCAGCACCTGCGCGCCAAACAGCACCACTAAGGCCACCTAGGCCGAAGCTTGAACCATTGGAGCCTACATTTTTCGAGCGTGCGAAGCTTCAGGATGGACAAACTCCCTTGACTGGGCCGTCTTGGGAGGCATCTTGGCTTGTGCTTGCGAAATGAGTGAGATCACGACCAAGGTACAACGTGGGGCCGGAAATGGTTTTGAAAGAGGTTGAGTCGGAGGTATTGAGAGCTCTGTCGGAAAGGACGTGCCTGGCTGTGGTACGTATCAAGGACCCACTCACCCAACGGCTGGCCACTGCATTTAGCCCCAGCAGACGTCACCTCACATCCCAGTGATCTCCATCCCACCTCGTCTTATCGATAGCGACCCAGAAAAAAGATAACCGAAAAGTTCGAGATTAAGATTCATTTTCCCTCCAACTTTCCCACTCTCAGCTTTTTGGCCTTGCTTGCCTTCGCCATTGACGCATTTCCCAAGTTTTGTTTCAGCCATTGGATACAGGATTTTATGGAAGTGTCATCAAGCCGCAAAGGCGAAACCTACACATTTTGGATACTATTATCCCACCTTGTGACCCGACAGTCTCCCTACCACACACCTAGAAGGAATCCCTCACTGCCACACGGCCACATTCAGTAGGCTTGACTCCGTCATGGATCATTCATTCAACATACCCGGCCTCGGCGAGCTTCAGACCGAAAAGACGCCGGCAGCAGCGAATCTCGACCCCGAAAAGCCAAGCGCCACCGTAACCACCCAGGCAGACACAGACACAGCAATGACAGACGGCCCCAGGCCAGGCCCACAAGAGGAAGACCAAGTCGCCCCGAGGACACATAATCTCATGGAAGATGCGGTCACGCAAGAAGAGGGACAAGCTTCTCAAAGGGCGGGCACTGTTATGGGTGGCTCCGAGCCAACGTCGCTGCAGTTGAACAGCGTTCGGCAAGAGATTGGCGAGACGGCGCAACAGGATGAAGAATTAAAAGCCCAAGCCTCTGTCAAGCCAGAATCCGATGCAAGCAAAGGGGAAATGACAGCTGGCCCAGAGGAAAAGAAAGAGCGTGCGAATACTTCTACCGAAGAGCATCAAGAAGGCCAGTCGGCCGAAGTAGAAGTCGACCCAGCACCCGAGTCACCCAGTGTCACGCATGCACTCGAAGCTGCGCTTGACGGGTTGCTTGGCCCAGCATTAAAGAGAGAAGAGGAACAAGTTGATGAAGACAAGCCCTCTCCCGAGGCCATGGTCAACGGTCAAGCTGAGTCGACAGAGACGGCGCCCGTCGAGGGAGAGGGTGATGCGAATCCTGAGTGGGAAGTTGACTCCTCGCCCTATGAATCCTCAAGCTCCGACAGTAGCTCTGACGATGACGACGATGAGTCAGACGTGGATGAATCCAAGCTACTGGGTGTCGAGGAGACGGCACGGTTGCTGATGGAGGCCGATGGTGGGAGTGACGATGAGATGGACGGTACAAGGGCTGCGAAGCAGGCTGCCGGAGTGCGCACTAAGAACGAGCTCCCGGACGAGCCTGAGCCAACACCACAAATCAATCTCAGCCCAGAAGATATCATCGCACCCCTTGGGGTTGTACAGCACATCGTTGAAGGCACCCAAGCAGTCATCGAGGCGCTACAAGTGGGGGCTGCCGTTACGGTGTTGGATCGCGGCTCTGTCCTGTGTAAAGAGGATCGCCTTGTTCTTGGAGTCATTCACGACACAATTGCGACAGTGCATAAACCTATGTATATTCTCAGATTCCGATCAGAGGAGGAAGCGAAGGCGGCTGGCTTGGAGCGAGGCACCCAGGTGTGGTATTCCAAGTCGCACGCAAACTTTGTTTTCCCCTCGCAACTCAGGCAGGAAAAGGGATCTGACGCCAGCAATCTGCATGACGAAGAGGTCGGCCCAGACGAGATGGAGTATTCAGACGACGAGCAAGAACAAGCTCATAAGAGAGAGAAGAAGAACAAGAAGCGTGGCGGCAAGGGCAAACCGAACAAGGGCGATGACCGTGGCTCGCAGACACCTTCCGCCATGGGCGATTCGAATCTTAATTACGGCGAGGACGATGACGGCACATATCACAAGCTGCCACGTCCCTCGAATTTCGGTATGGGGCTTCCCCCTCCGCCGCCCCCTGGTATGCCGGCTTTCCCGGCCATGAACGGCGGCAACAGGGGTGGCCAGAACGGCGGGCGGCGTGGAGACTCGAGGGGTCGCGGTCGAGGAAGGGGCTTCCAAGGGCGCGGCCGAGGTGGCGGCCAAGGACACAATGGCCGCCCGCAGCATCCAACACAACCGCAAGCCCAAAACCCTCACCACCAACCGCCACCTCCGTTCCCCGTGATCCCACCTTCTGCTCCAGGCCAGTGGCCGTTCCCAGTACCACCGTTGCCCCAGTTCGGAGGAGGGCCTGGATCCTCCACAACTCCTGCCGCCCCGGCTCCTAACTATCCGATGCCGAGCTGGAGTCCAGCCCAGGGCAACCCGTTTCCTTTTCCTCCCGTGCCCCCGCCAAGCTGGTCAGCACCACAGCAGCAACGACCAGCGCAGCAGACAAGTTACCTGCCACCAGCTGGAGGGTACAGCATGCCTGGGCAGTACCCGCCCAACAATGGCCCAACCCCTCCGGCGCCGGCGCAAAATTACCAGTATCCCAACTACTACGGCGGACAGGCTCAGAACAATCAGCAACAGCGCTGGGGATAGAATGCCCAGCAGTTGAAGCAGATCAGACTCTTGCTCGCCGCATACAACGGTTTGAAAGAAGGTCACGGCGAAGGCCAACTACCTGGCCATACGGACATGGACCTGGATCCAACCGACTCAGGATCCTAGCAGAGGCTGGGATGGTCATGTTCTTCCTATAGAAGACAATGAACCCAACGGCGGGATATTCACGCGATTCAAGGAATGCATTCGTCTGGCGTTAGCGTTGAAAAAAGAAATGGTTGACATTGATACCAGTAATGACGGAGGCTACGGTGCCCTCCATGATAGAGTCCAGACAGTCAATCCGATGGCATTTCTCATCTCGAGTCGTATTGCGCAGGCTGCAAAAGTAGATTGTGATTTCAAGTGAAAGAAATGAGGCCCGCCGGCCAGAGAAAGGTTACCTCAATTCTGAAACATAGCGTGGAAGCTGTGACCACAAGACATTTGAGACATGAACGCGGGAAGCTACTGCGAACGAGACCGCGGCGAGGTGACTGTTTAGCGGTGGCTCGACGCGCTGGGTTTATGACACGGCTCTCCCGGGGGGCCCGCTCTGTCACGCCTGGCCGGCTCCCGTCATTGTTATTGTGTGGTCTAATGTATGTGAATTCACGCAGCAAGATTGTAAACTAGACCGGGGTACCGAGGTCGGACCCCACAGTCAGTGCGGTGAAAAAAAATCCCCGGGTGGGCCGAGGGAATCGAGATAAAGATTGCTTCATTTGCGGTGCGGGCAGGCGGCTGGTCACTTATCGCATGACTGGAATCAAGACGGGCTCATCGGCATGAGCGCGATGGCGTTGTCATGAGGTGGGGGGACGAGGAGGAGAATTCCGCGCAAGCTGGGCGGAACGGAGCCCACATACGCGTGTGATGTCGGTGGCTTTGTGCCAATCTCACCACCAGATAGGCTGGCCGAGCTGCCGGGGCGGCGATGGCGAGACTGTCTGCTGATGAGGATCGTCGGGACCCAAGGCTTGCTAAGGCTGCTGTTCGTGGGGTCTGCTCGGGTATACTAGGAGCCAGCAGCGTGGCAGGACTGAGACAGCAGAGAATAGATCGGCTGGCGGGTAGCTGAGAGTAGTTGCGTAGAATAGGCAGAGAAGGGAGGACTGAACAACGCTGAATAAGGCTGAGGCTGGTCGGGACTACTGTTGGTCTGGATCGACCCCGAAAAAAGACAAGCACAGGCCTTGGACACAAGAGCATTGTTGTCATCATCACGCAGATTGTTCCACTACGCACAGAGTTTGGATACGACAGCAGCAGTATAGATGTATGTACTGTGGTAGAGAGGCATTCCCCCGAAGTCAATTCAGGCAGTCCTTGGGCAGTCTGTTGCATGAAGATTGCGAGGGTGTGATTGTCGTCCTCAAAGAGGAATCCACTCGGGAGATCACTGTTTAAGTTTCACCAACGGACAAAACACTGCCAGGTGCCAGGTGCCAGGTGCCAGGTGCTGGTGCCAGCAAAGAGACAGCGGGAGAACAAAAGAAACGGGCAGAGACCAGACGGACGGGCTAAGAGCGAGGCCACAGGTTGCTGACAGGGAGCCGGCCTGCAGCATCCAAAAATTACCCCAACCTGCCAATCAAAGCCGGAGGCAGGATGTGGCCCCTGCTGGAAACAAATTTCGCTTCGGGCAGCTGCGTGACCGGGGTGGGCTGTCTGACCAATGATAATCGAGGCGTACCTGGAGAGTGGAGATCGACTGCGAGGACATGGGGAGGAGTGGGAGGAGCTTGGCGCCTACGGTAATAAAGGCCCCGAGTGCTTGCACCCTGGCACCTGGGTGCAGGCCCGGCCCTGGGTTCTGGTTGAATGTCGATCCGTTGGCCTGTGCCGCTCCGCCAGTTCTGCCCTGTGCCCCGTGCCCAATGTGCCGTGGCCCACGCCTGCCACGTTTGTTCGAGTCGAGCTCTCTCGCTTCTGCCCTCGCCTCGACCAAGGGTTCAAGGCTCGGGGGCCCCTTGGGAGGTCTCGTCATCTTGGTCTGTTCATCTGATCGCCAAAGGAGAGGCCGCAGATGCCCGCCCAACCGCCCTCGTGGCCTTGAGACGATCGCTGCTTACCATGACGCCTCCAGGGAGAAGGTTGGGGGAAGCTCTGTACTAGGGCCCTGCAAGGATAAGGGACACAGGGAAGGAGTGGTGAAGAGCAAGGCGTCTCTCGTTTCTTCGGTCCGCGAAACAGGAAACCCCTGGGCTAAAATCGCCCTCTTTTTTGTTTGACAACACCGCGCAGTGTCCGAGTGTGTATCTCGACATATGCCGTGCCCCCCGCGGACCACGCTGTCAGCAAGCTGCATCCTGGGATGCGCGTAGCACCAAAGTAGGTTATCTGTTGCCTGGGGGTTTATTCTCTCGAGACCCCAGTTGCCCAGCTCTTCCAGGTCCCCGAGAAATCTGGCCTGCTCGCCACGCCTGCTTGCGTGTGTGCTCCGTGGTCCCCAACCTTGACCGGCCCACACCTCTGCTCCCGAGGAGGCCCCCCCCCTCCTCTCCATCCAACAGGCCCCAGTCCAACCCAGGACCGGCCCAACCAGAGCCTGCAGGTGCGGCTGCAGCTGCAGGTGGATATCGCGTGCCCAGGCCCAGGTACCATATCCATACACCCATGCCCATGCTCACCTCACCAACACTCATACTAAGTACACACGCTACCACGCACAGCCTCTTTCTGCCTCTCACTCCTTCCTTCCTCCCGTCTCTCTTTTTAGGACCTCCTCTGCAGGTTGACCACTCCTTCTCAGCGGCGCCTCACCCTTCGCACCCCACCGTCGCAAAGCTGGCGAGAGGAAGACTTGACTGTCTTCGTTCCTTCATTTGGCATACCTACCATTTCGCGCAGAGACTGCTTCCAACTTAGCCAAGCCACTCGTGGACCCCAAAGCTCAGGCTGCTTGTCATTCTTTTCTGTCCGTCTGTCCGTCTGTCCGTCTGTCCGTCTGTCCGTCTGTCTGTCAGTCAGTCAAAGTCGATCGATAATCAATAATCCTGCCGCATGGACTCGGATCTCGTCACCCACCTGTGACCTTCCACATCTGCGCAAGATAATTTTTCCCAATCATATCTCCGCCCAAGTTCCACACGACGCCTCCGTCAACAAACAGTCATTACATTTTCTAGTCCAGAGGCGCGCAGATTACGCAACGGTTTAATGTGTCACGGCAGAAAGGAGTATTCAGGTGACATTGATGAGATAGGTCTCATTGCGCAACCTTATCGCGCTTGATTTTGGAATTAGTGACGGGCTCGGATCTGCAAAGTACTAATCGACATGTCTGTCAAACGAAGTCATGTCCACCGACGAGGGCTGAACGATGTGGTGGACGCCGTCCACGGCTCGCAATGGGGCGAGGACAAAGTCATGGACAAGAATGACGGCGCCTTGCCGACCTTTCGCAAGCAGCGGCGGGTAGTCACAATTTACGAGACCAAGACAGATGGCTGGGACGGCCTCGGCCTCCTGACAACTCTCGAGCGTGCGACCGTCACCCAGACAGTAACCGCAACTGACGGAGATGAGCCGACGCCCACCCCGGCGGAGAACACCCCGAGGGTTTCTATCGGCGCACCCGCTCTCAAGGGCACTCCCACGAGCAGCGACATTGCCAGCAGCACCAGCGTCAGTCGGGGCAATGACGAACACACATCATCGACACTTCCCCCGGCCATCATGGCCTCGACAGTGGCATCCGACAGTGCTACAGGCCCACTAGCGCTGGCCACCGAAGCCTCAAGCTCCTCCAACAACCGGTCGCCCACCGCTGCGGGATCCACGGCTGCCTCGGAGGCAGCAGCAACTCAGTCGGTCGATTCTAGTTCAGGTTCAGGTTCAGGTTCAGGTTCAGGTTCAAGCAACTCAGCGGCTAAGGCGGGCATTGCAATCGGCGTCCTGGCTGGTATCTTTGTTATCCTTGGTCTGGTGTATTTCATCGTCGCCAAGCGGAAGAGGCAGATGCGAGAGGAACAACGTCTGGCTGATGACGAGAAGCTCAATGGTCCGTTCGGGGACCATGCTCGTGCTCCCCCGACTCCAGCGAAACCACCACGCCTCAGTCTGCGGCCGATGACCCAGTTGTTCCTCGCTCCGAGCACCGCGGAGAAGCGGGCGAGCAAGGGCCCTCAGCAAAACATCGCCATGGTCGCCAGCCCAACCATGAACCGGGCTCCGGGCTCCAGTGCTTGGGAACGGCCCATGACCAGTGACAGCCAGGATGCGCACAACCCCTTCGGAAACCACGCCGAGACCATCCCAGAAGAGCCTGCCACGCCTAGAAACCCTGCCAGCCCAATGACGCCCATCAGCGAGGTCAGCATGATAGCCTCGCCAACCTTGGCACCTGGCCTTGCCCCCGCCCCCCGAGCCTCTGCTATCACGACCGATTCTGCGGTTCTTGCTCCGATTGTCACTCACTCCCCCCCACTCTCTCCGCACCCGCCACAGCAAGGCGTTCCCACCGGTGCTGCTCCTGCCCCCTTGCAGATGAACCCTGCTCGTCCGGCCGCCTTGTCTGAAGCTGCTGCCGCATCAGCTGCTGGGGCTGGGGCTGGGGTTGCAGCCGGAGCCACGGCTGCGCCTGGTCTGCAACGCAAGGAATCTGTGCGGAAAGACAATGTTCCTGCGCCCCTCGACTTGACCGTAGCCCCAAAGCTGGGACCCGTACCCCCCAGTCCGGCTGGCACTGAGTTCAGCGTGCATGAGGTAGAGTCTGGTCAGGCTCCAGAACCATCGTCTGGTGCTGCCGCGATCGCTGCCGCGGGTGGACCCGCGGACTCGTCAGTCCACCGTGTGCAACTCGATTTCAAGCCCACCATGGATGATGAGATGGAACTGCACGTCGGCCAGGTCGTGAGACTGCTTCACGAGTATGATGACGGCTGGGTGAGTCAGGTTTCACAGGAAGGCTGTAATCAATGCTAACGAGCAACAGGCACTCTGCATTCGTCTTGACCGATCTCAGCAAGGAGTAGTTCCCCGAACTTGTCTGTCTACCCGTCCTGTCAAACCCCGGCCACCTCAGCAGGCAGGCCCCCGAGGGCCACCAATCAAGCCGCAAGGACGACCCCGAGGTCCATCTGTGAGTAGCCAGCGTGGTCCCGGTCCGAACCAACATCCGGGCAACCGACCCATGGGCCCTCCTCACCCGCTTGCACCCGGAGCTCGCGGGCCTGGACCGATGCGTCCGATGGGTCCTCCGATGGGCCCACCTGGCCGCCCGGGCCCTCCCCGCCCCACAGGACCACAAATGGGGCCTGGACCACGACCCCAGTCACCAGCAGGGCAACGACCTCAGTCACCCGCGCAGCGACCTCAATCTCCAAGCCACCAGGGCCCACCCAGGTCTCAGTCCCCTAACGGCACGGGCAGGAGACCAAGTCCACCCGGGCCTTCTGGCATGCAGCAGGAATACCGACCAAGTTTCGATGGCCCAAGCCAGGAGCCTGCCCAAGGTCCTCCCCAGGGTCCTCCCCAGGGAGCGGTCACGAGAAAGCCAGTGCCTGGTCAGGCGTATTGAGCTAGTCACACAAGCTGCGCACCGGCGAGAAAGGAAATCTCTGGGCCACCTGGTGGGCAAGAATACCAGGTGCAGGCGTTATTTATGAGTTTCGGAGGCGATAGGCACTACCCACCCCGATTTTGGTCACGACTAAAAGACTGGCGCTACGAGATGAAATCTTTGAACGACATTCATTTACTCTTCTCTTCCATTTTTTACAGTTCAGGAGCCGGACCCTTTTTACCCCACGACCTTTTGTACAACCTTTTCGCAGATTACAACCTGCCGACAATACATAGCCAACATTAGCGAGGGGCAGATGGATATGCACACAGAGTCGAGCAAGCCATCCAGGCATGCTTGGACATGCTTTTAATTTCTTGGTGGTAATTTCTTATTACTTATTCCGAACAGGCTCGGGCAGGTGTCGATCTTGCAGCAAGACTAGATATCTCGCCCGAGCCTCGAAGCCAATACCATTTGCGTGAGATTGTGGTCACCTTTGTCCCCTTGCCTGCTTTTGAAGCGTGACGACCATGTTGAGAGCACTGGAATTGTTTTCGCAAGTGCCCTGCGCTTTCACGATTATCTCCACAGTTGGAAAGTCTCATCCTACCTAGTCATCGTTGCCAGATGGCGGGAGATCATCACCCACTCCGGCCTCCTTCATTCTCTCCTCTCCTATGAATAAAGGCTTGCAATCCTGTAGGCAAAACAGCATTCGCGCCCACTCCGTGTCGCTCGGATTCTTCCACGCGTGCATCGTGGCACGTTGGACCATGATGTCGCCCTTATTCATCAGGTGCTCCTCACCACTGTCCAGGACCGCGACGACGGAACCCTCCATCACCATGCCGAAGTCCAGCGTGGTTGTACGGTGCATCATGCACTTTTTTAAGACCAAGGGAGTCAGAGCGGTGTTTTTTTTGCAGCAATGAAGCTACGAAACTAGAACGTAGATATGGGTTGAAGGAAGAGAAAATTTTGGAGCTTCTGTGAAGGTAGGGCCTAGACGTACGGTGTACCCGGGAGAAAACTCGACATATCTCAGTACGATGCCGCCCTTGAGCGCCAGGCCTGTGGCCTCTGGCCCCTTGGCTACACGGGACTCGTGCAGCTTGATGTCGGCCTCGTCATTGAGATCGGGCGGGAACTGGGTGGTATAGAGCACCGACATGACAAGCTTATCATCGTCATACCGGACCCACTGGCGTGTGGTGTGTTGGTCAGTCAAGAAGACCCCTGAGGAGAGGGGGAGGGGGAAGAAAGGGTGAGCGAGGAGGCTCCTGTTAACATATTGTCCGGGATATTGATAGACAATCTTTTACGGACGTACCTTGACCGGAGTTGTCGACTTGACCACGGCCTTCCCCTCATCATTGTGGGTTGTAACTTGGACTTGGACTCCCGGGTTTGAAGACAGTTGGTTCTCCGTTGGGGGCCGCGTCGCAGAGGATGCCATGGCGATTTTGATGTTGAGTGCGTGCTTACAGTTAAAGTCAGATCTATGCAGTTGATCTGGTGGGTACTATGAGCTTACTGTACCTTGATATATCAGTCGAGGGAAACGGGGTGGGGCATGGAAGCCTGGGCCCAACTCGTATGGACATTGGCGAGGAGAAGAGCGGGCATATGAGGGCAGGTTGACGTCGAATAAGGTTTTGCCCTTTGAACGTTGGGTCGCTCGTTTTGCCGGACTCCGAAGCGGGCCGGGTTACACAGGAGAGGCCCTAGTTACTGGCGTTGCAGCCTTTCCCCAAATATGCTCAAGTAGCTATGCTCGCGTTGCACAGGATTGTCTGTGGTTCGTGCTGTTGCTGACGAGGTGCAGCTAGCGAACCCGATGATGGGAACGAAAAGTCAAGGCAGACCTCGCGGTGTGGCAGGCTGGCTTGGGGAACTCCGACAGATTCGATCTGCTGGGGCCTTGAACTACATGCACTTCATGCATTCATTACTGGGTCACCAATGGTGACCGGTCATCTACCAAGGATCTGTCATGGCGCCAGAATAAGGCGTGTTACATCCACGGGACAGGAGGAGAGAAATTCCCGAGGCGACAGTGCACGCTTAGGCTTTTGCCTACTGTTGTCGGCGAATATACTTCTTTGTTGGTCACGTTTATCAAGATAGCAGCAGTAAATTAGAAGCCGGGCGTGCCGGCGAAGCCCGAGGGCAAGCCCGAATGGAAACCCGACCAAGTGGGTACCGGAGCCGAGTCCCCGCTCGAAGTGGACCTGTCGGCCGCCGGCAGCGTCATTCCGGAGAGCAGCCGGTAGCAACTTAGCCGCACCTCTTGTCCGCAAGGAAAACACCCGATAAATGCGCAACATGGAGGCCAACCCAGTACAGGTACCCGGAGCCAAAGTCATCGAGCTGACTCCTGAAGAGCTTCGGACCAAGAAGGTCGGCTCGCACAACCTTCAAGCCGCCGTCGAGGCACTCCACCAGGATGGCCTTGTTGTGCTCAAGAATGCAGTGGACGTCGGCCACCTGGATAAGCTGAACGCGCGAATGGTGCCAGAAGCCAAGGAATTGTACTCGAGGCCCGGCACGCACCGCAACTTCGGGCAGAGCACGGGCAACATCCAACAAGAGCCAGTCCTAGAAGACGGCTACATCTTCCAAGACATACTGGCCAACCCGTGGGCCACGGATATAATACAATGCATGCTGGGCCCCGGTGCACTCGCGATTCTACAGCGCCAACACGGCCTTCAAGGCCACGGGGCGCCAACCGCCGCATATCGACGTGGATTTCGACTTTCCCAAGATACCGTTTGGGTACTGCATCAACATCAACCTCGTGGATGTGACTCCAGAAAACGGCTCAACAGAGGTCTGGCTAGGGTCACACACCGAGACAGACGTTGGCGTGCTAGATTCAGAGGAGTATCAGATCCGCCCGAGCCTACAGAGGCAGCGGAGGAAGACGCGCCCGCCGATCCAGCCGAGCCTGCCCAAGGGGTCGCTCATCATCAGAGACTTCCGCCTCTGGCACGCAGGCATGCCTAACAAATCCGACGACCCGAGGGTGATGTTGGTGACGGTACAGTTCCCTTCTTGGTAGAGGAGCGAATTGAAGATGAAGTTGCCAAAGGGTGCGCAGGACAAGATTGAGTGGGAAGACCTGGTGCCTTGCGTCGAGTGGGTGGGCGAGGGGTATGATTACCTTCAGGGCGCTCATGATCATGATTTCTCACTTCTTCCCTGAGTAAATGTAGAGAAGAGTAGAGAAGTTATCTACTGAGTCAATATTGCACTGAGGGGTGTCACAAGTGACGCACATGAGGCAGTCGGTATTTCGTAGTGATGATGCAGCGCAAGTTTCGGCAGACAGAGCTTCGCGCGCCTGTTCGAATATATTTTCACATTGCGCAATTTTCACACGGGCTACATAAGTCACTGGCATTACCGGTTAATTCCGATACAGAAATATCTGGTATAAATACATGTAGACGCATATATACGTACTCGGGTGTCCGCTACGCGGCCGCAGTATCTATCTCCCAGTGTCCTCTGAGACAAATTCCAATTAGCTAGTATGCTGTTGTATAACCTCCTATGAACGACTTCCTACAGGACAACATTCTACATTATAGCGCATTGTAGAGTGACATACTTTCATAAGGTATCTACGATAAACTTGCTGTACCGAGAAGCTCTTATTAAAGTAGTTATAGAGGAGACAATCAAATCATTGGATTAAAGATTCATACCCGCAAAAACAGAGGGTACACTCTTACAACTACAGCCCGATGTAGACAAAATTATATGTGCTCGTTACTGTTGCCCTGGTGGTCTAGTACTTTCCTCGTCGTCTATTAGTCCCATAGGACAACCTCGTAGGGGTGTACCCTCCGTTTTCGCGGGTGTAAATGTCTAATCTCTAAAGTTTAAGGTATTTATTACGATATTTTTGAACCTTTTGGACGTGGCTGTATTACGGTGACACATTAGACCATACAGCTTTCTGTTTTCTGTACGTCTGTGTATTAATTGCATTGATGAGAATGAGGTATCAGCATCGAGACCATAACGTGCACTCGTAATGTCCGGGTTTCAGTCCCTGTTTCCGAATATTGAGCTAGAATGTTATACCCAATACTATGCGCGTCAAGGTGCCCGTCTTGTCCTTCTGCAGTAGTCAACGCACACAAGGATACTCAAGATTAGACGAAGCCCGCTATTTGTACTATGTCAGCGACGAGATTTCGAGAGGTACCAGAGTACCGGTGATGCTCGGCTGGGGAGGATGTCAATGGACGGACAAAGACTCACGCAACAACAACTGGTAGGACCCACGTTACGAACGCAGCATTGGGGGCCCGGGATCGGAACTGCTCTTCCTCATCGCACTGATCCTGTGGGCGGCCTCCACATTCCCACGACAAGCTAGTGACGGCCAGTAAGTTTACCACCGGGAGGATGGCATTTATGAGCATCGTGAGGCAATCAAGGCATCCCAGGGAGCCTCTCGTGCACCGGCGGACCGTCGCATGCGATCAGCCAGGTCAGCAATCTCTGCAGTATCTACCACCATAGTCCACACGGCCTGGCCTCAAAGCGTGCGTCGTCAGCAACTTTGGAAAACTCGTCCTCTCATTGCCGGAGGCTCTAAAATAGGAAAGCATACCGCAATGAAGGCGCCGACCATCGCCTCGCCGTATCCATACTTGACCGAGATATAAGCCGCTGCGATGAGCGTAGCGATGCTTAGTGCGAGTGAAATAACACGGAAGACCAGCTGGATCACCGCGAATGGCGCCGGGAACCTCGAACGCGCCATGTTGCTTTAGGGACGACCGGAGGTGACTTGAAGAGCCTCATATCCAGCTGTCCACCGAGGCAGCAAAAAAGGATTCCAGTTCGAAAGAACCGTTCTTCAGCGGCCCGCCTTTCCAAAATTGCATTCACTCACAGGATTCCTTTTGCAAAAGACCTCGAAAAGACTCAGATTCTGGTCTTCGCCCTGTCAAAATGCTTGTCCCACCCACGTGGTCGCTCCAGGGGTTTGCCAAGCTCCTAGCCTTATAGCCTTATCGAAAGCTTATCCCACTTGGTCGACCTACAAATTGTGTTGTTGCAATTTGCCCCTGAATGAATTCCATCATAGGGGTGATTGGCGACCGCAAGTTGAAGCATGTCTGCATGCCTGGCTCTCACGACGCAGGCATGAGTAAAATTGACGGACACACAGGATCTGGGACCTGGCAAAACACAGACGCAGTTCCTTGACCTCTATGGTCAGCTGAAGCGTGGGTCCCGCTGGTTTGACATCCGCCCGTGCTTGGGTAACGGCGGCCAGCAGCTCCTGTGCCACTACTCAGAGGTGCTGGGTGTAAGTCAGGGCGGTAATGGGATCAAGGTGTTCGAGGCTATCGAAATGATAAATCGCTTCATGGCAGACTACCCCGGCGAGCTCGTCATTTTGGACCTGAACACGGACTGTGCCTACAATTCGGACGCGGGCTCCAAGTCCTATCCTCGTCTATCAGATGTGCAGTGGGAGCCAATCTGGCAAACGTTTCGCGACAACATCGCCAAGCCATGCAAGAGTACTGCTTCAGATCTGACAGAGGTCACCATGAATGAGTACATTGGTGACGGTGTGGGTTGTGTCATGACCATTGCTAGAGGCAGCATCCCGGGCTTGACTACGGCTGATGCCAACCCGTCCAAGGGATTCTATCACCAGAACTCATTTCCCAGAAAGGGCGACTTCTCCTCTGCCGACGACATGCAGACTCTTGCGGAGGATCAGGTCGCGAAAATGACCCTGAACCGTGCCCTGAAAGGCAGCGGCGCAGATGGTAATCAGGTAGGACTCATCTCTATGTGGTTTTACTTCCTTTACTGTGTTTCGCATTTGTCTCTATCTTTGTACAAAATCTTGCTGATTGACGCTCTTTATAGGACACTTTCTTTGTGCTCCACTAGGAGACAACAATCAGCTTCGACACCCTCGACATTCCCCTTTCGGCACTTGCCGCGCAGGCTCAGAGCTCGCTTTTCTGGTATGCATACCATATGTTCACGCCGTACTCTTTCCCCAATGTCATCTATGTGGACATGCTAGGCGCGCCATTCCGGCTGCCGAACCGCAAGACTCAGGACGAATACATGGCCATGACACAAGGCCACATGACAGCCCTCGCTATGGCTGTTAACCTGTACATCGCCAGCGAGAATTGCAACCTAGGCGGAGGCAAGATTCATCCATAGAACTCAAGCTGCTGCAAAGCAAGAAGAAAATAAGCCCATCCTTTGCAGCAGTTCACTGTAGGTCTGACCCTCAGATCCCGACGGAACAGAGACAAGAAACTCATATATTTAGCTTAGGTGGTTTCGTCCTTGATCCGTAGACATCCGAAGGCGTCTGCACATAGCTTAGTGATACTAGAATCTCACGCATTCATTACGAAAGGAGGGTATAATAGAGCATAATTAATAAGCTGGCTATCTTGTTAAACTGGTATGTGAGCACATAGGATTGCAAACCACTTTTGGACATAGTTTGTCACAGATTTATTTGTGTTGTCAAACGTCGTGAAAGGGAGATAATGCAGAGATCGGGCCGTCAGATCAGCGTACAAGCCCCTACGGATCCCAAATTTGACATTTGAAGAAAGTTCCGAAATGGGAGGGGGGCATTGGACTTCTTATTCAACATCAGTACCCTAATTCCGCTTAGCTTACGACAGTCCTTTCAGAACCCGAATGGGAGAACACAAAAGACATGCGAAAGTTGTATGTTACTGAAGTGGATTACTAGCTATGTTTTCGATAGTCCACGAATATTTACAGACGTGTCTGTCAGAAACCGACAGGTTGTCATATATCGACCCATTTCTGGCGAGACAGACCCCCTCCTCTGCCCAATCCATGATAGTTGAGACTAGAATACCTAGAGTCCCCGGTAGCTAATAGAGATCTGTCTCAAGCATCTATCTCTCGTTGAGCCCCAATTCTGACCGATGCCATATTCGCATCTCCAGTCCAATGGCCACAGCGAAACCATGCCGAGAACAGCGTCTCTAGGAGATGGTGATGTTCGAGTTCAAGATGTTCCAATCGATAGTTCCCGAAGCCTGTTTTGGGTCATTAGTTGATATCTCAAGGAATGCCGATTTGATTCCTAATAAGCCTATTGACTTACACCAACCAGATATGGGATCGCAGCTCGAAGAACGTATTCGCCGGCCGCAAAACCTTCTGGGATAGCAATATCCAAGTCGAAAGTGTATGGGTATTCAAGAGCCTCTTTACCGCTGTAACAAGATAAGAAAAGTGTTAGCTGGGGCCGGCACAATTGATCATACTGGTGACTATAAAGACACGGACAAGTGGTGCATATACTTACGTCAGAGCGGCGTATCCAACCTGAGTCCCGATTGTGTTTTCATAAACGGTGTCGGCTGGTTTTTGCAAACCAAAAGCGACCCCAAAATCGACCCAGTTCTGGGAGTAAATGGAAGTCTGGAAGGTTGCAGTAATGTTGCTGCCGGCGGCGGCCTCGGCTGGGGCAGTGAAGCTATCGATCTTGCCCATGACCGTAGGGACGGCGGCCAGGGTGGCGACGCCGAGAGACTTGATGGAGACCATTTTGGGTATTTTGTGACGAGTTGAACGAGTGTCTGGCCGGCGAGAACGAGATCCAAGGTGATGTTGACGAGGTATTGGATGCTGTTGGACGGGAGAGGAGTGGTAGTCCGGGTGAGTGGGTAGATGTTGGCCGGTCATGTTATATACCTTGGACGTGAGTTGCCTGCAACCTTGACCACCAAGCAATGCAACTGGGGTAAGGAAGGCAACCGTAATTGCCAAGGCGGCAGTCAGACAGGGAGGCTGCCTGTACAAACACGAGAAGCCACTGTGGGAGAAGGCGGGCAGGTGCAGTGACTGCCGATCCCTATGATGCTATTTCCAGGCCTTCTAGAAACTTGTGGGTCATGGGGCCCCCGATCGCAGTGGCTGATGGGACGAACCTGCTGTCCGGCTCTCCACTTTGGCTTTGATGGGCCTGTGACGAATAAAGGAGACTGCCCCTTTCCAAACTCTAAATATTCCCGCAGGCCAATGCAAGATGGCCCGACCGCTTCAAGGTTATGAAAAACAGGAGCGCCTGTTAATATGTTCCCCGCGACCATAGATAGGGCTAAGGTCGATTGCAGGCGAAGGTCGTGGCCATGGTCAATTAGATGATGTAGATCTTCGCCTGTCTGAGCTGCTTCGGACTTGTGAGGTGGCTGCAGAAGCATCGTCTGAGCCTCCATCAACGCACGTCATGTCACCAGAGCCCAGCGTCATTCGGCTTGTTCGGAAACTCAGTCCCAGAATCTCCATTTTCCGCTGGTGGAAGGGAGCGGCGGTGGGAACTGCTGTATGTGGACAGCGCTAGCAGTTTACACGCAATGAGTAAGTCTTTCCGGCAGGACTGTGCCGAACCTATAGAGTACGAGTAAGTCCCATATTATGCGAATTTAACAGACTGATCTCGAGCCCGGTTGTTGCAACTTATTAGGCAGTGAGAAGATTAGTGGAAGCTCTCAGTTACGCCATAAGGCCCCGGATTTCGTATAACCTTGTTCCGCGTACATGTACCCTAACAATGGTCATGCACCACGAATACGATGTGATGTCACGGTGTTTTGACAACAGCCGATCCCCCGCCATAGCCCGACCACTACTTATGAAGATCACTTTAGTTCGTCGAATATGAGTATCATGTAATTCATAGTAGTACCTCACATACTCTGGCAAGCGAAGGCATTGGGGCTTCCACGGTGGTAGCCGCGGGAAAAGACCCACGGCAGCCCCTGAAGTCAGGGGCGTCTCGGCCGATATAAACATTATACCCACAACCCCAAGAACTCTAGACCTGTGACTCTCCAACCAAGCGGTGAGCTGTTGTGGTTCAGGGATGGGGAACTCATTTTCCCCCTTCCCAGTTGGCTGATCTCGACAGCAATTCTCGGCGGACTTGTCTAGCTCCTCCATGTTCTCCGCCGCTTCTGTTGTGATCACACATCCATTCTTGATCCTTTGTTGGATTTTAGTTGCGAGGAAATTAATTGAGCGACATCGATGAGATGGGAGCCCTTATGTTTCTCATCCTTTCTTAAACAGTACTTACAGGGAGATGTGGTCCGTTTTACTTAAGTATTCACCCAAAAGCGGTCAGAAGCCGTCCCCAGCAGTTCAAATATTCTAAGGTTGCGTCACAAAAATATTGATGGCCAAAAAGTAATAGCTTTGAGCAGGGCTTCAAGAATTGCCCGAAACGTCATTACATTTGAACGAGCTCTACTCAAGTATCTACTACGCAACCAAGGAATGTCTTCCCTAACCTCCAATAGGACACCCTCCTATGGGACACCCTCCTATAGGACACCCTCCTATAGGACACCCTCCTATGGGATACCCTCCTATAGGACACCCTCCTATGGGATACCCTCCTATGGGACACCCTCCTATGGGACACCCAAGGGGACACCCAAGGGGACACACAATAGGATACCCTATAGACTCTCCTCTTGTAGGATGCCCTCTAATGAAACAACGTTCTACAAATCGCTGTAAAGTGCGATCCCCTAGAGACCTGTACTTCAGCCACAATGACGCTATGACGTATTGTCATTTTGAACGGTGTGGCGGTGGTATGGTAATAGTAGGTGCGATTGATGTTACCGCCGAGAGTCTGGGCCGTACTTCAGAAGCTGTCTCAACTGCTCCTCGGAGGTCGAATTGAGTCGAGACTCCTGTCTTGGTGAGCTCCGCTCATTTATCAACCTAGCTGACGCGCCGACCGACAAGTTGGTACATCGTTAGAGCAGGCGCGCCAAGGAAGAACGGAAGAGCAGAACAGCCAGCAGATGACGAAATCATATACGGGCACCTTGGTTAGTGCAAGACTTTGCGGTGAAGTGAACCCGGCCAGGCATGAACAAAGAGAATTGGAGCAAGAATGATTGAAGGAGCTTGAAAGACATGCCTTCATCCACATTTGCATGTTAGGCGAGCGAATTCGTCTGAATGATAATGACCCGAAGTCGAGCTAAGGCCTTCCGTATAACCACCTGGGCAGGTAGCTCTCGTTCCTTCCAGTCATTTTGTAGGTACCATGATAAACAAGAAAGCCCGCTTAGTTGATGGAGAAGGGACGGCCACCAGGGTCAACAACCTCACCCTCCTAGCTTACGAGCTGTAATTGGTGTGCGAAATTAAGGATGCCGAGACATCAGTCGCATCAACGCTACATAGGATTTATGCTCTTTAGCAGTCATTCTCTATCCTCAAGTGCCCACGGAATCAGATATTCTTCTGAATAAATAGGTTTCACCTGAATCAGGCCGGAGAAAACATTTCACCAAATCTTAGGAGCCACATTCAACAAACCCCCAACAAATATGGCCCCAATTCGGCAGCCCAAAGCAAACCGCTTTGCACTTTTGGACAGCGAGCTCGGCAGCCAACATACTGCCACAGGCATGACACAGGATGTCTATGAATCTGGGAACAGACCCCTCTGTCCAGATGTCAACTTGAATGCTAGGAACAGTCTGGCATTATCAAGACAGAACTCCACAATCAAGTACAGACTTCCACTCTTGCTCCAGGTCGGAACGTTCACAAGACGGCGAAGACGCAACAACATGGAATCAGACCTCAATATCCCAGAAGAAATCATTAGAAAGCCCGCCTTCCAATACGCCAACCTCCCCGCCGAATTGCGGCAGATGATCCTTCGCGAACTTGTGCCCACCAAGTCAATATGGAATGGGACTTCGTTTCCAAAGTCAAGTCCGAGAAGATACCAGCGGGATTATTTTCAGACGACCAAGTACCTCCAGAACCGCGCGCTGGCCCACTAGGATATGACCACACCGTCACAAGAGGGGGATACAAATTGTCGGCGCCAATCATGGGGTCGAAACGAGCCTGCGGTGACTTCGCTTCTGAACGCCAGGCTAGCGAACAGGATGTTCTATCACGACATCGACGCCTTCTTCTCGCACGAGTGCACATACGGGCTGATGATGGGTGCTACTGAGTTCTTCCTCTTCCAGTGCCTCGCGATGGGCCCCAGGTATCACCACTTGCTTCCTCGGCAAGCGAACTGGCTACCGACATGCCATGGTGATCAGACAAGCTGGGGGGTCAAGCAAGCATACCAGGGCCCGCTGAAGCACCGCAACACCTTGAGGGAGAACCGAACACTGTGGAAAGAAATAGTCGAGAGCAGGTGGGATCGTGGCCCTCGAAGGCCTGGCTATCTCAAGTTTATCGGCCGGTTCAGGAAGATAAAAATCGTCTGCTTTATAGGACATGCCCCTGATGCGGAACAGGCTGTCCTGACGATCCTTGACGGAATCTCGGCGAAGCCTGCGTGGCGGAACTAGGAGCCCCCGAGGCTACCCAGGGTTCATTTCACCTTTCACCACTACGTTGTATCATTGTTCGTATCTCTGCCCAGAGTGCGAGGCAATCTGCTCAGTCCACAAGCGCTGGATGCTAGGATGCCAAAACCTCGGCCCAGATATCTACTGCACCTCAGTCGGGATGGGCCGCGAATCTTGGTTCTCGACTTGTGCAGGATGCGTTCACTGCCTCGGCTCGACTGAGTCCATACAGCTCGTATCTGCAAACTGTCATACCCTGGTGCTGTATTGGGAGCCGGGTCTGAGACGAAGGGGGCCGTCAGCACAAAATCTGGCGTACAGACTCACCAGGATAACGACCGAAGAGACTCTCATCCACCCATACCTGGAGACCTGGGATGACCCCATCAGGGCTGCGATGCTGCGGGTCAGCGCGGATCACAACCTCGACCCAGACGCCGTCAAGGAGCCCATACAGCCAATGTACGGGAAGGAAGGTCTTGCTGATGCGTACGAGATGTTGACAAAATGGGGGCCCGTTGGCTGGGATCGCGAGACCTTTGCAAAACATCACCAGAGACTTGGCTTCCACTGGTCCCGAGCATTCCCGGACACCACTTGCTTGCCATTCTCGTCCAAGGTGGTCTACAACGACCCGATGGTCCCGGGAAGGAAGCACAGGGTTGACGTTACTGGTCAGTTGATCGGCCGACATAATGTATTTCATTTGCTAAGGGGTCGGGACGTGGAGGAGTCAGGCGCCGAGAACTCAGATGAGAATTCGCCTTGACAAGCACCCGGGCGCAGCTGAAAAGTAATCATATGGGTGGTATCAAAGCGGTCTTATTGGTGATAGAGATATTCTGTCGGGGTTCTACCCAGCGGTCTCTTTTAGTCGATTGATGGTAATGGCTAGCGACAGCGTATAGAGACACAAATGAATTAGTATCCGATTGTCCATGGCAATGCTGTTTCTACCGAAGGCTCTCTGCTGGTGAAGATGAGGAAAGGGCAGAATGCAATACCATTATCATCTCGAAAGATTGAAACTGGAGTGGCGCCAAACATTTCCACCACTGGCTCATCATTATTAGAATACTATACCCAAGTATTTGTCCACCCGCGACATGCTTGATATGTACAAAAACCAACGCTCGTGAACATGATATAGTATGCGCCCGACAGGCGGAAAACCAGAGAACTTCGGATGTCTTTGCAGGCTGAGATCGGTATCATTTTTTCTCGAACAAAAGGGAACCCCGCCCAGACCCATTGAGAAAATTGCAACGCCGCTCGCCGGCGCCTTTGCATCCTGAGGGTGAAAAATTCAATCAGGTTTGGCTGTTCCAAACCGGGAGAGACTTCGTGGCCCATTACCTCACCGTGGCCTTTTTCTTCTCTTCCTTGCGTGCCGTCGCACCCGTAACCCTCATCCAGTCCTCCCATTCCTTGCTGATCTCCATGAGGATCCCACCCATGCACCCCGCAGATGCCATGAGCCCGTGGCCCTCGCCCTCGAGGACTCGCACCTCGCACCTCTTCATTGTTTTCCCTAGCCACTTGACGTTCTCGACAGGCACGCGTGTGTCACGGCTGCCGTGGTGGATAACGACCGGCCTGGTGATGTCGACATACCTGAAGCCGATAGTGTGTCGACGCTCAAGGCAGACTAGCAAATCCACAGCCGGATTGGCTCCTGTAGTCGCCAGCTCCCAGATGGCCTGGGTGAGCCGTGTGTCGTATGTCTCCTGCCTCTCTTTGTCTGCCATGGCTGACTCGGCAGCGGCAATCACGGCGTCCTGTTTGCTGTTGCGATTGGCTTTGCCCCTGCCGCCTCCGCCGATACCACCATAGGTGTCGGTTGCCATTGCAGCTCCGATGGGCGACAGGTTGCCCGTTGGGCTCGCGCCTTCGGGGCGTATCTGATCCATTTCCTCGGACGCAAACATCTCCCTCGTAAGCGCCGGATGGTCACCTGACAACTTTCCGCCGTTATGGTTCTCCTTGTCAAGCATGGGCCGGTCGCTGGCTCTCGACGCCGACGTGTCCTTATCCTTACCGTTTGTCTTTCGTTTGGCTCGTTTCTGTCTAGGAAGGCTGCTTGTGATACTACTGCTTGTGGCGGTCATGAAACTGGAATTAGCTGCCTTGAGGATCGGTGTCGGTAGGGCCCGAAGTATCCTCTGAGATGTAGGTATGGCGTTTGTCGGCGGCAAAGGTGTTTGGGCGGAAGCGCCGAATACAGACATCTGCGACGGAGGAATCCATGGTGCCAGCAGGTGAATTCGGCCACGGATATGTTGGGGCATCCGAAGAGCTGTCGCCAAGGCATATATTGCACCAGCAGAGTGTGCGAGGATGGAGAATTTGGTGATTCGCAGCGCCTGGCAGATTGCGTACACGTCGTCTGTTTTTGTGAATTAGCGCCTTTGCACAACCATCTCCAATGTGATTAGACCGAGCGCAGGAATGCCCTTGCGTGACTTACCAGGCCAGCCCAGAGGCGTAGCGTTGCCGTCCGCATACGCCTCACTGTCCCCGACGCCAGGTCTGTCAGGGGTGATCAAACGCAGCTTGAGAGTCACAGCAAGCTCATCATAGAACGCCGTGATGTACCTGGTCAAGCCCATGCCGACACAGCAGAACACTGCGCTCCCCTCAGAGTCCCCAACCTCGCTGAAGCTGATCACCCGACCCGTCTGCGGGTGGCGGATCTTTTGGCTCAGGCGAGGCGAGCGCAAGTACGCCTCGACCGAGTCGTCGATGCTATCCGCCGAAGGGGGCCGCTCGTAGGACACAGCCCTTGACTCGGCAGTCGAGTCTCTTGGCCTGTCATCCGGTCGTGGCGACAAAGGTCCGGATAGCCTCTTCAGCCTCGAACTGCTCCGTTTCACACGAAGCTCCGGAGTGCTCCGACCAGACCGCCGACGGCCGGCCCGATCGCTGCTAACTTCCCGGTCTCGCCTTTTACCCTGCGCAATGTTGGGAGACGGAGCCCCGTCATCGAGCTCGACTTCGGTGTCTGTGAAATAATGGTCGCCGTGATGACCACCCTTGGCCTTTGCGGCCCGCGAGGGGTCGAGAAAGCCCTCTGGCCCAGAGCCCCTCCTCCTAGTCCTTGGTTCCCTGGCCGTCTCGCGCTCTATCCTGAAGCTGTTCCTCTCTTGCGATATCTCTGGACTTTTCCCCTTTCCTTTGTCAGATCTGCTGAAGTAGTCCTCCTCAGGAATCGGCCCATGGTCGCTGTCGCGTTTTGATGACCGGCTATTCCTTGTTGATGAACGCTTCGCATTGGAGCCCGTCTTGGACAAACTCGAGTCTCTGAGGGGTATCGATCTAGCCGACCCGTCCGCACCGAGGCTCGGCCTCGAAAGTGGATCTTCGATGCTCCATGCTGGCTCTTCCGTGATCGAGGTCCCCGCGAGGAATTGGTCCACTCGTGGGCTCGTCGTTCGTGCCATGGCGCTCGCGTCTAGCCCACTGTTGGTACTTGCCCCGGTTCCCGAGGTCACTCTCTTTCTGTCCTCGTTTTCTCTCAGTCGCTCCTTGGAGCTCATGTACATCAACCCTCGCTGGGATCGAGCTGCAGACTTCTTGCCCCAGCTATCGTACGACCGCTGCCGCTTTACTTCTGGAGACGAGACGGGGGACAACCCGCGCTCGACGGATAGGTTGCCGATGCTACGGACATCAGCATCCTTGGATGCGCATGAGCCTCGCGATGAGGGGCGCGAGGAGGACCTCCCGCTGAGAAAGCTGCGCAACCCACCGGTCTCGCGCCTGTCGGGTGATTTTGGCGCTGTCAGTGGGGAGAAGCCGCTCGGGGGTTTCGCAGTCTTGATGGTCGGGGGGAGGGCGGCGAGCTCGTCGTAACCGGCTTCTTCCTCTCGCAACTCGGCGAGTGTGGGCTGGTTGTGGCCGCCGTAGGTGACACCAAAGGAACCGGTGCGGTGGTCGGTTGAGGATTTGGGGCTGGAGGGCGAGGAGGCCTGGAGCAGGTCGAGGGGCTGGTCGAAATGTGCGTTGGCTGGCCTCGATATCACGGAGAGACTGGTTATTAGGGAGGAGATGACCTCGGGGGAGGCGGGCGCGACAGAATCGTCCCGTCCGTGTGCTCGGATAGCCGATTGACTAGCGTGATTGGTGTCTGAGTGGAAATAAGATTTGTGTCAGTGACAAGATGCACAACGGGCTGGGAATGCAGATGCGAGACAGCTAAGGCACTGCGGACGGACCTTCAGGCGCCCGGCGGCGTGAGTGACGACCGTGCCTAGAAATTGAGGGAGGCGCTGCGGGGGCAGCAGCGTGGTCCATCTTTTGTTGCAGGGCGGCCGACGCGAGGTCGAGCTGCGAAATTGGAACCACCACCGTACAGCGCGGGAGAGAATCAAACTGTGCTGGACCGACAAAGAATCCTTTCCCGTTGCGGCACGTATGTGCCTGCGGTCCTCAGGGCTAAGGCTCGATGAGGCAGGCCCAGGCAATCTGACATGCAGAGGGTGGTGCGTTGGGTGCATGCAGTTCCTGCGTTCCTGGGCTGACAAGACAGGTGCACTCCCCAATCCGAAGGTGTGGGCGGGTGGGTGGGTGCGCCCCAGGTGGATCTGCGAAAGGCAGGGGCCCGTGTAAGATGCGCTGCCCTTCAGGACCATGTGCCGTCGTCTGCTGCAGCTCTGCCGCCGACGGTGTGCTTCTGGTGTGTGCGATCGAACCTAAAAGAGCGAGAAGGTCGGTTTCAAGTGGCTGTCTTGGGACTTGGGGGGCTCGACAGATCGGATGATACAATCTGTCATGTCCCGTTGTTTACCTTGTATCTGCAGGACGTCTGCAGGTGGATATGCAAAGAGACCGAGTTTCCCGGCGCAACCAAACTTTCTGCTGGGGGATGCGCACACTTCTTTAATGATATCGCAGGTAACTTCGGCTGTGCTCGATAGGGTCTCAAGCGCGACAATCCAGATATTCCAACCCTGGGTATATGAGTCGCTGGGTATCGTCGCGCGCACCAGGCACACCACAGACTCCGTCCGTACCTGGTCTCAGAACACCTGTCAGCCCTTTCAGCTCTAGGCCAGTGGTTCTGTCCAGCAGCCATGACAGGCAGACCCCTCCACCCGTTGGATGTGCGTCCTCCTTTTTGGTCCTCCCTCTGAGACCCTGCATGGATCTCGGTCCCCATGCAAGGCCTCGTACGGTACGGTGCGGCACGGGACACGGATTGATGCGCCAGCAAATGCGTGGGGAGGGTAGCAGCAATTGGCCAATCCTCATCTTGGTCCAGTAGGGGTCGCATCGCTGGTGCACAGATTCCCCTGAACACGATGTAGCCTTATTACTGCCGGCATGAATTGTGTTGTGCCCTGCAGGCTTTCCTGTCCCCATCTTACTCCTGGGCCTGCCCTGCGCAATCGAGCCAAACAATAAGAGACGTTGGGTGTAGGGAGTGGGCAACTTACCACAGGCCTGTTGGCAGCTGTGGGCCGGAACCTGGAAGAGGTTCCGCGTGGCGCCAAAGGACCGACTATCGAAAAAGTAGGCGTGCGCGTGTGCCTTAAATTGCAACGTCGGATTCGAGCAAATGAAGAGGGCCGGATGGCTGCCGAGTTGGGCGCAAGATATTTATGTCTTGGCTTTCCAGGTCGCACGCCCTTTGGGAAGATGCCCGGTGGTCTCGGTCACAGTTTCGGTGTGCAGGCTGCGCAGGCTGTTGTTGCACGAGGTGTTCGGTGTTACTTTGGTAAGTATGGAATGTTCTGTCCTGTCTCGGCCTAACCCGAGAATCCGGTTCGCTGGCCTTCGCAGCAATTGCCTCTGACTGGCTGTGAAGACGGGGTCGTTGTGTATTTTGGAGAGGGGCCAAAATCTCGCAGCACAGACGGCTTCGAGTGATTCTAGGGCGCTTCTAGTGCAGCGCAGGCAGGCGTTGACCAGCAAGTAGCTTGAGGCGTCGGGCTCACACACTCTGGCGGGTGTTTCGAAAGTAAAAGGCGCGGATTGGCGACTCAGAAGGGCGTTACAGGTTGGCTTGGGCCGAGGAGCCAGCCGCAGCCGAAGTGCTCTTGACGGCGGGCTTGTCTGCGTGGCTTCGGGCTCTGCTTCGAAGATGTGACAGGCTGCGATGCGGTGCGGTGCAATGCGATGCGCTCGCTGCGCCTTGCCCTGGTGTTGTCACGGGGGGGGGGCGTAGCCAAGCAAAGACGGATGCGGGAGCGGGACAGGGAACAGAGACAGATGTGAAAGAGCCAGGGACGAGAAGGAAGGCAATGGGAGGGAAGAGGACACAAAGAGTATTGTCGCCAAGCTCGGGACGGAGGTCTGTGTCGAAGGTCGTAAATCAATAATCAATAATGACCCTCGATAATGATGAATTTCGCAAGGCGCGCGCCGGGCAGGTTCAGGTGGGTCCGGATCCTCGCCTGGGCGGGAGATCAAGGCGTCGGCCTGCAAGTATAGAGTGTACTGCCGGTACCTCGCCCCCTGTGCCACGTGGGTACGGATTGCAGCATGTCTGCCCGAAAGAGACGAGAAGAAAAAAAGTCCCGAGCTCTACCTTGGGAGACGGCAGTCTCCAGATCACGGTTGCGACGGAACGGGGGCACAGGTATATAATAATAATAGTTATCAGGTGCGAGGGACGGTGTGATATACATGCTTCCTAGTCACGCAAGCTTCGTCGTCAAGAGCTAGGTACCTGTTCGTGAGGGTTATTGCCAGGTGCTCGCCCGCTCGGCAGGCCCGAAATCAGCATTATGCCTGGTGGGAGAGGAGCCCAACCTAACACACACGGCGGGCACCCTTGCCTGCCATCTGATAAGGCGGCCGCCAGCGTCGGATAGGAGCATTATGGGCAATAAATATGAAGCTGGTACTACCCCCCAAATGAAATAGCCCGCCAGACCCAGCTGCCCTTTGAAACGGCTCTCTTGCACGAGGGAGGGATTCGATATGGGCGATTCACACGCTGAGGTCGCAGCCGGCGCAGCGGCAGATCACCAGTCGAGACCGCGTCCCTGTCCCCGTCGTGTCTGCGTGTTCGACTATTGTATGACTCGGCGTCCGGATGACCAGCTCCACAACCAACAAAACATTTCGCAGGGACTTTAATGTCGTACACCCTATGGGAGACATTGCCTACCTAGGTATGTGCAAAGTATAAGTATAAGGGGCCCGAATGCAGGGTATCAATGGGACAAACTGCCGTGTCTGTGTAAGTTTTTTTTTTTTTGACACCTCTCACTGCGACCTCCCGTGCGTCTCGTGTGCGCATAATTAAGCTCTGGCATATCTGCGAGCTGTACATAGTTAAGTAAGTATGTATGTATGTATGTGAGCCTGGTGTCTGGAGGACCAGTTGCACGCCTGGACATTGACTGTCAAATACCTGGCAGTCGATGTATGCAGTGACCTCGACGCAGCTCAACGTTTGATGAAGGGCTGAACACTATCCAACCCTGTCGACTGCAACTCGACCGTGGGTCGCCCGACCACGACACCTTGACCTTGACATTTGACCTCACCCTCATCCTCAACCTCAACCTCAACCCCAACCCCTGACCTGGCTGACTATCCACGGGCCATTTTTATGTGGGCTCCTCGACAATCGTGCCGCTCGCCCCAGTAGTCTCCGAGATGTTGCGCCGACACGGCACCGGCCGCGCACTCAATCTCGCCAAGTGGGGGAAACAAGCCAGGGAATCGGTGGGCCCCTGCTCGAGTGCTACGTCATCTCACAGTAGCATTCCGGCAGTCCGCAGCCTTGCCTATTGACTGCTTCTGCTGTCGCATTGGATTCAGTGAAGGTGGGTGACCTGATTTACAGGGCTTAATTACCTAGTAGCCTGGTGCAGCTGCCAGCCCAGCAGCCACACGTCATCCTCCAGATCGTGGCGCAAAGTAGAACAGGCGCTTGGTTCTGGGCTCCAAGCTAGATGTTGCTTGCTGTGTGAGGGCATAGTCTACTACTTAGGCTGGTGCCTCGCCCGTCTGGATATAGTTGTGGCACAGTCCTACAATACTCCCGTGACACCATTCCAGTAGCCAATATAAGCCAACAATATTTATCGCGGATAATCAGGGACGGGTCACAACCAAGCGGCAAGGTCCTCCAGCTGCAAAGATGATGGACATACTCCTTTCCCTCCCAATCCTATCCGTCTTCCTCGGAGGTAGCTTGACCTCCTGGTCGACTTCGCTCAACCTCGTCTTCTTCTACATGACCTGGTCCACTCTCGTTCTTTCACATAACCCGCTCTACGTCGAGCTGTTCGGCACCCTGGCCATCCGCCTGGTCTTCTTCCTCCTGCCCTCCCTCGTCTTCCTCCTATTCGACACCCTCCTCCCGTCCCTGGCGGAGAGCATCAAGTTCGGTGGCTCGTCCGCCCTGCCTCCTCGTAACCCCCGCGCCCTCGCCATAACCTTCCTCCTCGCGCTGCTCAACATCCTCCTGGAGACGGCCCTCGAGGCTGGCGCCAGCCTCGGCCTGACCTTCCTGTTCGGCCACGTGCCCTTCAAGACCACCACCACCCTCCCGCTGCCCTGGGCCATCTTTAAGCAGCTGGGCTGGCTGTACGTCTCCCGCGAGGCACTCACCTATTACATTCACAAGACGGTCCTGCACTCGCATACCCACGCCTGGACTCGGAGAGCCCCTCTCAAGTCCTCCCGCGGCTGGGTCGCGAAGCAGCACTCGCGCTTCGCCCACTCCCGCTCCGCCGCGCCCTATAGCCTGACCATCGCCGCCGACCACCCCGTGCCGTTCCTGCTGCACCGCTTCGCCCCGGTCTACCTGCCGGCGCTGGCTGTGCGCCCGCACCTGCTCGTATACTTCCTGTTTGTGGGTCTCGTGACCCTGGAGGAGACCCTTACCATGTCGGGTTACACGGTCGTGCCGGGCATCATCATGGGCGGCATCGCGAAGCGCAACGCGAATCACTACGGTGCTGGCCACCGGGGACCGTCAAGTGGGAATTACGGCGCCTGGGGCGTCTTGGACTGGGGCTGCGGGACGGCCATGGGCGGACGTGACATCGAGGATGATGTGCGCGATGAGGCCGAAAAGCACCAGGTTCGAGAACGGGGGGAGAAAAAGGCGAATGACGCTGCTGCATTGGTCCAGAACGGAATCGATGGTCTAAGGAAAGGAGGAAAGAAGGGCAAGAGAGGCGGCGGCGGTGATTGAATTAGGGACTCCAACACCCGGCGACTTGCAGGATATGAGAAGATGTATGAGAAGAAGGCACAGGGAGGTGCTTGTTTGGTTTGGGGTTGTTTCAGTCTTTGTGCACATTGATTGTTTGTTGTTCAGTTGTGTTTCTATCTTTGCTTCAGAGCCTGGTGGCAGAATGTTTCTTCTATACCCTCGAGATACCCTCCTACCATATAATCACGCAGCGCCACATTCCAATTCAGATTTGCCTCCCATCCAAAATCGCCCGTGCTCCGTATCCTTAGATGCCAATCATATGCGTCGTCTATGAAACCGCCCCAAATCGACATACCCCGCCATAAGACGATACCCGGTCACGTCCAGTTCTTCTTCCTCCTCAGCCAAGAGATGCTATCAGCGCCGGTCTGCACCCTCATCCCGATCCTGGCATCGAGGACGAAGCTTTCCCACGTCTTGACGTGGTCGAGGTACTCTTGGCTTTCTGCAACCTTCTTCCGCCGGAATTCGTCGGCCTCTTCGACTGCTGCTGGCCAACACTTCGGGTCGCACGCTTCCTTCCACGCCACTACTGCCATTTCGTAGTGTGCGCAAGGGAGGGTGTAGTCATCCCTCGTGGTGCCTTTGAATAGCATCCTGGAGACATAGTCAGCAGCAGGTTCTAGAAGTGATTACACAGCAACGCATCTTACCTGTCCTGTTCCAGGTAGGGCTTCACCTTGGCCCTGGCGTCCTCATACCGGCCCATGTTACTCAAGATGGCGGACTCTGCAACCGCTTTGATGGCCGCCTCGTCCGGGATGGCCTTCATCTTCTCCACGTGCTCTTTGCTTGCGGTGCACCTGTCCCAGCTTAGGTACGCCAGGGCCTTGCCAAACATCTCATCCGACATGCGTTTGGATCCAGACCACAGGTAGGTCATCTCCTCAGCGGGCGAGACGCCGACCGCGTCGGCCATATCAATACCGTGCTCCTTGGCGCGGTCTTCCCACTTCTGAACCTTACGGAGCGCAAAGACTTCAAACGGCATCTGTCGAGCTAGGAATTTCTTTCTGCCTGCCGAGGCGGGGACCTTCCGGAAGTATTCTTCGGCAGCCTTCTTGTGCTTCTTAGCCTCCGTGGTTTCTCCCGCATGCACCGCATCGCGGTACATTTCGAGCTCCGCAGACGCGATAAAAAAGTAGTAAAGGCTGTGGCTCCAGTCGTTGAGCTCGATGCATCTCAGAAAGCCGTCGCGCATCGTCACCCAATCCATCATGAAAAGCGCATTGGTAGACAGCTCAAAGTTGCTGAGCGCCGTGACCTGGCGCATCTTGGAGTCGCCGTTCGACTTGAGCATCGCCACTGCCTCTGGGACGCGTTGAGCGTTGGCAAGGTTTCGGGCCTCCTCAACTTTCCACATTCCAGATTGCGGGTATTGGGAGCGCATGCTTTGCAAGAGGGCGGAGCACTGCTCCTTGGGATACCCAATGATCTCACCCTCATCCGCTAGTTCCTCGACGTCCTTCTCGGAAGGGAGGATGTCTGCGAACGCAAGGATGCCGTTGTAATACCCCAAAAGCATTAAACCGGCCACTCCTCCATTGACGTTGTCGAATTTTGTGCTTTGCCACAGCATTTGAACACCGCGCTCACGGTCACCCTTGAAACCAATAATATACAGAAGCTTGGAAAAGGCTGGCGGGACCATCGAAATGATCAGTAACAATATGCCAAAACACATGTTTGCCCCACTATGAACAAAGACGTCGACTGGGTTTGTGAAAATAGACGAATCTGGGCCGGCCTGATCGAGAAGAGTCTGCCGGACTGGGCGTCGTTGTGGTGACCCATTTCTTTCCTGAGAGTCCGGTGAACCTTGCCTTGACGTCGGCAAGGACGTTGTGGCGTTCTCCAAAGTCAAGTCGCTCATATCCTTCTCAAGCACGGAACTTGGAGCAGATTTGCTGTTCACTCTCTTCAGGTGGCCGGCATATGCTGTGGGTGCCTGCGATTTCTCAACGTCTTCCGGGGCGTCCACGAATTCGAGGTCGCTGTCAGACTCGAGGTTCTTCTGGTCCTCGATAATCGCATTCTGTTTTGGAGCACCAGCATCGCTGGACGGTGCTTGTGCGGCGCCGTTAAGCTTCCGCTCCGCGAAGATCCTCGATTCGGCCTCCATGATTGCGTCGAGTGCAACGAAGGCCTTGCGTAGCTTATAGAAGCCCTTGATACCCTCCGTGAGGCTTTCATGCATGACGGATATTATGGCGCCCATAAGCTGTGCTTCCGCATTGACGAGCTGGTACTCGCTTCCTGGCGGGTAAATCTGGCTGGTCTTTTGAGCCCCTTGGCCGTTTGGAGTGCTGGTGCCCCTGAACCAGCCGCCTCCACCCTCTGCTTGCTTCTGTGCCTTCTTCATATCGGCCCAAGCCCGTGTCTCGCACTCAGCCAGCCGGCTACCTGCCTCAGCCATGATCTCCTTTTCGAAGCCGAGAATCGACCTCATGAAGACTGCGATGCCGAGCCCGAGCTGGTGGAAACTGGACGAGTCCTTCCGCGCTTTGAGCTGTGCTTCGGCGCCGTCGATATCATCATTTACGATGCGGGCAGCCGCTTCCATGGCATCTTGCAGGTCCGATGCCTCGACGTCCCGGGGATCTGCAACCTGAGTGGAGCTGGCATTTTTGCTGGATGAGACACTCAGTTTTGAGGAATTGGCCGCAGCCGAGCCTTTGAACCACGACCTCATGACGGGTAGTGTTGGTGAGCGATTTTTTTTTACGAGTCCGGTTTGGTCCCCCCGGCCTCCAGCAGCGAAATTGTGGTGAACTGGGACGCAATTGTGCAAGCCGTACACGGGGAACGTCGAAAGCACGGTTGATGTCGTGCAAGTGTGAAGGAGTCGTTTGAGAACCCCGATGTAACAGTCAGAGGTGCGGAATTGAGCTCCGGGAGCGCTAACTAGGTTCAAGATAAACTTTCGTAATCGTTCCGGAGCTGCTAAGGGTCCTGGAGCGAGCTGAGCGAGAATGTGGAATTCGGGTGAATATGCTCAGCCGCCTTCTATGACAAAGAGACTTGAATTTTGGATTTTGCAGCAGTCCGGAGCAGCGTAGTACTGTAAGACAACGGTGCTAAAGGACTCGTAGAGAGTATGGATCTCGTCGCCTCGCAGGTCAAAATGACGTATCAGGTCTGGAGAATGGCCAGGGGGAGTTGGACAAGACCGTGCCGTAGTGGCCCAGAAGGGTCGCGTGCGGGTTCGTTCTACACGGTTGGTTGTCTTGGTGACTGGGTTGCCGCTCTTGAGTGGACGCTGGCTCCAGCCGCTTCGACAGACAGACAGACAGACAGACAGACAGACAGACAGCCTTGGGAGATGGTTCCTGGGGCTGACTCGCCTGGTGCAAGAGCGAAACAGAAACCCAGCCGGAGGGTGAAGGAAGCAGAAACATCGAGTTCGTCAGCAAGAGAGAAGAGACGAGCCAGTTTTGTAATGCGTAACCCGTGCTCGGTCTCGGGCCCTTTATCCATGTCAGTCCTTCAACCCTTCCCAGAAGCGTGTGTTAGCTTCGGATCTTCTCCCAGGGCGAGGCAGAGTTTCCCTACTGGGACCGCCCGGTAACTCCGGCCCCCGTCAGGCTGATGGAGAGGCGGCTGCTGACATGACACTTGCTGCAGCCAGCTTTGTTGTCCGTCATTGGCATTGGAAACGGTCCGAAGTCCTGACTGACTGTAGACGGTGGTATCTCCTAGCGTTACATCCCATCGTAGGTACCTGACTGCAGTACTTTGGCCTAGTGGAACACGGTACCATAAAGCCTTAGGTACTTAGGTACATAGGTGCCCACGCACCAGTTCCCAGCCACAGGCCGCGCCACATTATATGGCATCAGCAGCTGGGAGCCTGCCGACGACAGCTAGGCGTTGGTCGAGCTTCGCTTCTGATCGCAGCTCCCCTCCAAATCGTCAACACAACATCCACCCACCCTACCGACATCCTGACACCAGCGCAATTCTCCGCCTTCCATACCCGACACAGCACCCACACCTGATATTCAGTCTCGAACGAATCTCTCCTTGTCACCGATTTCACGCACATAACATCAACAAGAATGGCATCATCACAACCCAAGAAGGACGACAAGCCGACGTCCAACGAGGCCAAGCCCGAGGAGACTCAGCAGAAGCCGGCCGCCGCCCTTGAGGAGGATGACGAGTTCGAGGACTTCCCGGTCGAGGGTATGCGCCAGCCTATCCACCATGCTTCGCCTACTGTCCTCTCAGAGCACGTTCATGGCTGACCCCCGCCTCCCAAACAGACTGGTCCGTAGAGGATACCGAGGCTGCCAACAGCAGCGAGACCAAGCACCTGTGGGAGGAGTCCTGGGACGACGACGACACGAGCGACGACTTCTCCCAGCAACTCAAGTACGTCACGCCGCCGCCGCCAATCAAGGCTTACACACGGTTGCATATGTACATGCATCCGCACCTACACCAACCCGCTGCCTTCCGCTCCAGGATATCTGTCCGCCCATCCTCGTGAATACAGGACAGCTAGCTGACAAATCTTCCTCACGCCACAGGGAAGAGCTCAAGAAGGTCGAGGAGTCTAAGCGCCGGAGATAGGAAACACGCGCCACGGCGACGGCTCGGGAGGAACCCGGCCCACGAGCAACCCTTGCCGGAAAGCACGACGGCGGCGACTCGGGGAAGAGTGACAGTGAAGCTAGCACGAGCTAGGAGATCGTCGGCTCAGAACACGGCACTGCCTCGGCGAACGGAGGTGATGGCGCTGCTGATGATTACGTTATGGTGGACGAGCAACACAACTGGGCGCAGGAAGAAGAGTCATAGAATCCGAACCAGCCCAAATCCTCGTCAAGAGGGCTTGGGCACATGGGATATTTCTTAAATATGCCGCCAGTGAGCAAAGGTTGACACTGTAGCCTACACTCGATGGCGAGCAGACGAAACATGACTACAGGGATGGCTCATACACACTCTCAAGTCACAACAGGCTCAGCGTTAGAATGAACAACGTGGGACACATTTTACATTCTATTATGGTGTTTTACCCTTGAAGTCATCAAACTAAAGACTGGCCTTGTCCATCACTCGACCCGACATTTTGCCGTCGTGGACCTGATGTGCCTCAGAGAACCTTCATTTGCTCGACAGGGCGGTCACACCGGGCAGCTCCTTGCCCTCGAGCAGCTCCAAGCTGGCACCGCCGCCTGTGGATACGTGGCTGAGCTTGTCCTCGACGCCGTACTTGGCAGCCACGGTTGCCGTGTCACCACCGCCAATGATGACGATCTTGCCGGACTGGGCGCCCTCCACAGCGGCGTCCAGGGTGGCCTTGGTGCCACTGGCGAACTTCTCAAACTCGAACACACCGGCGGGACCGTTCCAGAGGATGGTCTTGGCCTCGGCGATAGCAGCCTTGTACAGCTTGACGGACTCGGCACCGCAGTCCAGACCCATCCAGCCCTCGGGGATGCCCTCCTTGTCCGTAGCGGTGCCAGTGTTGGCGTCCTTGTCGAACTTGTCGGCGGTGATGAAGTCCACGGGCAGGACGAGCTTGACGTTGTTCTTCTTGGCCTTCTCGACCAGCTGGGGGACGGTCTTGGAGCCGGCCTCGTCAAATAGCGAGTTGCCGATGGACATGTTGTCCAGGGTCTTCTTGAAGGTGAAGGCCATGCCGCCAGCAATAACGAGTGTGTTGACCTTGTCCAGCAGGTTGTCAATGAGCTGGATCTTGTCAGACACCTTGGCGCCACCCAGGATGGCCAGGAAGGGCCTCTGGGGGGACTCGAGGGCCTTTGCGAAGTAGTCCAGCTCCTTCTTCATCAGGAAACCAGCAGCCTTCTGTGGCAGGTCCACACCGACCATGGAGGAGTGTGCGCGGTGGGCAGTACCGAAAGCGTCGTCTGAGGCTGTTGTCAGTGTTCGTACTTGACGAAGGTTGGCAGAATCCTCGACTTACTGATGTAGACGTCGCCAAGCGCCGTGAGGCCCTTCCGGAACTCGGCAACCTTCTCCTTGTCCGCCTTGGTCTTGTTGCCATCCTTGTCCTTGGCAGATCCCTCCTCCTCGATGTGGAACCGGAGGTTCTCCAGCAGCACGACGCCGCCGCCCTCTGTCTTGTTTACGATAGCCTCGACCTCAGAGCCGACACACTCGGGAGCAAAGGTGACAGACTTGCCCAGGAGCTTCTCGAGCTCGGGAACGACGGGCTGCAGGCTGTACTTGGGGTTGGGGCTTCCGTTGGGACGGCCAAGGTGGGACATGAGCACCACGGCCTTGGCGCCGTTCTCTACAGCATACTTGATGGTGGGGATGGCGCCGGCGATACGCTGGTTGTTGGTCACCTTCTTGTCGGCGTCAAGAGGGACGTTGAAGTCGACCTAATTTTTGAGCGTACAAGTCAGCGCAAGATTCTAGGGCCAGACATTTGAGCTTCGGCGTGCCCCCAGAGCTTCAAACTGTCCCGGGGCAGTCTGGAGCTCCAGAGCAAGCTCCATATTAGTCGGGATGGCCAATATGATCGGCTACTGATCAAAAGCCAAGTTGAGGCCAGTGCCGTCCGAAAGAAGAGGCCAGGAGAGGAAGATGGCCGCGGCACATGGCCGGGAGAACAGTCAGAGGCTTACCCGGATGAGGACCCGCTTGCCCTTCAGGTCGACATCGGTGATGGAGAGCTTGCTGGACAGAGACATGTTTGCGGCGTGAAGGGGGTATCAATTGAACTCAGCAGAAATGTTTTGGTGCCGGAGGTGAATAGAAGGGGTTGTCAGTAACCGAGGGGTCCGCAGGTAGATGTGTATGGCTTGAGTACGGGCGATGTCTTGGTGGGAGGAGACGGCGGGAAAGGTTGGGTTTTGAAGGGCCGTTGGGTGGGGTGAGGGGTGCTATGGAGGGGCAGTACCTGAGCTCCCGGTGACGTGAGCTCTCCTGATCGTTCCATGCGCGATATTTCTCGCCGTTGAGTTGTCAGACCCAGGAGGTCCGATACCGTTTGACTTGGCAAAATTTTAGCCTTTGCATCTCGTGTTTTGAACATGCAATTCATCGAAGACAGGATCTCGAGAGTGGATAAACAGTCGACACACAGAGCCAGGTTCTCGGCCTCTGAGCGAGAGCCCCTGACAGAATGATCCAGAGAACGTCTGAACATTCACGTCAACACTGGGGTTTGCACCTGGAGATTGCTCGAAAGTGACAAACAATGCCTCGACCACCCACATTATCTTCGTCGCGAGGGCAATCCCCAAAATGCTGAGAAACGATGCTTTGTATTTCCAGTACTTCAACACAGTCCTATCAAACGCCATAGAGTCGATCCAACGTACACAAGTACGAGAATCTCATCTTGGAAATCCCAACAGACAAACGCCGCAAACAATGCCCGAGAGGCCCCCGGCCAGACTCTATATACGATATACCACCACTGAGAGCACCAGTCTGAAGAGAGAAAAAAAGGAAACCCCTTTTTGTAACATGCGACCGTTCCTATTCTACTCCAAGCGGATGTTGTTAGGACTGAGTGCGGCTGGGTTTGGCTGTGTGGCCTCCTCGGCAGCGTTGGTGAGCGAGAGGTACGCAGTCCAGGCGATACCGACGGTAGACACGAAAGGCTAAACAAACACCTCAGCAATTTGCACAATGGGCGGAGGAGTGTTGTCGGGAGAATGGCACTTACAAGCTGGAACTGGACGGGCATCAGACGGAAGTTGATGACCTGAACGGCAGGCCAGACTGCGTAGTTGGCCTTGAGAGTCGGCACGTACATGTCACGAAGCTTCGACATGACGGCACGACGGCCGCCACCCTCGGCAACAGTCATGACGGTGAAGAAGCAGGCAACACCTATGGCGTTGTTAGTACCACGCGCAGGGCCAGGATGAAGCTGCTCTCGAGATCTCGGAATCATCTCCGTCGGGCATTCCGTGTTGGGTTTTTTTTAAGGCACGTACCAAACGGCGCGAAGATGATCTGGTCGAAGGCGACCCTCTTCATAGCAGGCCCAAAAGCACTAGTCTTGGTGATAGGGAAGGTCCTCGACAGGAATCCGAACCACTTGAACTGTAGGGGGGCCATGGCGAAACCGTAGGCCATGAACCTTGTCAGGCGCTCGAAATCGAACGGCGGCGGCAGGGCCTTGGAACCGGGGATCAGCTCTCGCTCGGTAATCGGATCTTTCACGTCTAGTTCGTAAGCTGTCTCCCTCGCGCCCGGGGAAACGGGGGCCTTTCTGAGGGCGCGCTGGCGGACAGCGGTGATCGACTGTGCGACGGTGTCGGCGATGCCTCCCAAGACGGCGTTCGTCACCATCATGGTGAGGACTGGATACTGTCAGTATGAACTCCCGCATCGAGATCGACATTACGGTCGGACAGGTCAGGGGCTTTGGAGCTGATGGACGGGACTCGCGGCGATGAATGACGCGGCTGGCACATACCCGGTCGTTCAGCATAGAAGGCATTGTACCTGGCGACGAGGCGAGCGACGAGGGTCATCTCGATAAGGAAGATTATGGCATGTAGGAGAGGCTATACGGATGGATGCGGAATAAACCGTCAGTCTTGAATTGCAATCCAAAGTTTTCTTTAAGAGGTTTGTGTTGATGGAGAATTGGGTAGATGAAGCAGGACGGCAGGACAGCAGCAGGGTGAGCGCAAGGCGGTTGTGGTCAAGATGACGACAGCGAGTCAGAAACGCCAGTGCACCGAGGAAGGAAGGACGAGGCCAGGTAAGACATACGACACGGTCAAAGAGGTATTTGCTGTTGATGGCGCGGGTGAAGCGTCGGCGGGTGAGTTCCCAAGTCATCTTGAAAGGAGAACGAGGTGGCCGGGCTGAGATAGGAGAATTAAAAATAAAAAAACGAAAGCGGTCCAAGAAACCGAGTATGACGACGGCGTAGTGTTCTCGGGTGGATCTCTCGGGGGTGCGGGTTGGGCTTTGGCACCTTGGAACAAGTGCGTTCTGGAGGACCACAGTAATAAGCCGCAACAAATGACGTCCCTACGGAGTACTGCCTGGTCGATCTCCTGTGTGCTGGGCTTCCGCCTAGCAAAGCCACCGGTGCCGTTTCTGTCGCAGTCGCAGGCGCAACGGCGGTCGCTCGATTTGCCCAGTATCAGACGGCGTAGGCGTGGGCGATGAGATCGGGAGAGGATCCTGCCTCGAATTTCCTGATGGCGACGATAGACTGCACAGGTTCGATGATGGTTACGGAGGAGTGTGATGAATTGGGAGAGTTCTAGGTGCGGAGTTGATGGTCGTCAGTCACCTATGTCGGGCAGGCTGGTGGCAGGCTGGCTGGCCTGGCGGGTCACAGGTTGTGTGGCCCGCAAGCCAGCACATTGGATGTGCGACCGTCTCCGTAACCGCCAACGGCTGTGCCACGCAAACCCCGTTTCGAATCTGCCTCGTGCCTGGAGCCGCTATCAACCACGGTGCGCTTGCTCACTCTAAAGTGCTAAGCGGCAATTGGGCCCCCCTGGTCGCTCACAAGGGAGATAGGGTTGGGGGACTCTTGGAGCCGCATCACCTTGCCGTGCCCAGCCCGGTGCACACTGCGATAGCTATCAATATCGCTACTGCAGACGGCGTGGTGAGCCTCGGTGTGTCGCCGCTCTGGACCACTGTTTTCAGCTTGACACCCATCAGCGTGGCATCAGAATGCACCCTCGCTCTCCCCAACCTCCCCCTCCCCCTCCTCGAGAAGCCAAGAAGAACCTCATGGCTGGGTTGCAGCGCCCCAGCGTGCCTGTTAGCTCCAAACCTTGCAATATCCAGCCGTGAAACCGTGCACTCGGGGCACTCCACCCGCGAACCCGAGTACTCGGCACTCAGATCGTCCCACAGTTGTGGCACACCTCTCGCGCTGCCCTCTCCTCCGACTGTGTGCACAATGCGTGCACTCTCTTCGCCTGTCTCTTGTGGCACAAAACACTTGCATCGGGGGACTGGCTGTCTTTTTATCTCCCTGACGCAAAATGGAAACCCGCCAGCTTGTGGATACCACCAACAATGTCAAGGGCTTAATGGGTTTCAGGGCCTGCTCAAGATATTCCTGCCGCAGGAGACTGCCGAGGGGCTTCACATCGGGGGCTGTGCAGGTCAAAGAGGGGTTCCAATGGGACTAGGACGTCGAGGAATGGGAGAGTCCTCACAGGCCGAGGTTGATCGAGCAGGCGCACATTGTTTTGGCCATGATGCGAATACGCAAGACGCACTGGCACGACGACTTGACTGACTATCCTGGCTATTTGGAAGTGCTCGGCTGCTTCGGCGTACCTCCAGGGCCGGGGACAATGAGGACGGCCCGGATACAAGTCGACGAAGAGTCCCCGGACGGAGCCGCTGTCAGGCTCACGATCCTTCAGGGCCCTCCTTATGGGGCATATGCCATGATAAAGATGCCCTTCTTGGCCAACAGCCTCGGCCCCTCGACCCTGACTGTGGACCACAATCCTCGTCTCATCTCCCTTTATGTATAGATCCCGCTGTCGCCCATCAACTATCGGGCCATGTGCTTTCATGGGTTCAAGCTTGTTGGCGCTCGTGGCAATCTCCGCCCAGGGCGGAGAATTAAGCAGCGCCGGTGGGTGCCAACTTTTGCACCCCGGTCCCTGGTTGGCGAGTGACTGCGGGAGATCATCTTCGGCTACATGGTCCCGCTCTGGCACACTACCCGGACCAGAAGCCTAAAGCGGTTCTGTAAGACCGCGACACTCCTAAACCATACAGGAGGCGATGTCACTAGTAGGGAGATTAACGACGCTTTTGCTCCCCATCCGCGGCTCACGGCCAAGTCTGGACGTCCCAATCCTCGCCGTCGCCACCGGGGTCCTCGTATCCTAGCTACTGGCCTTCGATATAAAGACATCCACACCATGGCGTCTCTTGTCGTCGAGCTGGGATCAGCCGTCGTCTCTACAGCCCACCTCTCCTCTCTTTCCCTGCCTCTATCACAAGGCTCACACATTCTTTTTAATCCGGAAATATGAAGTCCGCGACCTTCGCCACGGCGGCAGCTGCCATGGCTGTCGCGCCTTTCGCCGCCGCCGGACTCATCACAACCCGTGCTCCTGGTGCCGCTTGCCGTTGTTTGCCGGGCGACGCTTGTTGGCCAACTACGTCCTCATGGGATCGCCTAAATGGCACCGTCGGTGGCAAGCTGGTCGCCACCGTTCCTATTGGTTCCGTGTGCCACGACCCAACATACGACGAGGCCGCCTGCTCGGCTTTGCGCGACTCTTGGGTCCTTCCGGAGACACAGTGAGTTCTCACACACATGGCTACAAAGGGACAAGTCTAATGCCCGTCCAGCTTCCCGTCATCATCCTCCGTGATGCAGGCCTACTTCGCGAACCAGTCTTGTGATCCGTTCACAGATCGCACTACCCCTTGTCAGCTGGGAAACTATGTCAGCTACGCCGTTGAGGTGACATCTGCTCAGGACATCGCGGAGACTGTCAAATTTGCCCGGGACAACAATATTCGCTTCCTGGTCCGAAACACCGGTCATGAGTAAGCTCAACTCTCCCTCGCACCTCACCTGTGGCAACGTCAAACTGACTGGCGTGAATCTAGCCACCTTGGCCGGTCAACCGGTGCAGGAGCCCTCGCTGCATGGACGCACAAGCTCAAGGAGATCACCGTAACCGAGTGGTCTGACGACCTTTGGAAAGGACCCGCCATCAAAATGGGCGCCGGAGTTCTTGGTTACGAGGTCACTGAGGTTGGGAAGACCGCAGGCCTTGTCGTCGTGGGGGGCGAATGCCCTACTGTCGGCCCTGCAGGTGGATATATCCAAGGTGGCGGCCATTCGGCCCTGACGACTAACTTCGGTATGGCCGCCGACCAAGCTCTCGAGTATGAGGTGGTCACCGCCAACGGGTCGATTGTCACTGCCTCACGTACCAAGAACGCCGACCTCTTCTGGGCTCTGAGTGGCGGTGGTCCTGGCACGTTTGGTGTCGTCGCCTCTGTTACCGTTCGAGCCTACCCCGAGGCGCCCATCATCGGGGGCGTCGGCTTGCAGACCGCAGCCTCTTATACTACCCAGGAAAAGTGGTGGCAAATGCTAGACGCTTTCCATGGACTACTTCCGGGCATGACCGACCAGGGCGCTATGGTTGTTTTTATTTATGGGAGCTCCGTCTTCGCTATCAACCCTCTGACAGCCTACAACAAGACCGCCGAACAGGCACAGGCCATTCTCAGCCCATTCCTTGACGTCCTCGCCAACCTTTCCATCCCTTACTCCCTGTCTGCCACCAACTTCACCAGCTACCGCGACCACTACAACCAATGGATGGGCCCTCTTCCCTACGGCCATGTCGAGGTTGAGTCCTACAATTTCGGTTCCCGTATTGTGCCTCGGGACATCCTCGCCAACGAGAGTTCTCGCGCCAAATACATCACTGCCATTCGTTCTGGTGCCGACAACCATGGGGTGCTAGCCGCAGGAACAGCCTTCAACGCAAGCGCCCCTGCCGGCGTCTCCAACGCGGTGAACCCGTATTTCCGCAAAGCCACGCTCCACGTGCAGTATTCGACGGCATGGAGCAACGACCCAGCAGACTGGGACAAGATGCTCGCAGATCAAAAAGCCATGACTGACGAAATTATTCCCCCCATTGAGGCAGCGACACCGGGAGGAGGCAACTACATCAACGAGGTCGACTTCAACATCGCCGGCTGGAAAGAGAAGTTTTTCGGCGGCAACTATGGCCGCCTCCTCCAGATCAAACGCAAGTGGGACCCTACAGGCTTGTTCTACGCGCTTAAGACGGTGGGCAGTGATGCCTGGAATGTTGCCGCCGACGGCAGGATGTGCCGCGCATAACGATCAGAATATGACTATAATATAGCGCTCTCTAGTTTTCAATGCAAATACTTAATGAAGATATACATAGTAATCACTCGCCTAGACTGCGTTGTAGACCTCCCTCTGAGAACCTACCTACCTAGTAGAACGTAGTTAGCATCGATGTCTCACGGGATATCACGGCGGGCAGCAGTCGGCTGACAAAAATAAGTCTCAGCATACAAGCCCGGGGTATCGCTTCCTCACAGAAGGGCAAACAGCCATACTGGAGAAAAGACACTGATGAGCCGAAATGTCAGCCTTTTCTCAGTCTCCCTGTGATTGAAGAATAGGGCCTTTGATCGTTTCCCCAGCCCGTGGCTGAAATAAATTGGGCAGAGGTTGGAGCTGTGCATTTGAGGCCACGCGGCCGCCCTGTTGTTCCATGCGCAATGTCCAGGAAAACACTACATTCACATACGGCTTTGATTGCACAAGTCTGTACGACAGTGGACAAACTGACGCGTGTGGAACATAAAATGCCTTCAACCTTGGTGAAATATCCACAAGGTTGAGCGTCCTCCTAGTAGAACTAGGGACGTTAGCTGTCGCGTACACAGTGAACTATCAAGGGACAACTAGGAGGCCTGACGCAGGGACGAGGCCTTTACGCGATACTTCCATTGCCATAGGTCCCATGGTGTAAGAGGTTGGCATTGAACTCGATTAGCCACCTTGGCTATTGCTTCGGGGCGCGAAGAACAACCTCAAACACACCCTCATGAATCTAGTGTTGCTGCCTGGGATGAAGAAATCGTGACGGCGTTATCAACGCGAAACTTTCTCTGCCCTTGGTGAATCACCAGCATTTCTGCCAGAAGCCAAGATCAAGAGCCAAAGTAAGCCAAGAGAAAAATGGATGCACCCACAACCTCAAGGCGTGGATTTGACTTATATGACCGAGCTAGGGTTTCTATGTAACTGCCAAACGCCGAGGCAGAACGTTAGAAAGCGTTAGGTTTGTGGTCAGACTCGAGGAAGACGTAACTGTGAAGTGGATAGGATCAAGCAGGAGACTAGTTTAGGGGCGATTTGTAGCTAGTTGAGTGGCATGTGGCTTCGTCTTAACTTCCCAAGGTTGTGTTGATACATCCGAAGCGTGTGCAGTCCCCATACAGTACCTAGATATATATATTTATCAGGTAGGAAATGCTCGAAGATCCTGCCCTTTTTTTTTTAAAAAAAAAAAAGAAGGAAGGAAAGAAGAAAAAGACCAAAGAAAAGAAAACGAAACACAATGCCGATATCAATTAAGAGTTGTTGCCTAGGTAGTTGAATGAAGCCCAACTGATCCCCCAAAGTTCGCCGGAATTGATATGTTCATCAGATCGAGCTACTAGTACTGGTTCGCAAGGCAGACTTGCCCAACCAGAGTGAAGGCTCGTCGGCGAGACGAAAATGCTACTGATCACCGAACCGTACCTACACATCAATGTCTAGACCGGCAAGACCGGGTGACCCCAATACGGGTGCGTCCATCCCGTCCGAGTGGTTCACTTGCCATGCAGGCCAAGGCTTCCACCCAGAATAAGCTCGTCGCCTAGATCTAGCGCGTGGCTGATCGCACCCACGGACTGTCTGAGCAAATTACGGATTTCGTGAGACTAAGCATATCGGTGAGGAGATTGTCATGCTTTCTCTTGAAAACAAGGTCTCGCGAGCGGGCCCTCAGCCCAATTGTTTGAGAGTAATATCCGTTTCCTGCTTCTCTCCAAGTCTCGCCGGCACATCAGAGTATAAGTCATCTCGCATATTACTATCCCACGGACCGAATACTATACCACAAAGCGGGCAGGCGCTGTTGCACCACAGCCACCTTGCATCACAGCCGCATCTCGGCATGCCTAAGAAGCAACACCTGATTGGGTCCCGTCAGCCCTTTTTGGACGATCAATATCGGTTCGGAAGTCGGCTGACTACCGTAACCGGCTCTGACACGCCTTGAGAGCGGGAGTCGGTGTCTCGCAACATGATCCCCACGCTCTTTCTGTACAAAGACGTGATGGGGTCCAGATGTCTAGTCAGGTGTTCACACCAACGGACGATGCTTCGGGCCAAGGAATGGACGTATTAATGACACACACACTATATGACTTCAGTCGGATGTCCCCGCGCTGGTTTCCTTCGGTGAGGGATCGCCTATGCGTGTCCTATAGGCTTCCTCCCCGTAGAATGGCCCCAGGTGGGTCTGTAATGACTCCTCGATCACATCAGACGGATTGTAATCCGTGCACATGGTTTGCGTTACTGGTTCGTCCGATGCTTGTTCTATTCTCGTTCCTGCGGCGCCAACTCTAAGCGGCAGTAATCCACTGGTGACCTATACGAAGTGCTGAGATGGATGTAATAAGGCCGGAAGGTCCTTGAGCCAATCTTCCCTGGGAGCCAATGGTGGTAATGCCCAGTCAGAGGTATTACTGCTTAGACTAGCTAGCGACCGACTTGCATCCAACATCCTTCGGACTTCATTTTCTGGGCGAGGCGAGACCACCTCCGGTCTAAGCAAATGTCTTGGCAGCCGAGAGACTTGCAGTAGAAGAAGCATTTTACTGCCATGTCCTTCCCGACGACTTCTGTTGATCGGTCAGAGTTAGGCTAATGGATCACCGAGGGGGAAGTTCCGGACTGGATGAATAAAGTAGGGAACATGTGAGGTTATAATACCTACAGCTCGTGAGCTCAAGCAGAGTCGATTGTTTGAATGCATCACAAACGTCGGTGTGTAATAGACAAGGCAACAAAACGATAACAGATTCTACAGGCACTTTAGCTTCGTACGATATTGGACTCAACTTTTGTCTCTGATACCTTGGAATTTCGGTCAAGCCATCAGCATGGTTCGTTTTGTGCACGAGACAGTCTCCGCCCAGGAGCTCAACCGCTCCTCTACCCACCCTCAAGTGCTAGCCCTCGGGCTCCCACGGTGCGCAACGTCCTCCCTGCAAGCAGCTCTCGAGACTCTTGGCTTCAGCCCTTGCATGCATATGGCGCATGTCCAACCCAGTGCCGAGCGGCAGCGCCTCGTCACAGCTGCCGCCCAGGAGAAGAACACAACGAAGCGCCGCAAGATACTCAGCCAGCTGTTCGCAGGCTTTGCCGCCACGGCAGACTTCCCCTCTATCACCTTTGCCGACGACCTGATGGACCTCTACCCGGACGCGGCGATCGTGCTAAACGTGCGATCTGGCGGCGCTGCTTCTTGGCATACCAGCTTCTCGGAAGGGCTGCGTTTCTTCGACTCCTGGCTCTTCTGGGTCGCTACCTTCCTCGTTAGGTCTGACAGGGCGATGATGGGTATGATGAAGGCTGTGGATGACCTGTATTTGGAGAGGTGGGGTTTGACGTTCCGCGACCAGTCGATCTACGATAAACATAATGAATGGGTGAGAGATGAGGCAAGGAAGAGGGGTAGGAAGATCCTTGAATTCAAGGCGGAGGATGGTTGGCAACCCATCTGCCAGTTCCTTGGCCAACAGACTCCGCAGACTCCATACCCGAGGATTAATGACCAGAAGACCATGAAAATGGTCAAACGCTTCATAATAGGTAGGGGCCTACTTCACTGGGTTGGGTTGTTCGTCATTTTCTGGGTGATGATGCAGGTTGGGGTGATGCTCCCGCAGTCTGGAGTCTCGTTTGTAAAGGCGGAAAGGGTCTAGGTCATAGAGGATACATGGTATGGTTGGTAAATAGACATGAAATCAAGCTTTATTTATTTGTGGCTGCTACTACCATGGCAGACATCGGAGGTCGGCAATACTCCAGGGCTCTCACACGCAGCGTCCACCACTCTGTTCCCAGCTACGCAACCTTGTACACGAGCTTCTCCGCGCTGACCCGTCCGTCCTGCTGCTCCTTGAAGCCGGTGAGGATTTCCTTCAGGCCACCCATCTCACGAATCCGATTGGGCTTGATCTTGCCACTGCTGAGCTGCTCGGGCAGCGTGCTGAGATACTGTTCCCATACAGCTTTGTCTCCTGGAGTGGGTCCATTACCACAGTTGTCGAATGCGCCATAATTCAGAGCCCTCTCGAAGACCGTGTAGACGATTGTGCTCTCATATCTGACCTTGGGGTGGTCCATTTTGTGAGGCAATAGCCCGACGATGTGGCCCCCCTTGACGGGGTCCATTGCCTTGGCGATGGCCTCCTGAGTACCCTTCTCCGCGATGCAATCGAAAGCGTGCTGGAGCTTGTCGTGGGTCACGTTGCGCACCTGCTGAGGCCAGTCTGCGTCGCTGTAGTCGACGGCGGCGTCGGCCCCGAGGGACTTGAGCAGCTCATGGTTTTTCTTGGAACCGGTGGCCACGACGAAGAGGCCGGCCAGCTTGCCCAACTGAATGGCATACTTGCCCACGGAGCTGGTGCCGCCGTTCACGAGCAAGGGAAAGGCGGGCTTGGCGGGCTTGGACGGCTCGGGCAGCTGCAAGCGCTGGAACATGGCCTGCACGGCGGTTGCGAAGGCCAGCGGGATGACCGCCGCCTGCTGGTCTGTCACGTCGTCGGGGATTGGGAAGACAAGGCTCTTCTCCACGACACAGTACTCGGCAAAGACGCCACGGAGCGGGTTTGGTGGGATGCCATTGGTGGATGTGCCCTGGACGAAGCCTGCGACACGCTGGCCCTCGCGCCACGAGGAGCCGTTGGCATCGGCGATGGTGCCGGCAAAGTCACAACCGACGATGCGGCCCGGAGGTGCACCGGCAGCAGCCTTCCAGTCAGTTGGATTTTGGGCACAGTAGGAGACTTTGACCAGGATTTCTTCTCCCTCGGCTGGTGTAGGGATGTCGATCTCCTGGACAGCTACCTGGTGGTTCTCCTGGGTGACGAGAGCTTGCATCTTTGCCATTCTGATTGGCTTCCAAGTGCTAATTTCCAAGGTTGGACAAAATGCTGGACGAAATGGTGGTGTTGTTTGTGTAGTGTAATTGGAAGCGGCTTGTTCTGGATTTGTAGCACCCGAGATGGAGCGGCTACGATGATATCACCAATGAATGAGTGAGAAGCTTTGGTGGGGAACGCTGCGGGTCGACGTTGTTACATGAACGGCCAGCTTTGTCATCGCCCTGACCAATGCGAGCATTTCCAACCATGAGAAAATGCGATTTGAAATGCTCATTCACAACATTGAGCCCGACGCGGGCTCGTCCCCTGGCGAGGAACGATTTGCAGCCCCAAAAGCCAAGTTTCAAGCCAGTGGGTACATCGAATTTGCGAGCTTCCAAGGTTGTCAGCGGTGTGGGTGGTTCTTGCTACCTAAGTACCTACCTACCTAGGTACTTACCTACCTCGGTAGCACGAGCTCTGCTCGGGAGTCTGCTGCATGGCTACGGTGTCTTCTCCACAGGAGATATCCTCCTATGTGTTACGCTCCTATAGAATAAGATCTTATAGAGGAGTCTCCCACGCAGATCACATGGATAGAAAGTAGTCTAACCACAGACCTCGCCGTGACATAATACCATTTTGAAGGTGTGGTGGTGCGGTGAGATGTACATGGGACTTACTACAACTGGCCAGCTGTCCACACTGGCTGAATCAAAACCGCCGAGTTGCCGCAAATCAAATGGATGCCCGTCAGTGAAAGCAGTGCAATAATTTCAAATGAATTCTGCGCTGCAATCAAAGTCCCGGGGCCGTGTCGAGAACAAGTGTGCGGCAATCCAACGAGCAGGGCCATTCGACATCCAACTGTCTCTTAAAGACATAATCGAGATAGTCTTGACTCGGACAGCTTCCAGTTTTACCTCCAACAACCTGGCCGTAGACTTGATGCCCCAAGCAGGTGTCACAAAGGCAGTGATTAGGTGACAAGGGCCATTGGAACGGTTGGTTCGCAGTGGAGCAACAACGTGTGAGCCATATGCCACTCGTGTAAAGAAGATGAAGAGCCAACACACTTGCCCGAGAGTCACAAAGAATTGTGACAAGAAACCCCAAACCACATGATTCACTTCACTGGTAGCCCTCCACTGACTGCACCTTCACTATCTCCCTTTTTCTTCTGAATCTGCACACTCCTCCTCGCAGAACAACCTACCAGTACCCCAATTCATAAGATATCTCACGCGCGATGTCGTCTCTGACCTTATTTCTGCTATTCTTCAGCCCTGTGGCGGCAAACTTGGGCTCGTACCAGAATTTCACCTTTTCCTGCGAAAGCATCTACTCCTTCGGCGAGGAACACAGAAACATCAGCGCTGTTTGCCGCCGGGACGCTGTCGTCTCACACCTGGATCTGAACGACTGCATTGGGAATGTCCAAGGCCAGCTCGTAGTATGTTCTCAGTCATCTTGTGCTTGACGCCCGAATATGGTTCTGGCTGACTGGGCTGGTAGTGCTCCAATCAAAACTATCTCAGCACCTGCTGGGACTGCAACCTCACCCAACGCGCTGTCCACGATCCCGCATGGATGGAGTGTAACTGCGATACAAACTACGGTATATACAATCGAGCGGCGAAGAACCTCAGTGAGTTAATATCCATGGCCCACTGGCTCCCGCTAAGTGTTATAATTGGTCCAATCAATAACTGATACATCTATTTTCTGCTGCCAGACGACTGCGTGGGCAATGACCATGGCCAATTGAGATGCTAGTACCAATTCGAGCGAGCATAGCCGTCGCTATGGAGGTTGGAGTGAGAAGTGCCGCATATGCAGAACAGTCTTGGTGGCTCGAGCCCTTGAAAGTTTGGGTACTAGAACCAAGGCTCAGAAGATTGAGAAGTTTGCAAATAAATTTAGTGGCCAGTCTTAATTCCTATCCAACAACAATGTATTCTTTGTTGAAAAAAAAAATCGCTGCGTCTTTGACCGTTTACCGGAGGAGCTGTACGCCTTCGGGACGTATACAAATTAAGAACGAAACAACTCAACGACAACGTATCAGTCAGACGGGATTCATACGAGCCCGCTCCTCAGATTCCATACACCATGAAGCAATCTCATTCTTGTCGCAGGATCCTGGTGCGGACTGGCAACGACTCGGTCGGGGTTCCTAACCCAACAGCACCCTGGAAGATCTTGTCACCGAACAGAGTGGGCCTCATCCCACTATCTATACCACTATGAACAATTAGCACTGGACGTTTGAGTGGAGACAGACAATTACAATCACTTACTGCTCTCTATCCCAATCCTCCAAGGCAGTAACGACCTCCACCTCCCTAGTGGTGAGTACCAGAGCCATCTTCAGCTCTACCATTGCGAGTTCCATGCCAATGCAGCTCATGGGGCCCCACTCAAAGGGACGCCAGGCATATTTGGCTCCGTCCTTGACATGCAGTGGGTCACCTGCAGGTGCTGCCCACCGCTCGGGAAGAAAGTCTGTCGCTCTTGCAAACATTTCTGAGCTGTACTGCATGCAGGCAACTCCCGTAGTAACAATAAAGCCATCCATAGGATATTCCACGCCGTCGTTGCTCCGCAAAGTGTAGCCCGGGTGCCCTTTTCGAATGCTCGCCGCCACGGGGCATAGGCGCAGCGTTTCCTTAACCACCGCGGTAGTGAATGGCAGGGAGTTGAGAAGGTGTGGGGACTGCCGTAGAACTTCGGCTGCCTGGCTTGGATCGGCCCCAAAAACGCCGTCATGCTCATTCCTGAGCCTAGCAAGCGCGTCAGGGTTCTTGTGGAGGAAGTGATAAGCAAAAGACATGTTGATCGCAGTCGTGTCGTGGCCCGCAAAGAGGAATTGCTTGGTGAGCCCTACTACATCTTCAATGAACTGTCCGCTGGGCTCAGCTCCCGGGCTTTCCAGCTCAACCTCTTTGAGGGCTAGATCGAGGACTGTCCTCTGCGATGCCGAATCCTTCACTAGGGATTGACCCCTCATGTGCTTCTGTATATGTGGCAGCACCACACGTCGAAGCGTGCGGTGGCACTTCCACAGAGAAAGCTGCCAGAAAGGGTTCAGGCGTTTGTGAAGACTTGCCCAGCTCTTGAATACGAGATGTTGGCTTATTATGCGAAAGGCCTTCTGCATCTCGGTTGGCCCATTGACTTGCTCCCCTGGGCTGAAGTCTCTGTATTGTTATGTCAGCTCCCGTCCAGACTTGATGGACAACAGCAAACTCACAGAACTATCCTGCAAATAATATCGAATGTCAAGTCAATTGCCAATGGAAACAGCTGAAACACGTCGCCCAGTTCTCCGTCTTCTCCGGCGTGTTTCTTCAACCGGTCCGCAAAGATCAATACTTCGTCGATAATTTTCCCTCTAGCTATATGTGACTGAATATTTCGGGCACTGAACCCTGGGTTGAGTCTGGTCCGCCACCGTTTATGCTCTTCACCATCAAAAGCGAACAGGTTTCGAGGGCCGGACATTGTCCATGCCAGGTACTTTCCCTGGTCGTGGCGGATGGGAAAACGGTCTGCGGTAACATTCTGGCACATATATGGATCGATGACGATCGCGATCGGTTCACTGCTAAACGGCCAGAAATCAAGATAAATGACGGAGGGGCAACTAGTCAACTTGGGGAAATATTTCTGCCAGTTCATGACTATATGCCGAGTCGCATAGGTGCTCGCTGAGTCTTTGGGATAGTGGTCGCGAATTCGTTTGAGAAGCATGAGATGGCCTAAAATGTTGGAATTAGGAAGCCAGGACATCAGGAGCCATGCCTGCGAGCGGCATGGGTGCAACTGTTTTGCTCCCTAGTTAACATACCTAACACGAGTGAGTGCTCGGGAGTGATGGCCTACAGTAGGTCAGCCTCCTTGCCTTAAACTGGATTGGGTATGTTTTCTTACAATGCCTTCATCTTGAAGCTTGCGAAATCTCATCCTCACACGCCAACCATTGTACAGGAACAGGCCAAAATGGACGATCAGGGAGAGTGCAAAGATGTTCAGGAGCCGCCTGGGCATATCGCCCCACGAGACAGCACGAAGCTCTTCTAAAGCCGCCATGATGAAGGATCCAGAACGGACGAGCGATAGAGTAGTGATGTCTGCGTCTTGACTGGACTATCATGTACAGGTCTCTTGGGGCAATCTCCATTTGTTCTTCCTCCCGAGGTTTTTCTTGAAGTTTCCCCGCTCCACGAACGTGAGTTTTCGAACTTGGCCCGGGCGTCGTAACCGAACTGCAACGGCCAACACTAGGATAAAGTGGGTGACACTCTGACACTCCACTATATCATGCACGTCGACAAAACACTGTACAGCCAACACTAGGATAGATGGATGACACTCTGACATTCCACTATATCATGCACGTCGACAAAGCACTGTACAGCCACACCACTTTGGCTTGTGTAGCATTGACTCAGCTTAGTTGGGCATGATCTTCGACATTTCAATGATACTGCCCTCCGAAAAACGGATTGTGCCGTAGTGAAAAGGCTTGCTGACACTACATTTTTATCAATAAACGACGGACCCGGGTAATTGTACTTCGCAAGTGCCTACACAGGGCACGGGTCGAGACCAGGACAATTCTCTTGATGTAGTAGACCGCTGACTATAGTCATCGCTCACTGTCTTGGACACTACTGAGGGTTCGTTGTCTCAATTCATCATTACTAGTACAATTCCACTGCCATATATTCAAATTTGCAATACGATATCACGGACTCGCATACTTGACGGAATTGTTTCCTGTAAGGTGGGGCTGTGCGTACTGCCAAGATTGTCTTCTACATGCTATATGCTGTGGCCAAATGGCGATCCTTCGAGAAGATTGATAACTACAGAATATTCGCCAGGTTGCCAGGGGCGAATTGGAACACTCAGGCTCAGGAATTTCAAAACCGGTTAGACTCAAAGTGGACCAATTCTTCGGTCTCCAAAACTTGAGCTTCCCGGTGTCTCGATGAACATGGGTCAGAATGCAATGCACTCCGGGGCAAATATTCGTCCCGAGTGGAAAGTAGACGTCATGGACCACTGCTCCGTGCTCTTCAGCTCCGAAATGGGTAACGATGTCACGCTTTCTTACACATAGAGCAATGTAAAATGCTTACAGGCCACTACCAGCACATTTCAGCAGCTTTGAGAAGCAAGTTCACTCTGTCAAAGGTATATCGAGTACCACAGTGCTCCCTATAAGTTTTTAAAAACAGTTACTAGATCCATTCCTCTGTACGATGGCCTACCCTAGGGCAGTAATACCTATGAGTAGAAGATACAACTTTTTATTTAGATATTCATAATAAAAGACGAGGATTTTAGAAAAATTACTCCTTATATCCTAGATATAAGCTTATACTTTTATATAAAATTTAGCTAATGAAATTTTCTTTCTTAACCTTCTGTGACTATATGGGCTTATAGACTGCTAGGAATAACTAAGTAGCTGAATTGGTTATTATAATCTCTTGGCCGGGCGGGTAGGGCTAGTGGCTAGCAGTCTCGCCGGCGGTCGCAGATGGTCCTGAAGAATCTCTGGTCTTGAAGGAAGCTACGAGCAAACTTGTTACGTGTCGCTGAACCATACCCAGGTATATACGTACCTAAGTACCTGGGTAGTTAGAAAGAGAAGAGATTATATCGAAGCTGAAGGGATGGTCTACGTCTCGTCTCCAAAAACCCCTTAGGGAGCACTGCGGTGCCTACGAACTTGAACATGGCACATTCTACCAAGCTAAGTCGTTCCTGCCAAAGCCCAGTGTAACTTATAGAGGTCGAATATTCGCACCCGCAAAAACGGAGGGTTTACCCATACTAAGGAACTTGGAGATCAAAGTAATTACTTTATTACTAAACTATAGATAATCATCTTATAAACATAGTATATAATATAATATAAAACATTTTTACCTCTATAATAGGAGTAAAGTAGAGTGGTTATAAGGAGGTTACCTTATTAAGTAGGTAGCTAAAATAACTTCCTAGCCTTAGAGTGGAGAATATTAACTTAACTTTATTACTATGGCGTAGGCTATGTACCTTCCTAAGAAGACACCCTCTATAGCATGTATTTTGGCTTATTCTAATATTTTAGTAGCTATAATTATGATGTAGCGGCTGTAGTATATCATTTTAGTATTATTGAATTTATACTATATTATAAATTCTACTTCCTCTACTATTAGCTGATAGTACTAGGTGTATAATTAGTTAATGCTATAATTTCCTTATTTATAAGTCCCCTATCCTTTAATACTTAAAGTTAATACTTTTTGTTATTATACTAAGGGTAAAGGATATTTAATTTATAATAATAACCTTTAATAATATATCTAAGGTTAGCTTTAAGGTTAAGATTAAAATTAAGGAATTTATTAATATTATAGTTATTATAGCCATTATTTACCTTAATATACTTGTTATCCTAACTACTTTATTTACTTAGATAGTAGGCCTTTGCTTATAGAGGGTGTTATTTAGAATTTAAGAACTTCTTAGCTATATTTATAAAATCTTATATTAGCCAAGTAAAGCTTATAATATTCTCCTAAAGTCCTATATTTACTTTTAGTTGCCTAAGCTTACACCTAGTTTATTATTATAATATTAGGCCTATAGAGTTAAGACTATAGCTAATATAGGATGGGCGTTAATCCCTTTACTTAAATACTACTTCTACTTCTACTTTAATTATATCTTCTACTTCTTTATTATATTTTAATATTATATCTTCTTCTACTCTACTATATTCTTTATTTTTAATATTACTTCTATTCTTACCCCCTATAAAAATATTATTATTAAACTTATTATCTTTATTACTTTTATATAATTTATTATTTTTAACTTAATTATAGATGTTAATAGTTTATAAGGAATGGTATTTAGGATAAAAAATATAGTAATCTTTATATATAAGTACTTTACTAAGGTAAATATAGTATTTAAATCCTTCTTTAAGTTATTTATAATAAAGGAAGTAGGTTAATTATTACTCTAACTTAAAGTATATTAGGGAGCTAGCCTTAGTAGGTAAATCTATATTATTTATTAGCCTATCTTAGCTAATATTTCTTCTTTCTAAGGAGGTTTAAGATAAAAGGTTGTAGTTAGGCTCATTGAAACTTATTTCTTATATTAATTAGAATTAATAATTAAAAGGATAAAATTTATAGTAGTTTATATAAAACTACTTATCTATATAGGTTAAGTAATATTATATACTTAATAGGGTTTATTAATAAAGAAAGTAGGGTAAAAGCTATAATATAGAGAGGGTAGCTTCTAATTAACCTATCCTATTACTATAAATAACATTTAACATAATAATATACCTATTATATAAAAATAAGGTATTAATTATATAGGCTAAGTAAATTAATATAAGATAGTTAAAATATAAATATCTTACCTTATTATAGAGATCCCTTATATAAAAGTTATACTTATTGCTATTAGATAGCCTTAGAGTATTCTAACTATTTTATTCTTATTTTATACTAAATTTTATACTAATAATTCTTATTTCTATTACCCCCTAATATATTATCACATTCCTTACTTTTTATACTTATAGATTTATTTAAATTATATTATTATCCTTATCTTAACTTTATTTATTATAAAGAAGGGTATTCTAAACTAGGATTAGGTTCTTAAAATCCTTAGGCTAATATACTACTTAGTTATTATTAGTAAAATAATTTATAGAGGAGCTTATATAATGAAAAATTCTATTATTATTTACTTTAATATAAGTATTAAATTTACTTATAAAACTTCTTTTAATATTTATATATTACTAAGTTTAAGAAGGTAGGGCTATAATGTTTATTAAGCTTTGTGGAGAGAAGATTACTAGAGGACTATTATTATTTGGGGAGGCTTATAGTTGTGAATTATTAGGTTTTTTTATTAGATTAATTATTATAATACTTTATTCCTTATTATTTAAGGTTAAAGGGTTAATTAGGTGTTTATATAGAATTATATTAAATTTATAATATTTTCTCTTCTACTTTACCTATTTCTCCTTATAGGAATATAGGAGCTCTATATATATTAATAGATTATATATCTTTAATCCTATAAATATATTTAGCTTTAGATAATTAATATACTATCTTTACCTATAGATATATTATAATAAAAGTAATCTAGGCTTATATACTTTTTAAATCTAATAGAAGGTTAGTAAGTATTAATAAAAGGCTTTAAAGTGAGAATACCTATAGACTAGTATAATATAATATAGTAGTGGATAAAGGCTATATAACTAGCTACTACTTTAACCTAAATATAAAATTAGATTAGTGTAGATATACTTATATATATCTTATATATATTAGCCTTAGGGTATATTTACTTAGTACTTTTATATATATTAATAAAGATAGTTATAATTTTTAGGTTAGAGAGGATTATATAGTTTATAAATTTAATTTAAATATATAATAAAGCCCTAGCTAAACTTTTAACTTATGGCCTCCTCTTTATTAATAGTTAAGGGTAATTATAAGATTAATAATAATTAATATACTAACTTAAACTTAGCTACTCTTTCTATAGGATATACCCCTACTTATTAAGAGTAAATTCTTTATAAACTACTTTATTAAAAACTAGAAGAAGAAAGATTAATTCTTAGGCCTTACCCACACTATATATAAAATGAAGGACTTATAATAAATAAAGATACTTATAAAAACCTTCCTATTTCTCTATAACTATATATTAGGTGGTCTAACTAGTAAGTATACTTATATTTATAAAACTAATATTATAAACTACCTACTTAGTTCTAAGGAGTAGGCTATATTATAGTATAAAGTAACTAAGGATATAAATGTAGCCTAGGTGAAGCTAGAGGTCTAAATAGCCTAGGGTAAAAATTGGAAGAAGGCCTTATAATATTTAAAGGAGTATAGGAGGAAGGGTAATAAGAGGGCCCTAGCCTTTACTTACTTATAAGTATAATAACTATCTTAATAATTATATATCCTAAGCTTAACTAAAAGGAATATATTACTTACTTAGGTATTAATTAGATAATTAGACTATATAGTACCTTAGATATATAATATAGTTACTAAAAAGGTATTAATATTAAGAATTTATATACCTACTTTATATTATTAAAGTACTTACTTATAAGCTAAATAAAACTTCTACTTAATTATAATTACCTACTTAGGTATAACTTTATTAATATATATATAAATATATACCCCTTCTTACTAATATAGGTTAATAATATAGTTTAAAATAAGGGTAAGCTACTTAACCTTAAGTTATATAGTAAAGATAATTATAATAACCCTATCCTAGTCTTATAGGAATTTCTTTACCTATATATAACTAAGATTATTAAAGTATTAGAGGACTAACTTATTAAGAAGTTAGAGAAAAATAATAACTTAAATACCCTAATATACTAACTTAAGTACTAGGTAAATTATATAGATAAGGCTAAGAATTATAAGGAATAAACTATTACCCACTTATTATTTTTATAAAGCTTATAGAGGTTTTATAAACTTTTTATAACTAAAGATAAAGATATTATAGGAATAGAGGAAAATAATTTAAAAATAGCTTATTTACTACTTAATATTAAAGATAGGTAATATATAAATAAGATTATATCTAAGGCCTATAGGAATTTTATTAATATCCCTAATTATTATAAATATACTATTATTATTACTTAAGTTCTTAAGCTTAACTAGTTTTAAGGGTAGATTATATATATAATATTCTTAGGTATTTTTAAGTATTAGGATATCTTCTTTTATAGGCTAGTATAGGATGTGGGTTTAATAAGATTTATAGTACCTATTATTATATTTAATTAACTTTAGATAAAGGCCCTATTATAAGAGACTCTAGGCCCTATTATAAAGGAGGATATTCTAAACTAAATTAAAACTAATATTATTACTAAGTTAAAGTTAATAAAATAGTAAGTGTAGAAATTTATACTACTAAGGGTAAATATATAGGTTATCTTTATAGACTATTAGCTCTAAATACATTAGTAAGAACCTAGGGTTAAGGTATATACTATTATTACTTTAAAGTAGATACCTTAGGGTGTTAAAAATAGCCTTAAATAATATTATATACTATTAATTAAGCTCTTTAAAGAATTAGAAGATCTACTAATCCTTATAATAATGTCACCTAGTTCTCTATATATTATTAAATTAATTACTTCTATTATTAGAGAGGAGAAAGTACTAACTCTATAATCTATATCCTTATTATTACTACCTAACTCCTTATTATTATTATCTTTTATTAAGATATAAAAAATACTAATATCTTAGCTAATAATTATATTAAAAAAAGTGATTACTTTACTACCTAAGTGAAATATTTTTTATAATAAAGTCTATATATTTATAAAATAAGATATAAATGAAAATATTAAGGAGTAAAGTAGAACTATTAGTAATTATCTCTAAGGTCTAATAAAGAATGAGTTTAAGAAGGAGTTAAAGGAAGTAATTAGGAAGGATCTTAAGAATTTATATATAAAGCTTCTTAATAAGTTAAGTATACTTATAATTAACCTAAGGAAGATAAATACTAAACTATAATCTAGGCTAAATAGTATAAAAGATAATATTAAGGCTATAATAAATAAGCTTAGAACTATTAGGGAAGAACTTAGTATTATTAAAAACTTACTTAGAGGTTATATAAATAAACTATAATAAAAAATCTAGGGGTTAATAGGTTTACTAATTAAACTATCCTTATTAAATAATTTTACTATATAATATTTAATACCTTAAAGGTAGGAGTAAGAGGCTTATAAATATAAATATCCTATTATATATTAAGCTATACTAATTATATTATAAATAAGGTAAAGCTTATCTATATAACTTAGTATTATATTTATATACTTAGTAATTTAAATGAGGGTATATCTCTAAATAGCCTTATACTTAACTAAACTATAGTAAAATACCCTAATCTTATTTAAAAGTATATTATCCACACCCTAACTCACATTTATATATAAATATTTAAAAAATTATTTAATATTATATTAAAGTAGTACTTAATTATTAGGACTTAATTTAATAAAAGTTTATAAATAGACTACTTATAAAAGTTAATTAGCTTTAATTTTAGTTAAGTAGTAATATAATTATGAATTATAAATATAATTATAATAATCTATTTAAGATTTATATTTAATATCTTCTCTTATCTAATATTTTATATATCCTCCACTATAAAACATTCTATCTCACCATAGTCTTATTTAATAAGATTTAACTTAATAATAAAATAATTTTTACTAAAGATCTACTTTAGGATATTTATCTTTCTAATAAATATACTAAAAATAGTATTATTTATATAATATTTAGTAAAAACCTCTTAAAAGATATATTTAGGAAGACGCCCCTAGAAGATACTCTAAGAAGATATTTTAAGAAGTTATTTTAGGAAGTTATTCTAAGAAGATAACTTAGGAAGATATCTTAAAAAGATATCTTAGGAAGATATCTTAGGAAAATATCTTAAAAAGATATTTTAGAAAAATATCTTAGAAAGATATCTTAGAAAGATATCTTAGGAAGATATCTTAGAAAGATATCTTAGGAAGATATCTTAAGAAGATATCTTAGGAAGATATCTTAGGAAGATATCTTAGGAAGATATCTTAGAAAAATATCTTAAAAAAATAAGTAGTATTTCTTAAAGTAATAATAATATTTCCTAAAATAGTATTCCCTATTATACTAAGCTAATATCTAAGTAAATATATATACTAATAAAATATTACTTCTTATATAGTACTACTTACTATATAAGTAAATACTCTATTAAGTAAGACTTATATTAATATTAATAAAGCTAATTAACCCCTTATTAAAATAATATAGGTAGCTATAATATAATATCTTACTATATAAAGTATTTTAAGTATATAACTTCTTACTAATAATTAATAACTTTATTCTCTACTCCTTTATAAAGTATAATAATTAAGCTATTATATATTAATATAATATATATTAGCCTTCCCTAATAATAACTATATATATCTAAATATTCTAAGAGTATTTTAACTTTTATAAAATAAATATATTAAGTAGATAGACTTTCATTAGTACTTAAATAATTATAATATAAATAAAGATATTATATTAATAATAGTGCCTAGCTCCACTCCTTACTAGATAGAGCTACATTTTAAGTTAATTAACGCTATTTTAGCGCTACTAGGTAGTTAGACTAGGAGGAATAAACTATTAAAGAGATGATATAATAACATATATATAATAAAGGTTTAGAGCTATATATTATATAATAATATATATATTTATAAATATACCTACTAATTAACTAATAATATCCTATAGTTTTATTAAGCTAGTTCTATTATACTTAAAATTATAAACTCTATTTCCCTAATAGAGCTTAGAAATATTTACCTATTTATATAGAAAATAATATTACTTAGAGAGTTAGCCACCTTAGCCTTAAAGTAAATAAAGTAAGATTTATTTTAATATTAACTAACCCTTTTTATATTTTAATAATTATAGGAAAAGACTAAATATATTTAGGATATTAGCTAAACTATAATAGTAATATAAATAAAGTATATAAGGGCTTTAGAGGGATATTATAAATATTACTAATTTATATAAAAAACTCTTAATAGGATAATATTATAGGAGTATAACTAGGTAAATACTCCCTTTATTTACTTATATAAGGTAGTACTCTAGGCTAATTTTATAGAAGAAGTAAGGGTGGTAGCTTATTTATAGCTAGCCTATAGCTTTCCTAGAGTTGGTAATAAATATAAAAGCCTTAAGCTACTTATCCTTAAATAATATCTATTTATATTAGTAGATCCCTAGCTCTTTATTATCTTATAAAAGCTACTACTTTAGAAACCTTATACCTTATACCTTATACCTTAAATATTCTTAGTTTACTAAACTTATATCTACTAAGCCCCTTTAATAGTAAAGATATTATTAAAATAAGGTATTAATAACTTATAAGTCCTATTAAATTCTAATAACTTATTTACCTATAAGTAATATAAGATATAGTTTAATAGATATAAGAAGGCCTTTATAAAGAAGGTATATAACTTTATTATAACTTTCCTAACTACTAAGGTTTAAATATTAATATTTTATAATAACTAATATTATAAATATAACTTAACCCCTAATAACCTATAATAGCTACTAATATAAAGTATAATAATATATATCTTTATTCTACTTATTTAGCCTAGCTATTAACCTAAGTAGTATAATTATTACCCCTATCTAAAAATTAACATACTTAATACTATTATATAACTTACCCTAATAAGGTAGATAAGAATAGAGGTAACTTTCTTCTAAAAAAGAATATATCCTTTTATTAAGATTAATAATAATAATAAAGGACTTAGCTAATAGTTATAAAAAGATAAGATAAATAAGGATAAGGTAGATTAGGAAGTAAATAATATAGAAAAAGATTATAAGTAAGACCTTAAAATTAAGTTAGTATATATATATAAATTATATAGAGTAATTTAACACTATAATATTAAACTAATATATATATTTAAAGTGATATATATTCCTAAGCCCTCTATAGCCCTCCACCAATATAAAGGTGAAGCTAAATAAGACCTTAATATTAAATTAATAAAAGAGCTTAGGCTATTTATAGTAATTTAGTAGTAGGAGGAAGATGAGTATAATAAAGACCTTAATACTAAGCTACCTAAGTATAGGCTATTTGTAACACTTTACTAATATAGGAAAAATAAGAATAAATAAAACTTTAATACCTATATAATATAAGAACTTAATACCTTTAATATAATTTAATAAGATAAGAAAGATAAATATAGTTAATATATTAATATTAAGCTAGTAAAGCTTAACCCTTTTATAACTATATAGTAATATAATAACTAAGAATAAGCTAACTTATATAACTATTTTAGGCCTAAAATAAATACTAAGCTAAAGCTAAATAATATACTCTAAGCTAATATTAAGCCTAATACTAATATTAGAGTATATAGCCCCTATAAGCCTCTAACTTTCTTTATCTCTATTTTAAACTATTTATATAAACTATCCTAAAATAATAATACCCTAATATTTATACTTACATCAACTTCCTCACCCTTAATTCCTCCTAAAATATAACGTTATAGAGGTCGCCCTTAGAAGGTAATATCTATACCTACACTAACTTCCTTACCCTTAGTCTAAGCTTAAATTTAACATTAAAGTAAATATTACCTTTAGAATATAATATTTAGCAAATTAGATTTTAAGTAAAAAAGTAATAAAAGTAAGCTAAATATTATCTAAAGTACTAAAACTTCTTTATTCTATAAGGTAATTAGGAAAGTATAAGAAATTATATTATTTAGTTAATTAAGTAGTTAACTTATATACCTTTATAGGTAATCCCTTTTATTAGTTAAATATAATATTATTTAGGTACTAAAAATACTTAGTTATTTATATTATACCTTATATTATTAAATTTATACTTATTATTATAGTTCTCTAAGCTACTATAATAATAATCTATGTAAATAAAAAATCTATTATAACTTTAATAAATTTAACTATAGTATTTAATCTCCTACTAATAGTTTAAACACTATAGTAGTAACTCCTTTACCTTATTATATAAAATAATTAAAAATTTTAAAAAAGAATTAGTCTTAAGGACTAGCTACCACCTCTTATTATCTTATAATAGGTATATTTTATTATACTTATTAAAGTAATAATAGATAAGTAGGATATAAATATAACTACCTAATATTATTAAACTATTTATAAGGTTAATAGCTTATATATTACTAATATAAAAATAAAAGTCCTTATTTAGGAACTTTCTTAAATCTACTAACTAATTTATCTTATATATTAAGGATAGCTTATTTAGGAGAACTTACTACTTTATACTAATTTAAATTAGATTATTAGTATAAGGTCCTTTTATAGTATAATTTAGATTTATAATAAATCTAAACTAGATATAAAATTATCTAAAATTCTAAAAACTAAAATTAGTGTAAAAAAGTAAATTATTATCCTACATAAAGTTAGTAATTTAGCACAAAATATTATATATTAAAATAAACTTATAATTTATAATAAGATATTAGCCTAACCCCTTTTAATTTATATACCTATTCTATTAAACTTAGTAGCTTCCTATATACTAATATATAATCTATAAAATAAAGTTATAATATTTAGGGTATATAATATAGTAAGGGCTACCCTAGCTAATATAGTAGATAACTTAGTTATAAAATATTAATAGGATATTAAACTACTATTTAATAAAAAAGTAATCTATTAATAAGGATTAAATTTTTAGAGGTACCTATATTTAAAATAATAGTCCTCTATATTATTTATATATTTAATATATTAAATAATTATATTAAATTATTAGTATATTCCTAATTAGTAAAAGCTTCCTCTAATAAATAAAACTATAATATTTTACTCTAAGGTATAAACTTTCTTAAACTCCACCTTAATAGTCTTAAAAGATATTCTAAAAATAATATTACTTATATTTTATAACTTAGTTAAAGAGAAATATACTATAATATATAGATAGGTACTTATAAATATAACTATTTTTCTAAGGTTTATATAATCTAAGGTTCACTTCTTCTACTTAAATTATTATATAATATATATAATCTTACCTTCTAATATATCTCTAATAAAATAATATAATTAAGGTAGGATTAACTCCTATACCTACTAGTTTATTAGGTAGCTACCCCTATATAAGCTTATTTACTATAATATATTAATATTAATTTAGTTCTTAACTATCTTTATAACTTTATTAAAGAATATAATTATAACCTAAATGTTAAGGGTGTTACTTCCTCCATCTAATAGGATAACATTTAATAGCTAACTTTTATTAAAGTTACTAAACTATTTCTATAACTTCTAATACTTTAAAGAAGATAGTATATTATTAAATAGCTTATAAATAAAGAGATCCATACACTATACCTCACTTTTATATTTAAAGTGGACTCCTAGGCCCTATATAAGTTTAAAGATTCTAATAAGGTGTATAATATAGTAGTTAAAGCCCTCCCTATACTTTATATATATAAAGTTTAAATATAAAAATGAGATAATTTCTATTTAAAGACTAGCCTTAGCTATCTTCTCTATACTCATTTTATATAATAACTTAAAATACCTATTTAAGGCTACATCCTCTATATTAGTAGTAATTTACCTTACCTAATATATAATAAGGAGAGTGGGCCCTTTAGGGAACTCTACTAACTTTATTATATTATATACTTAGATATAATATATTAATATAGTCTTAAGTAGAATGTTTTTATTTATATATAAGGCCTTCCTCCCTATAATTAATACACTATCTATAAGGATAATATAGGTAATAAACTTAAATAAGGAGAAGTATAAGTTATTATATTTATTTAGGCTATTATAGCTCTTAATATAAAGGATTATATTCTTAAGCTAGTTATTAATCTATACTAAGGTACACTTTAATAAATAGTATTTAATATTAATACTAATAGAACTAGGCTTAAGTTAGTTAGAAGAAAAGGGTAGTTAAGGCTAAAGTGAAGTAAACTTATATAGGAATATTCCTAATATAGTTATAAGGATATTAGAAAAAATATATTATAAGTTAATTATATAGATTATAAATTATTATTAAACTAAGTTTAAATAATTTATAATATATTAATTATATATAAAGTATTAAAATATATAAATTTAAGAGCCACTAAGTACTTATAGTCCTAGTACCTAGGTATAATATTATAGAGGGTTACTTAAGTAGAGCTAATCTTAGAAATATAGTATTAATCCCTTTTAGATATCCTTATACCCTAGCCCCTAAAATAAGATTACTAAATATTAAAGTTAACTAAGATTTAACTAATTTTCATTAGGAAAATAAGTACTATAAGACTTATTCTAATATTAATATATCTACCTACTTAGTTTATTTCTATAAATAATTAATAGACTATATATGAAGCTAATAAGAATAATATATTCTATATTAACTATTATAGTCCTAAGGTATTAATAAGATTAGTTAGCTAGTTGTAAAATAGGCGCCTAAGTCCTATTATTTTAGGCACCTCTAATATTCTATTATTAACTTAGCCCATACCCCTACCTCTATTATTAAAACTATTACCTACACTATTTAGCATTACTATAATTATAACTAATAATATTATAGTTCCTTTTATAGAAAAGAATATAACTACTTCTCTAAGTTTTACCCTATTATCTTTATTTAATATCTCTAATTATAACCTCTTTAGAAATAAACTACTTATAATTTCTAAGGGGCACTACTTATTAGAATAATTTATATCTATCTTATTAATATATTAGTAGTTAACTAACTCCTCCCCTTATTCCTCCCTCACATTTATAACTTTTATCCTTATTAGTACACCTATTTTATTTATAATCTCTAACTTTTTATTAGATAAGTAAGATAATTATAGGAGTACTAGTAGAATAAGGTATAAAAGCCTATTAGATAACCTTAATAAAGTATTATCTCTTATCTAGGTATTATAATAAAGTAGTCTTCTATTTAATAACTAGAATATTAAGTAATATACTTTATATATTTTCCCTATATAATTTATTAAGCTATATAATTAGTTAATAGAAAACTTACTACTTTTTAACTATTTCTAGAATAATATTTATTTTAATTATAATCTTAACTATATTATCCTTATATTATAACTTATAGTTAGTAAACTATATAAATATATTAAAGACTCTATCTACTCCTTAATCCTATTATAATTATTATAAATCTCTAAGAATAAGAAATATAGTAGTAATCTATAAGAACTTATTATAAATATTAAGTTACTTAAGTATATATTAATCCTTTTAAATATATATAATTTAAGTATAGGTAAAATATAGGTAAATAAGTTACCTAATAAATAATATTAATTTTTAATTAAAACTCTTAGCTAAAGATTTTATTTTAAAAATTACCCACCTTTTATTATTAAGGTTAACTATAGCTAATATATGTTAAACTTAGAGATTTTAGTATAAAACTACTATGAGCTTAGTAATAATAAAGTAAAAACTATTCTTATAATTAATTTAAACTATTCTAAGCCTAATAACTATTAGGTTACCACTTATATATAAACTATAAAGTTTTACCTCTACTACTCTTAGAATTATATTTACTATAATATTGTCTTTTATAATGCTTATAAAAAGGTGGTAGACGGCTCCCTTAACTTATATCTTATAAATTTTATCCTAAAATTTATCCTTAAAAATCTTAGTTATAATTTGTGTTAAATAACTAAAAAGGTTATAATTTAAATATTATTTAAAAAGCTTTATTAGTTTATAGAAGAGGTTATATATATATAGGAAGTAGTAAATATATAGGGATAAAAAAGTAGGAGGATTATATAGCTATTAGTTAAGTATATATATTAAAAGAGGAAAATTACTTTACCTAACCTTAAAGTTAAACTTAATAATATAGAAAGTGGTAATAACTAAGAAGAAGTAGCCCTAGTAGATATAGAATAATCCTAATTAACCTTATAGTCTAAGAGATAAAGGATTTAAAGTATATTCTAAGATAATTAGGAATATTAGGTATAAAATATAAGTATTATAACTAGGAGGAGGTGTACTTATTTAATATTAAGTAACTTAAATAATCTAAATTAGCTTATATAAAGATATTTATATATAACTTTAATATAATCCCTATGGGGCAACTTATATTATAATATAGTTATAGAGATACTTATTCTATAAATTTATAGTTATTATATAATACTTAGTCCCTATTAGGGGTATATTTACCCCACCTAGATGTATCTCACCCTATATTAATTATATCCTCATCTTATAAACTATATTAACACAAATACTAAATATAATAAAGACCTTATGACTTAGAAAATAATAAAGAATAAGTAATTAGAATCTTAAAGTACTATTATGAAAATTAGTACTATGTCTACTTAATTAATTTAGTCTAAGTATTATAACTACTTATATATATTCCTACTAACTTATTATAGCTATTAACTTCTTAAGTAAATTAAGTTAATATTAACACTAACCTAAAATAAGGAAAACTTAAAGAAGTACATTTATAATTATTAGAAACTTATAAACCTTATAGATTTCTTTATAATTATAGTAGAGACTAATATTAGCTTATAGCTTAGTTTCTTAGCTAAAATATTAGCTTATATAGTAAAATCCTAACTTAGTATTTATAGTAAGTTAGTAGTCCTTACCTTTACTATATAATCTAAGAATAATACTACTTAGACCCTAGCTATTATTATTAAGTAGAGGGTAAACTAAGGTCTACTTAATGTATAATTAGTAAAAAATAATCTTAAGGCTATCCTATTAAACTTAGTAAATTACTAATTATTATTATAATATAAAAATATTATCTTAGCTAACTTATAATTATAGTAGAAATTTAGTTTCTTATTATACCCCACTAATAAATCTACTAGTTTACCTCTCACAACTTAGGCACCTTACTTACTACTTCTAGTAAAAATTAACCTTACTTTACCTCCAATAATCCTAGTGCCCTTAACCTCTCCATATACCTATACCTACTCTTAAAGTAGTAAAACTATAAATATAGCTAAGCTAGGAGCCTAAAAATATAGAGACCTATAGTAATAACTAGAAAATAATATTAAAAATAATAAGCTTTTCTCTAATAACTAATTTCTTAACCTAAGTATATTTTTTAATATACCTATTCTAAATCTTATAATAGTAATAAAAAGTAGAAACTATAGTTAAAATAATCCTTAACCATTAGTACCTAATATAATATTACCTAAGGTTAATTTTAAATAAACTTCCTATAAATAAACTCTAACTATTCTTAAATATAAGCACTATAATAGTAATATAAAACTTAAATTATTATTTATTTAAAATATAAATAATATACTTTTTTATTATAAAAAGAAGCTCTTAATACTCTAAAAATATATTAAGTTATATAAAAAGATAATAAATTAAGCTTATTATAATATTAAAGAATATAAGGCTAAGTTTTTAAATATTAATATAGAGATTAAATTTACTATAAATATATAGATATATATAGAGAAGGTAATATAAGTAGCTAAGTTATTAGAGTTATTTTATAATTATATATATTATTTAGATTTTAATGAAGAAATTAGTAGATTATTTTTCCTTTAAAGGAATTTTATAATTAAAGACTATAAGGAAGTAGAAGTTAAGGTTTTAGATTTTATACTTAGGATATTATCTATTTAGGACTAGCTCTAATAAGCTAAGACTTTAGTTACTATAAAGAGTGCTCTCCTTAAGGAATATAGGGCTATGAAATATAAGCTACTATAAAATATTTTAAAATAGTTAAAAAAATAAGATATTATTATATTAAAGAAGTAATACTTAAGTTATAAAAACTAAGTTGAAATAAATTAGGTTATATTAGAGAATAGACTTATATTTATATATTATAGTATTAAGAACCTAACTAACTTCCCTAAGGGCTAGCACTAAGTAATAACCCACCCTACTAGTATATATACTTAAGGTAAATATATATTTATCTTAGGCCTAATATTACTAATTCCCTAAGCTTAGGCCACACTAAAGTATATATAAAAATAATAAATAAAGGGCCTTATATATATAAATTTATCTAAGTTATTATAATAATATTTTATAATTATTCTTAGCTCTAATAAGATGCTTTAGTTTAAGGGTGACTATAAATAACCTACTTATTATAGACTCACTAAATTTAGCTAGGCTTAAGTTATAAATAAGGGTAGTCTATAAATTATAAGAAAGATATAGTAGACCCTTATAAGTAAATAAATAAAGAATTCTTCTAATCTTAAATAGCTAAAATATTTTACTATTTAAGAATAACATTTCTTAGATAATCTTTATTTTATATTTAACTTTACTCCCTTTTATTTCCATTAATTCTTTAATATAAACTCCTTACTTCCCCTCTAACTTCTTATAACTATACTATAAGATGCTATAAAAATAATTTATTCTAAATAATAAAAAATTAAAATCTAAGTATATTAATAATAGTAATATATTTAAATCTAAATATAGCTCTAATTCCCTAGAAAATCCTAACCTAATCTCCTTAGTAAAAACTATTAGAGAGCTTAGTAAGCCTAATAATAATAGGCTATATAATTATAACTACCTATAAGTCCTTAATTTAATATTTATAATAAAAGTAACTTAGACTATAAGTTACTTTAATAGTACTAAGGGTAATAATATTAAAGATTTTAATATTAAAGTTCTAAATATAAAAAGACTTAATTAGCTTCTAAGTAGCTTAATAGGTATTTAAGGGATAACTAATTAGCTAATTACTAAGATACCTAGTTTAGTTAAGAAGGAGTTAAGTATTTATAAAGAAAGGAAATTATAGAAGGGGAAGGGTATTAATATAAGCAAGGTTAACTAACTATTATAATAATTTAAAGATAAGCCTTTAATTAATAAATAAAAGCTATTTAATAATAATATCTACCCCCCCAAATACTATTAAAATATAATAAAGAATTTTAATATTAAGTTTTATAACTATAAGAAATATATATTAACTATCCTATATATAATTAAAAATATTATAAAGGCTTAGCATAAATAAATAACTACTTCCTATTTAAGTAACATTTATTAATATTACTTAGTTTTTATACTAATATTCTTAAAAAGGATTAGTAACTCACCTTTTAAGATCTAAACCTATAATTTACATATATATACCTTAACTAATACCTTAGTTTAAGATAAGGCCTAAATAGTAGGCCTAGGAAAAATATTTAAATAAAATATTTACTACTTATATTTTAGTACTACTTCTACTTTACCTTTAAAAGGTATATTAAATATAAAGTTAATAACTACTTAAGTAAGTAGTAAATCTTTAATATATATTATCCCTATTTTAACTAACTTTTACTAATATATCCTACTTTAATAATATAATAGCCTATATTATTATATTTTATAAGTCTATTTACTAATATATCCTACCCTAAAGCTTTATAAATTTAGGTAAGTAATATAATCTAATAAATAAGCTAAGGTAGAATAAAATTATAATAATTAATTAGCTAAAAAATTAGCTTAACTTTATTTTATATATAATAAAAAAGTTATATAAACTTAGTAAACTATATATATTAAATATACTATTTCTCCTTCTACTTATACTAATAGGTACTTAGCTAAAATTAGTCCTAAAGCTTTATTTTAATAATATATAAATTATATTCACCTAAGACTCTTATAGTGGACCTTATATTTTACTCTTAAAGTTTACTTTAAACTTTATAAAGTAATACTTTAATAAAAAACTAATATAAATATATTTATATTATTATATTAATTTACTATAAGTACTAGGTTTAATAGCTTTATTTATTTATTTTAGTTTAATATTCTTATAGTAAGATATTTATAATCCCTAAGATAATCTTTAATTTAAATTTACTCCTAAACCCTTATATTTTCCTACTAAGAATCCTCTTCTACTATTATATATTTTATTTAAAATTACTAAATAATAACTTAAATAAATTAAATATAATTAATATCTTTAAGGGTAAAGATAAGTTATTATTACTACTAAAGGAAGACCTAAATAATATCTATATTTTTTATTAAGCTAAGGAGATCCTTACTAGTTTCTAAATATTATAATAACCACTCTCTTATAAAATTATATATAGTTAAATTAAGTATATTAGTAAGCTTATAAGCTATAAGTATACCACCATACCCTACACACTTTATTATATAGTGGGTAATACCTTAAACTAAGATAATAATTACTTACTACCTAATTTACCTTTATAAATTAATTTAATATAATTAATATAAGTAAGTTTATTAAAAACCTCTCTTTAAATTATACCCTATATTTAAATATATTCTAAAAGTATTATTTAGCCCACAATATTTCCCTTAATTTATAGGCTATTTAATATAATATAAATCCTTAAAAGAAACTCTTACTATAAACTATAAGTTATAAATACTTATAAAGTAGTTACTATTTAATTAATCTTACCTCTAAGTAAAACCTAGCTATTAACTAATACCCTAAGGTCTTTATATTATAAAAATAAATAAGTAAAATAGTTAAGAAATTAACAATATCCTAATAACTCTATTTTAAGATTAAATTAACTAAAATATAAATCTTAAGGGCTCTTAAACTTACTATATATAAAGAATAAACTAAAAACTAGGCTAATAATAATCTTATAAAGTAGCTCTAAAATAATAACTCTACTAAGAAAAAGGTCACACTAAGGAACTTTAGAATATATCTAATAATATTAGTCTAAAAGAGGATGGTTAAGGTGCTTATAACTCCCCTTAAGAGTATTAACTTAATAGATTAATTTACTTAGTATAATTAAGTAATTATTATAATTATTAAGTATTATAATATTAATAAGCCCCTCTTAATAAAGGTTCTTTAGGTAAAAGAACTAAGTCCACCTCCTAAATTATAAAAATTTATACTAAAAATATTAATATTAGTAACCCTAGCTCCACTAACATAAATTATAGCCAACCTACTTAGAGCCTCTATTATAATTAAAAGCCTTAGTTAGAAATTAACTTATTACTTTACCTATATTAGTAAGGCACTTACTCTTAATAATAATAACTTAGAAATAATTACCCTTTATCACTACTATTACTTAGCCTTTAACCTAATAAGGCACTTCCATAATATTTATTTAGCTTAAATAAGGGAGAAACTAAAGATAATTTACTTAATTTATATTTTAATTATAAAGTTAAGAATAAAAATAAATATATAAATATATATAAAAGATATATATAGTATTAAGATAGAATTTAAGTTATACTAATTAATATCTATATAGGTAATTAATTATTTAATTAGTTAGTTTAATATAGTTAATTAATTAGCTAATTAGTCTTTTAATTAGTTAGTTAATTTTTCAATTAAGCATAGGGATATAGTGGCTAGAGGGTGACTTTAAAAGCTCCATGAGTATAAAGCTGTGACGTAGGTAAACACTCTACCTACCTTTTAAGGAAAACAATAAGTAGGGGTCCACCTACTTTATTAGGTAATGTAAGAAAAACAATTATATCCTATAAGAGGATAGGAGGGTATAGTATAAAAGGGGATACTATAAGAGGGTATATTATAGGAGGATATCTTATAGGAGGGTAGGAAGGTATCCTATAGGAGGTTATTATATAGGAGGTTGTCCTATAAGAGGTTATCTTTGGGCTTGGGTGTACTCTCCGTTTTGGTGGGTGCGAATATCCGATCTCAACTTCCAAGGTTATATAACCTTGAGACACAGCTACTCAGATGGCAGTTGCGTCCCACATGTTGAACCACGGTGGAATCAACGTCCATCCGCCGGGAACTCCGTCTTCTTTCGGCACGACACAACTTCCACGTACAAAATTGGACTGGGCATCTATCCACTCATTGCATCATCTCGATTGGCATTAGCCTCGGATCGAGCCATCAGAGACAGACTGTACATCATACCAACACATTCAAAATGAATTCGTTTAGACGACTCGTAAACTCCTCACTTTCAAAGGCTGCCGGTCAGTTGTGGCGACCGATGCGTTCCTTCGTCTCCTCCAAGATCGTCCCTGCAGCAGCGGGCGTCGCTGTCTTTGGAATGGGTTGCATGAGTATGTTTTCCTATTAACCTGTCTTCGCTATACAAGAAACATTGGTAGCCCCCTTCGGATTCTAAACTTGGCCTCTACCTTGCCGATTGCCGCCCCTGTGGTTTCTCAGACATCAGATGAAACTCGTCTGGGATCTGCTGGGAGATGTCGTCCTGGCAAGCCTGCTCAATCTTGACAGGACACTGACTTCTGTCATCCAAATAGGTTCGCGAGACTTGCGGCACAGGTTTTCCCAAGCTGTGGAGGGTGTGGCTTTTCTTCCCCTCAGCCTCCACGTGAATGACGACAACAGGGATATCCGTGTGGGTGCAGCTAGAAGTAATGAGCACGAGACTTGTTCAGATTTTACCGCATATGTGGCTAAGATGGTGAAGCTTTGTTTTCAAGAGGAGAAGGAGTTGAGCCAGTTGTGCAAGGACCAGTCGAGAAGCCCGTCCCCTGGCCTCAGCCTTGACGTCCAACGCAGGGCCCTGCGACTCGGAGATCTCCATGCTGCTATCTGGGCGCTCCACATGACTGGCATCGCCAATTGCCCCGAAGTTCACCAGCTGCTCGCCCAGTCTACGGACAGGCTGAGGATGACGACCGCGGAAACGATGGGCATACTGGAGACGGCCCAAGACGCAATTGTTACCGGAGAAATCGAGACTCTGAAGACCCGTATCAAAAATCTGAGGAAGCAACACCACCGGGACCGGTGTATCCCAAAGAGACCAGCCTCAGAACTGGAGATGTTCATGCTACAGATGCCGACTAGCAGTGCTGTGCTCTCCAGGCTGCAACTGCTGCAGCAGATCGCCTCCCAGAACACAGAGGCGAGTAGACTTCTCCTAGACGATACGTTCTACCAGCTATGGTGGATGCTCGAGCAAAAGATCCGCCAGTTTTCAAGGAATTGAAGCACTCCTGTACTCCTAACAACAGCGAAAAGGGTATCAAATAGCGGCACCTTAAGCAAAGACAGACAGGTTCTGTTCCTAGCTTGAGTTTGCAAATTTGAGAACAATTTCGGCCGAACTGTTACATGCTGAAACCGTATGATCAGTGAATGCCCGTCTGCCTTTTCTTTACGAGTGAGCATTTCGTGATTGCCGGCCACTGATGGGAACTTTAATGAGGCATCTGAAATAATCATCAGATACTTACGTGCCCAGCGGTTAGATGCATATGCCGTACAGCGCTGGTTCTATCCATGTGCAAGGGCTCCCGTTGCAAAGTCAAGCAGGAAACGGCTTCTGCATGGCCATGGCTGATTGGACTCCTTTCACTCTGAAGGGTATCCGTCGTCGCAGCCACCTGTCGAAAGATTGCAGGTATGCCCAGGTGGTTATGAAGCAGATTGAGACAGATCTCTTGGTCTGACGTAACTGTGGAATGTCAGTTCCCTCTGACGATCTGGAGCATTCGAACATCACTACGTCATCAGCTATCTCGCCATCTAGTGGCGTTGGTCGACTCCTGCCACCACCTGTGCACGTCAAAACTCAGTCTTTCAAATTGGCAGTAAGCAAAAACCATAAGAACGCTCTCAGTGCGACTTGCAGTCTGTCAGCTTTGGAATCCGGCGACTCATTGTCTCTGAACCATAACCGAGTACCCTACAACCGAGTACTCTGGAAAGGTCATCAACAGCGTTCAGCAAAAATGGCGGAAACCCACCATTTCGACGTCACCAAATTGTTCTCAGTACAAGGCTGGGTGTGCGTTGTAACGGGTGGAGGCACTGGCATCGGCTTGATGGCAACGCAAGCCTTGGCAGCAAACGGCGCGAAGGTGTACATCACAGGGCGGCGCACTGAAGCGCTCGAGAACGCTGCCAAAGAACACAACCCAAGTTTCTCGACTGGGGGAAAGATCATCCCGGTGGGACCATGCGACGTGCGCAAGAAGGAAGACCTCGAACAGATCGTGGAGGACCTGCAGACTAAGCACGGCGAGAAATACATCAACCTGCTCGTCTGCAATGCCGGCATTTCAGGGACCAAGGCGGAGCCTGAGGAGGTCGACGCCTCCGATCTCAAGAAGAAGCTGTGGGACAACGAGAGCGTCGAGGCGTGGCAGAGCACTTTCGAGACTGACGTGACGAGCGTCTATTTCACTACTGTTGCTTTCCTCCCGCTTCTGCAGGCAAGCATTCAGCCTAAAGGGCCCCTGGAGCGATTCCAGCCCAGTGTGATCACAATCTCGAGCATGTCAGGCCTGATGAGACACGCCCAGGGACACTTCTCATACAATGCCGCCAAGGGAGCCACAGTGCACCTGTCGAAGCTCATGTCCGCCGAGTTCCAGCAGACTGGCATCAGAGTGAACTCGATTGCACCAGGTTAGTAGGCTTGCGGAGTGCAAACGTGAAATTGTGCTGATTTTTTAATCACAAAAGGCTACTTCCCCTCGGAGATGACAGCAAAGAGCTCAGACGACAGGCAGAAGAGCGAATTGCCTGCAGAGAAGGTCCAGGAGAAAGGACATGTTCCAGCCGAGCGGGGCGGTAGAGACGAGGAGATGGGCATGACGCTTCTCTATCTGGCAAGGAATGGCTACGTCAACGGGGAAATCATTGCCGTTGATGGTGGAGTCTTGAACGTGGTATCTGGCCGCTAATCGGAGCAAACCAGTCACTCATAGGAAACGGTTCACTTTCTTCATTAGGACTGCGTGATAGAAGTAGCACCGGCGACGGGAACATGCAGAAATAGTCTCTTAAAAGGTTTGGGCCAATATTAGTATTGTTCCCAGGCTGTTGTTGGCTGTGCCGCGTCTTCGTCGGCGTTCAAATCTCGTCAATGTGCTCTCTTTCTGCTGCAATCATGCGGCACCTTCAAGGGGGCAAACCCCACCCGCAAGTCCCGACCATTCCAAACACTATAATACTGTTTCAGTAACGGGGATCCAATCACCCAGACTCCTCTTCCATCTTCGTGAACCTGACCACGCCGGAAATTGGTGATCGCACCCTGGCAAATACCTTCTTTTCCAGGATACGGACCAAGGTTGATGGACTTGCTCGGGAGAGTAAGCTTGAGCTGAGTCGTTGCTCCATCGTAGCCGAAGAGGAATGTGATATCCGAAGTGATGCTCTCCATTACTGCACACGGAGCTCCCCAGGTGCCAACAGGATCTAACTGGTAGATGTCAGATGAAATTGTGGCATAGATATCCCGAGCGACCTGGTAGGTAGGAGCCTGCATATGTGCTGTGCCCGTGTCTAGAATACTGAGTGCTTGTGGGTACCCAATCTTGGCAGTGCTGTTGTCGACAGTAATGAGGAGCTGCTCCCCGCCGATGAAGACGGTCTGGACATCCATTATCCAGGTTGGTCTTTCGACTGCCAGTTCTTTGTTCAAATCAAGAAAGACCAGGTCCCCTTCATATTTAGTTTTATCAACTCCGCCAAGAGTCAGCTGGCCGCCAGTGATCCGTCCTGGTGGAGTATAAATGCCAAAGACAGGGTCGGCAAGTAGTCCTGCATCATACAGTGCCCACTCGAGTCCGGGGCCCGCTCCGTTATCAGCCTCGATGGGAAGGCCCAGGATCCCATCGATCTCTCCCTGGTCGCTAAAGGACGGGTCTTGCTGGTCGCACAAGATAAATCGATATTTGTCCGCCGTCAGACCCTGTATGCTTACAGAGTCACTCGCATTGGCGCAGCTGGCAAGCACGGGACCCGAGACCGGAATGGTGTCTCCGCTTGTCCCGAACCTGATCTCTTCAAACGATTCCTGCGACCATGAAAAGGTGGAGGACTCAGAGAAGTCGAACAGAGTTTGCTGGCCGCAGGTGGTACAGTTGCCCGCGGGCAGGAGAAGCCTTGTGGAGCCTGTGTCGATCAAGACATTGCTGCTCGTTTAATGTTAGCCAGCACCCGTGGACTGCAATCCCGTAGGTGGGCTACATCTTGGCAGGGTTCTATCATGGATACATACAATTCCTGGGGAGGTGTGCCAACAGAAATCTTGGCAAACCACTGCAAGTCGGTTTTCCCACTGTTCTTTGTGTGGTCTGTCAATGGGGCGTTGATGACACTTGCCCGGTCGTCTCTTCGAAACAACTGGTTGCTGCTGAGTCTCGCAGCTACTCTAGTTAAGACAGGTGCCACGAAGAGTACAGCCGTGGCTAGGAGCATTCTGATGCGCATTTCGAGTCTGTCGGCCTTGGTGTAGACTCTTAAGTGACACTGCGATGACTGTTACTGTCGCCAAAACTTCTCGTAGCACCAGTCTCAGGCAGACGGGGTTTGCAGAGGACAGGGGGCTTGTTCACATTGAGATAGATGAAAGTGGTCGTTAACCAAACATATAGAAAAGGTAGATGAGACCTGAGACGTCCATTAAGCAAGGGATATCTTATATCTTATATGGGCTGGTGACGTGGAGTTTCTGCGAAGTTACTGCGAAGCGTTGAGCATTCCCCACGCCCTTCTAGAACAATATTTGCCTTCGCTACAGATAATACATCAGGTCAGGCATTGTGCCGACCGTACAAAGACTTCAAATTGCTGAAGCCACAAGCATGAGCCGTCGACCAATCAATAGAGCCCAGTTCGGGGAACAATCCTAAGGGACAATATTACCGACTGACGACATCCCCTCCACCCCTTGACAGCATGTTTATACCCTCAATATTGATTGATCACTACAGATTGTAAACCTGAGACACAGGTATCGGTTTCGATTAGTCAGCTTCGTGGATGTGTTTGATTATTTACTTGCCATTCTGTGTCTCTTCAAGATGGACAGTACGTATCAACGGTTTCAGTCCCCAAGCTCAACGAGAATGATTTTGAGCCTCCTAAGGATCATAATAGCTACGCGTGCCTGCTAACCAATCTTTTCTGAAGGCTTCCCACAGCTAATGTGTACGAGCGTGGCTTGGGAACCCGCTACGCGTCTCCGGCGTCTATAGTAAACTCAAGTGCCTGGGCACTCCTCACTGGACATATGCCCCAACTTCTGTGGGAAAACCTCCTGTATTACGCTAGGACCCTTTGAAATCAAATTCCATGGGGTTACCTCGTGTGGGATAGCCCAATTTGAGACCGACTCCTGTGAGACTGCTTCCCAAGGGATGGCTTCCTCTTTCACAGGCTTCCTAGAAATACCGCTATCTAGAAGGCCTTCTGCAGATCGACTTCTTCAGGAAGAGAGATTTAAGCGAGGCAAGGGACTTGGATTCCTCAATGGCCTTTTCGCTGTCGATGAAGGTATGGTGGTATCGCTCCAATAACTTTCCATGGTAGGTGTGTGCACATGTTAAATTTAAAGACATGCGTCTGGAGTGCGCTTCGGACACAAGCACTTGTCAGACTTCTACTGAGTTTCAAATTAATCCAGACCTGCAAGATGAATAAGCCTATAATATAGCTTAGAGTACACCATCCAGATCGAGGAAATGTACTTAAGTAGTCAGAAGGTTTTGGTAGGGAAGCAGTCTAGGCTGGTCGGCTTGCAGAGGAGTGCGGGCCGGGGGGGGGGGCGGGTTGGGCTGTGCGTCGGTTTGTGAAGGGTTCGGGTACCAAGCGGCGAGCCAATTTTTTATCAAGTAAGGCCATGATGAACTTGGCCTGTGCAGCCTACTTTGCCTGTCCCCAAGACTTTCCGCCGGACTTTAGGGGGAAGTCACTCGAGTACAAGGGCAGACGGAGTATTCGCCAGGATGGAGGAGCTATCCATCGAGCCGCATGGTATCTTCTGGCAGCAGGACTTCATAAGCCCGGAGCACGAGCAAAATCTCATCGACATCTTCCGCCAACTCGAGTGGCCTGATCGAACCGGTCGCATCTCTATCCATTTCGGTTATACCTTTGACTACAAGACATTCGGCGTCGACCCCAATATTCCCTTCAAGGAATTTCCAGGCTGGCTTCAGCCACTGATACCAACTCATGAGGGCCGTCCACCCGAGCAAGTCTGCCTTCAGCACTACCCACCGGGAGCCGGCATCCCACCTCACGTCGACACCCATTCAACCTATGACCAGCTGTATGCTCTATCCATAGGCGCGCCGGTCTTCATGCAATTCAGAAAGGGGGATCGTCGGGTCGATGTTGACCTAACCCCCCGCAGTCTGATGAAAATGTCTGGAGACTCCCGCCTGCATTGGACTCATTCTATCAAGAAGCGCAAGACTGACGTCCTCGACGATGGGACTGTGCGGCCGCGAGAGGACCGTTGGAGTATCACCTATCGCTGGTTGAGGCCCGGCGCCGAATGTCACTGCGGCAATATCGAGCTCTGTGACTCTGCCCAGAAGCGGATAGGCATCGAGCGAGAATACCGCTGGAAACAGTATGAGGCGAATCAAGACGCTACCAACCCGGGCGCAGAACATCCAAAGCAGGACCTTTCACCTGCGCTATAAGCCTGGGCAGAGGCACGAAATTCTCCGCTCGCGCGCAGCTGGGAACGGACGTCTTGCCGGTGGGGTGTTCCGTCGCATCAATGTGTAGTGCCTTAACTCACGGCTTGCTTCAAAGGACATGCGACTCGTCAGAAGTCTGAGGCGAGTAAAGCTCGAGCAAAACTCTCACGTACTTGAGCACAACCTTCGTCGAGATGGTGTGCTCCAATCGTCGACGGCGCCCCTGTCTGCAAACCTGGATGCAGACCTTTTGAGAAGGTCATTGCACCTTATCAAAACGTCACCTGATACGGGCCATGACACCGACCGGCGCCTATAAGCGAGGCGCGGTGGTCCAGGATGTCGGGGCTGGCACGGCCCACAATAGATCTGCCGATCTACACCACGGTAACAAACGCAGTCGCTTGATCTACCCGATCAAGCCTTTAGTAGGCAGGAGGTTACCAGTCACGTGGTTGCGACCCAGTCTATCGATGGAGAGGCCTACGTGCATCAGGAGGCAAGTTCTCGAGCATTTGACCGTGTCAAGCCTAGCTGCAGTCGTCTGTCTTGGGTCAAGCGCGGAGAAATACTGCCTTGGGGCATGACTGGAAGCTTGCTTTCCGGGTCGACGCTGACGCTGCCAATTTCCTGGGCTGCGATTCTCCTCAGTATATCCAGGTAGAGGATGAAACGTATGTCCTACAGCGTCTTAGTCGAGGCTCATAAGGCAGTGCCAAGTGAGCTTGTCCTCAAGAAGGTGGGGCCGGCACATAAAGTTCAAAACACTTTGAGCCCCAGACAAGCCCTTAAGCACAGACATAACTATTGGACGACCTCACTCCTTATGCCGTAAAATGCGAAATTCAGACAACCAGCCAGCTCTCGCATGATACACCCTGGTGTTGTTGTCATATAGGGTTTCGGATGACTCGCTCCCTTCCTAGCAACACACGAACTCCCCGGGAACGGCACTGGGCAACTGACGAACCGCTTCGTTGGGGAGCCTGATCCCGGAAACACGTTGGGCTGTCGGCCCTTGAGACGATCGGAGCCAGGGGGCGCGCGGAGGATCATAAGCTTCTTGTTTGGTTTCGTCACTCGAACCTATCGCGAAGCAGGCAGGTGTGGACTCTACTACCTGCCATCCGTCCTGACTGTCCACCTGTCCGCGCTGTCTCCCGGAATGATCTCGGCCGCAACCCAAATGACAGACGAGATCAGACGCGCAGGCACAAGCGCGGATCTCGTCGGAATTCGGGGTGCAACCAGTACATATGCTGCCCCTCGTCCGTCTTCTCTTTGAGTAAATAGGTTTCCGGCGCCATCTTTTAGTTACACTTTCTTGCTGTCGCTCCCGCGTCACTTACTCACGAGCAAGGCTCGTCTGGACAAGCCTCCTTAATCTCATTCGTGTCATTCACTCGATTAATACCAGGCCGGTCCTGTGCTGTACAAAACCCGTTTTTAGTGGCCAGCCCATTCCTTATATTCAAGATGCACACATCGACATCAACTATCTTTAATGTCTTCCTATGCATGGGGCTGGGCGCCGCCCAGATCATCCCCCATCAACCTAGGAGTGAAGTGGTGGAGCCCCCCGTGGTGAGGAACGCCCCGGCACCTGCTACTCCAGTAATGGCCGACCCGGCCGCCGCGGCTGCAGCGGAGGCGTCAGGCGCACCGGCAGCAGGAGGCGGTGCTGCCCCGGGAGCAGCCGGCGGCACGATGAACGCCCTCTGCGCGCAGGGCACGATCCTGGCGCAGGGTATCGCGCTCAACATCGCCGACCAGCAGCAGGAGCTCACCACGGCCAACTCGCTGGCCACGATCTTGGCGGCCAACCCGGTGGACACGGCGGCGTACGGGGCTGCGAGGACGGACCTGCTCAAGTTCATCAACAACGGCATCGCCATCCGCGAGATGAATCAGCTCATCACGCCGCAGGAGAACCAGGCCACCGCTGGCATCGCCACCGTCGCCAACGCGCAGCTCACGGAGCTGGGGCTGGCCAACAACCTCACAGTCCAGGGCGGTGATAACGTCGCAGGCAACATGCAGATTGTACAGACGCTGCAGATGGACTTCATGGGCGGCATCATGCAGAACATGAAGAACATGGCTGCTGTGAGTGGCATCCAGACCTGACCGTTCCACCGTGAACCCAGGGACATTGAGTACTGACGCTTTTCTTACCAGGCCATGTCTGCTTGCGGCAACATGCAGCTGCCAGGCGCCGCACCCGCTGCTATGCCAGCACCGCCTCAGGCAGCGGAACCTGCCCCAGCTGCCCCAGTCCCGGCAGCCGGAGGAGAGACGGCGGCCCCGCGGCAAAACGCAACCTCCTCTTCTTCATCGTCGTCATCAGGCACGAAAGGCTCCGGCGCTCAGAGTTCTGGGGCTGCCAGAGCCGGCAAGTTAGTCACTACCAAGGTTGGCAGGTCTGCCAAGTTTTTCGCCGTGTAACGGTGCCGGCCTTGCGGTGTCGTGGGCAGCGTACTGGGTAGTTTCTAGGCTTTTCACGGGCGGGACCTTGTTGTAAATACGGTCATTCTTCAGACGTACACAAATGCTACCCTTCTTTGGTCTCGGTGACGCGGGCTTAAATCGGTTCTGTTATAACCTATGACCAGCCGGCCTGCTCTGTGGTGTATCTTTTTACATTGAACCCGCCTTTAGTAGTACACATATTAGGATCCTCTTTTTAAGTGGAATACTCCCTATTCGACAACGTGTCCATCGTTTCATCGTATCACGTTCCATTCAAATCATACCCTGATCCGACAACCCTCGGCATGTCTGTAACGGTCTCCACGATCAAGCACCGAAGACCTGTCTCACCCCCTCAGCCTCCTCTGGCGTTATGGCCAGATCTAGCAGCTCGTTCGCCCGGTCAAGCGTGCCTTGATCAATCCCGGCCTCGAGCACCAAGTCCTCTTCAGCATAGTTGAGCCGCGACAGCGTAAGTAGGTACTTTTGCGGCGCGCCGTGCGACGTCGACAGCTTGGCGCGCATGTCAGTGTGTGCTGATGTTGCCGGGTCGGTGACAAGAGTGTGGAGGAGCAATATCACCGACGACGCAATTTTGTACAGAAGGGGTGTTGGGCTGGGATCGAGGGGCGTCTGCGAGGGCTGATCTGGCCTTGACAACGCCTCCGGCGCATTGTCATTTTCATCTAAGGCGATTGGCCGATCGGAAGTGCCCTCCTCCAGGCCTTCCATCATCTCAGAGTCGGCAGGTGGCTTCTCTTGCTGTGCCTTTTCATGGTCCTTTTCTTCTTCTTGGCCCCTTTCGAATGCAGGTTGGATGAGTTCCACTGGAACATCCATGTCGTACAGTGCGTCTATCGCTCCGCATAGGACGTTCACTAGCCTTGGTATGGCAACATCACTGAGCGCCAGCTGCCTCGCCCCCAAGCCAGACTGCGCAAAGGCCATCAGTGTCCTCAAAGCCGCCAGCCTCACAACACACTGGCGATACCCAAAGGATCCCGACGGCTCGCCCGGAGCAGCCCAGCTCCGAGGCTCGTGCATAATCTTGGAAACGCGCTCTATGAGTGCCTGCGCCACGAAGACCGGGTCGCGGTCCGACTCGCTGGTGATCGGCCCTATGGAGTCGGCAAGACAAGACGTGCAAAGTAGGCTCAGCATCCCGAGGAAGTCGTCGCGCGGTTGCTTGGGCGAAAGCATCAACAGTACGAAGTCAATTCGCATGAGCTTCCAGTAAAGCCTCTGTGGCGAATCCCGGTCTGGGCCAAGGTCCAGGGGATGTTGCGGGTCGAGCAGGTAGGAATCGGTGCAGCCAAGGGCGGCGAGATACATCAGCTGTAATGTGCCTTCGGTGTCGATGTTCAGAACGAGGTGTTGTATTGTCTCATCCGCGTTGGACGCCAAAGCACCGTCTTGACTTTCGAACCGCGGCACAGCAAGCAGGAATATTGTGGTCTGCGCAACGGGGACCAGGGTCGAGGTAATATAGGGTGCGACCGATATGGTGTTCAGCTGCAGGATGAATGTGATCAAAGCCACCAGCTCATATATCGGCTCATAGTATTTCTCCCGGAGACACTGGTCCCACAAGTCTATGATCATCTCACAGAAGTCGATCAGCAACCGCACGGGATCATGAGGATCGCCGAGCGAAGGCAACTTCTGGAAGATTATACCGGCAAAGGACTGTTCCGAATCAGAGGGGAAACTGCATCGTGCAAGTAGGTCAAACGTCAAAGGCTGGCCATGGATGGCGCCATGATCGAGGACGAGTCGCAGCAAATCGTACGGAAGAGCACTCGGGCGGAGACTTGAGCCTGGCGCTTCATGCTGTGTAGCCGGAGCAGCGTCAGCCATGACAGTGTCATCTTCCACCTCGAGAGCGGCTACCGGACTGTCGATGGCAGGCCTTTTCCTCTTAGCCCTGCTCGGAGTCCTCTCGCCTGGGGCAAGGATAGCGCCCTTCCCTTTGCCCTTGCCCCCTCCCAGCGCCCTGGAGGGACTGGGCAGTATTTCCACATCGTCGAAGCCATCTGCAATATTTTTGAAACTGTTCGCTTTATTTTTTCTGGGCGTTGAGAAAGTTGCCTCTGCGGATTCCTTGCGGCCCTTCTTAGACTTCTGTAGCTCTTCTCTCAAATCCTGCCGAGTGAATTGCAACTCTGTGGCAGCAGCCTTCTCCGCATGGACAGCAGCCTCAACAAGGCGTTCTTGTTTGGCCAGGGCCTCGGCGTTCTGTTTCTTGAGCTTCGACACTTCTGCCTCGTGGGTTGCGACAGACCTCTCGTATTTGGAGCGCACAATAGACGCCTCCCCACGTGCTGAATGCAAGTCGTTCTCAAGGGCTCTGACACGGGCCTGAAGGGCGGCGAATTGTGCGTCCCGGTTCTGCTGTATGGGCGCGGGCTGTTGTTGCGAGGCCTGACTTTGCGGGTAGGTGGGACGCGACGATGGTGGTGGCGGTTGATGTGGGCGTGTATACTGTGGGTGGGTCGGTCGAGGAGCAAAGCGGTTCGTGGTGGATGGGGGAGGAGGAGGAGGTGCCATGAAGTGGGGCATCGTCGCGCGAGGAGGGACCGGTCGACTGGACGAGGAAGCGGACAGGCGCGCAGGCTGATACTGCGAGAGCGCTGGGCCCGTGGCCGGCTGCTGCCATCGTGGCTGTTGAATTGCGCGGGCAGGCTGCAAGCCATTGTCCTGCACAAGCGAGGAAGGCTGGACAGGAGACTGTCGCTCCCTCTCGACAGAGTGGCGGACGGGCAGCTGGGCAGCCTCGTCTATGACAACGGTGTCGTCCAGGTCATCGTCCTCGAGCCCGTAGTCGTCATCGTTCACAACCACGGGCTGGGTGGGGCCGAGCTGCTGGGCCTGCGTCAGCTGGATGGCGTTGTTCTCCAGCTCCTGGAGGGTCGTGACGTTGAGTTCGTCGAAGCCGTCATCGGAGAAGTCGTCCATCTCGCCATCAACGGCTCGCCTGGTGGAGGCGGCGGAGCGTTCGCGTAGGCATGGGGTTGGAGAAGGGTGGTGTCTCGCTCGACCGTGAATTGGACTCGGAGGTTCACACGCGACAGACACCCCTGTCAGCCACCCCAGCTGCAGGGTCCCCAGTGACTCCCCACCACCCTCCCACACAGTAGTGTAGGCTCCCGCCAGGCCCCGTGTCATGGGTTGGGGGTCTTGTTTTAGTCCCTTTCCGCGTGTGCCCAGGTGTCCTGCCGCCCTGCCTGCCTTCAGGGCAACAGTAGCAGAGATCTCTGCGAGTCAAATGGGCCCCGGAGAACAGAGCAGTGTGGATAGCGTCGCCGAGTCCAATGAAAAGGACAGTACATGAAATGCTAATCTGCGATGGAACATTATCCCTACACCACCAACTACAACACATCACTTATCATATGCTATATTCTATTTGAGCGCACCGAGGTGAAGCCTGGCCTTCTCCACCAAACGCATTCTATTACGCTCACATTGGGCGTCTCCCCAATGAACTTCCCAATAGGTCTCATGGAGGAGGCCTTGAACCAACCGCATCAGAGATGAGTCGGTCTCGGCGGGCTGCTAGGTCCCGCTACAAGTGCGTGTAGCTCGCCAGGCCCGGGCACTGGGCGTGCCGTTAGCCTTGCGAGGTTCGCGCGCCATGGCCGGACGACAAAAGTACCTTAATTTATGCTGGGCCCGCTCCGCATTAGTAGATGAACCCTCTTGTGTGGGACCAGAACAACGGTACCTTTGTGAGAACGGTACCTTTGTATAGCATGGAGGGCCGCTGGGGTCCTCACCATTGAACAGACCTGTGAGGTGCAGAGCCATGACAAAATAGAAAATGTTGCTGTGTGTCGATAAATGCGCACCAGAAGCGCACCTGACAACATGTGCGCACATCACCTTGCTCAGCTGTGTTTGCATCCTGTCTTTTTGTTTGTGAGACGCTCTTTACGGCACTCGTTCGACCCATGGACAGTTCAGCAGGGAAATTTGCCCATGTCGAAGAACTCTTTGAGCACTTGGCCCGCTTCATAGACGACCACACCGTGTTCTGGGCTCTCTGCCTCACCAGCCGTTCCTCCTACAGGATATTCAACAAGCACCTTTGGGCGGAAATAGTTTGGGACCATCGTAGCAATGGCTTTTTCGAGGACGATGACCGCCTTTCCGTGTTCCTCGAGAATCACGCCGTAGAGCTGGCTCGGGCTCGATCGTTGCGAGGCATCAGAACAGTCAACGAGGGCATCGACGATGGTAGAGACCGGTCTTCATACTTGGCTGGCATGGAGAGGCTCCAACGACATACATCAAACCTTAGAAGTTATGAGTAAGAGCCCCCGACTAATTAATTACTTGAGCAGCGACGGCAACTAAATGCTGTCACCTACAGATGGATAGGTTGCTGGACCCGCGATGCCATCTTGACCCTCGCCAGAAACTGCCAGTCACTCGAAAGCCTCAGCATCGGGGTAGACTGTGACGACATACCATACGATACTCGACAACGAGAGAGCTGGGGGGTTTCCCAGAGGGCTTTGGCCTGCCTGAAGTCGGTATTAATATCCCCAACGTCAACCTGCGAGACTATCGAGAACCGAGCCACACTCTCTGGGTATATGTCGAGGTTAATATTGCGACAAGCCCCGGCACTCGAGACTATGAAATTCAATTGGTCGAAAATCAAGAGTATCGAGGAGGAAACCTCGGCCGTGGAGGAATTCCTCTTCTACTTCATCGGCTTCCTCGCACTTGAAGAAGTATCTATGGATCGGGGCTTGCTGTCACAAGCTGACTCTACCAGCAGCTGGCCGACAATGTTAAGGAGGGTAGAAATATGCGTCAGTCCATCAGGCCCGTCTTTGAAGCGTGTATGTCCTAAGTGCATTGGGCATCAGCCGGGAAAGACAACATCACGACTGGGCGGCAACGATGACAGATTGGTGGCCCTTTCCACGCGGGTGGGAGAGGCGTTTGAGTGGGCTCGCCAAGATTTCCGTGATCGGGTAGATTGCACAATTTGGAGCGATGCACACAGGTTCTGGCACGTCTCTGTGGCGATCGTAGATTGATCATAAATAAGAGGAGCAATGGCAGTCGCGAGAGAAAAAAATATCATGACGAGCATTGGGAAGTTCACGTACGGTGGGCCGTGACAAGTCGGTATGCCACGGTACGGGTGCAGATGCCAAGCAGCAGCACCAACCACTGAAGCCCCTTGCGCACATGCCAGAACCGTCACTGTGCAGGCTGGGGGTAGGCTATCTGGGGAGGCAAGGGTGCTATCGTTCCGCAAACAAGGGCCCTTTCGAAGATTTGTCCACTTCCCCAGATTTGCCGCCTCCACGACGACGTCTTGCTGGTTCCCACGTTGCGATTATGTCCAGGTGGCAGTCCTAGGCAACTGCCATCATCGCGATCACAATGGCTCCCGCCATTTGCCCCAGGCACACATTCGGCCTGCTGCTGGTGCTACTCATCGCCGCCGTCGCGCGTGTGAGTGCTGCCGACGCCGCCCAGCTTTCTCTGCCCTCCTACCACTATGGCGCATCCATTGCGGTTGAGTGCATGAACCGGAGCTCGTGAGTACCGACCAACTTAACTCCTGTAAATACCCGTGGATGCACCAGACCATCTGCGCATTCGTCCCGTGTTTGGGAGCTACAGCGCGGCTGGCCTGGCCTCTGGCACGTGGGTGCTTTGGGACAGCTGGGGAGAGGGACAGGAGACTGACAATCGCTGCGCAGAGAAACGGGCGAGCATATCGAGGACCCGGAGAACCACGAGTTGCAGTGGATACCTTTCCCAGTCTGCGAAGAGACGAACAAGCCACTCGAGTTCCACTATGGCATCGAGGCCGAAGTAAACTGCACCATCCCCATGATCAGCGACCCCTTCTTCCACCTCCTCGAGTTCTACGTCCACTCCGATGCGCCACTCTCCTGTCGGCTCCCATCTCGCCCCCCGCCCCATGTCGAGATCGTCGACGAGAAACCCGCCGCCCAGGAGTACATCCCATTAGTCTTTGCGCTCGCGGGCACCCTGCAGTACAGCCACATGCACATCTCGACACACATGAACGTGCTACTGCACAGCACGCCCAAACACCATATACACCCCCACGACAGCGGAGTCCTGGACTCCGGCATCGCCTACAGCACCAGCCCCCTGAGTCATATGAACAGCGCGGCCACGAAGAAACTCATCATCGGCGACCCCCTGCCGCTGAGCTTCAGCGTGCGGTGGTTCCCCACGCCCGCCCTGCCCAAGACGGAGGGCAGGGTCGAGTGGCAGGGGATGGGAGGACACATCTACGCGAGCACCGTGTTCTACAGTCTGGTATCGTTTCTGGCGGGCATTTGTGTCACAGCGGTGTACTTCTTTGGCATGGTTTTGCCCAAGAGGCTCAGAGGCAGGGCGCTGGGAGGCGCCACCCCCCTTGGTTATGGGCTCAATGGCGTTGGCAATGGCTGGGGAATACCAATGGCGAAAAGGGCTATTGACTAGATTTTTGGAGTGTGGTCAGTCTGTTCAGCGTTCTATTGTAAATACTAGGGTGTCTGCTGGGACCGCGTCGAAACATCGATACCACAATGATTGCCTTTACTTTACAGCAGGGACCGATATCCCAATCAAATATGTCGTCCCCCGCGCTGGGGAAAAGTATCTGCCGGGCTCTACTGCGTCTTCTTCACAATGTCTGACGCTGAGAGGCGGCTGTACAGCCTCCAGTACATGTCCACGAACATCAACGCGGCTACGAAAGAAGTCAGCAACGTCTCTAGCAATCCACCGCGCTCACACATGGAAACTCACGGATAGCAAGCCACGAGCCGTAAAGCTGGAATAGGAACACATTCTTCTGCTCCTGCGAGTAAACGGCCGGGTCCCAGTAGAACACGTCGTTGATGCAAAGCAGGGTACTGAACGCTGTCTCGAATGCATACACCAGCAGCACCAGCTCGAACGGGCCCGAGGTACCCCGGCTGCCGCCCAGTCGCCACGCCGCGTAAAGGGCTACGGGCAGCTGGAAGCTGATCTCGACCACTGAGACCATGTGCATCCAGTTGGGCTCCGTCTCGGGCTGCACGAGCGGGTCGTTGTACGTCGCCACGTAGAAATCCTTGAGCTGCTGTAGGAAGTACAGCGGGCTGCCTGGCACCTTATACAGTTGCGGCGGGTAGAATTGTACTGCGTCAATGACTGGAAATTGTAAGTTAGTGCTGTGAAAGACGCGTTGTGAGGCGCGAGCGAGGGACTTGCGCATGAGACATACGGAATATGACGACGATCTGGATGATGAACCAGCCGAACCAGGCTTTGTCGCGCCAATTCTTTGGTGAGGCTGCCATTATGGCTTAAAGAGACTTGCACAGGTAGGTATTGTACAAGGAGACGCGTTACTATACTCTACATATGATCTGGAATAAGCGGACCTGGCCTCTGTTGGTTGAAAACATGCAGATTTGAGGTAGCAAGGAGGGTTTCGAGACCCTGGCGGTGACATTGGGAGGGGGGTGCTCGCCCCCCCCCCCCCGCCCCGGGCTTACTTTCCGGTTCGAAGACGCATGACATCAAGACGGCATTTTTCTTCTGCACGGTGGAGGTCAACTATTGTCCGGGTGCTTCCTAATTCTCACCAGAAATTTACGAACTCTCTTGCTTCATAGTGTCTCTTCACAAAATACGTACTAAACGCGCTTGGATCAATATAGAACTGGTGCAAAGCTCAATTATCCTTAGGCTGGGATTTCTTCACATGCATTGTAGCAGCCGTAGCGCCAGATCTTAGAAATAGAAACAGATTATTATAGGGTCCAAATGACTTATTCATTCTTTACTTAATCATGATTCCTTATCCTGCAGGAGTTCATTTTCTTGGAGGTTATCTCAAGTTGTGATGGTATACAATTGCTACCTGAGAGCACACATATAGGCTATATACGTAAAAGACCTGTAATAAACGACCGATCGTCTATTGTTAGCAATACTTATAACGGTCACACATAGGATGTTATCCTATAGGAGGGTATACCATAGGAGGTTATACCATGGGAGTTCATCTCATAGGAGTTTCCCATCGGGCTTTTTCTTAGACAGTTCGGGGACTGTTCCATAGCAGGTTGAGTTATCTCATAGGAGGTCTTCCTATGAAACACTGTGCAAGAGCAGGCCATCCTACAGATTATTCCAGGAAAGTTTTGGGTAGGAATAAAGGGCCAGTACAGATGCTTCATCACTCGTACTGTGGTCGCGTAGCAGTCACCTGAGCAGAGCTCCTGTAATACAGGTAGCAGTCGGCTTACTTCGGTGGTTTTACAGAAAAAGGGGTTTCGCTTGTCACACCACGTGCTCAAGTGCTTTTTCTGCATAGACCTAGCCTGTGTCTGGTCACGTACGATGTTAGAAGACCGTGGCCGGTGAGCGCATTCACACATCAGCTTGGCTGACATCCGGGTCTTATCCTCGAGTGCCATTCCTAGATGGGCTGCAAAACTCGTCTAAATTATCTGGACAAACTGAACGTAACAAGTTATTCAAACAGAGCCTGAGTCGTTTTATCCGGCCTCTGCGCCATGCATGAAGACTTACAGCCGATGTTCTCAATTTGGACTACAATAGGGCATAAGCAATTGATGCAACTCCCCTGAGCATATTCCATAATGCGATATGCTTGGGACCTTGGCCTTACTCAGCATTTAGATATCAAGTGAGAGCTGCCACTCGTCCTAAGTTGTTCTGCTAGTTAACTGTCGCATGGTTAGCGCGCACCCTTCATGTAGAATTTCCCTACGTAATCAATTTCCCTCTTTTCTGCCTTACTCGCTTACCAAATCTGGATCTGTGCTCTTGTAGCCGTTTCGCTGCAATCGTAGAGAAATTTTGAGGAGGTACGAGGCCCGCAGGTGGAGTGTCAGATTATATAAATGTGAGCAGTATCACAGTGGCGCTTCCTCAAAGTTGTTGATTTTGAGTATGAACCCAGTAGGTCGTCAGATGATTGACCTATCTAATAGACCGTTCGAGTCTATTTCTTTGAGTATCTAGGTATTTACTGTCCTCCAGATGTCTCGGCTGCTAAGACCAAGTCACCATGTGGCTTCCCTCGGCCTTTCTACAGCTGCCCTGTCCTCGATTCTACCAACCAAAAACCGTACAATCGTTCCTCGCCAGCTCTGACACCAACAGTTTGGCTTCGAGTCGTCTGAGAATTGCTGAACTATAACCCCGGTCACCCCAATACGGGATCATCTTCAGAACCCCGAGCAAGATCTTCCGAGGAAACCCCGAGCCATCCCTATATAGTTGGTTGATTACAGGTTGGACTTCACAACGCCTCCGGAGAGGAGAACCGGTTTGGAGTTTGTGAAATTGGGAACATCGGCAAAGACGACAGCCGAGTCCTCCGCCGCAGCCGCTTTCTGGAAGCTCTCGAGGGAATCCCAGAGCATGGTGGTCTGGATAGCGTACGGGCCACCAGAGGGACGCAGGTCTGCGACCCCTAATGGTTCCGTTAGTCCTGCTACGGGTCCTAAAGTGTTGTATTCTAGGACATTCCAAAACATGGAAGACGGGGATCCGTAACAGGTGAAGAGTGATGCTTACAGTACTGCTGGAGCCCGTATTTGGTCCACTTCTCGGTGACGAGGCCAATGTGCTTAGTGTTGTAGTAGTCGAGGTCGAACTTGGTGTCCGGCTCGTTTGGGTAGATGACGGAGACGAGAGCGGAAGGCATTTTGTCTTATTTTTGTTGTAGTTATGTTTTGTTGGGTTGCAGAGTTGTATGCTTGTAGGTGTCGTATGGTCTCAAGGAAATGTCGAGTTCAACGGTCTGATGCGTGATATATATACTGGGATTTTAAGGTTCGACAAGTTACACCACGGTGGTACCCCACCTGGTGTCCTGAATCCACAAGCTCGGCACGATCGGGCGTGGAGTGCGGTCCCACTGCTCAGGGTTCCCTCCCGGTGGCTTGCTGCGAACCTCGGCAGCTACACCGCGAGGGAGACAAAGCTTAGCTGCAATTCGATCGTCGAGGCCTGCCTGGCCTCGGCATTGGAGAGATAGTGGCTTGGTAACCCACTTGATAGGGACTATAAGTGGTTCCAGGTTCAAATGTTCGTCGAAAGGACATCATCGGAACATTAGTCATCCTGCAAAGAAGCGCGGCAGGGTGGGTGCTCCATAGGCTGATAAATGTGACTGGAACATACCGCCGATAATTAACACCGGCCGTTTGCGCCGAAAGGATCGTCGCAGTGGTCGCGGATTAAGTGCCCTATCCAATCTGAATCTCATAAGGAGGCACGACACGAGGGGAGGGAGTTGTGTTTGCCAGTATTTCCGAGTTTTCGCGCACGTAAGACTGCATTGCATACGCCAACTGCGTACCTAGGTAATTGGACGCAGATCTCGTCGAAAGGATAGGGACCAGACATTGAAAGGACCATACCGGTAGCTCGTCTTTGTATTCATCAGCCCTGTATATAATATTCAACACGCCCAAGGCCTTCTGCACTCCTTGCCATTATCTACTTCCCAGCCCTTCACGAGATACCACGGCGCAGATCCTAGCACATGGCGCAGATCCTAGCAACGGTGGCAGACAAATTGACCCCTGATCACTTTGCTGGACAACACCAGAGTGACGATGGATACCTGGCAATATTGATTGCCAGGACAATACCGACACGTGAGCAGTCGCTTTCGTCTGACAACATGCCGTGCTTTTCGCGTCAAATGTTGTTGGCCAGGTCTGAATGGAGGCCTCGCTCGGCCACTGGTTTGCCGTGATCAATCCCGCTCCATGTCTGCCATGGTATCTCGCGTATCCGAGTGACACCCGCGTGCTTTGCGCCGATGTTGTGCTCAGGGGCCGTGTGAGAAATCGACGAAGGCTTGATGGGTTGCTTCTCTTTTCCACGTGACATAATGGATCCCAGTCCCGGTGTCCTTGAGCTGGCGCAAAATCTGCGGCAGGGTATGGTCCCCAGCTGACGGTAGTCGCTGGTCCAACGGAGCTCACCAGCTCCCTAGTCGCTGCGCCAGGCCCGTGGTCAAGCCATGGGATATTTCGGAGCAATGATCATGGCCGAGCTTCTTTGCTGCCCCTTCATGCTCGCCTTGTCTCAGAACGCAGAAATTAGGATATCACCGCCCCGGAATCACCACCCATTAGTATGGCCTCAGCATCCTCATCATCGCCAGAGTCCGAGTCGTCCTCATCCTCATGCATCAGGTCCACGACCATCACAGCGCCGCGGCTCAGCCCATCGAGCTGGAAACCAGCCTTTACCACCTCGGACGCATCGAACACGCAGCCCGAGATAGTGAGGCTGATATCTGCATCCTTGAGCGCCAGGCACACGGCCCTGACGTGCTCGTGATGGCTGTCCTTGAGATCCACGCCGGGCTTCTCGGCGTCGAAGACGAGCACCGCAGGCCCGTGGCTGAGGCAGAATGTCTCACTGACGCCGGGGCTAGCCGCGAGGGCTGCTGCGAGCTGTGACGGCTCGGTCTGTGAGCTCGTCGTCAGGCGCGAGAAAATGTGACCGTTCAGCACTGCATTGGAGGCGCTGGGATCTTTTGGTGAGAAGATTGAAACGTTTGGCGGGAGAGATGGTTTGCTGGAGGCTGCCTCTTTGCCGGTCACAGACGACATTTTCCTTGGGCAAAATCTTCAATCGCAGGCGAAGACAGATGAGACGAAGATGTTTGTGACGTCGACCGAATTAAGACCAGAGTTACTGTCGGAAAATTAGTATCGTATAGGTCGAAGGTGTTAATTCTAGTTCAAAATTTGTGACAAGTTTATGAATCGTTGAAATTCTGTCAGGATATGTCATCGCGGTTGGTTGGCAAGGCTGTAGTTGATTCAGGCCAAATCTGATCATTTCAGCACCGGGAGCCTTGCAGCAGAAGCACTGCAGTTAGGGTGACTTCCCGGACGTCGCCACCTAGCCTTGGGCCTGTATCCCCAACCCGCTCCCCGAGTCTGGGATGCACATACAGTCCCCCGATCCACAATAATTTCTCTCTCTTCATACAGCGCAGGTTTCTATTGCATGATGGAGTATTTGAATACCCAGTCATATAAATCATTGGTATCGCATTAAACTACTATATATATTACATTTGCTGTCGAATACTCCCGCGCTTCCAAAACGTTTCCAAAATTACTGTCCCAGACGATAGACTACGTCTTGCTTAAAGTACCGGCTGATGTCATTATCTCGTCCGCAATGCTGGCATTGGTGCATGACCTTGGCTCCAGGGTGGCCTGGTCCATAGTGAGTGTTGCTATGTCCGCTACCCGTTGGCGAAGACTGACCAATGTGCGTTCCAATTCCGGAGCTTACGTTCGTGGGAGACCCTCCCCCGATGCCGTGAACACCGTGCTGAGGAGGGGTGACGTTTCGCTCAGAACCGAGTGAGGCATTGTGCGGAAGTCCAGTCGCCTGCTGGCCGTGGTGCGAGCCGGTGATGCCCCCAGATGGCTGTTCCACGTCAAGCATGCTGCTACGTGGCACACCGGGCGTGTGATGGCTCGATGGCGAGTCGTAGGAACCGCTGCCTTGACCGCGATGGGCAAACTCATTCGCGCCATATCCTGCGGCTGCGGCGACACCTGCTCCAGCGAGGCCTGCTCCAGTATGAGAGTTGCCGTGGCCGGTGGACTGGTCGTGATGTGTAAGGCCGCCGTCACCATACCCTTGGGACCGACCAACTCCAGAACCGGAGAGCCCATTTCCGCCAAGTCCACTTCCGCTCAGGCCAGCTCCAGTGAGCCCGCCCTGGGACAGACCACCTTGGCCAAGACCGCGCTCACTTCCTCGGATGTCGCCGTGCTGGTTGTACGTGTTCCCAGTGCCGTATCCAGCTCCCACATCGCCAGCACCCGCCAGGCCTGGGCCAGTGGTACGGTCATCACGGGAGGTCGGCGCACCAGCCCCTCCCAGGCTTGTCTTGTAGTCGTAATCGTTTGTTCCTGATGCAACACTCGCGCCCCGGGTGCCCGAGGTGAGGGGGTCGTGGACGGCACCTCCTGAGGCGTGGGGCTTGGCACTTCCGTGGGGGCGGTCGTGGCCCGGGCTGCCGGCGCCAGTAACGGAGTTGTATACGCCGCCACCTACAGCTTGATCGCCATGCAAGGGGTTGTGGCTGGAGCTCCCAGTCGTTCGATCTTGGCCGAGGCCGTGGCGGTCGGGCAGTGAAGAGACGTTGTGTCCAGCGCTAGTAGGCGAGTAATTGCCGTGAGAACGGCCAGGCAAGTCCTTGCTTGCGTGGCCGCTGGGAGAGAGGTCGCCCCAGTAGGCGCTTTCACTGCCTGTGTGATCCCTTCCGGAAGTCTGACCGAGACCAACACCAGAGTCGACGGTCTTATGGCCGCGAGTGCCATGTCCTGATGTAGTGTTGTCCGTCTCTGAGGGAAGGTAGCCTTCGTCCTTATGTAGCTTGTTGCGATGAGTGTTGGAATGGCTCAGCGAATCTGCGCCGCCAGACGGAACTGAGTCTAGTCCTGGTCTTATGTGTCAGCGACTTGACCGAGGCCCTGGTCGATATAGATGTGACCTACCTGTACTAACTGTCCCCTTGGCGCCGGTGTTCCTGTTCTTGTCGATGAGGCTGCCATGGGGGGCAATGTATTCCTTGCCGTCGGTGTGCTTCTGAGGGAAATCATCTTGAGGGAAGGCCCCCGGAGGCCTAGCATCGGCGGTCGTCTTGTCGTGGTGGTCACCGTGGAGTGCCTCCTTGATTTTTGCGCCTAGACCCATGATGAGACGGGTTGGGTTGAGTTTGAATTGTGATATTCGGATAAAAAGTTCTTGTAGTAGAGGCAAACGATGATTCGCCTTTTAGAACATAGTGAACGGGAGGAATCACGCTGCCCAGAGCCAAAAGATATGCTCCTCCTTTATAAGGTGCTCCGATGTCCTCCAAGAAGCCCATCAGCCGCTGAAACCTGCTGCAGTCCGTCTGAAGCTCTGTGCCACCAACATCGCAGCACTGACATCACAAGCGACATTACCCCAAGACGATCAGGTAAAACAGGGTCTTGACAGGGTTCAGTGCAGGGAACCATGATCTCATGAGCTGCATTTCTGAGCATGCAATTCACACTCCCATCCTGCGTCGAGTGATGGCAATTGCATCCAAGATCTTATGACGCTGTATGACGCACCCTGGCAGGCCGCCACGGTTGGAGAATGCCGTTACATGCGGTCGGCCCTCAGCTGCTTCTAGCCACACCACGTTCCTGATCCGAACCCAGATGTAGTGCCAGGAACTGACCTTGATTGGCCAATGAGTAGGTGAATGGTGGTTATTTTAGACTAATATCTAGCGGCTGCAAAACAATTGTCAGTGAAAACAAGGCTGGGGCTTGCCATTCGCCAATTGAGTTCGTGTCGTAAGATGGCAGCACTACCATAGGGTACCTACAGTGAGTACACCCCGTTCGGGGGTCGAACCCTGACATGCCACGGGCCAGGGACAGCGGGAGCGCTCGTGCTAAGCCCATGACATCACACCAAGCCACCACTGCCACACGACGTGTGCAAATCGATATGTCTCACGGCGAGGAAGGTGACGCGTGTTCTGTTCGAGGGGCGTACATGATAGCGTGCAACTCCGAGTTGCACCTCCCGATGCGACCCTGCATCTTTGCGCCCTCGAAACAAGAGTGAATATGTTTTCCAAGCTTAAGAACCTCGCCGAAAAGGGGCAGGCCTCGAGCCCCCAGTCCGGCGACGACAAGGGAGAGTCGCTCACCACCATCCTCCCCACGCGAGAGGACAGGGCGAATCTCCTGCTTCTGATTGCGGACCTGATCGAGGTGATGCGAGTCCAGCTTGTCGACACCTTCGACCCGATCAAATTCGAGAGTGCTACACCGCTTAAGATTGGCCGCTCCCTGGATCAGGCTGGTGAGGATACCGCCCTGGAAATCAAGCCCAAAGCCGCAGAACAGGATGCTCCTGGACAGGAAGAGGCCCCAGATGATGCATCCAAGACCGTGCCCGGAGATGACACCAATACAAAGGAAGAGAAGCGTAAAGATGCGGCCGAAGGGGCGAGGAAGGCCTTGGAGAAACGGACCAAGGAGCTTGCTAGGCCAGAGAATGTGGCCTTAAAGGAGGCAGCGCTCACGCATTTTGACGACTGGCGTGACAAGGTCATGCAGCGCATTGGAGAGGCGGTCAATCAGCGCGATGACGGGGAGGAGGCAGGTCACCTCGACCACCAGTCCCGCCCCTCGAGCCAACAAAAGCCAGACCCGGCAGGCGAGTCGCTACAGGGCATCTTCCCACCGCTCGAGACTCCGCTCATTTCGCTCAGTGATGGCCGGCGCGTTCTGATTATGCATTCAATCTTGCTCATCTTGTTAGGACTAGAGTCTTACCCAGCAGAATCCAGAGTTCTGATGATTCGGCTCATAACCTCGTTAGGGTTATCCATGGATCTACTAGCCCAGGATGAGATATCAGTGGCCAAAGGGCTCCTGGAGGCCGCGAAACAGCAGATGGACGCGGATGAGGAGACCAAAAAGAAGGTCGAGGAGGGCTCAACGGCCAGGAAGTTGAAGGTTGGTCTCGGCGCAGTGGCAGGAGCCGTCCTCATTGGAGTAACAGGTGGTCTCGCTGCTCCCCTGCTCGCTGCTGGAGTTGGGACCGTCATGGGTGGTCTGGGACTCGGCGCAACTGCCACCGCAGGATACCTGGGCGCCTTGGCCGGCTCAGCACCCCTCGTCGGTATACTTTTCGGTGCATATGGCGGGAGGATGACGGGGAAAATGGTGGATGAGTACGCAAAAGAGGTCGAAGACTTCGCATTCATACCAATCAACAAACCATCAATCTTCCAGCGAGGCAAGCAGGATGAAAAGAACGCAAGGCACCTCCGAGTCACTGTGGGTATCTCAGGTTGGCTCGTCGAAGAGCGGGAAACAACTCTTCCATGGCAGCCGATCAGCGGCCGCAGCACGGAAGCGTTCGCTCTCAGATGGGAGCTTGATGCTTTGCTCCGGCTGGGATGCGCCCTGAATACTTATATCAAGAGCTATGCCTGGGGCTTCGCCAAGAAGGAGATTCTGAGCCGCACCATATTCGCCACACTTGCCTCGGCCCTCACCCTGCCCTATGCTCTCGCCAAGGCCTCGCGTGTCATCGACAACCCTTTCAGTGTCGCGGTATCACGGAGTGAGAAGGCAGGCAAAGTTCTGGCCGACGCCCTCATAAACAAGGTCCAAGGCGAGCGGCCTATCACGCTTATAGGCTACTCGCTCGGGGCGAGGGTCATATACACTTGCCTCGCTGAGCTCGCGGACCGCAAGGCGTTCGGCCTGGTAGAATCAGTCTGCCTCATTGGGTCAGCTGCTCCATCCGATCCAATCGCCTGGCGGAAAATACGCTCCGTCGTCGCGGGTCGCGTGATTAACGTCTTTTCCACCAAAGACTACCTGCTCGCCTTCTTATACCGCGCCAACAGCTTCCAGTACGGTATTGCCGGCCTGCAAGCAATTCGTGAGGTCCAGGGGATCGAGAATGTTGACGTGTCAGACCTTGTCGATGGACACACGCAGTATAGGTTCCTGGTGGGGGCGATCCTGGCGAAACTAGATCTCGAGGATATCGACGGAGAGGTCGTTGAAAACCAGATGAAGAAGTTGAAGCGTCAGGAGAAAGAGGACAAAGAAGAGCGCGAGCGCAAGGAAGCGGAGGGTAAGTCCGCCGAAGAGGAGGCTGACGAGATGGAAAAGGAAGTTGAGCAAAAGAGCAAAGCGGCCAAGGCGATGGACTGGATGGGCAACAAGGTGTCAGGCATCAACAAGAAGAAGTCGGCGCCAAGAGAGAACGTGATGACGGAGGAAGATATGATGCGTGAGGCTGAAAAGCGGTAACTTTTGCCGAGGATGGATTTCATTGTGCTTCCTGCGTCAAATGGCTAAGGGCATGGGAGAGAAACACAATTCAGAGAAGACCCATGAAAGTATCTTTGCTGAGACCTCACAATATCCTTCAGCCTGACCATAAAAGACACCTTAGGAGTCAGCCAGATCACTCTGTGTCATTGAGTTTGCACCAACTGATATGTCCTCCCCAGCGAACCATGAAGTCGAGTTTGAGTTTCTACAGGTATGCCGATCGAACGGACGACGACCTCTGCTCGGGTACCCAAACCACGGCCATACCTCTCCCCGACCTCCTATGGGACACCCTCCCATGGTACATCCTCCTACAGTACATCCTCCTATGGGGCATCTTCCTACAGTACATCCTACTACGGGGCATCTTCCTACGGTACGTCCTCTTACGGGGCATCTTCCTACGGGACAAGACTTCCATCCTATGGGATGCCCTCTTATGTACCAATGTTCTACAGGGGAACCTCTTATAGGTAATCATCTAAATAGCAAGGTGCGAACTCTGCTATTACATATTATTATTTTTAAGGTGTGGTGGAGGTACGGTAATAGTATATGTGATCACAATCATTGTAAGTAGTTGGGCTTTTCTTCAACTCTATTGCTCAAGCATGTCCGTAGCCCTGGTTTCGTCCGAGTAGAGATGTGAACAGACCGATGGATGTGGCTGGACCTGGCTATCCGTCCTATGGCAGATGGCTCAGGACGGAGACGAGCAGTGCATAGGTAACTCGAAGTCCACACAATATAGTCTCATTGTTGCAAACATTTTCATTGAGGACTAAGCAGCAACAATATCAGTCTGTGATAAAGATGATGGCCAGGAATTAAATCTATGAAAGCTGGGCGCCTCGCGAGCCCACCGTGAGGGAGCCATGTGACGCTAGTCTCAAAGTGGCAGTCGATCCCGTGTAAGTCATTTTGCCTTTGAAAGCCGGGGCAAATGGGCTCAAAATAACAGCCTACGCAATGCAGCATTCCAACAACATTCTGTCTGAGCTTGAATAAGAAACCCTACGGGCATGGCTGGATTGTTGAATCTGGGAGTTGTCCTCACTCCATGAACTCGACGGGATTGAATGCTGATCCTCCTACCGAGATGAACGTGAACTGGTGCTTCTCATCCGTGGTGAAGCCGCGGTCCTGGGAGTAAACTGGGAAGGGAATTCAACGTGTTCATCATTTATTGGAATGTCTAATTTCAGTCCGAAAAATGGGTCCAGGTCATAAAAAGCGCACAGCTCTGTTTCGATGAATCAAATTCACCCTACTCCTCCGGATCTCTACCATCCCGCGCCTCCATGTTGGCACGCCACTCTTCGTCAGTCTCGAGATCAAACTCCAGTGGCTTCGTGATTGGGGTGATGGACAAGCCCTTCTCCTCCAGCATCTTTAGCCTTGCTGCAGTGGCGGGCCGCGAACGGTTGATGCTGTAGACCTTGATGCGGTGGCAGGATGACGTGACGTGAAGATCCCAGTTCCTATAACAGCAGTCAGGAAAGTTCAAGGACAGGAATTGAGGGAGCTCTGGCAATATTATTTGACTCGAAGGGCGGGAGTACTTACCAAGCCGAGCGGGTAAAAGTTGGTTGTGTGTTTAGAGCATTGTCCCAGGTCCGGACGCAGAACTCTAACCAGCCCTCTGCGTCGACCGGCATATGAAGCTCCCAAATTCTCCATGCATGGAAGTACTTCTTGCTCATCTTATTATAAGGCACTTCATACCAGATACTTCCGCCATCACCGCTGACCTCCACACGAACAGGCCAGCGACCACCACCACTGTAGGCCCAGCCCCTGAGCTTGATCTTGCCGTCGTGGATGATCTGGGCCTTCTCCACGGGCGACATGATGGCGCTACTGACGGGCATGTCCTGAATGCTGAAGCCGTTCGAGTACATCGAGTTCTGCTTGCCCACCTGGGTAGTGTAGTACAGGTACTCTTTTCTCTGGACGGGCGCGAGTGACGGCTCCGATATGGCATCAATGCGATACAGCCACTTGCAGCTCCGGGCACCGATGTAGCCGCAGACGACTGTCCGCAATGGGTAGCCATGAATGCGCGGAAGCGGCTTCCCGTTCATCTCCCAGGCGAGAAGTACCTCGTTGGCCTTGACCTTACGCCATGGAACACTCACGCGATAGTTCATCACTTTCCCTTTCTTAAAATACGTGTCCGCACCGAAGAACTCAAGGTGACCCGCCTTGGCCTCGGGGGTCAGGCCGCCGCAGTATTTGATCACCTTCTTGAGCGAGACACCGGTCCAGGTGGCGGTTCCGATTGCACCCTCTCCCCAGGGCGCGTTGATGAGTTCGTCACCGTCGCCGGGGTACATCGTGATCTGTTCGACGCGGCGGGTTCCCGAGCACTGCAGTGACACTGTCATTGTCTTGCGCGGGAATAAGTCCTCGTTCTGCAGGTCGGCCAGGGTGATGCGTTTGGGCTCTTTGACAAAGCCACCGATGTCGAGGGTGTATCTCTCGGCGTCGATTTCAGGGACACCCCCGTGATTGCGAACAAAGAAATCCGCGTTGGAGGTGATGGGGTTCTCGACAAGCCGGTCCCGAGGCGGTTCTCCGTTGTATGGGAATTGGAGGACGTGGATCATATCCTTGGACTTTTCCTCGAGGACATACTTCCAACTAATGTCTGGAATGGACGCGACTGTGGGCCCCAGTGCATAATGGTATTGCTTAAACCTTTCTCCGGTTAGGAGTGGGTTTTTGGGCGGCACGTATTGTAGTTGGAATTCGGGGGGCTGTCAGTAATGCGTCGCCGTCGTCAGTACCAATATTCTCAAGTGGAGGAGTGAGATCAGCTAGAAGCTTTCTGCTCACATCGGGGAAGTCATATTTGTCAAGAATGGCCTCTGCCTCTTTCTTCTTCTCGGGGTATTTCTCCCATTCGATATAGCCTTTCCACCCCTCAAGCTCCTCCGGGAAGTGAGGCTCCTGCCCCTTGGTCTGGAAGGGGAGAGCGTTGGGCTCAGCTGGTGCCATGTCTATGGTGAGTGAATTCCTAAGGGGGCTTTGTCCCTGTAGGATGGGAGATAGGAGAAGGGGCAGCAGGGCGAGATTGATGGCCACCAGCCCATGCCCTTCTTATACCTCCCACTACTAGCCCCTGTCACGGGCGCTACGGTGTTCATGGTTGCGCACTGGAATGTAACTGGTATTTGTATGTACGTGCACCTGTCACTGCACCCATGCACTCGACCATCAAAGCACAGATTGATCGTGGGCGCGTGGATTAGGCTGTTAGGCTGAGCAGTTTCTCGCAGTTGCTGCAAGACAGGAGCAAGGGACCCCTGCACCGTACCTGGACAGCCCAGAGTCGTGTCGTCAGTGTGAGGATTACAGCGACCTATCACTGCTTGCAATCCCGGGCCTGAGCCCTGCTGAAACGGTAGCAGCCAAAGCATTCTGTTGCGGCGCAGGGCAGACAGAGCTGGGAAGCTTATCTTGACGGCGCCGCCCTCGGAACGTCGCCGCAGCATTGTGTAAGCCAACCTAGAAGGCACGTAACTTGGAGCAGACAGCTGCCCAGGCGTGTCGATTTCTCTGGAGCGTCAACCTGGCATGTGAGCTGGGACCAAATTTCTGGTGGGCCCCGCCGACAATGTCACTCTCGCGACAATGATGACCGCTACAATGCTGAGAAGCTAGCGCTCTGAAAACCACGGGTCTTGGGTGCTGGGTTATCTCCGAACAGCGAGCAGGGCCGGCGTTGACGAGCTAGGCATTGCCAGTGTGCCAGTGCCTTGGTTCTCCTCTCACACCAGGGCTGGGCTGAGCTGCTCCCTCTACCCACATGGGCACACCAACAATCCCATTCCCAGCGATGCGCCGACAGTCAACCTACGTCAACGACAACATCAACATCCTCAGGACCTTCAAGGTTCAATACGATGAGCACACCCAGCTCAGCCCTTTTCACTACACCCCACATCTCTGAAATGACAAGAGGACTCTGGCTGGATGCCGCATATTGGAGGAGCGGAGCAAGGCTCCAGGTCCATCCCGAAGCAATTGACACGGCCCCAGGAGACCATTGAGCAAGCTCCCACCCAACGGATTTGTGATGAGGCCTCTCAGCACAACGTGATAAGCTATAACAATTTCATGATAAAATTCCACTCTATTGGCGTTCCTTGCCCTTGGCATTCACAAGCGCTGATGCACATTTTCTTCTCAGCGTCCTATTGTCTAAAGTAAAAGGCCCCGAGGTCAGTCTTCAAGAAGCAAGTGATACGGATGAGAACTATTACCGATGCATAGTAGATACAAGTCTGAGAACCCTACTGATGACAAGCCCGAGCCCGAGCCCGGTAGACCTCGACAGTGAAGAGGAGCCTCACCCCCACACTACTACTATGACACAAGAATATGTCCATTCAACGCCTGATAGAGGCCGGCAATCCTACTTGTATGCCGCGATCGACCACCGGTTTCACAGCGATGCTAGGACTTTCTCCAACAAGGACTTCTACCACAACCCTGTCATGTTCAAGACAGGGAGTGAGCTTCAACATTCTCGTGTGTACCTCACTCCCATGGGACAGCATGCTGTTCTCCTATCGTACAACCCCCTACAATGCAATTCTCTAGGGTCCAGCCTCCTTTGGGGGCCATTTTTTTTTTTTTTAACAACAGACCAGAGATAGGCAAGCCACGGGGGTTGTGGTAACACCATAAATTTGTCTCCTCATGTACGACAGTGCTACAGTAATAAAGCATGTGACGGCCGTAGGAACAGCTTGGCCCTGTTCGTGTCACGACGAACAGCCGAGCTGAAAGGCCGCGTCTCGATACGGTTGGTTGGGATGACAGACAAAGGGGTGGCTATTCTGCCAGAACCAAAACATGTCAGGTGGATGGAATATGGTCCAAACAGAATTTGGGGAAGAGCGCCCGACGTTGGAGTAGCACCCACTACGAGTCCCCAATCCACAACGTTGGGGCAGTCCCGCGTGAGAGGCGTTGTGCGGGGTGTGTCTGGGGCCTCAGGTGTGGGGGACCCGAGAGATTGGCCAAGCCGGCACTCAACACCACCACACCACCACCCCTGCCAAGGTTGTCGTAGCCTGCACAAATCGAATCCTACCTTTTTTTTCTCGTTTGAACTGAATGTCAGCCTCGCAGCCGAGACAAGTAGACCTGCAATATTCGACGCGAGATGAAATCCAAGGCGCCACTGGCCGTGCTTGGAGCAAGCACCTATGATAACCGTGTATCTGAGCACTCTATCAACATTGAACTTCAGGATCGAAGTCCAGAGTGTCAAGACCGGCGGCATATTCTAGTGAGGGTCCGATGCTCGCTGCGGATCACGGTTATGGGCCTGAACTGAATTACAAATCCGGACGGAATCGGCCAGGGCCTCTCTATATGCATCTGTCGAGGTTTGAGACATTACTGTGCAAGACCAAAGGACCGACTCTGTCACGGAGAAAAGGGACAGGGCTTCATAAATATCGAGGGACTTTGTGAATACGATGAGCGGCTTGCCGCTTGCCGCCCACACCACCACAAGCGAATGATGACTCGGAATCCCTGCAAGCTCTCTGCCTCTACTCCTCAAACGTCATTCGCTTTGCTTAGCCGAAACCAACTAACTCGTCGCCGATGCGGCACACGATCAATCCTTCGACAGCGGGACCGTAATCCTGACCAGCTCGGCTCTCGCCCCCAGTCTCTGATGTGCAACCCCGCACGCCATCCCATCTCAGTCACCCGAAGATGGAAGTGAATCGTTTATATACCAGGCACTGGTGTTCCAGCTGCCTCGTGATGAAGGTGTCCCCCCCAGTCCTTTCTCCTCACTTCCTGACCTGCTGGTAGCTTGATACAAACGGCTCTTTGTTGAGGAACATAGTCCGTCTTCAGTCCTGTCTACCCAAAATGTCGGACAACGAGAAGCCCACCACCGATCATCATGGGCATGTCGACACGCAGCCACGCCCAGCTGAGGAGCACTTGGGCGATGAGCCGCCTCACCACGGCATGTCAGCTGGGCAATACCTCGCCTCCCGACTCACCAGCCTGAAGCCGCCCATGTCCAAGCTTCCGAACCCCCTGAAGCTGATTTTGATGCTCAACGGCCACCATTGGGCATTCTTCCTGGTCGCCTTCTTCGCTTGGGTACGAGCAGTCCTGGTCCAAACTAACTTTCTCACTCGCGTCTGAGCGAACATCAACAAGCAAATGCTGACCATTCTTCTACAGACCTGGGATGCTTTCGACTTCTTCACCGTCTCGCTTACTGTCAGCGACCTCGCCGAGACATTTGGGCAAGTACCTTTCCGAGACTCGTCTCAGTTCCTGACCAGCACTGTTGTCCCTGCTTGCACCTCATCACATCTTGGCTTCCGGGCTCCTCGAAATGCACTTATCAAGAGGCTACAAGCGTTGGCGCTGACTCATATCAAACTCTGTACCGAGGCCGTTGAATTACGCCAGGGCTAACATCTACCAGCAAGACCAACACCGAGATAACCTGGGGAATCACCCTGGTGCTCATGTTTCGCAGCGTCGGCAGCATCTTATTTGGCATTGCGGCGGACCGTTATGGTCGCAAGTGGCCTTTCATCGTGAACAACATCTTGTTCATTATTCTTGAACTTGTAAGTCCTTTCTCGTGTTTTGTTTTGGCACTGGAAATAAGCTTTCGGACGGCCCATTTCTTGGGGGTGTGGATCGATCAACTTGGCGAAGCTTAATCCGCCAACGCCAAGCTCCCCCAGCCTTGGCCGCCCACATTCCCGGACTGATCCAGCCGAGTGGTTGGCCATTCCCCGAATGTGTTTCACTGCAACAAATCATAGACAAGGGCACGGTCTTGGGGCTCGTACTTGATCAACAAGAATAACGACGGTCGCGATCGTCGTTGCGCACGTGCTCTAACATCGAGTTCGTAGGGCACCGGTTTCTGCAACACGTACGACCAGTTTCTCGCTTGCAGGGCTCTGTTTGGTATAGCCATGGGGGGTCTCTATGGCAATGCTGCCGCCACTGCACTGGAAGATCTTCCCGAGGAGACTCGTGGCTTGATGTCCGGTATCTTGCAGCAAGGCTACGCTTTCGGCTATCTTCTCGCCACCGCCTTTGCACGCGGATTAGTTGACACCACCCCACACTCATGGAGGCCTTTATACTGGTTTGGCGCATGCCCCCCGGTCCTGATCATCATCTTCCGCCTGATGCTGCCCGAAACGAAGGTTCACCAGCAAAGAGAATCTGTGCGGCGTACCGCGCAGGCCAGCGGAAGCAGCGTATCGAAGACCTTTATCCAGGAGGGCAAGGTCGCTCTCCGCAGGCACTGGTTGCTCCTCACGTACCTTGTTCTTCTGATGGCAGGCTTCAACTTTATGAGCCACGGTAGCCAGGATCTGTACCCGACGATGCTAAAGAACCAATTTCAGTTCGATGAAAATGAAGTGACAGTCACTCAGGTTGTAGCCAATCTTGGGGCAATGACCGGTGGCACCGTTATCGGCTTCCTGTCGCAGTCATTTGGTCGCAGACTCAGCATCATCGTGATCTGTGTCGTTGGTGGTGCACTCCTATACCCATACAGCTTTGTCGAAAACGAGCGAGTTATCGCAGCGGCGTTTTTCGAGCAGTTCTGCGTGCAAGGTGCTTGGGGGGTCATTCCCATTCATCTCATGGAGCTTTCGCCGGGCGCCTTCCGCACCTTCGTTGTGGGGACCTCGTACCAGCTGGGAAACCTCGTCAGCTCTGCGAGCTCGACCATCGAGGCGACCATTGGCGAGCGGTTCCCACTACCGCCAACAGAGAGCGGAGTCAAGCGATACGGATACGGAAAGGTCATCTGCATCTTCATGGGCTGTGTGTACGCCTACGTTATCCTTCTGACGTTCCTCGGCCCCGAGCACCTGCGCCGCAAGTTTGAGGTCGAGCATGATGCCGATGTGCGTGAGATCGCGGGCGAGGAGACCATCGAGCAGGCTATTCACCGCCGCGAGAGGATGGGTATGGGCCTCAGCGATGAAGACTTGGCAGATGCAGCTGAGGTGAAGCGCATCGGGGAGGCTGAGAGGAACAGGGAGAATAGAGCGAACCAGATCGTCTGAGCCGCTGTTCGCTGTGTACACGCTGATACTCTTGGCTACGTTCTTTAGAGTTCCACATGTAACACTGGCTCAACGTACAAGAATGTATGCTTAAGTGGCTCAGAGCTAATGCAAATGATTTAGAAAAGCTTTGTTCGGGATCGTTACGCGGCCATGACATCTAAACCCCCAGGCTCCTATAGAACAACTTTCTACGGGATAATTCTCTCTAAGATATGCTCCTGCGGCATCGCCTTCTCTAGAATAGCTTCCATGGGGTGAAAATTAAGTCCACATCCACATTAGGCTCATACGAATACGGAAAAGCATCCAAAATAGGGGTGGTGCGCCCAATTCGCAACCTCCCAGTCCTCTTGTCATAGATCTATTAAAGGCAAAGTATTCTCACTGTTGCTCGAACAAGGGGCACTACCAGACCGATCTGGATTCACCGCTCCGGCCGGTTCACCATCGGATTGCTTACAAAGACGCGACTTCGATTCTGAACTTAAGCCTTGGTCTCATGGCTTAGAAGATATGCGCAAGAAAAGTGTGCTCTAGAAACAGCTAATAGGGGTCGTATGGAATTCATGTGATAAGGGTAATGATGCATAGAACAACCTGCCACAGGAGAATACGATGTAGATACGAAGTAAGCGATGGCGACGACTCCGTCATGACGCCTCGTCCTATTCAAGATACCTAGGTACGGCGGTGCTACGCTAACGATCGTTATACTTGGAAGAAGGCCCAAAGAGAGTTCTGTCTGATTTGAGGTGCCACTTTTTGCCTACCACTACCCATGGCCACCCAATCAAGTTCACCCGTCACTTTGTTCGATGTCTCGACACCCGACCGATGAGACGTGGCTTACGTGCCAAGCGAAACGACTACTTGATGAGATCGTAACTGCCATCACAGCCCTGGACCTGAATCGACCTAAGCTTGCTAAAGCTCATTGAACTGAAAATTGAAAAGATAAGCAATATGAGAGGCTTTTTTGCATAAACGTCAAGAGGCTACCTCCGGACATATCAGGATTCTGTTGGAACAACTCATTTAACAATTCATCACATTAACGTTAGTTGTTTGACTTTCAGCTGGGGCAACAATGGTTTCGATCGAGGACTTACACGACCTGCCTTCAAAGATCAAGAACCTCACGAAAGTGCCCAGTAAAGAGCACTGCAGACCCCTTCACAGCGATGTCGATACTGGAGAGCCCGACCAGACCATAACTTTTACCTGTCGCCCACTCAAGTGCTGGCAGGAGCGCTTCGAAGACTCGAACAACGGATGGCCTGTGCGGGAATCGGATTTGCACGCGAACGAGACGGTTTACCTTGACCAGAAAAATCATTTCGTCCTACAAACTGAGGGTTTAGCATGTGAAAAATGGCCATAAGACCTCGAGTGTACTTTGTGGGTGTCAAGAAGTGTCACATCGAGATCGTGGAATATGCGTCGACTTCATTTAGGTCGGGTCTGGTATTAAAGGCTTCCCTTTGGTCGTGGAGTCGATGCAGTCTTCTTCTTCCAAGCGGAATTGTTATTGGAAGTATGATCCAACAGCGTATTGGCATCAAAATCCTAGAACTTAGGCACGAAACAGTCCAATTTTTACTCGCAACTTTTGCAATTCCCAGTACCGTTGTGGAGCACTTTCCCGAGGTTAGTAGCCCGAAAGAATATGCACGTAACCTAGATGTGGATTTCGCTCGTCCACGATTCCAATCCAAGACGGCCTTGGCCCGGCACGCATGCTATGGAAGGGTCGAATTTGACATGAAATACGCAGCAGTTTCCTGTCATGCCTACTGTGCTGAGAAGCGAGGGCACCAGCCAATCTGCTTGGCGATGCACCGTGCCGGAACTGTACTAGGGCGAGCTCGCCATTATCTCGACCCTTTGCGTTTTGCTCGACCCCGACCCCCATTCAACCCCAAAATTGCGCTGTGCTGACATCGATTGGCCTCAGGGGCCGCAGCCAGGTTGCATCAACCTCTCCACTTGCTCTCGCGGAGGGGACAAGGAGGCTGATAAGAGGGCCGGCTTGTCCTCTTTTGAACCACACACCCGCGATGATGTCCTGCCGCGGCCATCTGATGCCATCAGCGCATGCGGGTGCGACTTTCACACCGCGGCGGTTGCCGAGGCTTATCTTGAGTATATATGCGAAAACATCCAGGCTGTATTTTTGCCACGCTTGCGCGAAGACACGGCACAAGTTGGGAAAAAAGGAAAACGACTTTGAAGTCCTAGGCCCGAATAATAATCGTAGCCCAAAACTCACATCACCGTCCCCGCAGTTGTCGTTGTCGAGCCTCAGGTGCGGAAACATTCGAAGTCATGACCAATATTGAGCCGCAGGAGAAGCAGACGCCGTCGCGGTCGTTCAGATCTTTCATCTGGGATACAGACACGCACCTCAAGACGCCAGAGGAGCGGAGGCTTCTGAGAAAATTGGACTGGTCGATTCTGACCATAGGCTGCCTAGGTTTTTTTATGAAGTATCTCGATCAGGGAAACCTCGCCAATGCTTACGTTAGTCCCGTGCTCTCCTCCTTTCGGCTTCCCACCTTTGGAACGTCCCACAATGTACCACTTCAGAATACAAAGCAGATTAACTGACAGACCACAGGTCTCAGGAATGCAGGAGGATCTCTCAATGTACGGTAACGAGTACACGTACGCCCAGACAGCTTATACGTGCGCCTACGCTGTCATGCAGGTGCCTAGTACCCTGATTATTCAAAAGATCAGGCCAAGTGTTTGGCTTGTTTTCATGGAGGTTGGATGGGTAAGCTTGTTCAGTCTTATTGTTTTTCTTCTACTGTTTCCGAGAGGGACGGTGTTTCATGGCAGTCGAAGCAAATGCTAGGGAGATAGACACTGATTTCTGCTGTCTGAAGGGCGTGTGGACTTTTGCACAAGCGGGCATGCATAATGTCGGCGAACTCTACGCATTCCGGTTCCTGGTCGGGCTGTTTGAGAGCTCCTTCTTCCCGGTCCTCCTCTACGTATTAGGGAGTTGGTATACTAAGACAGAGCTGGCTAAGCGGGTTGCTATCTTCCATGTGACAGCTCCGCTTGGATCTGCTTTTGGTGGATATCTGCAAGCCGCTGTATATGAGAGTCTCAATGGACGCCATGGCTTGGCTGGCTGGAGATGGCTTTACATCATCTGCGGGGTGAGTGCCCACCGCCGTCGCACTCCGGATCCCCGATGGTGGTTTCTATTGACACGAAACCATAGTGTATGACCATACCCGTCGGAATTGCAACCTATTTCGTTCTTCCGGACACGCCGTACACGACCAAAGCAAAGTTCCTGACGCCCGAGGAGTGTGAATTGGCGATTGCCCGCGTTCAAAAAGCCGGAAAGGCAGCCCCAAAGGGTGTGGATCTCCGTACGTTCAGGCGTGTTTTGTCCAAATGGAGGTGGTACGCTTTTGTTCCCGGCTACGTGGTAAGTGATGCGATTGGTGTTTGAGTCTACTTGGCCATCAATATGGCTGATCTTTCGGTGTAGCTATACGGCTTGTCCTGCCAGGCTGGGGGCTATTTTGGAATCTGGTTGAAGTCGGAACATTTCTCCGTTGTCGATCGAAACGTGATACCGACTGGTTCCAAGCTGATTAGTGCGGCATGTGTTATCTTGTGGGGATTCTTGTCTGACTACACGGGTAGTAGATTTGCATTGATATTGGGCCCACTAGTGAGTAGAACCAACCTTGCTTCTAAAGTTCCTCTCGCTAACGTCCTTAATAGCTGCTCGGTCTGATACCGAACGGGATTCTGGCCGTATGGCCTTCTAGTATCCCGTTGAAGGAGTTTGCATTTCTGACAAGTAGTGTACACCTTATGACAGCAGTCTTGTGAGTCAATCAAGCAGGCTAAAAACTCCCGGGAAATACTGACATCGCCGATAGTTACACTTGGGCAAACGAGGTGTGCGCGAGCGACAACGAAGAGCGTGCTCTGGTCATCAGCAGCATGAACGGCATGCAATATGCTTTTGATGCCTGGATTCCTATCGTTGTCTTCCCGCAAATTATGGCACCCAGCTTTCGTGAGTTCCACCCACGCACAATGTTGGGTGCTAGATGACTTCTGGTGAAAGGTAGAGCTGACCAAGTATCAATCCAGGCTACGGATTCCCGGCAACGTTTGGATTCGTATTTGCGGCCATCATCGCGGTGATTATTATCCGCCTACTGGTTTTGCGTGAGAGTAGGAATGAATTAAATTCCTCAGATGATTCTGGAGAGCATGGTATTGTGGAGCTTGTCAGCCCAGATGATGATGAGAAGGGTGGTGTGGAACGGAACAAGGTCGATGAGAAGTGAGCAACTTGGAGATGTGAGATGATCCACACAAGCCAGCACTATTGATGTTTCAAACCAATGATGAGTGCGTAAAGACGGGAAACTGAGTTTCAGGCAGCCAGCGCCCAGGAGAACTATCTGTGACATATTCTTACCACAGCAACTATTACCACAGCACCACTATACCTTAAAAAGTCATTTGATGTCATATAAGAGCCCGTGCATTATTACTACATCTAGGTGGTTATTCGATAGAGAATTATCCACTTTATACTGTCATAGGCATTGTGTTTCTTTTGTTTTCTTTCTTTCTTCTTTTTTTAAGGGGGCGGGAGATGTTTGAGCGGTTACCATTATAGGCACCGCAGACGACTTCGGATGTGTAAGGAATGAGAAGGAGATCAGTTGTTCTGTATTTAATCTCCTAGGAGGTTGTCCTCTACGACATTAGAAGGGTATCTCATGCGAGGTTATCTCACTGGAGGTTGTCTTATAGGAGGTTGGAAGGTAACCAGTTGGCGTGGTCACGTAGCGGACATCAGGGCATGGCTTGTAAGGATTTAGATGGGCTTTTGTTCAATTAGCTCCTGATTTTCTATTACGGCCGAAAATCACCTCAGGACTAATACTAGACGGTGAAATGTCTTCTGGCCGGGTCCTTTGGTACCTACCTAAAGTACTTACTTAGGCAACCTACACTGCCCATATCCATCGCTGTAGGGCGAGGTACAATAGCTACCCTGCTGTGCACGGTCGCTGTCGGCCCTGCACGGGCCATCCTGGATGGAGCTCAGCTACGGCCCACCGGAGGGCGGGATGACGTCCTGCTTCTCGACAGTTGGGCGCTTATCGCAGATAGCCAATCATGTCGTTGGTGGAGGTGATTTGACCCCTCGGCGGGAGGACTACCACCATCTAGCCGCCTCGGTTGTGGCCATATTAGGACGGCCTGTGTCTTTCCTTTTCACCGTCTGGCATCGAATGCTCTCAACACCACGGCATATTTGTCCCCATCCATCATGGCTTCAAGGGGAGTTTCTACTCTCAAATTCGTCGGCACCGTGTCACTGGGACTGCTGACGGTGAGTTTGTTCTCTCTCTCTTGATCGCTGCCCTCATCGACTTGTCCGGCGCTGCGACATCCCCGCACTTGGGCTGTTCCGCCGATGCTTTTGGTGATGACTTCACGACTCCGTTGTGCCCTCATCAACCTCATCCCGCGAGAAGAGAAAGAATCTTGCTGATCTTTCATCCATCCAGGGCCTGTCCTATACTCTGTCGACCCTGACCGTCCCAACACTCCTCACCCTGCCCACCGCCAACGAGGCCGCCAAGGCCTTCCGGTCCCTGGCCACCACCGCGAGGACGCACCTGCGCACCCTCGCCGGCATCTCCAGCACCGCATTCTTCCTCGCCTTTGCCCTGTCCCCCCGATCCGCCCGCCACCCCTACCTGCTGTATACCTCGGTGCTCGTCGCCGTCTCCCGCCTCAGCGTATCCGACATCGTCGCACCGTACCTGTTCGCCCACCCCCACACGCCCGCGCAGCAAAGGCAGTCGTCATCTTCTGCCTCACGCAAGGATCGGTCGGCCGCCCGACGCATGGAGGCGAGCTACGACGTCATCGGAGGCTCCGACGCCCACAGCGACTCGGCAAGCGACAGGAGCATCGAGGAAGATGCCGCGACGGCTGACAACAACTTCAACGGCGAGGAGGTCCGCGGCGAGGTCGAGTCGTTCCTTAAGAAGCAGGTCGTCTCCACCGCAACGGCGGGCCTCGGCTTCCTCATGGCTGTGGTCGGTATCTGGGGTGACGGTGCCGTGGGCTACGTGAGCGAGACGGTTGTCAAGGTCGTCGAGTTCTGAGGGAATGCAGGTTTATACTAGTTGACGAGCTATGGGATGCCCAGGGGATGTTGACCCAAGCTTTGTGTCCTTGATGGGGATGTGGAGGCGTTTGAAAATGGCAGGCAACTCAAAAGAGAAGCTCTTGTTGATGGACTTGTGGGGAGCTTGATATCTTGTGAAGGTTAAACGTGTCTCTCCTCTTTATACTTTTTGCTCCTCTCCATCCAGCCTCAGAAAGACATGCTTACGACATCAATGATATCACTTTGGACCAAGGTCTCTTGTGTCTGCCTCCTGGTTGTTGCATGTATTTGGAAGGTGGTGCAAAAAGTCACTGCGACGGCCGGGGTTTGAACCCGGGTCTCCTCCTGGCCCTTTTGCAGCTTGAAATGGGAGGGAGGTGAGTTATACCACTACTCCACCGACGCTGGTTTTAGCTGATGTGGTTCGGCCTGATGTTGGACTGGCCTGTGGTGGTATGGGCTAGCTGCCTTCCCTCGGAAGGTTACTTGCTGTAGTCGAAACTGCAGGCATGGATCACAACAAAGAGAGCGTGCCCGGCAGCAAAGTAGTGAAGCCTGCCCAGTACAAACACCCCATTGCTCCTAAACAAGTACAGGCCATCATAACTCACATTCCTAAAACGACAAGTCACAGAATCTATGTTCTAGACTGGAGGACCTCGCTGGAGAACATGGATATCTCTCAGTGACAAACACATATAGACCAAACAGGCCTGTGAGCCAGCTGCTCATAACCGACATGTCTCGCCTCTCCACCCAGGCACCTGATATAGTAATTGGGGGCAGCATGAATTAATAATCCCCGGCAGTCCATTCAGAAAAGATGTAAAGCAAAAAACACATCCTTTTAAAATCAGTACATGTGAGAATGAGTGCTGGTCAGTCACGAGCGTTGGATTAGGTAACCAGGTTGGCTATGACGGCAAACCGTCTAAGTGGGATGTGGAGTCGGGGCAGCTCCGCCCAGCACCACCTCGCTCTCGCTCTCACTATCACAGCACTCACTCTGACATTGCTATCTTCATCATATCCTTCCTTCCTATCCAATACAACTGACCCATGCTCATTGAATCATGCACAACCAAGAAGAAATGGAAGCTATCCAGTCTTGATGGAGGAGACACACCTGACAGACTCCCACGCCACCCGTTCCCAGCACAATGCTCTCCTTCATAGCCGGCCGCATCCCAAGAACCCCCATCTCACACCTGGAAAGCATATCCCTCGACCGCGGCCGTTCCGCAGCCGAGTTCAGACCGCCCACGGACCGCTACCTTGTCCTCAACCGCCTCCCACAAGCAGTATCAGACCATGTGGCCGCACAGCTGGGCTTACCACACGCCGGAGCGACCTCGTCGCTCGCCCCGCCCCTGCACCGCCACCTCTGGCAGGATGAGATCTTTCACGTCATCAAGGGCACGGCGAGGTTCACCCTCGGCACCGACGGGACCCGCAGCAGCACGGAGAAGCTTGCCTCGGCGGGGGAGGTGGTTGTCATCCCGAGGCGGACGGCCCATACGTTCTGCAACGCGAGCGAGAAGGATGAGCTGGTGCTGGAGTTTGTGCTGAACCCGGCCTCCCGGGATACGGATGAGGCATATTTCCGTGAGTAGCTTGCTGTCTGCCTTTTAGCCTTTCACTCCCTCCTCGGAACACAAGGGGCGGGACATATCTCCCCAGGCTGAGTAACACCTTGTTTACTTGATTTCGGACAGGCAATGTCTGGGGTTATCGAGATGACTGCAAGAACGCCGGCGCGAAGCCGAGCATCTTCCAGGCTTTGTTGTTCATGCACCGTGGTGGCGTCGCAAAGGCTCTACCCGGCCCTGAGGGCATTTCGATAGTCCTAGGCATGCTGCTCAACTACCTTGGTGGAGTTTTAATTGGCAAGTGGCTGCTCGGCTACTCAGGATGTTACCACGAGTACTATCGCCCGAGCTCCCATTAACAGATGACGGCATCTGAGACACATCTTTCGGGTGCAATGCCAAGCCACGTAGATCTGGTATCATCCATCGAGGGATGAATCCTCGTCTTTCGCATGATCATACGTAGCTTGTATTGGTTAATATTCCTATTCTGATGTTAGTACTGGACTTATGGGCCGGTGCTCCCTCTGTCGACTTTGGCTATGTCAACCGAACTGGTCGGGCCTCATGCTGCCATTGAGAAGGGAACACTCTGTTCACATACTGTGCAAGTCATTTGGACGAAACAAAGTTGTCACGAGTATGTTCTTAGTTATAATAAGATCAACTATCCAAATGCTCCAAAAAGTTAGGGGTATTCGAAGGCGAAGTGGTACCAGAACCCAATGTGCTCGCTCGCTTGCTCGGTTCAGTGTGCCCGTTGTATCAAGCCCGAACCATGCCGACAAACCATGCTTGATCATGTTCCATCCAAGATTGTCGTATCCCATCATATCCATTTCATCCCTTTCGTATCCATCGAGTCATGTCCTGAAATCAATCCATCGTAAGCTCGTCACTTCAGTTGCCCTTCAGCTTCTTCCACCAGCTGCTCGCGCTGCTTCTAGGCGTCGCAGTGGCATATGCGTCCCCAACATAGCTATGTCTTTTCCTCTCCCCGCTGCCATCACTGCCCCCAGCCCTCTCTTCCCTCCTCTTCCTTCGCCTGCGCTCGCCATCCTCGTCGCCCACTTCTATGTCGACCACCCCATCGCCGTACTTCCTTCGCCGTCTCCGCTCGTGGCGGGCGGCCGCGTCATCTATGTCATCCATGGCTTCGTTGGGAGCCTCCGCGTCTTCGGGTGGTGGGCCGGCATCACTGTGATCCTTAACCCAGCTTGACGTCCCGGAATACGGCCACGGGTTGGGGTTCGGTTCAGTTTTCCGGAACAGCTTGTCTAAGCCATCGGTGTGTCGCCGTGAAAGCTTGGGTGGGCGGCCCGTATCGTCATCTGCGCGCTCGGTGCGGCGACGCGACGACATCTTGCCGTCGGCCGTGTCACGAGCAGCACGTCGCTCAGCCCGGCGGCGACGGCGCTCTTCGTCGTCATCGGCGTGCCGACGTTCGGGCTCTCGGTCGCTCTCGGCGGCGGCACGAGCTTTGCGTCTTTCACGCCGCGCAGCCCGCCTGGCTTCGTCGTCTTCGACGGCGGTCTCGCCGTTGGCCGCAGCATGCTCGCGCTCCTGTTGGCGCTCAAGCCGCTTCTGTCTCCTGCGCTCCTCACGGGCTGCCTCCTTTTCCTCGGCGGCTCTGCGCTCCTCCTCTTGACGCGACTTGGCTGCGCGTCGCTCAGCGCGCCGCGCCTCCCGTTCGTCCTCTTCCTGTTTTCGGCGCTTCTCGCGGCGGGCCTCATCCTTGGCACGGCGTGAGTCCTCCGCCTCCTTATCGGCAGCCTCTCTTTCGGCTCTGCGCAGGCGACGAGCAGCCTTCCGTGCCTCAGCGTCCACGTCCGTCGCCGCACCCCCGTCCTCGGCGTCTGTGTTGTGGTGCGTGTTCCGTCGGCGCAACTCGGGTTTCGGGTCAGTTTTCGGCGTTGATAGTATCCCACCAAACAGGCCTCCCAAGCCCTTCTTGGTAGATCCGCTCGTATTCGACCGCCGAAGGCCAGGCGGCGGAGTTGCGTCTGCCGCGTCAACCATGACAATGTCGTCATCTTCACGTGGATATTGCTGTTTCAATGCCTTGTCAGTCTTCTGCTGGTCGCAACACATGTATGCTGGCAGTTGACGGCTTACCTTGTGCCTCCGGCGCGAGGACTTGTCGGGACTTGACTCCATGGCATCGTTGGCGCCGACCATGACGATGTCATCGTCTTCAACTGCCCTCGAGCTCTTCTTGCGTTTGCTGCTGGACCTTCCCAGGGAATCACCGATACCCACGCCTAGGATCTTGGCCGCCTTGGAGCTCATCGTGGGCACTTCGTCCTCGGGTGGCGGCGAGACGATACCGCTAGGCACATCGAATGAGCTGCGCCGTGACGACTTGCCCTCCTTGTGGCGCTTTTCGCGTGTTGACATGGATCGGGAAATCGGGGGAGTGCTGTTGAACACGCTCATGAGCTTGGGCCGGACTGGTGTCTCCTTGGCCATATCCTTGACGCGCTCGCTGCGCTCTGCCTTGTCCGACGAGGAACCCGGGGCCGACAGCTTCTCCTCCTTCTCGGGCGAGCGCGACTTCTTCTCCCGTCTAGGCTCCTCGGGTGCCTTAGACTTAGAGGACTTCCTTTCCTTGCCGCTCGGCGTCGACGCGGACCACATGCCCCAGCTCGAGCCGCCGTCGCGATTGATCTTGGCCCGCTCCTTCTTGCCCTCCTTCTTCGGCTCATCCACGACCTCAGGCGGTGGTGAGAGAGGTGCGTCGGGGACAGCAGGAGGAGGAGGCGGCGGCGGCGGCACGGAGGCCGCGTCGTCGGTCTTTGACTTTGACTTCTTGCTCTTCTTGACCTTGGGAGACATTTCGATGACCTCAACTATATCATCCGGGAGCTGCTCATCGTCCTCGAGCGGGAAGCTTCCTGGGATTTCCGCGGCTCTGCTCTTGGACTTCTTCTTCTTTTTGCCGTCTTCGACCACTGGTTCCACCGGTGGGGGTGGTGGCGGCGGCGGGATAGCGTCAGCAACTGGAGCAGGAGGTGGCGGCGGGATGGTGGCCTCAAATGCCTTTAATCTGTCAGCAATCTTGCCACCCACGGACTTTCGGCCCTTCATGAGTGCTGGTGATGGGGTAGAGGCTGGCGCGCTGGTAGCTATGTCAAGGTCATGGTGATCGGCCTCGCCCCCAAACTGCGTCTCTGGCCTGGGTCGCGACGATGGGTACGTGTCCTGCCAGGCAGACCAGGCACCGGCTACCACATCCTTGGGCGCCGAGTTCTCGAGTGCGGCGCTACCGCTCGTGGTAGCTTCGAGAAGCTTGGATGACTCAGCATGTGCAATCTCGGCTGGGGACCGACAGATTTGAACATGAGAAACTGAGATGAAGACCAGGACGCCAACAATGGGCGTTGGTGTTGTGGAAATTGGAAAGTGCCGGGGTAGGTGGGCAGGGAGGCAAGGGGGGTTACAATAGACATGCACTTACAGCTTCAGCCCCAGGACTCTTGCCCTTTTTGGGCTTAGGCGACTTCTTGGATGCACCCCAGAAATCGAAGGGATCCACCTCCGCCGCCCTTGCCGTGGGCTTTGTGGGGGAGGACAGGAACTGGTCCAGTTCGTCCAGCTGATTCGCGTCCAGCTTGGCCAGGTCCTTGTCGAGGTCGTCGTCAGCCTTGGGGCCCTCCGCCGCCGCAGCCTCGTCGACGGGCGCACTGGCCGCTTCCGCAGCCTTGTCTCGAGCTTTCTTGTTGGCGCGCAGCAGGTCGTACTTCTCCTTGTCCTTCTTGGGCAGCTTCCTCCCGCCGTCCTTCTTCCTCTGCAGCTCCTGGAGCTCGGCCTCCTCCTTTTCGATTTCCTGCTGGCGGGCAAGCTCCTCAGCCTCGCGTGCAAGCCTCTCTTCCTCGTCTCGTGCGGCCTGTTCGGCAGCCTCCTGGGCAGCCTTCTCGTCCGCGCGGGCCTGGCAGCTGGCAGACAGCTTGTCATACTTCTCCTTGTCCTTTTTGGTGAGTTTCTTGCCGGAGTCCTTCTTGGCCTGCAGGACGGCCAGGTCGGCCTCCTCCAGCGCGATGGCATCGATAGCTGCTTGCTTCGCCTCCTCTTCCTGCCTGGCTAGCTCTTCAGCCTCGCGGGTCAATCTCTCTTCTTCGGCCTTGGCTTCGGCGGCGAGCCGCTCCTCCTCTGCGATTCTCTCCTTCTCTGCCGCTTCCTCGGCCTCGCGCTTCTCGCGCTCTTTCTGCTCCTTCTCGGCCTTCTTCTTCTCCTTCTCCAGCTTCTCGAGGTCCTTCTTGCTGAGCTTGGGCTCTTTGGACGACTTTTTGGAGTCTTTGTCGGACGACTTGGACTTGCTCCTACTCAATTCCGTAGAGCCGCTCGGGTCGTCCCATGCATCGCCGGCGTCTTGTGCGTCGACTTCTGTTTCTGTCAGATCCATACTTGGAGGTGTAGGTGCTGGTGGTGGGGGCTGCGTGGCCAGGGCGTTCTTACGAGAACTCTTGTCCTTTTTGTCAACGCCAAAGGTCGACCAAAAGTCGTCTCCACCCATCTTGTCCTTGGTATCGCCCATGAAATCTGCCCTGATCGGGTCGTCAATCACCTCAGCGGGGCTATTCTTGGACTTCTTCTTGGAGCTGGTACCAAAGCTCCAGAGGTCGTCAGCTGGCGTCTGCACGTCCTTCTTCTTCGGCTTGCTCCAGCCAAAGTCGAAAGCGTCCGCCTCAGGAATAGCGGATGGCGCGTCTGGGACTGCTGGCGCGTCACCAGTACCGCCAAACTCGATCAGAGGGCTTGACTTGTCTTTCTTCTTGGACTTCTTGGAGCTGCTCAGTCCCCAGTCCATCCAGTCGTCACCAGCGCCGTTGTCGTCGGCTGGATCGTCGTCGGCCCAGGAGAAACCTTTGGAGGCCTTCGGCTCGTCTGGCTTGGCCTCGTTCTCGGCGTCTTCTTTGAGGAGTTCTGCAGCCAGCTTCTCAGCTTCGGCTGAGGCGCGGTCTTGTGCTCGGAATTCCAACTCGGAGAGACGGTCTTTCTCAGACTTCTTGAGCTTCTTTTTGGACTTGAGCGAGGCGATCTCGGCCTCCTCGGCTTCAATCTCCTCACGGCGCTTCCGCTCCTCGAGTTCCCGGGCTTCTTGTTCGGCCTTCTCGCGGGCGAGTCGTTCGTCTTCCTCGGCTTTCTCTGCGGCCCGTCTGGCTTCCTCGTCGCGCTGGTCTTTGCGGTCTTGAAGCTCCTTGAGCCGAGCCTTCTCCGCCTTCTTGAGCTTGGCCTTGGACAGGAGATCCGTAAGCTCACTCTCCTCGGCGGCGACTAAGGCGTCTTGTGCCGCGGTCTCGTCAATGGGAGCATCGTCCAAGACAGGGCCACTGTCAGCGGCGCCGTCGGCTGGTGGTTCGGCACTGTCAGGAGTCGGCTCAGACGCGGCTTTAGCAGCGGCTTCGTATTCTCGCTGGTCCTTGTTATCCTGGAGCTCCTTCAGGCGTGCCTTTTCCGCCTTCTTGAGCTTTGATTTGGATAACAACAACTCGAGCTCGAGCTCCTCTTCCTCGATGAGTCTTGTGGCCGAATCGTCGCCCTCATCTGGGATTGGCTCCGCGGTACCGCCACCAGCTGGTGCATCCTCGGCTGGTGGTGCACTCTCGTCGACTGGATCTGGAACGGCGGCGTCTGCTTTGGCTGCAGCGTCCTGCTCCCGCTTTTCCTTGTTGTCTTGCAGTTCCTTGAGCCTAGTTTTGTCGGCTTTTTTGAGCTTCGACTTGGACAACAACAGCTCAATCTCGAGCTCTTCCTCCTCGATGAGCCGCGCGGCCTCGTCCTTGTCGGCCTGTGCACCGGCGTCGTCCACGGAGGTTGGGGCCGTTTCGTCGCTCTTGGACTCGTTGCTGTCTGCGCCACTCTCTGGATTAGGTTCGTCTGGCTGAGCAATTTGGGCTTCGCGGCAACGCAGGTCGGCATTTTCCTCGAGGATGCGGAGGCGCTCCTTGTCCGCGCTTTTCAGTTTCTTCTTGGCTCGGAGCTGGGCCATCTCTTCCTCCTCCTCCTGAACGATTTTGGACCTCTCATCGGCTTCAGCTTGTGCAGCTGCAGCCTGCGCGGCGTCGGCTTCGGCCTGTGCGGCAGCGGCCAGTTCTTCCGCCTCGCGGGCCCGACTTTCAGCCCGGTCCTCAAGTTCTTGAAGCCTGTCCTTGTCCGCTCGTTTCAGCTTCTTCTTTGACCTCAGCTCGGCCATCTCGTCCTCTTCTTCTTGGGCAATTCTGGCCTTCTCGTCCGCTTCGGCCTGCGCGGCGTCATTTTCAGGCACGGGATCTTCAGCTGGGCCCAAGTCCCCTGCTGGGGCATCAGCGGATTCAGGGGCGGCGTCATCTTGTGCGTTGCTCCCGCCGGCTGCTGCCTTTTCCTCGGCTTCTCGAAGGCGTTCGTCGGCGCGGTCTTCAAGAACTCGCAGGCGATCCTTGTCGGCCTTTTTCAGCTTCTTCTTTCCCCTAAGCTGTGCCATCTCCTCCTCTTCCTCCTGGATGATCCGCGCCTTTTCGTCTGCCTCGGCTTGGGCATCATCGAGGGGAGCGGAGCCATCAGCCGGGTCCACGTCTGCGAGCGCCCCTGCGTCATCAAGCATATCAGCAGTGTCACCACTCGCGGGCTCGGCAGTCTTGGGCGCTGCCGCCTCCGCTGCCTTGGCCGCTTCCTCGACTTTGTCGGTCAGGACTTTGTACCTGTCCGTCTGCTTTTTGGTCATTTTACTGCCGATGTCCTTCTTGGTCTGTAGTTTTGCAAGCTCGGCTTCCTCGTCTGGAGTCAGGGCTGGCTCCGGCTGTTTATCACTGGCGTCTGGAGCATCAGGTGCTTCCGGTAGGGGCTCGTCCTGTGCTGCTGGTGACTGTGACTCTTCTACGACAGTCACCTTGCCCTTTTTCTTCTTCTGCAGGATCGATTTGTTAAACCCATGTACGTCAGGAAGCAGGCTTCGCCATCACGGAGAATGAACACAAGAGCCACTTACATCCTTCTTGGTCGAGGACCAACCCCATATGTCGTCAGCGGCCTCCTCGGCCGGCTTCTCTTCTTCCTTAGGCGCTTCGTCCTTTTTGTTGTTTAGGCTGCCCCAAAAATCATCATCGCCCGTCTTAGCTTTAGGCACGCCCCAAGAGAATGCGCCGACATCTTTCGTGTCAGACGACTTGCTGCCTCCTAGAAAATCGAAGCTGTTCGCATCCTTGGAACCGTCGTCCTCGCCGAGAGCCCCGAAAGAGAATGTGGAAGTCTCCTTCTTCTTTGGCTTCGGGCGATTGATGCCCCAAGGGCTGTCGTCAACCGGGTATTCCGTTTTCTCTTCTTGAGCAGGCTTGTTGCCCTCGGTCTGTGACCCGGTGAGACCTCCCCAGCCCCAGCTGCCGCCACCCCAGCCGGACGTCCAAGCGCTGATTCCCGTTTTCGGTTTGTCGGTCTTTGGGCTTAGGCCGAAATCTAGGCTGGTTGCACCCCCCGAATCGTCCAGTCTGATCTCGTGAAAATCGGTAGACACCGGTGGTACCTCTGGCAGGCCGAAGGCGTCTGCGGACTTGTCCTTGTTCTTCTTCTTCTTGCTGCCGACGGTAGAGAATCCCCAGATGTCGTCAGGGTCGGCTTCGGCGCCGTCCTTGTCGTCGTCTTTCTTGCCGCCGTCATCTCCTCCACCATCGCCGCCTGCGTTGCCGCCTGCGCCCGCATCGCCGCCGTTTGGATCCTTGTTGCCGTCGCCGCCCTCCTCGGTGCCATCCCCGTCCTTCTTGTCGTTTTCGTCCTCAAGCCAGTTGAAGGACGTCGTCTGCTTCTTCTTTTTCTTTCCTGCGGCTTCAATGAAGCCCTCATCTGACCCGAAATCGATCAGATCCATGTTCGGGTCGGCCAGCAGATGGACATCGCGGTCATCACGTCGCCGTCGGCCTGCTTGGGAGCTCGGCAATGGTGCGTCACGGTCCTCGGGGCCCAGGCGGCGTACTTGAGCCGTCGAATCTGTGCAGCTGATGTTGCGCAAATGCACAGGTGGTTCCGAATCGTCGATGGGCGGGGCTGGCAGGCGTCGGGTGCGCGACCATCTCGGCGAGCAGAAGTCAGGGATGATGAGTGGGTTGGTCCGGCAGTCTTTTGAACTGTGGGAATGCTATAGAGACCACCAGTCAGTATAAGCTTCGGGAGGGGCCAGTCGCATGGTCGAACTTTAGACGGCCGCAAAGCTAGTTCAACGGGGCAGCGCTGGGCACCGGCACCAGCCTAGGAGAGAAGCGGTCTCCAACTCCGGGCACCAGCACCATGCAGTACACGGCCGCAGCGCGAACCAGATATTCGGAACGCTGAATCAAGGAACGAACCAGGCCGTGCCCGCGACGAGACAGAGACCGACGGTGCGCGGTAATTAAGAAAGCCCCGAAATAACAGGGGGAACTCACGGGTGAACATCGCAATTGAATCCACGCCTCAGAGATGAGACTCAGTTGCGATTGTAATCGTGTGTCGAACTGGCCATTCCTCCTACATCCAAGTCCTCCACCCTGACGAGTAGCCTCAGAGAAACTCGGAGCCGCATGCCAGCCATCGCTTGCGGCGAAAGCTAGGACCTCGGCCGCGGCCATTCTGAATGTCGGAGGAACTGGGCGCGCGATGTCCTCGGGTTGTAAAACTCATGAGTGGCTTGCTGCGCAGAGGCGTGCCAGCTGTAAAGAAGTCGGATTTGCAGCGACGGATCTGACAAGTTCCAGACAGGACTACTTTTCGTGCGCTGCTTGGTCGACCGGGCGGCGCAGGCAGATGACGATTTGAGAAGCGCTGGTTCGCGAGATGTGTCTCTGGATCCCGATGGGTCGGTTCATGCAAGGAGGGCGAGAGAGAATGTAAGTAAAGGGGGCCAATGAGTCGTTGCGATGGCGAGGGAGGGGCCTCTCTTGCTCGGGACTGGCGTGCTGGGGGCAGGTTGTGTAACCCAAGGAGCTGTTACTCTTGCATATCCTCCTGGCCTGCAGCTCAGCTTCCCCGTCGCGGAGGGTGTCGAAATATGACGGCGCTGAGAGCCGATCGCGAATAAGGAGCCAGGAGTTGTGGCAATTCGAAGGAGGGCAAAAAGTTCGAGGGTGACGAGTTCATGCGTGGCAGGAGAGAGACGAGAAAATGCGCCAGACCCGTTGGACCCTAATCCCTGGCCGTAGGGATAGACGGTAATGGGTGGCAGGTAGGGGTGTCTCAACTTCCAGAATGTGTGACGGGCTGACCGACAATTAAGGTCTGTAAGTGGATGTGCAGAGTACCAGAGTACCAGAGTACCAGAGTCGCAATAGGCGGCGCACAATGAGATTTTCGTAGTTGTGCGACTGTCAGCTACTGGCTGGCCCTTTCTTGTCTCGTCCAGATGTGCCCTGGTCTTATTCTGGCGACAGGTGGGGAGGGGCGACGAGAAAGAGAATGGCAGGATTGAGAGCAGGAGAGGCCATCACATCGCAGCGCCGTCTAAGAATGATGATAGCTGGACCGGGAGCGGCAGCGCATGACGGGCGAAATATAGACACCCTCCCAAGAGACCTCGGGACTGCAGGGCGCGGACAGGGCAGGGTGGTGTCTTTTTTGATTTGGATGGCTGGGGCAGGCTTCATTGGTCTCGAGGTGTCGCACCTGCCAGACAATCTTTGGAACCCTGGTCCGTCTTCCGCACTACGGCCCCATCCAGCACCTCGAGCACCGGACTGTCTGTCTGCATACGCTCGTTGACCACACCATCTTTCCTTTTTCCCACTACACCTATCACATCCACAATATCAATCATTTCTTCTCTTGCCCCCAGGCTACCCGATTGCGGCCGACCAGAAGAGGCCTGCACGCATGTGAGCTGTAGAATGCCCAGCGTTTAATCATGAGATCGGATATTCGCACCCACCAAAACGGAGGGTACACCCAAGGCCCCAGGGCAAATCTATGAGATAATTCCTAGTAAGGGTGTACTGTACCCTCCGTTTTTGCTGGTGCGAATATCCGATCTCTTAATCATTGGGCCAATGCGACTGACTGCCGTGAAACATGTAGCTGGCCATCAACGCTCTTGTTCTGCCCGTGCCGCTGTTCGCGAAACAAACAACCAGGCGAGTGCTAGCTCCCACGTCTGTGCTCCCACCCACCGGCCCGCGCTTGATCACGGGGAAGTGGGAACTCATGATCATCACCAAGGCCCGCCAGCACGAGTGTTTCAAACGATCTGGGAGGCAAACGGATACATAGATAGGGCTGGCAGATCCATTCAGACTGCCAGGCCCGCCAGGCATCTTCTTCCAGCTGGTCTGCTGGTCCTGTCCCATCCAGCCCACTTATCCATCCATCCATGCCATCCGTCCATCCATCTATCTACACTATTCCTTGGACGGGAGTCACCGTGACATATCTACCCCTCCAAAGTGGACACGCGAAGTGGATTCGGCAGGGATTCTAATGGCATACCTACCCTGGGGCTAGTACAGTATCGTGAGGCCACAGCGGGACAGCCCAGTGGGTGTCAAGATGCATCTCCCTTCTCAGCCTGCACCTGTACCTGCACACTGAGCGACTGATCGTGTCCAACAATGGTCACCGGCCCGCTGCATCCCGAACCTCATCTCGGCTACAGCTGGACTCGAACGGTGGTATTCTGGCTAAGGTCCCAGACCCAAACGCCATAGGACCCTGTGCCGGAACGCAGCGAGCTACTCAGTGAGCTAATCTTGCATGCGGAACAATGCGACATCGAGGCCCTGCAAACCATTGCCACCTTCTCCTGCAGTCGCCGCTCGGGAGCTAGCATTGACTTGCATTGAATCATTCGAGCCGGAGCTGCAGCCCAACTGCCAGACTGCCTGGAAGTGGCATCGCTTCGCCCTCACCGCCATCTCCTCTGCACGCCGCTTGTCGCGCTGGCAGAACAAGACCAGCACTAGGATGAAATTTCTTCTGGTCTGCCTCTGGGCCTACTCTTTCAAGAACAAGACACGCTCTTACCCTCTGTCGTGTCGTGTCGTGTCGTGTCGTGTCGTGTCACGCCTACGTTACGGCGGTGAAGGCTCATCATGCCGCGAGACTGCATTCGGGTCTGTTTAGGTTCGAACATGGCGACACAGCTGAACCGTAAGGTACCAACGCATGAGCGAGCATCGTCAGCTTCGCCGTCCTCTCTTTCTGTACTGCATTGCATGCCTGGGCCCATGGACCGGGCGACCCACTCTCCATGAGTCTACCGACAACCGATGTCCAGTTATTCCCCTAGATCTTTGGGCGGGCGAGATGACCAGACAACTATGTGGAAACTGAGGTTCAATGGGACCTGCAGCATCGGATAGTTGTTCCTACGCCCCAGCTTTCTGTATCCGTATTCGAACGCGGCGGAAGCTGCCCGCTCGTCTAGAGGTTGCGGCCGCTTTCTCACCGACGGCTGTCCGTAGCGTCAGAGGAAACCCGAGTGCGCCGACGAAGCCAAGGTCAGGGCTTCCGGACGTCCACAAGCCATAATCCCTCTAAGATTAGGCAGATGCACTCGCGTCTTAAGCTCACAGCTGCGCTCCACCTCGAAGTTGAGAGACAGCATGGCTTTGAAGCTTGTCCCGGCTCCCCACCGCGCCGGAAATTCATAGCAGCTCCTCCGCCCAATCCTACGGCGCAGCAATGGCGGATAGAGCCAAATATAGGCCCTCAGGCCTGTTTCAGGGTCCAATGCTGACATTACTGGCGCTCTGTCACAACCATTTCCGCGAGGTCAAAGCGGGTGACAGAAGCTGTCAACCGCCAACGGCAGTGCTCGGTTCTGACGACTCACTTTTCAGGTGACATTGAGAGGAGCCGGAGCGACGGACCCACGAGCAAGGCCGCCGGCTGGGCCATATTCAGCCGCAACAAACACAGCCGCCAACCGCCTGCTGGATCTCAAGACTCGGGACTACTTACCTGCTCATCGTCACATTACTCTGGCCATTCAACTCTGTACACTATTATTCCTCGCAAAATTTCCGACATCGTGTGAGAAACGTAGATCAGGGTTCGTTTCACTAAAATTTGCCTGCGGTAGGAGACTTCCCGTCACCTCAAACAGAGCCAGCTCGGCCACTGTCGAAGCCGCCCACAGAGACAAAACTTTCAACCGCACAAAGAGCGTCTTGCCTACCCACTTCCCAGCCCAGGTCCACCCATACTATGCCAGCTGAATAGCAGCACCGAGTCCCAAAACTATACGGCCCATTTCAAGGACTGCACAGTTTTCAGGAAATCAATCTGATCGCACATACGCTGCAGTCTCTATACTGGCGCATTGCACCCCTTCATTGTGCCACAGTCTTAGAGCCGTGCCACTGTAAAGATGCCAGTATCTCACATGATAGAGCTGCATTTCCCTCTGCCGGCCTACTTATCTCCCGACCTTGTCATACAGCACCTCCAGGCTTACGAGCCGCTCATAACACCACATCCGTACCTGTTACGGTACAACCGGCGGTCCGTGGATGAAATTGAAGTTACATCAGATCCATTTTTCACAGAAGACGGCGCCAGGATCGAATGCTACGAAGTCGTCGAGCGTGTCGTCATCGTCCCCCTCTTTGGCCTTTACAAGGACATCAAGATCCCGGCCACTTTTCAATCCATCCCGGCCGGGGTGCGGTGCCGCGCGGACGCACAGGGCGGCGTTCGTGTATGGTCCACCTACGAGGTTCAGCGGCGGGATCTCGGTGCTGAGTTTGAGCGGGCCGGCCGGGCCGACTCGGACGGGGTCGCGAGGGACGACCTCCACGACATCGTGGACGGCGCCGGGCTCAGCTCCCCCGGTGCCGGGGAGTGGGAGCTAGTTGAGTACGCCAGGGTAGAGTGCAACGCCATTGTCAAGCCCTTCGTCGTCAGGAGCTTCGAGTCTGCGCACCGCGATCTCTGCCAGAGGGTCATCGATGAGCTGAAGAGGAAGGCTAGCGAAGACCATATTACGCAGGCACAGTCGCATTTCGTGACACCCACTTCACATGTTGTGTCTTAGATTGAAGATGGTCTAGGGATGGGATGACTGGCAGATCAGATTATATGAGGGCAAGCGTTTTAGGTGTTTAGGCGTTTGGCAGGAAGGGAGCTCGGGTCTCGTTTACATTGGCCAATATTCGAGGTTAGGGGAGGTACTTGTCACTCATATGTATGTGTATATTTGCAAATGTGGCTAAAAGGATGTGTTACATCTGGGCTGGGGTCCATTGATAGCATCACCAAGTGCATTTCTGGTAGCACTAAGCACGATGAAAGATCAGCTGGGTAAGTGTGGTCAGAGTCGTTTCGTCGCCATCATTAAGTCACATATTGTGGCTACCGAGAGTGAGCCAACTGAGTCAAGTAAACATCACTTTCTCGTAAATATGAGCCATCAACAAGTCTTGAATGGTGATCATTGTTTGTGTGGAGAGCCCGGCCTAGGTAACGGTCGCACATCTGAGACCACAAAGTCTCAAGCATGTAGGTACTAACTGAAATCAACATGTATCTAAGCCGAGCCGAAACCCGTGAAGCATGTTGAGAACAGCCAAAGACGCAGCCACGGGGAAAGCTAGAGCATGTAGCATAACCACGTGCAGATACGACATGACACCAGTTTCAGCCCTATTACTTTGAGCTCCGGGTCCTTACGCAATAAACGCCTCTCGTCACATGCAAACAACAGCACCTTGCTCCATTCTGAATACGATGTATTGTTATCCTCGAAGAGAACCTTCAAAAGTGACGCATCGTACCTATAGCGTATAGACCAGCTTTGTTCCGCTCACTTTGCCATTTTTCAGGTCCTCCAACCCCTTCAACACACCCCCAAGGCCCGCCCCGCCCTGGTTCACCGACGTCCGGGCAACCCTGAACTTTCCCTGCGCCAGCAGGTCCCGGCTGAGGTCCCAAAACGCTTTTCCGAACTCCCTGTCCTGTGGCTTAGCGGGATAATCCCGTCCACCGCGCGTGAAAGCCTCGCCAAAGACCGTATAGCCCATTGTGAATCCACCAGAGACTTGAGGGTTAACAGCCTTCACCGCCTCATCCTTGACGGGGAGTAGGGCACCATAGACTCCTGGCTGGGAGTCGCTCATTGCCGCCGCAGATATCTTGGTCGACTCGGGCGTGGGCGAGCAGTCCCAAGCGAGCGTGAGGTTGTTGTCGGTGTGGGCCTTGATCTCCTTGGCCAGTTCCTCGGCCGGAGTGTGGTAGTCAAATACGGCGTCTGCTCCCAGAGACTTCAGGTAGTCAAAGTTGTGAGGCGAGGAGGTGGTGAGTACGGTGAGACCGGACAGCTTGGCAAATTGGATGCCCAAGATCCCGGTCGCGGTGCTTCCCCCGTTGATCAGAATAGATTTGGGTGTGGAGAGCGGGCTCGTCGGAAGAGGAAGCTTCAAGAACTGGTACAGGCCCTGGCCGACTGTTGTGATGCCAACGCCGAGAGTCGCAGCGTCTTCGAAGCTTACATTATCCGGGATGGTGAGCAGTACATCAGCATTTGCAATGACATAGTCCCCAAAGGCCCCTCTATCAGCGTCAATCCTGTTTCAGTGATGTTAGAACCCTGCTTTCAAATAATTCTTGGACAGTGGTTACGTAGTAGGTGGTCCTAGCCATGCTTTGTGTTCCTTGTGCACGACACGGAGACTCCATGGACACAATTTGACAAATCTAATGGCGTTCCCATTGCGAGAGGGTATATCACTCACCCTCCATGCGCCATTCCGCTTACGCGGTCACCTTTCTTTAGGGCCTTCGTCACGCCGGAACCGACTTCCTCGATCACTCCTGCGTAGTCGCACTGCCGCAGGTTAGTCGTGTGTTCATGCATAGACGCCCTGAGGGCTTGCAAAGGAACTGCTGATACATACACCTATTCTCGTGCCCGTAGCGTCGCCGCTGTAAATGGACTTCCAATCTGTCGGATTCAAACCTAATGCCTTAACCTTGACAAGAACATGGCCCTCGCGAGGGCTTGGAACGGGCACTTCTTTGACTGCGGCTTCCCCCTTTCCGACGCATACTATGGCTCTGCTCGCAGATGACATTGTGTTCGTACAAGGAGTTTAACGGTTGATGCAGTACCTGGACAAACAAAGTTGACGATGGGGTGGCGGGTCACACAAAGTAAAACAATTCGGACTAAGCTGGGGGTATCTCCGCTCGCTAAAAGTGACGCAATCTATCATCCCAAAAACCTTCAATGTCTCAATGTCCCGCCGATTACAAACCTCTCGCTCTTCAACACTGCGGCGACTCGATTACAAATCCACCCCCCATTTTATCCGCAACGAGCTGCCTCCCCACATCAACGCTGACTGGAAGCTTTTGCCTACAGCCGTAAGAGGAAAATCACTGGCTCCTAGTTCCTGCAGCTATGCTTTGGAGAAACAAGTCTTTGCACAGTAGGTCCGGTCACTTAGATCGGATGGATGCATTCAAATGACCGTGAAAATCGCGACACGCCTGAAACTCCATGCAAGTCACATCCATTATTACCACAATACCACCACACCTTCGGAAATTTTACGATCATTCAATAGAGCTCCTATAGCTTGCATGATTCTTGTTTATTAGATATTTTCCATAGACTGTCTGTCTAGAGGTTGTCCCATAGGATGTTGTCCCGGGCAGATGCGGTGGCCGCGCAGCGGACACCCGAGTGAAGCTCGTTTTTTCCATTGGCACAAATTACAGAACAAAATACATAATCAACCTCTATACCTCCATTATTAGTGGAGACACTGCAGGACACCAGGCTGCAACTCCTCTAGTTTCTGGCAGAGCGTCTGCCAGACATGTGCAGCTCTTTTATCGTCCAGGGCAATGGGCGCATACGCCTGGACGGCACCAGCCCGCATATACAGCCCATGTGTCTTCATTCCCGCCGACGCAGCCTGGACTACCAGGCGAGAACCTTCCTCAGCGGTGCGAGCCGTGATATACTCGAAGATTTTGAAGATGATCCTGGTGATGCCCCTTAGGTCTCCGGAAAGCCCTGTCTTGCAGAAACACGGATCGACAGAGTTGATGACAATCGGGCGAGAGTCCGCGGCGGTGCTTGGAGCGATTGTGTTACAGAGTCTTCTTATAATGTACAATTGTAGTAGCTTTGAGAGGTTATATCTTTATCGCGACACAATCGGTCAGAGCAGTAATGGAGCCAAGACGTGTTAGGAGGGCTGTTTCTTACTGGTTCATTCCATTGAAATGCGACTCATCTTTGAACCAACTGAAAATATCTTGGTCGTGTGTCTCGGGGTACTTCGCCACATCGTATAAGGCTGAAGTTACGATTGTCAGGTGTGGCGTGGTCTCAAACTGACTGGCCGTCTTCTTGAGCTTCGGGATCAGCTGTAACGCGAGCAAGAAAGTCCCAATGTCGTTGACAGCGAGTGTGCGCTCGGTGTCGTAGACGACCTTAAATCCGACGTTGCCAATTCCAGCATTGCTGATAAGTGTATCTAGTCGAGGAAGGGCATCGGCCTGATCAACGAAGCTCTTGATTGATGCAGGTGACTCGAGATCGAGCTGCCACACCTGGATGAGATGATGTGAGCAATTCAAGAGATTCTCAACCTCTGATTTGGTCGCTTTGCCTTGGGACAGGCTGCGGCAGCCAAGAATGACCTTGCTGGCACCCAAGCTGATTACATGTTTAGCAATTTCCTTGCCTATACCTCCATTCGCGCCGGTGATAATGACAGTCTGGGACTCGAAAGAGGCCGACGGCTTCGGGATGTTGAGGATAAATTGGGTGTGGAAAAAGTCGCTGAGTGAAGGCATGGTGAGAGCGTGTGTACGTTTCTTTCTACACAAATAGGCCAAAATCCACAAAGTCGCAAAACTGATTCTTCTCTGTTTTTAATCATTTGCCATTTCGGTCTTAATTGGTGAAAGGGTCTATCGGCGATATTAGGGGGTAAGCACACACGGACTTACACGGCAAACGCGAGCGCGGCTGGACTGGCTAGTCCGTCATCCCCGCGGACTTAACATAAATACACCTTCCAAGGTTACCCATCGCCCAAACGACCTTCCGCGCTGCACTTTCATCTCTGGCCCAAACTCGAGCTGTGTGATCAAGACCACCCACAAATTATCGCTAAGACCATAATGGATTGCCGCGGAGACGTGCCTTTAACCCGAGGTGTGGACTCCTCCGACAGACGTCACCGCCGATCTCGCGTCCCTCTATCGTGCGATCCCTGTCGCACCAGAAAGTGAGTGATCCAGTAAATTGGACCCATTGCCGCAAGTGACCTTTATTGCGAGGGTTGGATGCTGACAGAATTGTTAGACTCAAGTGTAATCGAGCGATGCCATGCCATAATTGCATAACTCGCAATGAGCAGGCATCTTGCAAATTCCGCGGATCTAAGCAGATCGCAGCCCCGGACCCCAGCCGCGGCAACCGCGGGGATGAGATGCGCCAACGAATCGACCACTTGGAGAACCTTGTCAAGCAACTCATCGCTCAGCGCCAGGGCACGCCATCGCATAGGGACGCCGAGGGCAAAACGAATGCACATCTTAGCACTGAGTCCGTGGCGGCATCTGATGGCCCAAATGTCGCTGGTGCTGGGGAAACGCTTATAGATGGTGTCCGCTCTATGTATTTGAGTGGAGACGAGTGGCAGGTGGTGCTGCAAGAGGTATAGTAGATCATTCTTATTCAGTATCTTCGATTTCTTTTTGTTTCATCATCATTGGCCCATGGATGAGTTGTGGCTGTCGCTCGTTTCCTTTCTGGCTCTGTCTATTCATCGATGCTGTTCCCTCGGCCTAGAAAGCCATAGTCACTGCAAGATACGTTTCATGAGGAGGCAGGGAATCTCGACTAAATCTAGCCAGTCAGATCAACCAGTTGAAACGAACATGGCAGGACCATGATAGCGACTATGACCTGCCCCTTTCTTTCTCACATACGGTTGATGGATCCAGCTTGCTGTATAACCAGTTGAAGCCAGTCGAACACATGGAAGTCCTATCAGCTTTACCACCGAAGCATGAAATCGATAAATTGCTGCGGAGATTCTTCGATCGGAACACGTTCCCCATAAGCATCCCTCGTAAGTCAGTCGTATGTGCTGGGTCGGACGCCGCTCACGAATGCCAGCTATACTCCACGAATCGACTTTTATGCACGAGGTAAATACGCTCTCAAGCTAGATATAATTTCCCTCTCCAGACTTTCCTTCCCCGCATATTCAGCTTGAAACAATTAACCGAATTGCAATGCTAGTATAATGAGCACTGGAGAGACCCATCTAGCACCAGCTTGATATGGCTAGGCCTCCTGTTCTCTATTCTTGGTATCACCATGTTGGCGTTTCACCAGCATGGAGGCCCACCAGAGTATCAGGGCTTATCAGAGTCGCTCTTCCAACTCTACAGGATGCGAACTGGTCAATGTTTGTTGAGCAGCGATATTTCCAAGTGTCTCCCCTACACAGTCGAGGCTTTACGTTTCAACGCGACAGCCGAGCTTAATAGGAAGGATGATAACCGCCGCGGACTGTGGATCATGACGGGCGTCCTCGTCCGCGCTGCCGTGAACATGGGATATCACCTGGATCCTTCAAAATCACCAACGATTTCCACCTTACAAGCAGAGTACCGACGCCGCACATGGCTATCAGTAACGAGCATGGATGACATGGCTTCCTTTCTCGGCGGCTTCCCCCGCATGGGATCAGCGATACAGTCAGACACCAAGGAGCCTCTCAATCTCCACGATTGGGAGTTGTCTGAGGAGGATACCATTGAACCTACGTCGCGCCCGCTGTCTGAACCTACGCCTGTGACGTACCTTATTGTCAAGGGCCGCCTGTTCCGTGCGCTGGGCCGTGTTGCCGAACTCAACAGTGCTTTCAGACAAGTATCCTATGAGACCGTGCTCCAAGTCGACGAAGCCGTGCAGGATGCATACCAGAGCATTCCTCCGCATATGAGAGTGTATTCTGTGAAAGCTGCAAACAGTCCCACTACAGCATCACATTTTTCTAACCTGGGCCTGCACTGTCTATATCACAAGGGCTTGTGCATGCTACATCGCAGATTCCTGGCCAAGGAAAGAGCCAACGAGAGGTTTCAGATCTCTCGAGACCGATGTATCTCATCTGCCTTGGCGCTTCTGGATTTCCAATCTGGCATACAGCAATCGTTTTACAGGGCCTCTCAGACCCGTCAGATGCTGGCTCTTGCCGCGATGATTCTCTTCATGGAGCTCGAGTTGAGAAAAAGGGATCCCAAAGAAGAGATGTTTCCGAGTAGCGACTTCCTTCTACGAACTGTAGAACAGTCATGTGGCCACTGGGCAGAGGCGGTGGAAGTCTGTGATGACGCTCGAAGAATCCATGATCTTCTCCAAGGCATGGTTAGAAGTTATTATGCCGGGAGTAGCAATGAAGCTGGATCTTCTCAGACGATATCGCCTCAAGCATCATTGGATTTCTCGGGTTTGAGCACTCACTTTGATGCAACGGCCGGAGCGATATTGATTGAAAACAGCCTATCCAACATGGAAATTGATTGGGTCAGTATTGCGCCCTGGTCTTACTGCCTTTAGAAATTGGAGACAATCCTGACTGACCACGATAGACTACGTGGGATGGTCTTCTTGAGGGGGCTAGCCAAGTTTCAGATCCGATCTATTAGATAACATGGGATATGAGTTCTGGATAAGCGTCACTCCGAATCAAGCCCTGTCTCGTAAGAACTAAAGTAAAATTTCGCCGATTTCTAGTGGGTTCCGTGCAACTCGCTGGACTTGAGAAGTTCTCATCATGCCCAGCAGCGGCGTGATATACAGCTTGCCTCCGTACCGAGTTACTATACCCACGCATGCAGTAAACACTTTGCTGGGTCCGAGGCTAAAAAATAGTAAAAATCAGACACTGACACCTGGATCCGGATATTTTACCGACTGTGGTGAGCGCGGTGGACATCAGATTGCCGACCAGACCTATCGGTATTGAGCCAAGCATATGTAATTTCACCTTTGCATTCAACTTGCTCAAAGCAATAGCCGGCCGAGTCCCGCCTGCGACCTCACCAAAGCGTCAATTTCCTCCGCCTCACGCCTTATAACCGGATCACTGGGTGCTTGCTGGCGGGCAATATCTATGAGTGATTTTGCGGCATCCATGTTGCCCAAGACACGCTCTATCGACGCGGCTCGGAACGACAGCTTTGCCATCTGTTGCAAGGTTGGCCGCCAGTCGCTCGTGAAGTTCTCCCCGGCTGCCATCGCCGATTTAACGTGGTAGTCGGCCTTGCCACCGTAGTATCGAATCTTGGTCTCGTCGGATTCGGATGTCTCCCTTAAGAAGACAAGGATGTTCTGCGCGCAGTTGAGGCAGACCTGATAATACGTCTCGGAAACCCCGTAGAGGAAGCCCTGCCCCCCTTTGGCCGCGACCTGCGACCAGAGGTTACCGTTCCTAATGAGCGCGACCTTGATGTAACCGATCGTGTAGGCTTCTGCGGCCTTGTGGAATTCCTTGTGCCTGAAGTACAGGTTTCCTAGATCTTTGTTGCGTTTGAATTCGGCCAAGACTGCATCTGGCTCGGGCAGGTCTTCTCTGGCAACGGCATGTTTCACAGACTCAGCCAGCGAGCTGGATACACTGCCATCGACTGAGAAGTGTAAAAACCCCCGCAAGTGGTCGCGGTATGGCTGGAGAAGCCTCTCTTGGTTCTTTTCTCCCATGAACCCAGGACTCAGGGTAGACTCAAACGGATTGTGGATGGTTAATTTGTGTCTAGTGAGACGGCCAAATCCCCTCACCATCAAAACACCCCTTGTGGCAAGGGCTTCGCAGAAGAGGCCGTGGTCACGTTGGAGCATGACCAAATCAACATCGGCGTCGTGATCGGAGCCAGGAAATTCTGTAGGCTGGTCCGAAGCCAACTCGATAGAATGTGTCATCACAAAGCCCTTGAAACTCTCCGTTGAGCGCGCAGTAGTGCGAACGACAGGAATTTGACGGGCCAGCAAAAACCCTTTGATGACTTGGCCGACTCCCTGTGCACGAATTCGAATGAACTGATTGCCCCGAAGCATAACATCACTAGCTTCCGCGTGGACTTGGCGATTGGTGTGCAGTATCTGCATCTCCCGTGGGTGCGTAATGTTTGCCATGCCCTTGGGTAGCCAGAGGAGGTCAGCCTGCTCAACGCGTCGCAATTTTGCAGGTGGCGGATCGCAGAGAACCACATGATATATGGCGTTTCTGACCTCAATCGGGAGGTCAAGGAAACGAAATGGATTATTAGTGAATTCCGCCATAGGTAGTGTTCTCCTTGATGCGCATCCGACCGTGCTCTCAAAGCTGGTCTTAAGCTGGCATCTTTTGAAAATGCCCAATCGTTGAATTGTAGAAACGGGTAGAAGGCTTATCTTATCTCCAAGTCATTTGACGGCTTACCTCAGCAAGTCCGATTATTCCCGAAGTACTCCAGTTGAACACGGCGCGACTCACTTGAGCACATCATGATGTAGCAACACCTGGGCACATACGACCACGGCGGGATTGTCACATACACTACGACTGCATCACCGTCACGCCTTCAACAAAAATTGAAATACGTAATTGCGGTGGTCCTGTGGCTAAACTACTTCGTGTCTATGTAATGATCTTCTGTAGGAGGCCGCTTACCTGTACGTAGTTCCATGAGAGGGTATTCCATAGGAGGGTATGCCACAGGAGGGTATGCCATAGGAGGGTATGCCATAGGAGGTTATGTCATAGGAGGTTATGCCATAGGAGGGTATCCTATAGGAGGTTAGGTGAGAAATATGATTGCCACGTAGCAGACACCCGAGCAACTGGGCGGAGTTCGTGTTAAGCGTAGCTACTCCAGTAGAGCGAGCTCATTTCACTTTCAAGCAATAGGACAACACATATAAAATGCTAGGTACCCCGCGTTCTTGATCGAATATAGCCGAAATGAAAGGTGTTGGTATCTGCGTGAAAAGGCGGAAATAAGCAAAATTGCGAGCTGAAGCGCAATGAAGTACGCAAAATGAATGAGCTCTCCCCGAATCCCAGCCCGGTAGATAATGAGCCTAGGCAATTTGTTTCTCGAGGTGTTGTTCCATAACGCCGTCCTTAACCTCGCTTGGGTCGCCAATCTCGCCCATAGACGGTGTCCAGTGGAGCATAACCTTCCCTCCAGTGAACAACTTGTCAATTTGCTCCAGTGTCAGGTTCTGCGTTTCGGGGTAGAAAAAGTAGATCAAGGGCAGGAAGCAGAAGTTAAAGACTAGAAAGAGGTCAGTTCTTAATCAATCACAAAAGCCTGTCTAGCATGTCTGGGCGTGGTTGAACATACTGCAGAAATAGATGTATGTACGGTAACCGATGTTACCGATACTAACTGGTGTGATCTCGACCACCAGGAATGTGAAAATCCAGTTGGATGCCGACGCAAGCGCAGCAGCTCTCTGACGGATCGCAAGAGGAGCATACTCGGCAGGAACTATAGCGTCGTTAGATTTCAGGACTAACAATCAAGATGGTGCAAAGATTGAGTCAAAGGAGTGAGGCTTACGCAACCAGGGAATAGCCAACAGGCCTACAGCAAAGAAGAAATTAAAGGCAAAGAGCATCACTGATGCTACGATACCGGAGGCGGTTGAGCCATCAGACACGGTCCCGGCCAAGATGGCCATGCAGCAACCCTGACCAGCAGCGGCGAAAAGCATAAGCTTACGCCGGCCTAGTCTGTCGATAATCCAGATCGGAATGAGTGAGCTTAGGAAATAGGCAACGCCGTTGAATCCGGCGAGCAACATGGACATGTTGTGGGTGAGCCCGACAGATTGTTGGACTAATCACAGGTGTTAGTACAATAATATTCGGGCTAAATATACACTCAGAAAAATAACATAAGTTGAAATGCTATTGAGTGTCGTGAAAAGTCCTACTGTCGACTAGTGGCAGGCGAAGTCGGGGAATTGAAGGGCCGTGGGGGATACGAAAGGTTGCTTACAGATGACAGGAGCATAGTACGTGATCAAGTTGATACCACTGAAAAGATGGCTGTTAGCACATGTTTCAAAGGCAACATGATAGTAAATCACATACGAGAGCTGTTGCATGAATTGGCCTCCAATACCCAGCATCGTCCGATAGAAGAACTTTTGTGGCCCATTCTTGAGCAGAGCCTTGTAGGAGCTTCCGTGGGCTGCCTCCCTCTCTTCGTCGATCGCGTGCTGGATCTCTGACATTTCTCTATGGACAAAGTCCTCATCGGGTTTGTTCTTCGGGAGCGAAAGGGCCAGGAGTATATTGCGTGCATCATCGTGTCGGCCTTGCGCAATAAGCTGTATGGCGAGATATTATTAGTCTCAAAGTGCCACATGGTCTTTGTATAAGTATCTTGGACACTTACCCATCGTGGAGATTCAGGCAAGACTAGCATGAGGGCAATTGTAACAAGAGCGAAAAGACACTGTAAAGCTAATGGGAAGCGGAATTGCGCATGGTTGTTAACATACGACATTCCATAATCGACCCAGTAAGCTGTCATGACGCCGAAGATATTGATGGCAAGCTCGATGCTAAGCTGTTATAGTAGTCGACCTGTTAGTAAAGTGTTTGCATAATGGAAATGAAGGGTAGATGGTCGTCAAACTTACCCCTTTTCCACGCTTGTCTGCCTGCATCAACTCAGAATGCCACACAGCTTCAGGTAGTGTTAGCCCATTTATTATACTATCCATGAGCGAAAATTATCAGAAGACACCCAGAAACAGAAGGGACTTACGTATGGTACTGGTGTTCATTCCATTTCCAAGACCTGCCACAATTCGGCCCACGATGAGATGCGGGATAGAATATGCAGAAGCCTGGAGTGCTCCACCAACACATAGTATAGCACAACCGATCAGAATCGTCATCCTTCTTCCAAGCTTTTCTCCGAAGACGAGGGCGAGAATGGAGCCGAAGAAGCAGCCGATCTCATAGATGGCGACAACAGTTCCCTGCAGGGACGCGCTGCCATTGGAGCCCTCATTGGTATCGATTTCAGGGAATTGGGCTGTGAAGGCTTGGCCCGTCAACAGCCCTGACATAACACCCTGGTCATATCCGACTACTCGCACACAAAGAAGTCAGTAGCCGCTGCTTGTCTCTGCCTCTAGCCGTAACAAACCTGACGAGGCCAGCCATAGGGCAGCGAGGCAAGAGAAGACTTCAGAATAATTTTACGCACACAGAAGGAAGCCGGAGCCGGCTGCAGCTGTAATTGCCCAATGGAGCGGGCGGCCTGTGAGGATTGTCATGTTTGGATAGTGTTGATGCACGAGAGAGGAGGGTGTTCACAGCGCAGGAGTCAAGGATATGTTGGATGTTATATATTTTTCGCTAAGCCGGCACGCAAAGCCCAGGCCGTGTCATTGCAACTGAAGCGAACACGCCAACTCTTGGATACCCCAGCTGTGCATAAATAAGCCGGGGGATCTGGGGGAACAAGGCTCTTTCCCCCAAAACTTGGCCTTGAATTCTAATTAGATTCCTGAAATGGTCTAGAAGAGAAGCAAAACCCGACGTTTGATGACGACGTAGGTATCCATCCTCATCGGGCCATTTTCTCACAATCACATCAAACTCGAATTCCCCGGGAGAGGGGCTGTTTGATCCGCTGCCCGCAAGGTCCCACTGCCGGAATTTTCCTGGGGTCCCCGTAAAAAGTTTTCTGGGGAAGAGGAGGGCCCAATGACCGCCTACGACAGAGTCATGCAGGTCGCGCTTCGGCTTTCCCCATCCGCCAATACGGCAGGCTCGTGAGCAGGCGGGGACATTCTCGGTACCGCCCTTGGGGAAAGAAACCTTTTCCCACGTTTTCGCGTGTTTGTGTTAGTTGAGGTTTATTAGACGCGAAGAATCAACCTCAAGCGGCGTGAGGCTTTGTTGAGACTTTTTCAAAAGGCCAAATAGGCAGCATGAAGCGATGGTGACCCGTTGCTCGGTCCCACTGCCGGGCACATCACCAACGTATCTAGATGGAGTAATGCTTAGACCTACGATTCTAGGAACGGAATGATGCCGAATGTTCCAACAAAGGCACATTTGCGGCGAAAAGCATGATCGAAATGGACATGACGATTGCTTCTGAAATCGCTCTTATCATGCTGTAATTTCTAGCCGTAATTCTGGTATTCTTTCCATTCTCTTCCGATCCAATATAGATTGTCGTCATTCCATTGTTGTTGCAGCTGGCTTCCCTTAGACTTTTAGATCACATTCCTCGCGATCACCTCTCGATACCCACACCGCTCTCTAGCACCTCGCAGATCCATACACCATGGGTGAACAAATTGCCGACTTCAAGCTCCCGGCGGACGTCCCAGAGTCCAGGATCACACCAGCAA